>CM057050.1:52142060-52768726 GCA_029948455.1 Solanum rostratum | reverse complement strand
TGTCCAAAAACAAGGACATTTATTCTGAATCCAAGAGAGAGTTTGATCGTCCTTTACCTTGGCAAGTTTAGGACAAGCGTAGCAACGGCATCGACTTCATTGTACATTACAAAACTAATAGTGGTGGGGTTAAATGTTGGCTAAGAGAAACTCCCAAGCAACCCTTGATTGAGCATACAATGTTTTAAACTAATTTGCATAACACAAAGTCTACTTTCAAATCATGGTTTTGAACTTCAAAATTGCATGTTCATTGACTCGAGTTATGAGCTGTTGAGTTAATCTTTGCGTCCAGTTGACTGATTGAGTTAGAGTCTTTATTGTTTTCCTTCAGACATTTTACATTCAAGTATGTTTCATATATTGACATGCATGTGGGCCTGCATCGTTAATGATGTAGATACAGGTGATAGAGGATTTCAGTCAGCGCGCTTTGTTGAGGTCCAGCTTTCATGATTTCTAGAGTGGTGAGTCTTCCTTGACATCAGGAGGAGCCCTTTTATTTTTATTAAGTATTCTTATTTCTTTGATTTGGGTAAGCCATGGCCAGTCATAGTACAATTTAGTTTGTTAGATAAAGTCTTCACCGACATTGAGTAGAGGATTTTTTATTGTTATTTTATTTCCAAACTTGATCATTGGAAACTATCATCTTATAAAAGTTTTATTTATCTATTTGATGTCTTATCTTCAATATTCTTCCGTTATTGAGAATAATGTGACGATAAGGCTAGGTGGTTCTCTTGTAGAATCAACAATGGTCTTTCATGTCCTGGCCATGCCAAGGGTACCCCCGGGGTGTGACACAGCCTCTCAAAGAGAGAAGCTCAACGAATGTTTGATGCAAAGTCCCGCACCTTACTAAGATCAAACTTGCATACTTTCCCAAAAAAGAAACCAGAAAACTTATCTTACGGATTATGGAAAGGAGTAGAGGTCATAAAGACCCTTCATAGAATAGTCTTACACTTGGAATAATTTTCAGTATATTTGAAACCATGAACCCTTTTTATGGGTCATCGATGATTGTATGGGTCATACAATTGGCTCGTAGAACTGGTCTTCAAACTCAAAATTTGACAAAATGTTTAGGGGACCTTCGAGCCTCCTTCTACAGTCCGTACATTCATCTTTGGGAACCACATTAAACTCTTGGACTTTCGGTGCTTATATGAGTTTGAATAATTTGGGGCTGTTACAATAATTCTCTGCTAGAAATGTCATGGATGGTCACATTTGAAGATATATCATGTTTATAGTATTTCATCATATAGATAACATACATGAGTTTGAGTTTCACCACCATCTATTAGTAAATTATAGTTTATATGTGCTTAATGCATGAGTAGAGCATTACAAAAATCTAAAAATATTAATTACAAGTGTTAATTGAGGTATTATTAATTTATATTGAGTTCATGTTTCACCATCTACTGTCAACAAAATATATGTGCATGCTTAAACAAATGTAATAATTAAAAAAGTGCACTGCAATACCAGAGGAGCATGTTATAGATGAGTTTGCTCTATAGATAATATTATGCGTTCTTAATTTTTATGCAGAATTTTCGCCTCATCACCACCCCAGCAAAAAATTTATATGGGTATTTCATGACTAAGATTGCTCTAGTATTTACAAGGGTATTTCATGATCAAGATCACTCTAGTATATCAACAGCACATTGTAGATCAAAAATAAATAAACAAATAAATAAAATTTCACACATTCTACCAATTTACAATCTACAAAAACAAATGACAGTTCTCACATTTATGAAGATTTATGGATCTAGAATTTATAAAAATAAGAGCTATAACAAATTAAGTAGAGTCAAATTACTACATATTTAATTCATAAATAATCAAACTAAAATAGTCTTCAATTCTTTTATCAGAGCGACAATACTAACTAAAATAGCCTATATTTATTTTAACAACCAATGGTACTTATAATCTTCATAATTTGTCTACACATCACCACAAGAAACCATAAAAATTAAAATGCTATGTTAAAGTGCAGCAAATCATTTCTTTTATTCATTGTTGGGATGGAAACTTGATCCTTCATGGAGAACTTGAACTTGTAAATAAATCCCTTTGTCGCATTTTCCTCTCACAAATTCACAGATGCATCGATCATCTTTCTCCACAAGGTTCAACCTACATAAGTTGAGCCATCCTCCAACTAGCAATATTCTATCGTCCTTCCATTTACTGACACATGCTTCAAATTCTCTGCCAGCAGAGTCACGAATGGTTATGCTTGAGTGGAGTTGTAGTTTATAGTCTTGCCACACTTCCATTGGAATATACAGCAATTAGAAATAAAGTCTCGTTAAAAGAGAATGCTATAAGATTTAAATTATGAAAAAATAACTAGAATATATCGTTATAGAATTTAGTTACCAATTTATTGCTCTCTTTTGATTGTATTTTTGTTACAAAGTAAGGATTTTTTTGGCTAAGTTGCTGTAACGCCCACGAAATTACCGAAATACCCCTCAAGGAGAGGTGTGCGAGAAACGTGCCTTCTGATGCTCGGATCGGAAATCCGAGAGAGGATTCATGATCAGCACTGAAAATGGAGTGGGGGAAAGGTCTCGGTCGAATTTTAGAGCAACCGAGTCAAAAGATAATTTTTCGTTCCAAAACGAAAAACGGTGAGCCTCCGTGATGGAACCGCGACGCGGACTGGTCGCGGAGACACACTTACCTTTTCCTGAAAATTTCGACGGAGTTGAGTTTCCGAAAATACACTGTCCGCGACCAGTCCGCGTCGCGGACTGTGTTATTTCAGGACGGGATTTAATTTCTTAAAATTTCCAAGGGCATTATGGTCCAATCCCACCTATCCTAAACGTACCCCTATGACCTATATAGGTCGGTTTTCACGAAAAAGGGTTGAAAAACCCCATTGAAGAAGTCTTCCTAAGGTTCTTAAGGCTAGGGCTTGAAGGAGGTTGAAGAGAGCAAGAGGAAAGAAGGTGCTTTAGTGTGACTATCTTCTTTCAGGTATGTAAGGCTAAACTTAAAGCATGGGAATGTCCTCCCATGTGCCCCATGAGTAAGGTATTAAAGTCTAATGGTGAATGATGTTAGGGTAAAGAAGTGAAACATGTTAACTCATGTAATGTAATGAACAAATGCCATTATTTTATGCATAAACCTACATATTTTCCTGCATTGATGATGACCTTCATAAAAACCCTCATGCATCCTTTTAAACTATTTTCTTGAAAAGCATTTAGTTGAAAACCTTATATCTATCGCATCTGTATTCTAGAAAGGCATGCATGATGAATATGTGGGTGTGTGTAGAGTCTAGAGTAATGACAAAATTAATGAATGATGAATGTTGAGAATGTGAGTGTGGGATTGTCTCTAAGTTGAGAGTCAAAGTTCCTAAACTAGTGTCCCTAAAGTTAATGATGTTGATGTTAATGAGATGGAATGACAATGATGTTAATGTGGATGTAAAGGAGATGCTAATGACAATGTAATGTGACCCTATGGGACAAATGAATGTTGATGCCAATGATAATGTATTATGCCCCTATGGGGACTAATGATGATGAAATGCGTCCCTATGGGACTAATGAATGTTAATGTTTTATGAGCATGTCGAGTTCTGGGAGGAGTATCGAGCACCGAAATGGATAGAAAGGTGAGTCCCACCTGAGTCCATTAACTACGTGGCCCGCGTAGGAAGAGAGGATTGAACCGCAATGCGGGTGGCACCTTTCTTGTCCCAATGAGGACTACTGTTTCTTTTCTAATGAATGTCCTTTACCCCGGGCAGGGTATTGGACGGATGTAGCAACGGCATCGCTTCGTTGTACCATCTCTAGCTCATAAGTGATGGTTGTCGGTTAAAGAAACTCCCAGTTAGGCCTCTCAGAAAAGGTTTCCCTAATAGTACTCTAATGTAAAGGCCAATGTTAATGTAAAGGTCAATGTTAATGTAAAGGTCAATGTTCATGTTTCCCTGATATAAATGTTAAAGTCTCATGATGATGTACGTTATGTTCGGATGACTCTAATGATGTGTTCCAGCTATTTTACATGCCAGTACATTCCACGTACTGATGCCATTTGGCGCTGCATCGTTTCATGATGCAGATACAGGAGCTAGAGGACTTCAGCAGCCGCCCCGTTGAGGTCAAGTGTTTCCAAGTTCTGACTGTGGTGAGCCTCCTTGTTTCCGGAGGAAACCTTTATTTATGAATGTTATCCTGTTCTTTTGAGTCGAGTAGCCATGGTTTGTCATGGTCCTCTTCTTAGACGTTTTAAGGAATGTTAGAGGCTTTGTAGACATAATAATGTAGTCAAGGTGAACGTTTTGACAACTGAGCAATAATTCCTTGCTTGGTTTTGATGATCAGTTTTGATGTTTGGCCACTGGCCCACTTTGTTTAGGTATTATGTTCTATCTCCTTCCGCAATGTTTATAATGAATGATGTGATGAATGCTAAGTGGTTCGCTTGGGGGCTAGCAATAGCCTCTGAGTGCCGGCCACGCCTAGGGTACCCTCCCGGGGCGTGACAAACTTGGTATCAGAGCACAGAGTTCAAGAGTCCTAGGGAGTCTACGAAGCCGTGTCTAGTAGAGTCTCGTTTATGCGTGTGTTGTGCACCACACTTCATAAACAGGATACTACAGGGCATTAGGAAATGGTTCCACTTCTTTGATGTTCTGAGTCGTGCGCTAGAGCTTGACTTTAAGCAAACCTCTTTAACTCGTGCGTTACGCGTTTGCAGATAATGCCTCCAAAACACACTGCTGCCCAAAGAGATGGTTCTGTCCCAAGTACTGAGAACCCCTTGCCATAACGTGAGGTAAGGAGACGGGGACGACCAGCTAGAGCTGCTGAGGCTCCACCAGCACCCCCAGCACAGTCAGCCCCCACTTCAGAGGCAGACTTCAGGGGAGCCATTGCCATGCTCACCCAGTTGGTGGCCTCGCAAAGTAGCAGTCGTGGTCCCCCGGCCCCAAGCTCCAGTTCCCAAGAGCCAACTGCTGTGTCCAGGCTCAGAGATTTTTTGAGGATGAATCCGCCAGTCTATACGGGTTCTAAGGTTGAGGAGGATCCGCAAAACTTTATTGATGAAATGCGCAAGATCCTAAGGGCAATGCATGCAAGTGAGAGTGAAGGAGTGGAGTTGGTCTCATATCAACTTAAGGATGTGGCCAACATTTGGTACAACCAATGGGAGGATGTCAGAGGTGAAAGTGCTGAACCAGCCGAGTGGGAAGAGTTCGAGAGTGCTTTTCTCGATCATTTATTTCCCCAAGAGTTAAGGGAAGCCAAGGTTGAAGAGTTTGTGAACTTAAAACAGGAGGGTATGACCGCCAAAGAGTATAGCCTAAAGTTCACCCAGCTGTCGAGGTATGCTCCGGAGATGGTTCTTGATATGAGGGCCAGGATGAGAAAATTTGTGTCTGGACTGGGCAGACATGTGAAGAGGGAGTGCAAGGCAGCACTGCTGATCCCAGATATGGATATTTCCAGGCTGATGGTTTACGCTCAACAGACCGAAGAGGACAAGAAGATAGATAGGGAGGAACAACAGAGCAAGAAAGCCAAGGCTGCGGGCCAGGAACAAAACCAGCAAAAAGGGGACAAGGGCAGCAAGAACTTCTTTCAGAGGAAACCTCCTCGCCATGCAACACCAATGGTGAATGCACCTGTTCAGCAGCACAGGTATGACCAAAGGACCCAGGGCCATCAGAATTTCAGAGCACAGGTATCTCAGTCCCAGGCCAGTGTCGCCCAGGGCCCCAGAGAAAAAGCAACTTGTGGCAGATGTGGCAAACAACATCTTGGTGCATGCCGGGAAGACACCAATTTATGCTATACGTGTGGACAGCCTGGCCATATCCAGATTGAATGTCCTATGAGGAGCCAGAGGGGAAACGACAGAGGTAATAGAGCCCAGTCATCTACAGCGCCCCCTGCGGGCAGTCAACAGAGGGCTACTGCTACGAATGCTGGAGGCGGAGCGAACCGCCTGTATGCTATAGGAAATCGGCAGGACAGAGAGGCTGACCCAGATGTTGTAACGGGTATGCTTCAAATCTTCTCTTATAACTGTTACGCATTACTTGATCCGGGTGCCACCTTATCCTTTGTGACACCCTATGTGGCTAATAAGTTCGAAGTTGCCCCAGAATGTCTACGTGAGCCATATTCCGTTTCAACTCCTACTGGAGAGTCTATTTTGGCAAAAAGGGTCTATAGAAACTGTGTAGTATCCATTTATTATAGGGATACATTGGCTGATTTGGTAGAATTAGAGATGGTGGATTTTGATGTGATCCTTGGGATGGATTGGCTTCACGCTTGCCATGCATCCATAGACTGTAGAACCCGAGTGGTTAAGTTTCAATTCCCACTTGAACCGGTCTTAGAATGGAAGGGAGGTTATGTTGCACCCAAGGGTATAATTATTTCTTACCTGAGGGCAAGGAAGTTGATCTCTAAGGGGTGTATCTACCACCTAGTAAGAGTTAAAGCTGATAATGTTGAGACCCCCACTCTTGAGTCGGTCTCAGTTGTTAATGAGTTTCCTGAGGTGTTCCCGGAGGATTTACCTGGAGTCCCTCCTGATAGGGAGATTGACTTCGGTATTGATGTACTCCCCGATACGCAGCCTATTTCAATTCCGCCATATAGGATGGCCCCCGCTGAACTGAAGGAGCTGAAAGAACAGTTGAAAGACCTGTTAGAGAAGGGTTTTATTAGACCCAGTGTTTCTCCGTGGGGTGCTCCAGTTTTGTTTGTGCGAAAGAAAGATGGGACGCTTCGAATGTGTATAGATTATAGGCAACTGAACAAGGTCACAGTCAAGAACAAATATCCTCTTCCTAGGATTGACGACTTGTTCGACCAACTACAGGGTGCCTCATGTTTTTCAAAAATAGACCTCAGATCGGGTTACCATCAGTTAAAGGTGAGGGAGTGTGATATCCCAAAGACAGCTTTCAGGACAAGATATGGTCATTTTGAATTTTTAGTGATGTCCTTTGGGTTGACCAATGCACCAGCAGCCTTTATGGACTTGATGAACACGGTATTTAGACCCTACTTGGATATGTTTGTAATCGTCTTCATTGATGATATTTTGATATATTCGAAGGGTGAGGAAGAGCATACTAAACATCTCAGAGTTGTCCTTCAAACTCTTAAGGACCACGAGTTATATGCTAAGTTCTCCAAGTGTGAATTCTGGCTTAAGTCAATGGCTTTCCTAGGCCATGTGGTTTCGGGTGATGGTATTCGAGTGGATAACCAGAAGATTGAGGCGGTGGCAAGCTGGACAAGGCCAACCTCTCCAACTGACATAAGAAGCTTCTTGGGGTTGGCAGGCTACCACCGGAGGTTTGTGGAGGGGTTTTCTTCCGTATCTGCACCATTGACCAAACTGACCCAAAAAGGGCTAAGTTCCAATGGTCTGACGAATGTGAGAAAAGTTTCCAAGAGCTGAAGACCAGGTTAACCACTGCACCTGTTTTGACATTGCCTGACGGAACAGATGACTTCATGGTATACTGTGACGCATCTAGAGTTGGGTTGGGGTGCGTGTTAATGCAAAGAGGAAGGGTGGTAGCCTATGCTTCCAGACAGCTTAAGGTTCATGAACGAAACTATCCTACCCATGATCTTGAGTTGGCAGTCGTTGTGTTCGCACTTAAAATCTGGCGCCACTACTTGTATAGAGTGCATGTGGATGTGTTCACAGACCATAAGAGCTTGTAGTATGTATTCAGCCAAAGGGAGCTCAATCTGCGACAGAGGAGATGGTTAGAGTTGCTCAAGGACTATGATATGAGCATCATGTACCACCCAGGTAAAGCTAACGTTGTTGCTGATGCTCTTAGCAGGTTGTCTATGGGTAGCACGGCCCATGTTGAGGAAGAAAAGAAAGAACTGGTGAGAGAGGTGCACAGGTTGGCCCGATTGGGGGTCCAACTTGAAGAGAATGATGAAGGAGGAGTTAGTGTTCAAAATGGGTCTTCATCATCCCTGGTGACTGAAGTTAAAGAGAAGCAGGATCGAGATCTCATTATACTCCAACTAAAAGAAGATGTTCAGAAGCAAAAAGTGATGGCCTTCTCCAAAGGGGGAGATGGGGTACTGAGGTACCAGAACAGATTATGTGTCCCTAATGTTGATGGTGTTCGAGAAAGGATTTTAGCTGAGGCCCATAATGCTAAGTACTCCATCCATCCAGGTTCCACCAAGATGTATCACGACTTGAGAGAAGTCTATTGGTGGAGTGGAATGAAGAGGGACATCGCAAAATTCGTTTCCAGATGCCCCAACTGCCAGCAAGTCAAGGTTGAGCACCAAAGGCCAAGTGGTCTGGCTCAGAATTTTGAAATTCCAGAATGGAAGTGGGAGATGGTGAACATGGACTTTGTCACGGGCTTACCGAAATCCCGGAGGCAACATGACTCCATATGGGTGATTGTAGACAGAATGACGAAATCAGCACATTTCTTAGCAGTCAAGGCGACTAACACTGCCGAAGATTATGCCAAAATATATATTCAGGAGATAGTGAGATTGCACGGAGTTCCCTTGTCTATTATTTCAGACAGAGGAGCCCAATTTACCTCTCACTTCTGGAAGTCGTTCCAGAAAGGGCTGGGTACTAAGGTGAACTTGAGCACGGCCTTTCATCCACAGACGGATGGCCAGGCAGAACGCACTATCCAGACGTTGGAAGACATGTTGAGAGCATGCGTTCTTGACTTCAAAGGAAATTGGGACGACCATTTACCCTTGATTGAATTCGCATACAACAACAGTTATCATGTGAGTATCCAAATGGCCCCTTATGAGGCCTTGTATGGGAGAAGATGTAGATCGCCCATTGGGTGGTTCGAGGTTGGAGAGGCCGAGCTGATTAGGCCAGACCTTGTCCACCAGTCTATGGAAAAGGTGAAGACTATACGAGAAAGGTTAAAGGCAGCCCAGAGCCGCCAAAAGTCGTACACAGATGTAAGGAGAAGGGATTTAGAGTTTGAGGTGAATGACTGGGTTTATCTGAAGGTATCACCTATGAAAGGTGTCACGAGGTTTGGGAAGAAAGGGAAGTTGGGTCCTCGCTACATTGGTCCCTACCAAATTGTGCGAAGGATTGGAAAGGTTGCTTATGAGCTGGAACTACCCTCTGAATTAGATGGGATTCATCCAGTGTTCCACGTCTCAATGTTGAAGAAATGTTTAGGGGATCCTGCCTTGGTAGTGCCTGTAGAGAGCACAGGAATCAAGGACAGCCTATCCTATGAGGAAACCCCAGTCCAAATCCTTGATCGGCAGGTTCGCAGACTAAGGAACAAGGAGATAGCTTCTGTTAAGGTACTGTGGAGAAATCAATTCGTTGAAGGATCCACACGGGAAGCTGAGGAGGAGATGAAAGCAAAGTACCCGCACTTGTTCGTGCCCGAGGTCGATGGAAGCATCGAAGGTAATGACCCTACTTAATGTAAATTAATGTATATTACATGAATTCCATGTGAAATTGTTAATGTTGAATAAATGAACTTAAAGACCAATGAAAGATGAAGGTAGTAGGTTATCAAAGTAATATTGAGGTGAGTCGTGAGCCTATTCGTGCTAAAATACTTCCCTACTTATCATTCGAGGACGAATGATCCCAAGGGGGAGATAATGTAACGTCCGCGAAATTACCAAAATACCCCTCAAGGAGAGGTGTGCGAGAAACGTGCCTTCCGATGCTCGGATCGAAAATCCGAGAGCGGATTCATGATCAGCACTGAAAATGGAGTGGGGGAAAGGTCTCGGTCGAATTTTAGAGCAACCGACTCAAAAGATAATTTTTAATTCCAAAACGAAAAATAGTGAGCCTCTGCGACGGAACCGCGACGCGGACTGGTCGCGGAGACACACTTACCTTTTCCTGAAAATTTCGACGGAGTTGAGTTTCCGAAAATACACTGTCCGCGACCAGTCCGCATCGCGGACTGTGTTATTTCAGGACGGGATTTAATTTCTTAAAATTTCCAAGGGCATTATGGTCCAATCCCACCTATCCTAAACGTACCCCTATGACCTATATAGGTCGGTTTTCACGAAAAAGGGTTGAAAAACCCCATTGAAGAAGTCTTCCTAAGGTTCTTAAGGCTAGGGCTTGAAGGAGGTTGAAGAGAGCAAGAGGAAAGAAGGTGCTTTAGTGTGACTATCTTCTTTCAGGTATGTAAGGCTAAACTTAAAGCATGGGAATGTCCTCCCATGTGCCCCATGAGTAAGGTATTAAAGTCTAATGGTGAATGATGTTAGGGTAAAGAAGTGAAACATGTTAACTCATGTAATGTAATGAACAAATGCCATTATTTTATGCATAAACCTACATATTTTCCTGCATTGATTATGACCTTCATAAAAACCCTCATGCATCCTTTTAAACTATTTTCTTGAAAAGCATTTAGTTGAAAACCTTATATCTATCGCATCTGTATTCTAGAAAGGCATGCATGATGAATATGGGTGTGTGTGTAGAGTCTAGAGTAATGAGAAAATTAATGAATGATGAATGTTGAGAATGTGAGTGTGGGATTGTCTCTAAGTTGAGAGTCAAAGTTCCTAAACTAGTGTCCCTAAAGTCAATGATGTTGATGTTAATGAGATGGAATGACAATGATGTTAATGTGGATGTAAAGGAGATGCTAATGACAATGTAATGTGTCCCTATGGGACAAATGAATGTTGATGCCAATGATAATGTATTATGCCCCTATGGGGACTAATGATGATGAAATGCGTCCCTATGGGACTAATGAATGTTAATGTTTTATGAGCATGTCGAGTTCTGGGAGGAGTATCGAGCACCGAAATGGATAGAAAGGTGAGTCCCACCTGAGTCCATTAACTACGTGGCCCGCGTAGGAAGAGAGGATTGAACCGCAATGCGGATGGCACCTTTCTTGTCCCAATGAGGACTACTGTTTCTTTTCTAATGAATGTCCTTTACGCCGGGCAGGGTATTGGACGGATGTAGCAACGGCATCGCTTCGTTATACCATCTCTGGCTCATAAGTGATGGTTGTCGGTTAAAGAAACTCCCAGTTAGGCATCTCAGAAAAGGTTTCCCTAATAGTACTCTAATGTAAAGGCCAATGTTAATGTAAAGGTCAATGTTAATGTAAAGGTCAATGTTCATGTTTCCCTGATATAAATGTTAAAGTCTCATGATGATGTACGTTATGTTCGGATGACTCTAATGATGTGTTCCAGCTATTTTACATGCCAGTACATTCCACGTACTGACGCCATTTGGCGCTGCATCGTTTCATGATGCAGATACAGGAGCTAGAGGACTTCAGCAGCCGCCCCGTTGAGGTCAAGTGTTTCCAAGTTCTGACTGTGGTGAGCCTCCTTGTTTCCGGAGGAAACCTTTATTTATGAATGTTATCCTGTTCTTTTGAGTCGAGTAGCCATGGTTTGTCATGGTCCTCTTCTTAGACGTTTTAAGGAATGATAGAGGCTTTGTAGACATAATGATGTAGTCAAGGTGAACGTTTTGACAACTGAGCAATAATTCCTTGCTTGGTTTTGATGATCAGTTTTGATGTTTGGCCACTGGCCCACTTTGTTTAGGTATTATGTTCTATCTCCTTCCGCAATGTTTATAATGAATGATGTGATGAATGCTAAGTGGTTCGCTCGGGAGCTAGCAATAGCCTCTGAGTGCCGGCCACGCCTAGGGTACCCTCTCGGGGCGTGACAGTTGCACGTCCACTTTTGAATATATCTGAACCATAATGGTCAGGAACGTCCATCACCTTGCAAGCAGTGGCTTTTCGCCATCCAGCCAAATCAAGAAAGTCAACTAGCTAGGTTCACAAACTAAAATATCATGAAAGCTCATAACTGCTCTATCATTTCCATTTTCTTTGCTGATAATTCATTGAACATGGACTTTAATAAAAAGAAGAAGATTTTAGGCGTAGATAAAAACGTTAGAAAATGATATTTAAATTTATTTTTCTTTTCTTTAAAAAATAATAAAATATTCTATTAGGCTCATTTTCTCAACAAATTACATTTTAAAAATTAACTGATAGTCTTAAATAGTTTATATAGTGATAACATTATTAGATTATGTCCAAATATGCAAAGACAATATTTTTGAAGCTATATACTAACAAGAAAAGAATTAAATATAATATAAAATAGAACATGGGAATCCCTATAAAGATATTTAATAATTGTGTTTACCTTTTGAACATTGTGCTTTTTTCTTATGTGTACCAGCCATTTCATTCTTTCCTTCATCTTCCTCCTCTCCTTCTGTCTTTTCATCTTTTTCCTCTTCCACATATCAGTGTTTTGAACATGGTACCATTTTTTGAGGCTCTTCCTTTACTACTTCATTTTTGGAAACTTCTTCTTCTACAATGTAATCCTTAGCACTATCATCTTCAGAAGAACTAATATTGCTATTGTTGGCACAAGTCTTCCCTTTTGACTCTACAATCTTTTGATGTTCAACATTCATTTTTTTCCTCCTCCTTTTTACCTCCAACACCTTTCTTTACTCATTCATTTTTTTCAAGTAATTTAAAGTCAAATGGTCTTTTTCCTTCATTATCAAATGTTAAAAAGTCTCCACATTCTAGAGTGTTATCCTTAATAAACTTCTCCCATCCACACTAAAAATAAAAATATCTTCCTCGTGGGGATTTTCCAAATCGATCCCTAAGGATAACTTTTCTAGATAATTTTCCATTCTTGAAAATTGTATAACCTGTGGGGATTTTCTGAGAAGCAAAACAATTATACTTTAAGTAAATATAAAGATACACTACTACAAGTTTCTTTAAATTAAATAGACCAATCATAAATGTAACCAATATAAGAATTTCTCTTTCAATAAACTCAAATTTTAGGACTTTGAAGCTTAGAATTGAAAAATGTAACTATTTGAGGCGTTCTTGATAATCAATTGAAATAATGTGGTCTTTTGGAAATAGTACAAGTAATTTATGACATAAAATGGCTGAAATATATCTATATAATAGTGGTACAAATTACGAGATTCAACATACATAAAATACTAGCATAAAATCTACTTGCATCACACAAAGACAACTGCCTTCTTTTAACTTTTGCTCCCTTTATTCACAAACTATTCTTAGGAAAGCATTACTTAAAAAATCAAGCAAAAGAGTCAGCAAGATCATAGATCAAATATTTGTATGTTTACATAGTGAAAGAATGAGAGGAAAAGAACACCTCAAATACCATAAAAGACCATGGGATCTGAGTTCGTATATATATATATATATATATATATCTAATAAAGATTTAAATTGCACCAAGCATTTTCCATCCTATATCTGCTACCCACATCTCCAAATCAAGAAGAAAAAAATATAATAAAAAAATTACCACAAGAGGAAAGTATACTCACCATCTATTTTGAGTTGGTTGTCGGATTGAATACTTTGAAGAAGCCCTTTCCCATGTTCACTTTTGTTGCCAAAAAATAAGAGAATAGATTAATTTCCTGTACAACATTAATCCTTTAAGCTTCTTTAATTTGAAAGAGTATCCTTATGTATAAGTGTGTGTATTTGTGTATATATAACAAAATAGAAGAGTACAAAAGTTAACAAGACTTAGTTGAGTCTATTTTTGCTCAAGATCATGTGGCTCAGTTTTCAAGGGATCCACACTTTCAACACATTACTTAACATCAACAATTTTATCATTTTCTGTCACATTATTATTACCAGTAGCTGACACATCTTATAGCTCAGTTTTCAAGGGACCCACACTTTCAACACATTACTTAACAACAATAATTTTATCATTTTTTGTTTGACATAAGTTTTGGCTTAGTTTCCAAGGGATCCACACTTTCAACACATTTTCTAACCCCAATAAAATTTTCATTTTCTGTCACATTATTTATAATTACCAGTAGCTAACACTATAATAAAGTAAAATTATCTTACAAGTCTTGTTCACACAACTAATTACTTTACCATCCTTCTTCACATCATTAATCATTTTACCATCCTTATTCACAATAATTATCATTTTATCAGCCTTGTTTATAACATATATTGTAATTGGACAAATTTCTGAAAAAATGCATCTAGCACATGAAAATAATAAGCCTATATTTTTATACTTAAAAATGATAGTGCCACAATTTAAATCTATTTATATATAATATAAAAGAGTCCAAAAGGCCAACATGTAAGCACCAAAACATTTTGCAATTTTTAATTGTTGAAAATTTTTAAAACTATATGACTTGATGCTACCAAATTTTCAATAAATTTAAAACAATCTAAATATTTAATTTTAAAAAGAATAATCAGGGCATGACCAGAAAAATACTCAATTATTCTATTTTAATTTTTGAAAGTTAGAAAAAAGTTTAAATCTATATCCTGAGGAGAAGAACACATGGTGACCCTTCAAAATAAATAAAATTTTACTGTACCTATAAAAAATTTGACATAAAAATAGGAGATTTTAATTTTTTTCTATCGTTATCTTCATATAGATAACCTCATATAGATAACCTCACTCAGAAGTCAGTCAATTATGTGAAAGATTTGTGTTAGAGGTAAAGCTTCAAAATTTTAAAATGAAATATAAGTTCAACTCAAATTTTTTAATATCTTCAAATATAAAAACTAGAGTAAGAAAAAGATAACAAAATAATGAATTGACTTTGTTCATCCATGTATTACTCATTCTAGAAAATTTCTCCTAAAATTTATTCATGCATGGGTGACTATTAATATGATTTAGATGTTGATTTAAATCATGGGTTTATTCAATTTCACATTATGGTATTGATTTTAACTTGAGTCTATGTTACCCATGTTATTCTCACATCATGCATTGCATTACATTCATGTGCATTGATATGTGGAAATTATGAAGTGGGTTAAGCCCAATTATCTTTTATGAAATGGTTATGATATGATTTTTGTAAGGCATTAGTTATGACAAGAAGGTGATCACCGGTATGTCTATCATTTTGGCTCATTGAGCATTCTGGGTGCTTGTACCATTCTGTATATGTGAATGAGTTATTCCCTGCATGAGCATTACAAGTATGAACTATGATTTGGCATTTGAGCCTAAATGTATATTGAATGGTTTGGTACGAGCAATGCATTTTCTGATAGCACGCATATGTATAAGTATTCAAGTGGGATGTTAATGACTTAGCACCAATGGATTGGGGGTGTTAGGGCTATCCCCAAGGGCCCTCTCCCTTTCTTTGAACAATGTGGCAACATAGGAATGTAAGCCATTACAAAAATGATAGGGTCGTAAGGGATGGTTATACGTATATAATTCATAAAATCCTTCCAAAATGGTAATTCCCATAAGGAAGGTGACCATCCACCAAAATGGTGAGTTTCGTAAGGTGTGATGTAGATTACCCTTGACAAGTAGTCTTCTCCCTATCGGTGGGAGGTCCCCCTCGGTTTAATTCATGTAATAGCTCGCATGAGTTTAATTTATTGGTTATAGTCTATCCCCGTTATATAGGAGTATTATCGCATTACATGCATCATGGATTTCATTGCATCTTGTATGCTCCTTCCATTAGATATATGGTTCTTTCTATGTGCCCTTGTCATCTAATATTGAAATGCAGGTTAATAAATTATAAGCATTGCATGCCCATATACTTATTACATTCAAACGTACTAACGCATACTCTATACCTACATGATTTCACCATGTAGGGACCGAGCATTTTAAGTACCAACCACTTGACGAATAGTCCATTCTTGGAGATTATTGTGCTGAGACCCGTCTTCTGAGGGAGAGCCAGTTATCTTTCTTATTATTATTATGGATGTTCTTTTATTGAGGGTGAGCCCAGAACTTGTCTTGCCCCTCGTTCCTTTGACTAGAGGCATTATTGGGCACTATGTGAATTCTTGTTAGACATGGTTACTATGACAATCGTATTGCTTTTCTATTAATAGGATGATCCCTGAGATCTGGTTTGGCTATATAGTGAAATGTGTTAAGATGTTATTCTTGAACCGATGATGTGGATATTGATATCTAAGGCTTGTTTGGGGACTCTCGGGTTCCCATTCGCTTTGTCTCATCTAGACTCTAACCCAAGGTCGTGACAAAAGATGGTATCAGATCCCTAGGTTTATAAATGATCCTCAGAGTCCAACATGCCGTGTTGAGTAGAGTCCTATTCATGGGTGTGAAGTGCGCCATGCCTATGAGTGGGAGGCTATGAAGGTGTTTTAAGAATTGCGTCACTTCTTCATGTCTTTTGTCATTCTATGGCTAATATATTTAGTTTCTTTATTTGACGGTGTTGTTGATCCATTTTAGAAGGTGCCTCAAGGAACACCCCTTCTACAAAGGCCAGCTCTTGCTGATGAAGGACAAGCTCCCCACGAGCATGTGGATGAACCCATATCAAATAAGGAATTCTGTATGGCCTTCGCCATACTTGCTCAGGTGGTGACTTCTTATGCAAGACAGGCTAACTTGCCATGAGATCCTACGCCTGCTACTAGGATAAGGACTTCACCTGGATGAATCCTCTAGAGTTCTATGGGTCAAAGATTTACAATGATGCTCAAAAGTTCATTGATGAACTTACCAAGGTGTTGAATATCATGGGTGTCACTTTTAAGGAGAAGGCCTAACTGGGTGTTTATCAGCTGAAGGACGTAGCTCAAGGTCGATATACTCAGTGGTCTTTGGAAAGCGTTTGTGGTGGTAATGTCAATTGGGCAGAGTTCAAATTTGCTTTCCGTGATCATTCCTTTCTACTTGAGCTTAGGGAGGCCAGAATGATTGAGTTCATCTACCTAAAGTAAGGAAGTATGAGTGTGAGGGACTATGCCCTCAAATTCACGAAGCTTTCAAAATATGCTCCGTCCCTAGTGTCTAACCCTGTGCAAGGATGCACAAAATTTGTTTTTGGTATCTCTGATTTAGATGTGAAGGAGTGCCATACTGCTATACTGATACGGGACATAGATATTGCAAGACTCATGGTGTATGCTGAATAGATCGACGGAGAGAAACTCAAAGAGAAAAGGTTCATGATCCCAAGAGCCCAATTTGATTGTAGATTCTCTGGTTCTCAAAATGTTGGTTTTGGTCACTTCTAGCAAGGCCAAGGTTCGGGTGCTCGGGTCGCTAATGCTTGGTTACCTCCTCCCAGGGCACCGGTTGGTAATGATCAAGAATATCCTCTACGTGACAAGTGTAGGAAGCCCCACACGGGAGTCTGCTGGAGAGATTTGGGTCTTTGCTTCAGATGTGGGGATAAGTATCATAAGGTTGTTGATTGCCCTAAGAATGCCCGTAGAGGCCAAAGGTGGCCCAAGGCGGGCAAGGTCAACAAAGAGCTCCCCAAGGTGTTGTCCCAAGGAACAACAGGTTCTATGCACTCCATGCTTACCAAGATGTCGAGGAGGCTCCGGACGTCATGACTGGTATGTTAAAAGACTTTGATTTCGATGCTTATGTTTTACTTGATCCAGGTGCAAATTTTTCTTTTGTGACTCCCTGTTAGTTGTTAAGTTTAGTTTGCGCACCCAGATTTAGCGAGATCCTTTCTCGATCTATACTCCCGTGGGTGAATCTATCATTGCACATAGAGTCTATCATGGTTGCACTGTTTCTGTGTTGCATAAAGTTTTCCCATATGATCTTGTGGAGCTTGAGATGTTTGACTTTGATGTGATTCTTGGGATAGATTGGTTACATGTATCATATGCCTTGATAGATTGTAGGACCCGAAAGGTCAAATTCCCACCTCCCGGTGAGCCCGTTCTGGAATGGACCGGTGGTGACTCTTCTATTAAAGGTTGGTTTATTTCCTACCTCAGGGCGTGGAGAATGATTTCTAAGGGGTGCATTTATCATATTGTGAGGGTCAAGGATACTCCGAAGTGCCTAATCTTGAGTCAGACACTGTGGTGAATAAGTTTTTGGATGTGTTTCCCGAAGACTTACCGGGTATCCCTCTGGAAAGGGAAATAGAGTTCGGCATGGATCTTCTCCCGGATACTCAGCCTATCTCTGTTCCTCCTTATCGTATTGCCCCGGTGGAGTTGAAAGAATTTAAGGAGTAACTAAAGGATTTGTTGGAGAAAGGTTTCATTCGGCCCAGTATATCACCGTGGAGTGCTCCAGTGTTATTTGTAAGAAAGAAAGACGGTTCTCTTGGCATGTGCATTGATTATAGGAAACTGAATAAGGTGATTGCCAAGAACAAGTACCCATTGCTCAGGATTGATGACTTATTTGATCAACTTCAAGGGGCTACTCATTTCTCAAAGATCGATCTTCGTTCCGGGTATCATCAGTTGAAGGTTAGGGAATGTGACATTCCCAAAACCATTTTTCGGACAAGGTATAGGTACTTTGACTTTATGGTGATGTCGTTTGGTCTAACCAATGCTCCGACTGTGTTTATGGATCTAATGAACCGGGTATTTAAGCCATTCCTTGAAAGTTTTGTGGTGGTCTTCATTGATGACATTCTCATTTTACTCTTGAACTGACTAGGAGCACGAGAATCACTTGAGAATGGTTCTCCAAACTTTGAGGGAAAAGAAATTGTACGCCAAGTTTAGCAAATGTGAATTTTGGTTGGTCGAAGTGGCTTTCCTTGGTTATATGGTGTCCGATGACGATATCAAGGTGGATTCGAAGAAAATTGAAGCCCTGAAGAATTGGCCTAGACCGTTGACTCCTTTGGATATTCACAGTTTCCTTGGGTTGGCTGGGTATTACAGAAGGTTTGTTGAAGAGTTCTCATCTATTGCATCTCCATTGACCAAGTTGATCCAAAAGCAGGCTAAGTTTGTATGGTCATATGAATGCGAGAAGATTTTTCAAGCTTTAAAGGATCTGCTTACATCAACTCATATCTTAACTTTACCAAATGGGTTTAAGGGATTTGTGGTTTATTGTGATGCCTCGCAGATTGGATTGGGCTGCGTGTTTATGCACAATGGTAAGGTGATAGCGTATGCATCTAGGCAGTTGAAGGTGCATGAACGTAATTACCCAACACACGACCTTGAATTGGTAGCGGTGGTGTTTGCTTTGAAGATTTGGAGACATTATTTGTATGGGGCGCATATTGATGTGTTCACCGATCACAAGAGTTTGCAATATGTTTTCACTCATAGGAATCTCAATTTAAGGAAAAGGAGATGGTTGGAGCTACTAAAGGACTACAACATGAGTGTTCTATATCATCCCAGCAAAGCTAATGTTGTAGCCGATGCTCTCACTAGGTTGTCTATGGGGAATGTGGCGCATGTTGGGGGAGAAAGGAAGGAGTTGGCAAGAGATGTTCACCAATTAGCTAGGTTGGATATCAGGTTGGCAGATTCGAGCGATGGTGGTATTCACGTTCAAAGTGGGACAGAATCTTCCCTGGTAAGTGATATAAAGGCCAAGCAGGATTTACACTCATCGTTACTTAAATTGAAGAAGTTAGTTGCTGAGAAGGAGATCGAGGTGTTCTCCCAAGGGGGAGATGGTGTACTCCGGTACCAAGACCGGCTTTGTGTTCTGGATGTGGATGATCTTAAAAGGGTGATTATGAGTGAGGCTCACAACTCACATTATTCTATTAACCCGGGGTCTACCAAAATGTATCGGGATCTGAAGGAAATGTATTGATGGCATGGTATGAAGAAAAATATCACTAGGTTCATATCTGAATGCCCGTGTTGTAAATAGGTGAAGGTACAACGCCAAAGGCCTGGTGGTTTGGCCAAGACATTGAAATTCCCACATGGAAATGGGAAGATATGAACATGGACTTTGTAATTGGGTTTCCTCGGACTCGAAGGCAATTTGATTCCATTTGGGTTATTGTGGATTAGATGACGAAATTGGCTCATTTTCTTTCGGTTAAGACTACTTTCAACGCCGAAGATTACGCAAGGTTGTATATCCAAGAGTTGGTGAGGTTGCATGGTGTACCTAGGTCCATTGTATCAAATAGAGGTACCCAATTCACTTCTGACTTTTGGAGATCTTTTCAGAAGAGACTTGGGACTAAGATTAAGTTGAGCACCGCTTATCACCCTCAAACCGATGGCCAAGCGAAGAGGACTATTCAAACCTTGGAGGATATGTTCAAGGCTTGTGTGTTAGAGTTTAAGGGAAATTGGAATGACCATCTTCCACTCATTTTGTTTGCTTATAATAATAGCTTCCATGCTAGCATTTTGGCATGGAATCATTTGAAGCTTTGTATGGGAGAAGGTGTAGATCGCCAGTAGGGTGGTTTGAGTTGGGAGAGAGGGCACTAATTGGTCCAGATTTGGTTGTGGAGACCATGGAGAAGGTGAAGGTGATTAGGGAGAGGTTGAAAAAGTCGTCAAAAGTCTTATTCAGATGTTAGGAGGAGGGACCTTCAATTTCATGTCGGTGTTTGGGTGTATGTGAAAGTTTTGCCTATGAAGGGTGTGATGCGTTTTGGTAAGAAGGACAAGCTAAGCCCTCGATATGTTGGCCCTTATGAGATTGTTGAGCGAAATGGAGGTGTAGCTTATAAGTTGGAGTTACCTCCGGGTTTGAGTTCTATTCACCCAGTCTTCCGTGTGTCTGTGTTGAGGAAGCTAATTGGTGATCCTAGCACCATTGTGCCTTTGGAAGGAATTAAGGTTGGAGAAAATTTATCCTATGAGGAGGTGTCGGTGAAAATCCCGGATAGGAAAGTAAAGTGTCTTCGTTACAAGGATGTAGCTTCAGTGAAGGTGGTTTGGAGAAATCAACAAGTGGATAGTGCTACTTGGGAGGCGGAGATGGACATGGTGAAGCGATACCCTCATCTTTTCCAATCTACTCAAGCCTAAGGTATTAGTATTCTTCCTTACTTAATGGTGCCATTTCTTTCCCTCTTGAGTCTCATGACATGACATGCATACATGTGCACAAAAAGTATTTCTTTTACAATGTTTTGAGTGACTTGAATACAATTTTTATATGAGCTTAAAGGTCTTGAACAATGGTTTTGAATAATGCTTTTGGTACGATTTTTAGTAACGAATTATGCATTGTATCTTGTGTTGGATGTTTCGTGCTCTAATTCAAGCCTTTTTCTTTTTTTGCACATTTGGGGATGAATGTTCCCAAGGGGAAGATGACGTAAGAACTAGAATTTTTCAAGTGGCATTGCCCAAATGTCCTGGAAATTTTCCCAAGTGAACTGCCAGGCACCCCTCCACGAAGGAGCATACACGGCCCGTGTGAAGCCATACAGACCATGTGGCCTCCCGTGAAGAGGCACCAGGCCCAGTTCACGGTTGGGACAGCTTGGGGACGGAAGAGATTTGTGGCTACGAGAAGGCACACGGACACTCACACAGTTCGTGTGGTGTGACACGGCCTGTGTGGCTCTCCGTGTGACTCACTACGCGAAAATTATTCTAAGTATAAAATTACCATCTCATAACTTTACCGTTACACGGCCGATGTCGCGGCCCTTGTGGTATTACGCGGACTATATTGTCGTCCGTGTGGTACCACTTAGTTCCATAAGTTTTCCCTCTGCAAGAATTCAAGTGTTAGGTCATGACCACTGTTCACGGTCTGTGTGACACCGCACGAACCGTATAGTGAGCTGTGTGACCCTGACGAACCAAATTTATGTATGTTTCATTAAGAACATTTATGTAATTCCATTTTGTTTTAATGAAGTATTATGACCTTTTACCTATCCTAAACCCCTAATTCAGCTATTATCCCTTCCCTCCTACTTCATTCTCCTAAAAACACTCTTACCCTCACAAGATCACCTCCCTTTTCCCTCTCAATTCTCCTCTCTCAAGGATCAAGATAGGGTCTCAATTGAAGTTTAATTCAACGCCAATCTCTGCTCCTCAATCAAGGTATGTGGAATTGATTCTTGGTTCCTTTCAACCAAGAAGACCCAAAAGTCCTTCAATTTATTTCATGAATTCTAGTAACTTTAAATATGAAATTTTATGATTTGATTTTATTAAATTTAATTAGTGTGTGGGCTGCATTTTACCTATTATTTAAGTTCATTTGGATTACTATTATGATGATTTACATTGAGTTATGAAATAATGAACATGTATATCCCCTTTAAAATTGATTTATGCATGGGTAATTATTACTATGATTTGGATGTTGATTTGAATTATGGATTTATTCAATTTCACATTATGGTGTTGACTTCCTCGCATCATGCATTGCATTACATTAATAAGCATTGATATGTGAAAATTATGAAGTGGGTTAAGCCCAATTATGTTTTATGAAATGGTTATGATATGATTTTGGTAAGGCATTGGTTATGACAAGAAGGTGATCACTCGTAATGTAAGCCATTACCGAAATGATCGGGTCATAATGGATGGTTATACGTATATGATTCTAAAAATCCTTCCAAAATGGTGATTCCCGTAAGAAAGGTGACCATCGGTGAGTTTCGTAAGGTGTGATGTAGATTACCCTTGGCAAATAGTCTTCTCCCTACCGATGGGAGGTCCCAATCTGTTTAATTCATGTAATAGCTCGCATGAGTTTGATTTATCAGGTATAGTCCATCCCCATTATATAGGAGTATTATCGCATTGCATTCATCATGGATTTCATGGCATCTTGTCTACTCCTTCCTTTGGATATATGGTTCTCTCTATATTATATTCCCTTGTTGTCTAACGTTGACATGCAGGTTAATAAATCATAAGCATTGTATGTCCACATACTTAGTACATTCAAACGTACTAACACATACTCTATACCTACATGATTTCACCATGTAGGGACCGAGCATTTTGACTACCAGCCACTTGACGAATAGTCCGTTCTTAGAGATTATTGTGGTGAGTCCCGCCTTCCGAGGGCGAGCCAGTTATCTTTCTTAATGTTATTATGGATGTTCTTTTATTAAGGGTGAGCCCGGAACTTGTCCTGGCCCCATTTCTTTTACTAGAGGCATTGTTGGGCGCTATGTGAATTCTTCTTAGACATGATTACTATGACTGTCGTATTGCTTTACTATTAATGATCCCTGAGACCTGATTTGGCTATATAGTTATATGTGTTTAGATACTATTCTTGAACCGAGGATGTGGATACTGATACCTGAGGCTTATTTGGGGACTCTTGGGTTCCCATTCGCTGTGTCACATCTAGACCCTAACCCCAGGTCGTGACATTTGAAGACCTACCTAGAGGATCAAGAAAGCTACTATAGATAGAAAAAATGCAAATACATACAGAAAAGGGTACAACTTAATCTTTTTAGCTACCAACGTACATACATGATTTCAGAAGAGCAAACGAGCACAACAATAAATTTTCATAGAGAATAATTATACTTCTTTGAACCCAAAAGGATATCAATATGCATAACAATCAATGTTAACATCAGCAAATCCAAAAAGCTATAAAATTCTGCAAATCTATCAATTTTCAGATGAAATAAATCTACTTAATAGGATTTCTAATTGTATCCATAAATGAGAAGCATACCTTCTAGTGGTGATTCCTTGGTTGCTTTTGGGCTTGAAATTTGAAGTACACTTCATCTGGAACCCCACTACATTAATATCCGATTAGACATTTTGGGTGTCTTTAGATGGAAACGAATCAACGTCTTAAGCTCCTCAAGCATAAAAATCACATGAGTTAGTAGATTTCAACATTTTCAAAATCTTAAATTGCTCTTAATTTTACACATGTAGATGTATAAATGGATACCTATATCTCTAGATCAATTGACGCTTTGATTTCCCAGTTGAAAAAGTTGAAATCCACCATGGAACATATGATGGTGCGACTTTGACACAACTCAGAAGAGAAGTTTCAAAGTTTTTCCAAGACTTTTGACTTTTCTCTTCTTGTTTCTATATTGTTTGATAGTTTTATTTTATTTTTATTTTTTTATTATTTTGGACTAGGTCCAACTTGTTGGATCTAGTTATTTCATTTTCTTCATGTTGGGCTTTTAATAAATGATATCAAATCTTGAGCTTTAAAAAAGTTATGAAAAATAAAGATAAATATTTTATTTTTACCAAAAATGTGTAATATTGTAACACCTAAAATTACCAAAATACCCCTAGAGGAGGAATATGTGTGTAACACATTTGTCAATGCTCGTATGGAAAATCTGAGACCATATTTGTGATCTACACAAAATATTGAGTGGAGAAATGGTCTGGGTCAATTTTTAGAGCGTCCGGATCAAAACATAATTTTTTGACCCGAAAACCAAAACAGTATTGGTGCACATTGGAGGCGTGTCGTGCCACTGTAGTTGACCCACACTTCTAGTTTTTCAAAAATTTTCGACGAAATTGTGAAAACACGTTCAGAAACTTTTCGGAGAAAAATATACTTTACGCAACCAATCCGCATTGCGGACTGGGTTATTCCAAAGCTGGAAATTTTATAAATTTTGTGAGGGGCATTCCGGTCAATCCCCAACCCCTTCTAAACTCAATACACTATCTAATTAGGTCATTTTGACATAAAGAGGGTCTAAAACCCTATTCTAAGTCCTTTTCTAACAATCTAGTAAGACTAGAGCTTGAGAAAAAAGGAGAAAAACTTATGATTGAGGAATTCAAGAGGAAATCCTTGAAGTGATTGTTGAGAGCTTCATCCAAGGTATGTAAGTCTAAACTAAAAGCATAAGATTGTTCTCTCATAGGCCCTTAGATAGTCAAAGAGGAGTTAAGTGTCCATGAGTCCCCATTCATGTATCTTAAATTGATTCTTGAATGTTTTCTCACAAATTATATCTAATTACATGTATTTCCATATGTTGATGATCATCACAAACTTATTTTCTTGAATTGGATATATTCATGAGAAATTGCATAACCTTACATGTTAACTTTTGAAAGCATGCATAAATGAATCTAGGGGTTGAGTCTAGAGCCTTGATATGAGATTGTTTATTGTGATTGTGATTATGGTGAGAGAAGGATGATGAGTTGATAGAGCTTGATAGTCCTATGAGTCTCCATAAATGAACTCTAATGATGGTCTATTCGATTGTTCCCGAACAATTGTTCCAAGCCTTGAGCTACTGATTGAGATTGATTGATGAAAGAGTTAAAGTCCCTATGAATTTGATTGATGATAGGGTTAGAGTCCTTATGAGTTTGATTGATGAAAGGGTGAAAGTCCCTATGAGATACTGATAGATGGTGGGGTTAAAGTCCCTATGAGATACTAATCGATGGTGCGGTTAAAGTCCCTATGAGATTGGTTGAGATAGAGGTCATGAGCATTTAGTCTGGGGAGGAGTATCGAGCACCGAAAGAGTGAGAATTATTCCAACTCAAACTCGCCAAACTACGTCGCCAAACATAGGTAAGAATTAGAACCATCACATTACACTGTGGTTCCCTCTTGAGTTGAGTTTATATCCCTTAAATAATAGAGGACTTATTGAGGTTGTTTCCCGTAGGGGATTCAATTCACTCCCTACCTGGAAAGTACGGAACGACAGTGGCAACATTAGTGGGATTATTGTACAATCACTGGCTCATAAAGTGATTGTTGTCGGATAAGAGAAATTCCCAAAAGTTCCCACCTTGAGTACTCTGAGTTGAGAAGAGTTGAGTTCCCTTGAGATAAGTTTGATTTGATTGATGAGGTTGAGGTGTTGATGGGTCACTTGTCTACTCTTTATTCTTGCTTTAGAATAGACACTTGACATGTTGATTGTTTACTATTTTGAGTCGAATGTTGAATCATATTATTCTACCTGTTTTGGCTTTATTCAGCTATTTAACATACCGTACCTTGCACGTACTGACACCACTTGGTGCTGCATCGTTTTATGATGTAGATATAGGGATTAGGGATCATCAACAGGCGCAATATTGAAGATCCAGGATGTTTAACTTATTGGTGAGCCTCCCTTACTCCAGAGGATCCACTATTATTTATTGGATCATGCTTTTGAGTTAGACTAGACTAGTCTTATATTTTGATTTCGATAATCATGGGTTTTTCATTGGCACCACTTGATTAGTTATAGGGGCTTCATAGATGATAGTGGGACGTTGATGTTTAGATTGAGCTAGTTCTTCCTAATAGCCTTTATTATTAATCTATTATTATTTGAGACATTAAATGAGATGAGCCCATTTACTTGTGTTGATCTGTGGAGTTGTTGGATTGAATGGATGTGATGAGGCCAAATGGCTTGCTTGGGGACTAGCAATAGTCTTTGGGTGCCGGCCACATCTCTGGTACCCTCTCGGGGCATGACAAATTTGGTATCAGAGCACAGAGTTCAAGTGTTTTAGGAAGTGTATGAAACCGTGTCTAGTAGAGTTCTTATTATTGGTGTGAATAGCTCCACATTCATAATATGGAGTCTATAGGACATTTAGGAACTGTTTCACTTCTTTCAGTTCTAATTCATACTCTATGCGTTGTAGAGTTGCGATCATGCCTCCTAGAAAAGCCGTTAGAGGTAAGGGACGTCCCGCTAGACAAAATGTTAACCCACCGAGCCTCAAGGACACGAGGAACATGCAGACCATGCTTTCCCTATTGAGCAGCCCTCACAAGATGAGTTCTCCAATATTGAACTACGCCAGGCTATTCAAACTCTAGCCCAAGTTGTCACAACACCTGCTACGAAACAAGGAGTGTGTAGACAGGATTCCCATGACACATCTAGAGTTCAGGAATTCTTGAGGATGAATCTGCCTATGTTCACAGGGTTTGCATCCATTGAAGATCCTGAGAACTATGTGGTGGTACTTCAGAAGGTGTTCCAAGTGATACATATGGCTGATGCTGATAGGGTTGAACTGGCTGCTTACCAACTCAAGGGTGTGGCCAGACTGTGGTTTGACCAACTCAACTATCTTGCTATGCTCCGAACATGGATGCTGATATGATGGGAAGAATGGGATATATATTGATAAGTTAAATCGTGGACCCAAGAGAGATGGGAGGGAGAAATTCTTGTGAGTGATATGGACATTGGGCGATTGATGACATTTGTGCAACAAATTGATATGGAGAGACAACATGATAGAGAAGAATTCAGAAGTAAGAAAGCTAAGACATCCAGCCATGAGGTTGGAAGGAAAGGTAATGGTAATCGATTTCCAGCACCATCATCTACTAGTGCACCTGCACCTAAGGGCAGGCATGATAAGATATCTCAGAATGTCGGAACCCAAGGACCTTAGTCACAAGCTAGTGTGGCTCAAGCTTCACAGGGTAAGCCATCGTGTGGTAAGTATGGCAGATTGCGCATGGGGAAATGTCATGAGGGGGATGATGTAGGCTTCAAATGTGGCCAAGCAAGTCATTACCAGAGAGATTGTCCAAATTGGGCTGACCGAGCTCAATCTTATGCACCAGCCCCATAAGCTAGAGGAAACCAAAGAGTGACTATGTCAGGTGCAAGTGGAGCAACAAAATGTTTGTATTCCATGGGTAGTCGCCAAGATCAGGAGAACTCCCCAGATATTGTGACGGGTATGATTCGAGTCTTTCCTTTTGATTGTTATGTTTTGATGGATCCAGATGACACATTGTCACTTGTAACTCCTTATGTGGCTAGCAGATTCGATAGAACCCCTAAGATTCTTCTTGAACCCTTTGATGTTTCTACTTTAATTGGTGAGTCTATTCAAGCTGAAAGAATTTATATTGCTTGTGTAGTGTCCATCTATCATAGGGATACTCTTGCTGATTTGATTGAGTTAGAGACGGTTGATTTTGATTTGATCCATGGCATGGATTGGCTTCATGCCTGTTATGCCTAAACAAAACAGAAACAAGTAGAATAATATGGAAATAATATCAAAGAATAATAACCAAATTAGAATGTCACATGTTTAGCTAAAGAAAGAGTAAAGATTAGACTAGTAACCCATCAACCAATCAACCTCATCAATCAACTCAATTCAACTCAACTCAACTCGACTTGACTCAGAGTACTCAAGATAGGAACTTTAGGGGGGAGGGGTTTCTCTTATCCGACAACAATCATTTATGAGCCAGTGAATGTACAACAATCCTACTGATGTTGCCACAACCATTCCATACTTGCCAGGTAAGGAATGCTTAGGATCTACAAGGGTCAAGAAAATCAACATATTATGTCCTATTGTTCCAGAACAATAAGGTGAGAACCTATTTGACTCTAAAGAACTTAATCCATAGGATGAGAACTTAACCGACTCTAACAGAACTTAGCCCTCAAGGTGGGAACGTAACTTGTCTGACTCTAATGGACTTAGCCCTCAAGATAGGAATTTGTCTGACTCTAACGAACTTAGTCCACTCCTACGCTTGGCGACGTAGTTAATGAGTGCGAGTTGGACTTTCTCTTACTCTTACTCATTTTGGTCCTCGATACTTCTCCCATGACTCAATTCTCATAAGACTTCTCATCTCCACTCAATTATCTCAAGTTAGCCTCGTAGAGAATTTCATTATCTCATTAACTCAAACTCAAGGGTCCTCTATTATTTCAGGTACTTTAATTCATCTCGGTTGACTTAATTCAACTAAGGACTCAAGGACTCAGATCATCAATTAGAAGAAGTCATTTAGTCAGAACACAATTATGAAGACTCATAGGATCATCAAGCTAAATTAACTCAATCTCATACTCACCTCAAGACATTACTCAACATACTCAACCCATGGCTCTAGACTCCATCCCTAGGTTCATTATGCATGCTTTAATAAATTAACATATAGAGTTTATACAATATCTCATGAAAAGTATTCAAACCAAGAAAATAAGTTTATGATGATCATCAACATAAGAAAATACATGTAATTAAGGTAATTTTCAATAAAAACCATCAAGAATCATGTATGTAGACTGTTTAGACTTTCAACTCTTCTATGAGCATCTATGGGGCACATGAGAAA
The DNA here is from genome assembly GCA_029948455.1 of Solanum rostratum. NCBI lineage: Eukaryota > Viridiplantae > Streptophyta > Magnoliopsida > Solanales > Solanaceae > Solanum > Solanum rostratum. The sequence continues at coordinate 52,739,804 of CM057050.1, read as the reverse complement.
ATAATCTCATGATTTTAGTTTATCCTTACAGACCTAGGATGAAGCTCTCAACAATCACTTCAAGGATTTCCTATTGAATTCATTAATCTCAAGCTCTTCTCCTCTTTTCTCAAACCCTAGTCTATTTCAAGGACATAGAATGACTTAGAATGGGGTTTTAAAAACCCTTTTTACTCTTAAATGACCTAATTAGATCATTTATAGAGTTTAGAAGGGGTTGAGAAATGAGCGGAATACTCCTTACAAAATTTAAAAACTTTTCAGCTTCGATATAGTAAAGTCCGCGACGTGGACTAGTCACGTACTGTGTATTTTCTAAAAAAGTTTCTGAATGAGTTTTTCCCAATCCAATAAAATTTTTTTAGAAAAACATAAGAGCAGGTTCACCGTTGAGGCCCGACGCGCTCCTGTCACGCACTTACACTGTTTCTGCATCTCGATCAAAAAATTATCTTTTGATTGGGTCGTTCTAAAAATCGACAAAGACCATTTTCCTACTAAACTTTTCGTGTTGATCACAAATCTGAGCTTAGACTTGCCATTAGAGCATTGGTAGATGCGTTACACGCATACCCGCCCTCTAGGGGTATTTTGGTAATTTTATCAGGCGTTACATATATCTCATGGCATCCACTCCATCTCATATCATATTTGATTGATATAGTTATGTATGGTTTATGGGATTGTGCACTTATTATTTCTATGATCTTGATGTAATTGTTGGATCTACTTATATACCTGTGGATTGAGGTACTAGGGTAGTTGATGAGCACATCCATATTACTATGATCTGTATATATTAGATTATGCTGGAACTTTTTTGAGTGCAGGTTTGTAGTTCAGTGGATTGAGGTTAGGATTTACGTAATTACTTGTGTTCTTCATTGCTTTACCTTAGGTTAGTTTCATTTTGCTGAATACCCTGTTGTTTAGTGCTCATCCCTTGCTATATTTTTGTAGGTTGTGATCCCGACCCATTTTGTTAGACTTTTGTTTGTTGGTTTGAGCTTTTGGATAACTTGTGAGGTAGATGCTTCTATCTTTAGTAGGCCTTTGAGGATCCCATTTTATGTATTTTTTTTCTACTCGAGGACTAGACATTATGACTTGTATTTCTTTTGAGCATTATATACTTAGAGGCTTATACATATGACAATAGTTCTTGGATGGTTTTAGTGTGTTTCCTTCTACCTAACCATATTATTAAACTGTTATCTTTTGGTTTTAACTATATTCTTAAGTGGTTTGGGCTTTGGGCTGGTTAGGTAAGTGTCATCACACCCGAATTTTGGGTTGTGACAATTTGGTATCAGAGCTCCACGTTTATTGGTCTTACATGTGTACAAGCTAAGTCTAGTAGAGTCTTGAGAATCGGTGCGGAGATATCCGTTATTTATCCTTGAGAGGTTATAAACCTATTAGAAAACTCTCTTTTATTCTATTTTAATCAATTTATGTATGTGTCCTTTTATAAGTGTTAGGTCGTAGTTGGTCTTTTGATAGATAACAAGGACTAGAGCTACCGCTACTATAGGACAAGGAGAGGTCTCCCCTGATGTTGCTATTGAGACCCCAGCTAGGGGAAGGAGCCATGCTAGAGGACGAGTGTGAGAACGGGGTGGAGGAGCAGCACCAACTTTAGATTATGAATTGGGTATCTCCCCAAGCCAGCCATTGAACCTAGAGAGAAGCAAGTTTCTCCTTTGTTTGCTGCAGCACCACTACTTTAGGATACGCTTCTAAGAGTTTTGGTAGTGCTCGAGACTTTGGGGCGGGCGAGTAGCCCAACTGATGTACCTAATACTTCCTAAACACGAGTTGGGGTTCAGCCTCTGAGTTAGCAGCAGGCCTTGAGGTTCAAGTATAGGTGGAACAACAACAAACAACACCCATTGTTGAGGTTTCTCTAGTAGTTGCCTTGATTGATGAAGAGCACCGTAGGTATGGGGGGTTCAAGAAGATGGACCCACCTCAGTTCTAAGGTAGACAGACCGAGGATGCTCATAAGTTCTTAGTTATTTGTAGGGAGATGCTTGAGACCATCAGGCTAGCTGAGACCCATAGTGTCCGATATGTTACCCTCCAGCTTTGGGGATCGACTAAGGATTGGTAGAGGACCTATTTGGGATTTGTTTTCCTGTTGTTTCTCCTCTAATGACTTGGGAGACATTCACTAGTGCTTTTTATGATAGATTCGTTCCCTGGAGTGTGAGGGAGGGGAGCTGTCTAGAGCTTGAGAGTTTGAAGCAGCGCTTTATGAAAGTTTTAAAATATGAGATTCATTTCTGCTAGATTGATCGGCATGCAGCAACCCTTATTCTTACAAAGATAAAGAGAGTTAACCAATTTGTTAGAGTTTTGACTTAACCTATCCGACATTCAGTGTTTCAGATGTCTGGAGATGGAGTATCATTTTAGTCTGTGGTTAGTGTTGATAAAGATAAAGAGCTTGTGCATAAAAAAAAGTTTTGAGACCCCAAAAGGGTCTGTTTATCAGGACAATTCTCGGGCACCTTACTAGGAGACGCAGGTATGAGTAATGGGTGGTTCACTTCATCCTTGAGGCTTGGTTCGTGCTTTATTGATGTCATCAGAGGGTGGCAAAGGCCTTTGTATTTCACATAGTGATGGACAAAGATCATCTAGTTTTTAGTAGAGGCTTACGGGTTGAGACAGTTGCATTGTTCTACATGTTCCCTCAAAGCCATCGTTCGTCCTTAGGTAATGCTATGGATGTGGATCTCTAGATCATATTATTTGGCAGTGTCCCAAGCGGATGCACACTGGGCCCATTGCTTATATTTCTCAGCACCGACCAGAGATCTGACACCACCAGCTAGAGGTTCAGCCCCACAAACTAAGGGTCGTGGTAAATGTTAGACTGGTAAAGCTAGACTCACACGTGGTAAAGGAGTAAGTGGCATTTCCACTTATTTCAATGGTAGAAAGGCATCTTCTACAAGCAGTGGTTGAGGTGGCCATTGTTATGCTTTTTCAGACAAGCCCAAGGTTGGGGCCTCTGATGTTGTGATCACTGGTATTGTCCTGATTTGCCCTTGCCCTGTATTTATGTTATTTAATCCTAGCTCCACTAATTCATTTGTGTCTAGGGATTCTCATTAGATTTTGACTTGTAATGCGATACTAATTTTATGCCTATACATGTTTTGACCTCCAGTAGATAAGCTTTTAATAGTAGATCGGGTGCACTGAGCCTGTCTTGTGACTTTGGCAAAATATGAGGCTTGGGTAGACAAGTTCATTCAATGAAATGGTAAAGTTTGGTTATTATTTTACGTATGGAGTGGTTATATCCATATTGTGTGACCCTAGATTGTATGCCAAGACTATGACCTTAGCCATGCTAGAAGGGCTGAGTATAAGAGAATTGGTCTTCAAACACAAACTTCTTGGAGAGTGTGATGAATTTTAGTGGTGAATCTTCTGATTTGGTACTAGTAATATACTAGGACCTAGGCATTGATCCTTGAAGAGAGGATGCTAGTTACTAGGGAGTTATCAGTTATTACACTTACTCAGGTAGTAGAGTTGGCATTACTGCCACATTTGGAGAGAACCAAATAATTGTTACTATGGATGCTTGGTTTGATATTGGTCATAAAGGAAGTAATAGTGGTGCATCTTGGAATGAGTACTTATATGTTTAAGTATGGATTTTACTCCAGAAGTCTAAGTGAGGACTGGTGACTTCATTCTAAGCCAAAAGAAGCGTCTTGATATTGAGATAGCAAGTATATGGACTAATGAGGTTTCGACAAGTTTACTTGTAAGGATGTAAATGAGAATGCTAGTAAAAGAGTGTAGGTGGATAATTGATTGAGTAGGTAAATTTGGTTGGTACACATTGGGATTGGGTTATTATATTGACTATGAGATCAGCCTCATAATTTGGCATGATTTTTGTTTACCTTGTTAAGAATATGGTAATGTAGTTACGCTTGCATCTGTGGGGTTTAGAGACTATTGGTTAAGATATGAGAAAGAAGTCCACAAGGGTTGGCGCAAGCGTGAGGATGGGTTTCTTTATGGCTTCGATTATAGATTCTGTTACTTTTGAAAGTGAAAGGACTTAATCAATTTGCAATAGAGTAGTTGGTGTGAAGTAAAAGGCAATCTGCTATAGAGTCTTCTAAGAAATAATGATAATGAATGGGTTAGGAGTGAGTACCTTAGCATTAGGCATCAAAGAGTTTAAGCATGTAGCATTGGGCCATGAGTATGGGTTAAGCATTTAGGCATCCTTACAACATTGGTGACAAATACAAGTTAAGAAGAGTGAAGAAGATTAGACATCATGTGAAGATCCATGGTTCAGAGTTATAAATTATATGGATCTTCGCTTTGAGTTTGGTGATAATGTGAGACGGACTATCTCACCACAGTGTTATGAAAGATTGTTGACTCCTTTTCAAAAGGTTCGATTTGGATTGAATGACAAACAGTGATATGAGGAATTCTACACTTCATGTTAGGGTGGATTGTTCAATCATAATAAATGACTCATGGAAGCACTAGAAAAAGGAATTATGATTTTATGTATGCCATAAACGATTTTGGTTTGGTTGGATGCTACTACGTTGATGGAAGATAGCATAGGTTATTAATTGCAATACTAACTGAGACTCTATGAGCTTTGGAGTATCTTTCGCTGGTTGCTTTTCCTAGTTGTTACCTCCCTTTGGAGCTAGATTAGTTGAACTCCTCTCTTTTGTATATGCTTTTCCCAAGGATTAGAACTACACAGCTTGAGCTCAAGGAGGATTATGTTAAGATAATGAAGATTTGGATAGGGATCGAGGGGGTTTGTATATTACATTGGCTCTAACCTTTTTAGGTTCCCTTTTGATCTTCACTGAAAAGGATCTCGGTTTTTCGTGGATACGTGGGTGGAAGATCATCCTATTGTGTGTAGTGTGGTATGAGGGTGTTGTTTCAAGTTCAGTGGCATCGCAAGTTCTCAAATTGCTAGTCTTGGAGGGTCGAATTTCATGTTGGTTTATAAGTCTTATTCTTGATGGTACATTCTGGTGTTATAGCTCCCGAGAATGGAATTGCTTGGAAGTGATTACTGGCCTTGAGAAATGTATGACAAACTCTTGGTTGCTTCTTGTGAGGCCCCTCTCTTTGCCTTATTTTCGAGCATGAATATAGTTTTTAGTGGTGAATGATGTAATGACCCTGGAGGTCATTTTTGGCATTTTCGACCAAATTACTATTTTGCCTTTCTTGATAGTTGCTTTGAGTCATATTTAGTCAAGTTTTGAAGTCGAATTTTGAAAATCTGGTAAAACGCCTAAGTTTTGCAAAAAAAATAGAGTTTTTCAAAGGTTTTATGGTAGAAATTTTGAGTTTTGGAGTCATTTCAAGTTTCCTGCGTCGGAATTTGATTCTGTCGATTCAATTAGATCTGAGATGCCGACTCTGGGCTAAGAGAACTTAAAAATGGTTTTTGGAGTTAAAATGTAGATTTTAGGCTCAAAGTTGCATTTCTATCATAGGTTTGACTTTGGCCAACATTCCGTGTTCTGGAGCTCGTATCATAATTTCATCAGTTCCAGTAGTTTCGGGTGATGAAGCTAACCCTAGGAACTCCCTCATTGTAATGTTTAGAGGTTCTGTGAACGTTTTGAGTTTTTAGGTCTGACACTAGATTTAATAACCTTTCTCAGGTTTGGGGCCACGGAGGTTCCAGATTTGAGTTCTAACAATTTCATTGAGTTCGGATCGGCATTTCTGGTAGGGTTCCATGTTTGGTTTGTGTTGACGGGGTTTTGAACAAATTTCAAAAGTCCGATTTGTGAGTTTTTGTGCATAGTGGTTGCAGGTTATGGCTATTTTTGTTGCAATTAGAACCCTTCTCGGCGTTCGCGTGGACCACTCTGCATTCACAGAAGTGTGAGGAAACTTGATATCCACATCTCCGGAGATGGGATCGATGTTCTTGTAGTGTTGGGTCCCCTATGGCTCTGCATTCGCGAGTACATTAAGTGCATGAACAGTGAGCTCCTCTAACAGACATTTTTTATTTTTTATTTTTCATCATTTCCAACCCTTAAAGCTTCGTTTTCAAGAGATATTTAAAGATTTTTCAAAACAAATTGACTAGGTAACTATTCTCTGACCTATTTCAACACTTTCCATTGATTAACTTGTGTTTTCAACTTTTAACTTTGGGTATTATATGGTGGAATTTGGGGATTTTCTGGACTTCAATTTCCAAATTTAATTTGTGATTTCTCCTTCGTCTTAACTTTTTGAATTGGTTTTCACCGTTGGAATCCTTATCATAATGAGAACATTTTCATGTATTAATTTTCAAATTCCAACTAAGTCTCTTTGCATGAGAATTTTTAATTGTTTTACCTTTTTCGTCCGAATTAATTGATTTTAGTATTATTAGATACGTTATATGATTGTGATGCTATATTTGAATAAAATATGGTGATTGGAGTATCGTAGGAGGGGCAAAGCGACAGATTTGACTTGATACGGAACTTTATTTGAGGTAAGTGAACTTCTACCCTTCTGTTAAGTATGAATGAACCTTGCATGCTCCTATGTCTATGAAATTGAGTGTCTAACCTTGCATGCTCCTATCATAGATATATGGACAGTTATGTCCCCCATGAGACATGATCATTGCCGATCATGATCACAGAAACATGGACAGTTTTTCCCCATGAGTTCCGTCTGAGGCACACATAGTGATTAGCAGATATGTATTCTAGGACAGATATGCATCATAATTATGTGACATTGCATCGCATTATGTACATCTCATGGCATCCACTCTATCCCATATCATATTTGATTGGTATAGTTGTGTATTGTTTATGGGATTATGTACTTATTATATCCTTGATCTTGATGTAAGTATTGGATCTATTTATATACTTGTGGATTGAGGTACTTGGCTAGATGATGAGTATATCCGTATTATTGTGATCTGTACGTATTACATTGTGCTGGGACTTTTCTGAGTGCAAGTTTGTAGTTTGGCGGGTTGTGGTTGGAATTTACGGATTTACGTTTGCTTTTGATTGCTACCTTAGGTTAGTTCCAATTTGCTGAGTTCCATGTTGTTTGGTGCTCACCCTCTGCTACATTTTTAGAGGTTGTAAGCCTGGTCCATCGTGTTAGACATCTGTTTGTTGGATCGAGCTTCTGGATCATTTGTGAGGTAGTTGCTTCTGTCTTCAGTAGGCCTTTGAGGATCCCTTTTTATGTTTTATTCTACTCGAGGACTTGACATTTTGACTTGTATTTCTTTTGAGCATTCTATCCTTAGAGGCTCGTACATGTGACACTAATACTGGGATGGTTTTAGTGTGTTTCCTTCCGCTAACTATATTATTAGACCGTTGTCTTTTGCTTTTATATCTATTGTTACGTGGTTTGGGCTTTAGGCTGACTCACTTCAGTAGGTTAGGTGAGCGCCATCACACCCAAATTTTGGGTCGTGACATAATGGCAATAGATCGAGCTATGCACATGTACAAGATTTATACAAGTACTTAGTTAATGAAGTAAGTTTAATTAATTCTTCACATCAAAGGAGTAATCATCATGGTTAAACAAACATCCAAAAGATAGGATTTCATATCAATATATTTATATGTTTATTTATTTTGAATTTTTAATTCCATCAGTGTTTTATGAATGACTGCTAAAATTTGCTTCTTTTTTAATATACTAAGCAGATTTATTGAGGATTTCTAAGTAATCTATTTTTGTTAGTATTTGTAATTTCTATCTTAGGAGTTTTAATTAAATTTCAATTTATTGATCTTTATTGTATAAGTCTTTATTGATTTGAGTTTTTGTTATACATATAACAGATTTGAAATTAGTAAGATTTTTCTACCACATATCTTTTCACAAAATTGATTTATCTTATTGGATTATTTATGCATCTTTCAGAATTACCATGTAGATTCATTAGTAATTACTATACTAACACGTTTTATAATCATTCGTGTTTGTTTGTGGAGGTCATAGGTTATTATGATTATATTATACTATGTATAATATATGTAGTCAAAAACACTTTAATAGTCGATGGTGTCCATATGTGCGAGAATTGTAACGAACAATGTGAAATTCCTATTGAGAAGTTTAAGGCACATGTGAAAATTAAGGATATGACCGGTGATATTATAATTTTAACACCATGGCCCCTAATAGCTTGTTTGGATGATGGTTTCCCATGGTTTCATAATGTATGATACTGTATGGTATGGTATGGTATGGTATCGTACAGTATCGTACCATACAATGTTTGGATAGACTGTACGAGTTGCTATTGTTTAATAATAATTTGTTATTTGATTTGACTGTATGGTACTGTATTGTAACTTATAAATTTACAAAAATATCCTTAATTATTATAATTATTAAATTTATCAATAGTTTTTAATAACTTTTTAAAAAAATAAATACATAGAATCGAGTAGGGAAACATACAAGCTAATATATCTTCATTTTATACAAAAAATACAAGAAAATATAAAAGTAAGAACTTTTAAATAAACGAACCTCAAAAAATACACTAAAACATGAAAGAAAAGACGAGAGGTGGAAAAGAAGTTTCAAAAGTTGATGCGGAGAAAGTATAATTCTTTTTTTACATATATTAAGGTAAAGTTTAATAAAGAATAAAGGATAAATTATAATTATTTAAATTTAAATAAGGGTATAATTGGAAAAACAAAATAAGAGAACCATGGGATACCACCAAATTGATGGTTTCAAAAAGTGGAGGTTTTCATGGTTACAGAACCATGAAACAAAACCATACCATAACATATAATTAATGAAACAATCAAAACAAACATCGTTCTCTTAGTAACCATACCATACCATACTATGGAAAACCACCATCCAAACAAGCTGTAAGGGGAAAGTTGAAAATCGAGTTTAAAAGAAAGTTTTTCAAAAAATAAAACTAAGCTTTCAAGCCCCAGGTACCCTTTAGAAGGCCCCACACAAGCCGTACAAGTTGTAGTAGTCATGTAGGGACTCATGGGGAAGCCTTTAAAATTTCTAAGGAAGCAAGATTGAGTTCATGACTCATGATCGCTTATTTGGGTCGTGCGGGGCCTCATGGAACCCATACATCGCCCAAGGAACAAAGTCCCTGACCACGAACCCCACCAAGAGCAATGGTCCCTTGTACAGGCTGTGTAGGGTCTCATTGACCCTGCATTTATCCACTGCCCATGACCCATTGATAAGATCCCTCCCATGGACCTCTATACGGTCTGTATTATCTTGTATGACCGCTCGTGTAAGGGGGTTTGTTAGTTTTAATGATGGGGTATTTTGGTCTCTCTCACCCTTCCTTGGATAAAACACTAGTGTTTTAGGACAAGTATTCTATCCTATATTAGTTCCTAATGTCAGTTTTTTCGATTTAATGACCCGAATATTGTAAGACTTTATCCGAGCTTGAAAATGTCATTTTTTGGCAAGATTTGGACCAAGTGTCACCTTAGGGGAAACTACACCTTTCATGTGAGGTCACATGGCCCATGTGGCCTCCAATAGAGTGACCCTTGGCCCTTTTGGGTGCGTGTCCTTGGTGTGGCGTTTCGGGCTAAGGCACATCACACTTGGACTAGACACGGGCCGTGTGACACTTCACGAACCGTGTGGAGGGTCGTATGATGGCCTTGAGCTTGGAACACCAATGTTTGGAGCCAAGTGTTGTCACACGGCCACCTTCACGGGCCATGTGAAGGTTCATATGCCATATGGCCAACCATATAGCTTCCAGAATGAAAATTTTTCTAACTATAGAATCACCGTCTTATTATCCGTCATGAGATTTGTTTCTGAGAAAAGTGACACCGTTGGGTACGCAGACCGTGTGGCTTTACGCGGCTCATGTAACTCTCCATATAAGTGATGTCATCGAAAAATTTCTAAGTATCAGATTTCCATTCTAGACCTTTGTCAAGTGAAATTTTATCTAAGTTTTGGCTCACGAGCAAGTACACGGATCATGTAGTGCCACACGGGACGTATACCCCTCCTTGAAGTGGTGACGTCCAATTTATCTATCTGTTTCATTAATGGCATTTTCATAAAGAGATGAGTTCTGAGTTGATTGGCATGAGCATGTATTAGTCTTGGGAGGAGTATTAAGCATTGATACAGGAGAGAGTAAGTAGCTACTCTAACCCATAAACTTCGTTGCTAGCATAGGGTAATCGTGTAGTTAACTCTGGCAACTCATGTCTAAAAACAAGGACATTTATTATGAATCCAAGGGAGAGTTTGATCGTCCTTTACCTTGGCAAGTTTAGGACAAGCGTGGCAATGGCATCAAGTTCGTCGTACATTACCAAACTAATGGTGGTGGGGTTAGATGTTGGCTAAGAGAAACTCCCAAGCAACCCCTGATTGAGCATACAATGTTTTAAACTAAGTTGCATAACACAAAGATTATTTTCAAATCATGGTTTTGAACTTTACACCTGCATGTTCATTGAGTCAAGTTATGAGCTGTTGAGTTAATCTTTGAGCCGAGTTGACTGATTGAATTTGAGTCTTTACTGTTTTCCTTCACACATTTTACATTCAAGTATGTCTCATGTATTGATGTCCATTTAGGGCCGCATCGTTAATGATGTAGATATTGGTGATAGAGGATTCCAGCTAGCGCGCTTTGTTGAGGTCTTGATTTCTAGAGTGGTGAGTCCTCCTTGACATTCGGAGGAGCCCTTTTATTTTTATTAAGTATTCTTATTTCTTTGATTTGGGGTAGCCATGGCAAGTCATGGTACCATTTAGTTTGTTAGATAAAGGCATCGCAGACTTTGAGTAGAGGATTTTTTATTGTGATTTTATTTCAAAACTTTATCATCGGAAACTATTATCTTATAATTTTATTTATCTATTTGATGTCTTTTCTTCAATATTCTTCCGTTATTGAGAATAATGTGACGATAAGGCTAGGTGGTTCTCTTGTAAAATCAACAATGGTTTTTTATGTCCTGGCCACGCCAAGGGTACCCTCAGGGCGTGACACAACCTCTCAAAGAGAGAAGCTCAATGAATGTTTGATGCAAACTCTCGCACCTTACTAAGATCATACTTGCATACTTTCCCAATGAAGAAACCAGAAAACTTATCCCATGGATTATGGAAAGGAGTAGAGGTCATCAAGACCCTTCGTAGAATATTCTTACACTTAGAATAATTTCAGTGTATTTGAAACCATGAACCCTTTTTATGGGTCATCGATGATTGTACGGGTCATACAATCGGCTCGTAAAATGGGTCTTCAAACTCAAAATTTTGCAAAGTGTTTAGGGGACCTTCGAGCCCCGTTCTACAGTCCGTACATTTATCTTTGGGAACCACATTAAACTCTTGGACTTTCTATGGTTATATGAGTTTAAATAATTAGGGGTTGTTACAATAATTCTCTGCTAGAAGTGTCATGGATGGTCACATTTGAAGATATATCATGTTTATAGTCTTTCATCTCATAGATAACATACATGAGTTTGAGTTTCACCACCATCTATTAGTAAATTATAGTTTATATGTGCTAAATGCATGAGTAGAGCATTACAAAAATCTAAATATATTAAATACAAGTTTTAATTAAGGTATTATTAATTTAAGTTGAGTTCATGTTTCACCATCTACTGTCATCAAAATATATGTGCATGCTTAAACAAATGTAATAATTAAAAAGGTGCACTGCAATACGAGAGGAGCACGTTATAGATGAGTTTGCTCTATAGATAATATTATGTGTTCTTAATTTTTTATGTGGAATTTTCGCCTCATCACCATCCCAGCAAAAAATTTATACGGGTATTTCATGATTAAGATTGCTCTAGTATTACAAGGGTAATTCATGATCAAGATCACTCTAGTATATCAACAGCACATTGTAGATAAAAAATAATTAAACAAATAAATAAAAATTTCACACATTCTAACAATTTACAATCTACAAAAATAAATGACAATTCTCACTTTTATGAAGATTTATAGATCTAGAATTTATAAAAATAAGAGCTATAACAAATTAAGTGGAGTCAAATTACTACATATTTAATTCATAAATAATCAAACTAAAATAGTCTTCAATTCTTTTATCAGAGCGACTAAAATAGCCTACATTTATTTCAACAACCAATGGTACTTATAGTCTTCATAATTTGTCTACACACATCACCACAAGAAACCATAAAAATTAAAATGCTATGTTAAATTGCAGCAAATCATTTCTTTTATTCATTGTTGGGAAGGAAACTTGATCCTTCATGGAGAACTTGAATTTGTACATTTTTTTCTTTGTCGCATTTTCCTCTCACAAATTCACAGATGCACTGATCATCATTCTCCACAAAGTTCAACCTACATAAGTTGCGCCATCCTCCAGCTAGCCATATTCTATTGCCCTTCCATTTACTGACACGTGCTTCAAATTCTCTGCCAGCAGAGTCCGAATGGTTATGCTTGAGTGGAGTTGAAGTTTATAGTCTTGCCACACTTCCATTGGAATATACTACAATTAGAAATAAAGACTTCGTTAAAAGAGAACGCTATAAGATTTAAATTATGAAAAAATCACTAGAATATACATTTATAGACTTTAGTTACCAATCTATCGCTCTCTTTTGATTGTATTTTTGTTACAAAGTAAGGATTTTTTGGCTGAGTTGCACGTCTACTTTTGAATATATCTGCACCATAATGATCAGGAACGTCCATCACCTTGCAAGAAGTGGCTTTTCGCCATCCAACTGAATTAAAAAAGTCAACTAGCTAGGTTCACAAACTAAAATATCATGAAAACTCATAACTGCTCTGTCATTTTCATTTTCTTTGCTGATAATTTATTGAACATGGACTTTAATTTTAAAAAAAAAAAAAGATTTTAGGCGTAGATAAAAAAATGTTAGAAAATGATATTTAAATTTATTTTTCTTTTCTTTTAAAAAAATAATAAAATATTCTATTAGGCTCATTTTCTCAACAAATCACATTTTAAAAATTAACTGATAGTCTTAAAAATTTTATATAGTGATAAGACTTTTACATTATGTCCAAATATGCAAAGACAGTACTTTTGCAGCAATACACTAACAATAAAAGAATTAAATAGCATATAAAATAAAACATGGGAATCCATATAAAGATATTTAATAATTGTGTTTACCTTTTGAACATTGTGTTTTTTTCTTACGTGTACCAGCCATTTCATTTGTTCCTTCATCTTCCTCCTCTCCTTCTGTCTTTTCATCTTTTTCCTCTTCCACATATCTGTGTTTTGAACATGGTACCTTTTTTGAGGCTCTTCCTTTCTATCTCCTCTTTGGAAACTTCTTCTACTTCCATGTAATCCTTAGCACTATCATCTCCAGAAGAACTAATGTTGCTATTGTTGGCACAAGTCTTCCCTTTTGACTCTACAATTTTTTTATATTCAACATTCATTTTTTCCTCCTCCTTTTTACCTCCTAACACCTTTCTTTACACATTCATTAGTTTCAAGTAATTTAAAGTCAAATGGTCATTTTCCATCATTATCAAATATTAAAAAATCTCCACATTCTAGAGTGTTATCCTCAATAAATTTCTCTCATGCACACTGAAAATAAAAATATCTTCCTCGTTTGATCACTCTTATTGGCCACTTATTTCCAAATCGATCTTTAAGGATAACTTTTCTAAATAATTTTCCATTCTTGAAAATTGTATAACTTGTGGGGATTTTCTAAGAAGCAAATAAATTATACTTTAAAAAGATATAGAGATACACTACTACAAGTTTCTTTAAATTAAGTAGACCATATCATAAACGTAACCAATATAAGAAAAAAAATTCAATTAACTCAAATTTTAGGACTTTGAAGCTTAGAATTAAAGAATGTAACTATTTAAGGCGTTCTAAAAAATCAATTTAAAAGTTACCTCTATCAACACTCATAATGTGGTCTTTTTTAGATAGTACATGTAATTTATAACATCAACTGGGTGAAATATATCTATATAATCCTGGTACAAATTAAGAGATTCAACATACATAAAATACTAGCATAAAATCTACTTGCATCACACAAAGACAATTGCCTTCTTTAACTTTAGCTCTCCTTATTCACAAACTATTCTTAGGAAAGCATTACTTAAAAGATCAAGCAAAAGAGTCAACGAGATCATAGATCAAATATTTGTATGTTTACATAGCAAAAGAATGAGAGGAAACCTCAAATACCATAAAAGACCATGGGATCTGAGTCCATATATATATATCTTTCAAAGATTTAAATTGCACCAAGCATTTCCCATCCTATATCTGCTACCCACATCTCCAAATCAAGAAGAAAAAAATACAAAAAATAAAATACCACAAGGGGGAAATTTACTCACCATCTGTTTTGAGCTGGTTGTCGGATTGAATACCTTGAAGAAGCCCTTTTTCATGTTCACTTTTGTTGCCAAAAAATAAAAGAATAGATTAATTTCCTGCACAACCTTAATCCTTTAAGCTTCTTTAATTTGAAAAAGTATCCTTATTTATAAAAGTGTGTGTATTTGTGTATATATAACAAAGTAGAAGAGTACAAAAGTTCACATGACTTAGTTAAGTCTATTTTGGCTCAACATCATCTTGCTCAGTTTTCAAGGGATCCACACTTTCAACACATTACTTAACAACAATTATTTTATCATTTTTTGTTTGACACAACTTTTGGCTCAGTTTTCAAGGGATCCACACTTCCAACACATTTTCTAACCCCAATAAATTTTTCATTTTCTGTCACATTATTTATAATTACCAGTAGCTAACACAATAATAAAGTAAAATTATCTTATAAGTCTTGTTCACACAACTGATTACTTTACCAACCTTCTTCACATCATTAATCATTTTACCATCCATATTCACAATAATTATCATTTTATCAGCCTTGTTTACAACATATATTGTAATTGGAAAAATTTCAGAAAAAATACATCCGGCACATGAAAATAACAAGCCTATATTTTTATATTCAAAAATGATAGTGTCTTAATTACAATCTATTTATATATAATATAAAAGAGTCCAAAAGTCCAACATGCAAGCACCAAAAAATTTGCAATTTTAATTGTTGAAAATTGTAAAAATGTATGACTTGATGCTTCCAGATTTTCAATAAATTTAAAATAATCTAAATATGTAATTTCAAAAAGAAAAATCAGGGGCACGACCAGAAAAACACTCAATTATTCTATTTTAATTTTTAAAAGTTTGAAAAAAATTTAAATCTATATCCTGAGGAAAAGAACACATGGTGACCCTTCAAAATAAATAAAATTTTAGTGTATCCATAAAAAATTTGACATAAAAATAGGAGATTTTAAAAATAAAAATTCTTGTCATTATCTTCATATAGGTAACCTCATACAGATAACCTCTTCAGAAGTCAGTCAATTAAAAAATTTTATGTGAAAGATTTGTGTTAGAGGTAAAGGTTCAAAATTTTAAAATGAAATATAAGTTCAACTCAAATTTTTAGTATCTTCAAATATAAGAACTAGAATAAGAAAAAAATAACAAAATAATAAATTAACTTTGTTCATCCATGTATTACTCTTTCTCAAAAATTTCTCCTAAATAATGGTATACATTAATACATGACTCTCACTCCAAAGAAAAAAACATGAAATTTAAAGTTATTTTTTTAATATCTTACATTTCAAATAATAATTATTAAGGTTGGGTTGGGATTAGATCCTTAATTGAAATCTCCAAGGCAGTGTTCACTAAGCCATGATGGCAATGCAAAATTATAGATATCTTGTGATCTAATTTCATGTGGAACATGACCTTATTCAATACAACGAAGGGGAGGGGTTTCTCACTTATGGAAATCAATGATGTAAGCAAGAGATAGCACAACGCATTCCATAGGGTGGGAGCCTAGGGGTGGTTATGCTGATTTCTCGAAGACAACTAAAACAGGATAGGCTTTCTGAGTAAAATAGCTCTCCTGAGTTTTAAAAGAACTTATCTAATGAACAAATGGGTGAAGGAGTAATTAGAGGACATTATTAGAATGAAGAGTTCTTAAGGGTCAAATTACTTGACAATATTGTTATTCATATTATTACCATATGAATGAAGAAAGCTCTCTTGATAATGACAAGTCATTGTAGTTACTTACTAAAAGTGGTTTAATTTCTATCAGTTTAGTGGTTTAATTTCTTTCAGGAGCGTCTTGATATTAATAAAAAGTAGAGAAGAAAAATTATGATATTTCACCATGTTTTGGACAAAAGGCTTACTTCTCAAGATTTTTTTTGTGCATGGAGAAAATGGAAGAATAAAACACCAACTAATGATATTATAGCTAGATACGAAATTTCTATAGTTTTCATATGCAAATATTGTGTCAACCCTCACCAAGAAACTTTGGAACACTTTTTCCTTACTGTGGATTCTGCACCTAGCACGCAAGATAAATATAATACTGCTACTAGAATAAACGGTCCTTTATTGAAAATAAAACAAACTGTGATATAGTGGTGATAAACAGAATCTTTGCAGAAGTTGAAAGCTTTGATAAAAGCTACTCCTGCTATTATTGTAAAACATATTTGGAAGTGGAGAAAATCCATTAATAATCGGGTTACTATACCAAAAGTAGAGTTAACTATTACATAGATCATAAGCAACAATATTTTCTACAATGACGTATCCTTGTATTGCAAACGTTCCTAATACAAGACCTCTATTAGTTCAGTTCTTCGAAGAATATACTTCATGAATTAGTTGCAAAGATATTCATGGGAAATGTCCACCAATTTGCATTTGCAAATGCGTCACAGATGGTACATCCAAGAGAAAACTTAGCCCAAGTTCATGGGCCTTCTATGTTAGAGATTATATAAGAGGACTTTACTGAGGCTGAGAATGGACCAACTAGTAAATCTTGGGTGGAAATTTCTTTTACCAAATATTGTGTCAACCCTCACCAAGAGACTTTAGAACACTTTTTCCTTACTGTAGATTTTGCTACTAGCACGTTAGATAAATATAATATTGCTACTAGAATAAAGGGTCCTTTCCTGAAAATGAAACAAACTGTGATATAGTGGTGATGAACAGAATCTTTGTAGAAGTTGAAAGCTTTGATAAAAGCTACTCCTACTATTATTCTAAGACATATTTGGAAGTGGAGAAAATCCATTAATAATCGGGTTACTATACCAAAAAGTAGAGTTTACTGTTACATAGATCATAAGCAACAATATTTTCTACAATGGTGTATCCTTGTATTGCAAACGTTCCTAACACAAGACCTCTATTAGTTTAGTTCTTTGAAGAGTATACTTCATGAATTAGTTGAAAAGATATTCATGGGAAATGTCCACATTTGCATTTGCAAATGCGACACAAATGGTCCATCCAAGAGAAACCTTAGCCTAAGTTCATGGGCCTTCTATGTTAGAGATTATATAAGAGATTTCAAGGTTGTCACTACTACTATTATAGCTAGACAGTTATATTCCTTGGCGCAACGTCCATCGTGGCTAAGCCACTTTATGAGTATTGAAATGCAACTAGTATTATGCCTAACACAACTAACCTTTATGTAGTAGCCAGGTCGATAGAAAGGTGAATGTTTTTTTTTTTGAGAAATCATTTTCTACCAAATGGAGCACTTTATGATAGAACGCAATGGGGTTGTAGAGTTTTTAAGAGTATTATGTGTTCTTTTTTCAGGTACAATGCACTATCATTACTTTGATGTAAGGACCCAGATTTTTCAAGTGGCATTGCCCAAATGTCTTGGATATTTTCCCAGGTGAACTGCCAGGCACCTC
Source organism: Solanum rostratum (assembly GCA_029948455.1). NCBI lineage: Eukaryota > Viridiplantae > Streptophyta > Magnoliopsida > Solanales > Solanaceae > Solanum > Solanum rostratum. The sequence continues at coordinate 52,721,945 of CM057050.1, read as the reverse complement.
TCCACAGAGGAGCCTACACGGCCCGTGTGAAGCCACATGGACCGTGTGGCTCCCGTGAAGAGCCACCAGTCCCAGTTCACGATTGGGACAGCTTGGGGACGGAAGGGATCTATGGCCAAGTGAAGGCACACGGACATTCACATGGCCCGTGTGGTGTGACACGGCCCGTGTGGCTCTCCGTGTGACTCACTATGTGAAAATTATTCTAAGTATAAAATTACTATTTCGTAACTGTATCGTGCAAAATTTATTTCAAGTATCGTTACACGGACCGTGTTATTGTCCATGTGGTACCATAGTTCCGTAAGTTTTCCCTCTGCAAGAATTAAGCGTTAGGTCACGGCTGCTGTTCACGGTTCATGTGACACCGTACGGACCGTGTAGTGAGCCGTGTGACCCTGACAGACCAAATTTAGGTCTGTTTTATTAACGGCGTTTATGTAATTCTGGTTTGTTTTAATTAAGAATTATGACCTTTTACCTATCCTAAACCCCTAATTCAGCTATTATCCCTCCCCTCCTACTTCATTCCCCTAAAAACACTCTTATCCTCACAAGATCACCTCCCTTTTTCCTCTCAATTCTCCCCTCTCAAGGATCTAGCTAGGGTCTCAATTGAAGTTTAATTCAAGCCCAATCTCTGCTCCTAAATAAAGGTATTTGAGATTGATTCTTGGTCCTTTTCAACCAAGAAGACCCAAAAGTCCTTCAATCTATTTCATGAATTCTAGTCACTTTAAATATGAAATTTCATGATTTGATTTTGTTAAATCTAATTAGTGTGTGGGCCGTATTTTACCTATTATTTCCGTTCATTTGGATTACTATTATGATGATTTACACTGAGTTATTAAATTATGAACATGCATGTCCTCTTTAAAATTGATTTATGCATGGGTGACTATTACTATGATTTAGATGTTGATTTAGATTATGGATTTATTAAATTTCACATTATGGTGTTGATTTTAACTTGAATCTATGTTACCCATGTTATCCTCACATCATGCATTGCATTAAATCCATGAGCATTAATATGTGGAAATTATGAAGTAGGTTAAGTCGAATTATGTTTTATGAAATAGTTATGATATGATTTTGGTAAGGTATTGGTTATGACAAGAAGGTGATCATCGGTATGTCTATGATTCTGGCTCATTGAGCATTCTGGGTACTTGCACCATTCTATAAATGTGAATGAGTTAATCCATGCATGAGAATTACAAGTATGAACTATGATTTGGCATTTGAACCTAAATGTATATTGAATGGTTTGGTACGAGCAATGCATTTTTGATAGTACGCATATGTATAAGTATTTAAGTAGGATGTTAATAACTTAGCACCGATAGATTGGGGGTGTTAGGGATATCCCCAAGGGCCCTCTCTCTTTCCTTGAGCTATGTGCCAACATAAGAATGCAAGTCATTACCGAAATAATCGGGTCATAAGGGATGGTTATATGTATATGATTCTAAAATCCTTCCGAAATGGTGATTCCTATAAAGAAGGTGATCATCCACCGAAATGGTGAGTTCTGTAAAGTGTGATGTAGATTATCCTTGGCAAGTAGTCTTCTCCCTACCGGTGGGAGGTCCCAATTGGTTTAATTCATGTAATAGCTCCCATGAGTTTGATTTGTCGGTTATAATCCATCCCCGTTATATAGGAGTATTATAGCATTGCATGCATCATGGATTTCATGGCATCTTGTATACTCCTTCCGTTGGATATATGGTTCTTTCTATATGATGTGCTCTTGTCATCTAACATTGAAATGCAGGTTAATAAATCATAAGCATTGCATGCCCATATACTTACTTCATTCAAATTTACTAACGCATACTCTACGCCTACATGATTTCACCATGTAGGGACTGAGCATTTTGAGTACCAGCCACTTGACAAATAGTCCATTCTTGCTGATTATTGTGGTGAGTCCCGTCTTCCGAGGGTGAGCCAGTTATCTTTCTTATTATTATCATGGATGTTCTTTTATTGAGGGTGAGCCTGGAACTTGTCCTGGCCCCCGTTCTTTTGACTAGAGGCATTGTTGGGCACTATGTGAATTCTTCTTAGACATGGTTACTATGATTGTCGTATTGCTTTCCTATTAATAGAATGATCCCGGGGATCTGATTTGGTTATATAGTTATATGTGTTTAAATGTTATTCTTGAACCAATGATGTGGATATTGATATCTGAGGCTTGTTTGGAGACACTCAGGTTCTTATTCGTCGTGTCACATCTACACCCTAACCCCAAGTCGTGACAAATGATGGTATCAGAGAGTCCTCGGAGTAGAGTCCAACATGCCATGTTGAGTATAGTCCTATTCATGGGTGTGAAGTGTACCACGCTTATGAGTGGAGGCTATGAAGACATTTTAGGAATTACCTCACTTCTTCATGTCTTTTGTCGTGCTATGGCTAGTATATTTAGTTTCCTTATTTGATGATGTCGTTGATCCATTTCAGAAGATACCTTGAGGAAGACCCCCTCTACCAAGGCTGGCTCTGGCTAACGTCAACGACTGCTAGCTTATTTGGCAAAAAAAATAGAGTACGTTATAAAGAATTAATTAATCAATAATGTGATTAGCTTGCTTGAACGAATCCGCTATGAAGGACAGGCTCCCCACGAGCATGTGAATGAACCAATCTCTAATGGGGAATTCTGTACGGCCTTCGCCATGCTTGCTCAGGTGGTGACTTCTCAAGCAAGATAGGCTAACTTGCCACGGGATTCTACATCTGCTAGTAGGGTAAGGGACTTCACCCGGATGAATCCTCTGGAGTTCTATGGGTCAAAGGCTAACAAGGATGCTCAAGAGTTCATTGATGAACTTACCAAGGTGTTGAATATCATGGGTGTCACTTCCGAGGAGAAGGCCAAACTGGCTTCTTATCAGCTAAAGAAAGTAGCTCAAGTGTGGTATACTTAGTGGTCTTTGGAAAGGGTTTGTGGTGGTGATGTCAATTGAGCAGAGTTCAAATTTGCTTTCCTTGATCGATTCTTTCCACTTGAGCTTAGGGAGTCCAGAATGACTGAGTTCATCAACCTCAAGCAAGGGAGTATAAGTGTGAGGGACTATGCCCTCAAATTCACGAAGCTTTCCAAATATGCTCCGTCCCTGGTGGCTGACCCTATCAAGGATGCACAAATTTATTTTTGGTATCTCTGATTTACTTGTGAAGGAGTGTCGTACTGCTATGCTAATATGGGACATGGATATTGCCAGACTCATGTTGTATGCTGAACAGATCAAAGGGGAGAAACTCAAGGAGAAAAGGGTTCACGATCCAAAAAGAGCCCGATTTGACGATAGATTCTCTAGTTCTGAAAATGTTGGTTTTGGTCGCTTCCAGCAGGGCCAAGGTTCGGTTGCTCGGGCCACTGATGCTCAGTTACCTCCTCTTAGGGCACCGGTTGGCGATGGTCAAGGATATCTTCTGTGCGACAAGTGTGGGAAGCCCCATGCAGGAGTTTATTGCAGAGATTTGGGTCTTTGCTTCAGATGTGGGGATAAGGATCATAAGGTTGTTGATTTCCCTAAGAGTGCCCGTAGAGGCCAAGTTCAGGTGGCCCAAGGCAGGCAAGGTCAACAAAGAGCTCCCCAAGGTGTTGGCCCAAGAAATAACAGTTTCTATGCACTCCATGCCTGCCAAGATGTTAAGGAGCCTTCAGATGTCGTGACTGGTATGTTAAAAGTCTTTCATTTTGATGCTTATGTTTTACTTGATCTAGGTGCAAATTTTTCTTTTGTGACTCCCTATTGGCTGTTAAGTTTGGTTTGAGCCCCCAGATTTTTTGGGATCCTTTCTCGGTCTATACTCCCGTGGGTGAATATGTTATTGTACATAGAGCGTATCATGGTTGCCTTGTCTTTGTGTTGCATAAAGTTTTCCCGTGCGATCTTGTGGAGATTGAGATGTTTGAATTTGATGTGATTCTTGGGATGGATTAGTTGCATGCATCATGTGCCTTGATAGATTGTAGGACCTGGAAGATCAAGTTCCAACCTCCCGGTGAACCGGTTCTAGTATGGGCGGGTGGTGACTCTTCTATTAAAGGTCAATTTATTTCCTACCTCAGAGCACGGAGAATTATTTCTAAGGGGTGCATTTATCATATTGTGAAGGTCAAGGATACGGAGTCCGAAGTGCCTAATCTTGAGTTGGTCCTTGTGGTGAATGAGATTTTGAATGTGTTCCCCGAAGACTTATCGGTATTCCTCCAGAGGGGAAAATAGACTTCGACATAGATTTTCTCCGGATACTTAGCCTATCTCTATTCCTCCTTATCGTATGGCCCCAGCAGAGTTGATAGAATTAACGGAGTAACTAAAGGATTTGTTGGAGAACGGTTTCATTCGGCCCAGTATATCGTCATGGAATGCTCCAGTGTTATTTGTAAGAATGAAGGACGGTTCTCTTGAGATGTGCATTGATTATAGGAAACTGAATAAGGTGATGGTCAAGAACAAGTACCCATTGCCTAGGATTGATAACTTGTTTGATCAGCTTCAAGGGGCTACTCATTTCTCTAAGATCGATCTTCATTTCGAGTATTATCAGTTGAAAGTTTGGGAATGTGACATTCCCAAAACCACTTTTCGAACAAGGTATCGGCACTTTGAGTTTGTGGTGATGTCGTTTGGCCTAACCAATGCTCTGGCTGTGTTGTTGGATCTAATGAATTGGGTGTTTAAGACATTCCATGAAATTTTTATGGTAGTCTTCATTGATGACATTCTCATTTACTCCCGAAGTGAGGAGGAGCACGGGAATCACTTGAGAATGGGTCTCCAAACTTTGAGGGAAAAGAAATTGTATGCCAAGTTTAGCAAATGTTAATTTTGGTTGGGTGAAGTGGCTTTTCTTGGTCATGTGGTGTCCAGTGATGGTATCAAAGTGGATCAGAAGAAAATCGAGACCATGAAGAATTCACCCAGACTGTCGACTCTTTCGGATATTCGCAGTTTCCTTGGGTTGGATGGGTATTACAGAAGATTTGTTGAAGGGTTCTCATCTATTGCATCTCCATTGACCAAGTTGACCCAAAAGCATGCTAAGTTTGTATGGTCAGATGAATACGAGAAGAGTTTTCAAGCTTTAAGTGATCTGCTTACATCGGCTCATGTCTTAACTTTACCAAATGGGTTGAAGGGATATGTGGTGTATTGTGATGCCTCGCGGATTGGATTGGGTTGTGTGCTTATGCAGAATGGTAAGGTGACAGCGGTATGCATCTAGGCAATTAAAGGTGCATTAACGTAATTACCCAACACACGACCTTGAATTGGCAGCGGTGGTGTTTTCTTTGAAGATTTGGACACATTATTTGTATAGGGTGCATGTTGATGTGTTCACCGATCACAAGAGTTTGCAATATATTTTCACTTAGAGGGATCTCAATCTAAGGCAAAGCAGGTGGTCGAAGCTCCTAAGGAACTATGACATGAGTGTTCTATATCATCCCGGCAAGGCTAATGTTGTAGCCGATGCTCTCAGCACGCTGTGTATGGAGAGTGTAGCGCATGTTGGGGAAGAAAAGAAGGAGTTGGCAAGATATGTTCACTGGTTATCAAGGTTGGGTATCAGGTCGGCGGATTCAAGCGATGGTGGTATTCATGTTCAAAGCGGGGCAGAATCTTCCATGGTAAGTGATGTAAAGGCCAAGCAGGATTTAGACCCATCGTTACTTGAATTGAAGAAGTTGGTTGCTGAGAAGGAGATCAAGGTGTTTTCCTAAGGGGGAGATGGTGTACTTCGGTACCAAGACCGGCTTTGTGTTCTGGATGTGGATGATCTCAGAAAGGTGATTATGAGTGAGGCTCACAACTCACATTATTCTATTCACCCGGGGTCTACCAAAATGTATCAGGATTTGAAGGAAGTGTATTGGTGGCATGGTATGAAGAAAGACATCGCGAGGTTCTTATCTGAATGCCCGAGTTGTCAACAGGTGAAGGTAGAACACCAAAGGCCTGGTGGTTTGACCCAAGACATTGAAATTCCCATATGGAAATGGGAAGATGTAAACATGGACTTTGTAGTTAGGTTGCCTCAGACCCGAAGGCAATTTGATTCAACTTGGGCTGTTGTGGATCCGATGACAAAGTTGGCTCATTTTCTACCGGTTAAGACTACTTTCAACGCCGAAGATTACACAAGGTTGTATATCCAAGAGTTAGGGAGGTTGCATGGTGTACATAGGTCCATTATATCGGATAGAGGTACCCAATTCACTTCCCACTTTTGGAGGTCTTTTCAGAAGGGACTTGGGACAGAGATTAAGTTGAGCACTACTTTTCACCCTCAAACCGATGGCCAAGCGGAGAGTACTATTCAAACCATGGAGGATATATTAGGGCTTGTGTGTTAGAGTTTAAGGGAAATTGGGATGACCATCTTCAACTCATTGAGTTTGCTTATAATAATAGCTTCCATGCTAGCATTCGCATGGCATCATTTAAAGCTTTGTATGGGAGAAGGTGTAGATCGCCGGTGGGGTGGTTTGAATTGGGAGAGATGGCACTTGTTGGTCCAGATTTAGTGGTGGAGACCATGGAGAAGGTGAAGGTGATTAGGGAGAGGTTGAAAATGGTCCAAAGTCATCAAAAGTCTTATTTGGATGTTAGCAGGAGGGACCTTGAATTTCATATCGGTGATTGGGTGTATGTGAAGGTTTCCCCTATGAAGGGTGTGATGCGTTTTGGTAAGAAGGGCAAGCTAAGCCCCCGGTATGTTGGCCCTTATGAGATTGTTAAGCAAATTAGAGGTGTGGCTTATAAGTTGGAGTTACCTCGGGATTTGAGTTCCATTCACCTGGTCTTCCATGTGTCTATGTTGAGGAAGCTAATTGGTGATCCTACCACCATTGTGCCCTTGGAGGGAATTAAGGTTGGAGAAATTTTATCCTATGAGGAAGTGCCGGTGGAAATCTTGGATAGGAAAGTAAAGTGGCTTCATTACAAGGATGTAGCTTTAGTGAAGGTGCTTTGGAGAAATCTACAAGTGGAGATTGCTACTTGGGAGGCGAAGCTATACATAGTGAAGCGATACTCTCATATTTTCCAATCTACTGAAAGCCTAAGGTATTAGTATTCTTCCTTACTTAATGGTTCCATTTCTTTCCCTCTTGAGTCTCATGACATGACATGCATACATGTGCACAAAAAGTATTTCTTTTACAATGTTTTGAGTGACTTGAATACAATTTTGATATGAGCTTAAAGGTCTTGAACATTGGTTTTGAATAATGCTTTTGGTACGATTTTTAGTAATGAATTATGCATTGTATCTTGTGTTGGATGTTTCATGCTCTAATTCAAGTCTTGTTCTTATTTTGCACATTCCGGGATGAATGTTCGCGGGGGGGACGTAAGGACCCAAATTTTTCAAGTGGCATTTTCCAAATATCCTAGAAATATTCCCAGGTGAACTGCCAGGCACCCCTCCACGGAGGAGCCTACAAGGTCGGTGTGAAGTCACACAAACTGTGTGGCCTCCTGTGAAAAGGCACGAGGCCCAGTTCATGGTTAGGACAGCTTGGGGACGGAAGAGATCTACGGCTAGGTGAAGGCACACGGACATTCACACGGTCCGTGTGGTGTGACACAGTCTGTGTGGCTCTCCGTGTGAATCATTACGCGAAAATTGTTCCTAAGTATAAAATTATCGTCTTGTAACATTGTCGTGCAAAAATTATTTCAAGTACCATTACACGGCCTGTGTTGTGTTACACGGACCGTGTTGTCATTCGTGTGGTACCACTTAGTTCCGTAAGTTTTCCCTCTGCAAGAATGCAAGTGTTGGGTCATGGCCACTGTTCACGGTCTGTGTGACGCCGTACGGATCGTGTAGTGAGCCGTGTGACCCTCATGAACCAAATTTAGATACATTTCATTAAGGTAATTTATGTAATTTTTGTTTTTTTAATTAATAACTATGACTTTTTACCTGTTCTAAACCCCTAATTCAGCTATTATCCCTCCCCTCCTACTTCATTCTCCTAAAAGCACTCTTACCCTCACAAGATCACCTCCCTTTTTCCTCTCAATTCTCCCCTCTCAAGGATCAAGCTACGGTCTCAATTGAAGTTTAATTCAAGCCCAATCTCTACTCCTCAATCAAGGTATGTGGGATTGATTCTTGCTCCCTTTCAACCAAGAAGACCCAAAAGTCCTTCAATCTATTTCATGAATTCTAGTCACTTTAAATATGAAATTTCATGCTTTGATTTTTTTAAATCTAATTAGTGTGTGGGCTGTATTTTACCTATTATTTCAGTTCATTTGAATTACTATTATGATGATTTACATTGAGTTATGAAATAATGAACATGCATGTCCCCTTTAAAATTGATTTATGCTAATTATTACAATGATTTAGATGTTGATTTAAGTTATGGATTTATTCAATTTCACATTATGGTGTTGATTTTAACTTGAATTTTATGTTACCTATGTTATCCTCACATCAGCATTGCATTAGATTCATGACCATTGATATGTGGAAATTATGAAGTGGATTAAGCCCAATTATATTTTATGAAATGGTTATGATATGACTTTGGTAAGGCATTGGTTATGACAAGAAGGTGATCACCGGTATGTCTATGATTCTGGCTCATTGAGCATTCTGGATGCTTGCACCATTCTGTATATGTGAATGAGTTATTCCCTGCATGAGCATTACAAGTATGAACTATGATTTGGCATTTGAGCCTAAATGTATATTGAGTGTATTGGTATGAGCAATGCATTTTCTGATAGCACACATATGTATAAGTATTCAAGTGGGATGTTTATGATTTAGATCCGAAGGATTGGGGGTGTTAGGGTTATCCCCAAGAGCCCTCTCCCTTTCCTTGAACTATGTGCCAACATAGGAATGTAAGCCATTACCGAAATGATCGGGTAGTACGGGGTATTATACGTATGTGATTCTAAAAATCCTTTCGAAAAGGTGATTCCCACAAGAAAGATGACCATCCACAAAAATGGTGAGTTCCGTAAGATGTGATGTAGATTACCCTTGGCTAGTAGTGTTCTCCCTACCGGTGGGAGGTCCCAATTGGTTTAATCCATGTAATGGCTCTCATGAGTTTTATTTGTCGGTTATAGTCCATCCCCATTATATAGGAGTATTATCGCATTGTATGCATCATAGATTTCATGGCATCTTGTATACTCCTTTTGGATATATGGTTCTTTCTATATTATGTGCCCTTGTCTTCTAACATTGAAATATATGGTAATAAATCATAAGCATTCATGCCCGCATATTTAGTACAGTCAAACATACTAACACATACTCTATGCCTACTTCGTTTCACCATGTAGGAACCGAGCATTTTGAGTACCAGCCACTTTACGAATTGTCCATTCTTGGAGATTATTGTGGTAAGTCCCGTCTTCTGAGGGTGAGCCAGTTATCTTTCTTATTATTATTATTATGGATGTTATTTTATTGAGGGTGAGCCCGGAACTTGTCCGGGCCCCCGTTCCTTTGACTAGAGGCATTGTTGGGCACTATTTGAGTTCTTCTTAGACATGGTTACTATGACTGTCGTATTGCTTTCCTATTAATAGAATAATCCCTGAGATCTGATTTGGCTATAGATTTATATGTGTTTAGATGTTATTCTTGAACTGATGATATGAATATTGATATCTGGGGACTCTCGGGTTCCATCCGCTGTGTCACATCTAGACCCTAACCCCGGGCCATAACATTTGAAGACCGACCTAGAGGATCAAGAAAGCTACTATAGATAGAAAAAATGCAAGTACCTAGAGAAAGCGGTACAACTTAATCTTTTTTAGCTACCAACGTACATACATGATTTCAGAAGAGCAAATGAGCACACCAATAAATTTTCATACAAAATAATTATACTTCTATAAACCCAAAGAGCTATGAATATGCATAACAACCAATGTTCACATCAGCAAATCCAAAAAGCTATAGAATTCTGCAAATCTATCAATTTTCAGAAGAAATAAAGCTACTTAATAAGAATTTCTAATTATATCCATAAATGAGAAGGATACCTTCTAGTGGTGATTCCTTGGGATGCTTTTGAGCTTGAAATTTGAAGTATCTTCATCTGGATCCCACTACATTAATATCCGATAGACATTTTGGGTGTCTTTTGATGGAAATGAATGAACGTCTTAAGCTTCTCAAGCACAAAAATCACATGAGTTAGTAGATTTCAACATTTTCAAAAAGTTGAAATCCACCATGGAAGGCATGATGGTGCAACTCTGATACATCTCAGAAGAGAAGCTTCAAAGTTTTCCAAGACTTTTGACTTTTCTCTTCTTGTTTCTAGATTGTTTGATAGTTTTATTTTTTATATGTTATTTTTTATTATTTTTGACTACATCCAACTTGTTGGATCTTGTTATTCATTTTCTTTATGTTGGGCTTTTAATAAATGAAATCAAATCTTAAGCTTTAACAAAGTTATTAAAAATAAAGATGAACATTTTCTTTTTACCAAAAATGTGTAATATTATAACGCCTGGTAAAATTATTAAAATACTCCTAGAGGAGGGATATGTGCGTAACGCATCTTTCAATGCACGTATGGCAAATCTGAGACAATATTTGTGATCTACACAAAACATTGAGTGGAAAAATAGTCTCGGTCGATTTTTAAAGCGTCTGGATCAAAAGATGATTTTTTACCCAAAAATCAAAACAGTCGGTGCACGACGGAGGTGTGCCGCATTACGGTAGTTGAACCACACTTATATTTTCTCAAATATTTTTTATGAGATTGGGAAAATTCGTTCAGAAACCTTTTATAGAAAAATATATTGTACGCAACCAGTCTGCATTGCGGACTGGGTTTTTCTAAAGCTGAAAACTTTCTAAATTTTGTGAGGGGCATTCTAGTCTATCCCGAACCCCTTCCAAACTCAATAAATGATCTAATTAGGTCATTTTGACATAAAGAGGATCTAAAACCCCATTCTAAGTCTTTTTCTAATAATCTAATAAAACTAGATCTTGAGGAAAGAGGAGAAAAGCTTGAGATTGAGGAATTCAAGAGGAAATCCTTGAAGTGATTGTTGAGAGCTTCATCCAAGGTATGGAAGGCTAAACTAAAAGCATAAGATGGTCCTCTCATGTGCCCTTAGATGGTCAAAGAGGAGTTGACTGTCAATGAGTCCCCATACATGTATCTTAAATTGATTCTTGAATGTTTTCTCACAAATTATATCTAATTACATGTATTTCCAAACGTTGATGATCATCATAAACTCATTTTCTTAAATTGGATGTTTTCATGAGAAATCGCATAACCTTATATGTGAACTTTTGAAAGCATGCATGAATGAATCTAGGAGTTGAGTCTAGAGCCTTGACGTGAGATTGTTGATTGTGATTGTGATTGTGGTGAGAGAATGACGATGAGTTGATAGAGGTTGATAGTCCTATGAGTCTCCATAAATGAACTCAATAATGGTCTATTCGATTGTTTCCTAATGATTGTTCTAAGCCTTGAGCTATTAATTGAGATTGATTGATGAAAGAGTTAACTCCCTATGAATTTGATTGATGACAGGGTTAGACTCCATATGAGCTTGATTGATGAAAGGGTTAAATTCCCTATGAGTTTGATTGATGATAGGGTTCGAGTCCCTATGAGATACTAATCAATAGTGGGGTTAAAGTCCCTATGAGATTGGTTGAGATGGAGGTCTTATAAGCATTTACTCTGGGGAGGAGTATCGAGCACTGAAAGAGTGAGAATTAGTCCAACTCGAACTCATCACTACGTCATCAGACATAAGTGAGGATTAGAACCATCACATTACATTGTGGTTCCCTCTTGAGTTGATTTTATGTCCGTGAAACAATAGAGGACTTGTTGAGGTTGTTTCCCATAGGGGATTCGATTCACTCCCTACCTGGAAAGTACGAAACAGCAGTGGCAACATCAGTGGGATTGTTGTACAATCACTAGCTCATAAAGTGATTGTTGTCGGATAAGAGAAATTCCCAAAAGTTCCCACCTTGAGTACTCTGAGTTGAGATGAGTTCCATTGAGTTGAGTTGAGTTGAGTTGAGTTCCCTTGAGATGAGTCTAATTTGATTGATGAGGTTGAGATGTGTATGGGTCACTTGTCTATTCTTTATTCTTTCTTTAGAATAGACACTTGGCATGTTGATTGTTTACTATTCTGAGTCGATGTTGTATCATATTATTCGACCTATTTTTTTTATTCAGTTATTTTACATATTGTACCTTTCACGTACTGATGCCACTCGATGCTGCATTATTTTATGATATAGATACAGGGATTAAGGATCATCAACAGGCGCATCATTGAAGATCCAGGACGTTCAACTTATTGGTGAGCCTCCCTTACTCTGGAGGATCCTCTATTATTTATTTTATCATGCTTTTGAGTTAGGCTAGACTAGTCTTATATTTTGATTTCGGTAACCATGGTTTTTTGTGATTGGGACCACTTGATTAGTAATAGGGACTTCATAGATGATACTCGAACGTTAATGTTGAGATTGTGAGCTAGTTCTTCCTACTAGCCTTTATTATTAATCTATTATTATTTGAGACACAAAATGAGATGAGCCTATTTACTTTCATTTACTTCCGTTGATCTTTGGAGTTGTTGGTTTAAATGGATGTGATGAGGCCAAGTGGTTCACTCGGGATCTAACAATAGTCTCTAGGTGCCGGCCACGTCTCTGGTATCCTCTCGACGCATGACAAACTTGGTATCAGAGCACAGAGTTCAAGTGTCTTAGGGAGTCTATAAAGACCTGTTTAGAAGAGTTCTTATTATTAGTGTTAATAGCTCCACATCCATAATATAGAGCCTATAGGACATTTAGGAACTATTTCACTTCTTTCATGTTATAAATCGTGCAATACAACATTACTCTATGAAAAGTTCTTCTCTAATTCGTGCTCTACGCGTTGCAGAGTTGCGATCATGCCTCCTAGAAAAGCCGTCAGAGGTAAGGGACGTCCCGGTAGACAAAATGTTAACCCACTCGAACCTCAAGGACACGAGGAGCTTGCAGACCATTCTTTCCCTGTTGAGCAGCCCTCGCAAGATAAGGTCTCTAATGTTGAACTACCCCAGGCCATTCAAACTCTATCCCAGGTTGTCACAACACCTGCTGTGAGACAAGGAGTGGGTAGACAGGATTCCCATGACACATCTAGAGTTCAGGAAATCGTAAGGATGAATCTGCCTGAGTTCACAGGGTCTACATCCACTGAAGATCCTGAGAACTATGTGGAGGTACTTCAGAAGGTGTTCCAAGTGATGCATGTGGCTGATGCTGACAGGGTTGAACTGGTTGCTTACCAACTCAAGGGTGTGGCTAGACTATGGTTCGACCAATGGAAGAAATGTAGAAGAGATGATGCTCCATTGTTGACTGATGCAATGTTCGAGGAAGCCTTCTTGGGACGCTTCTTCCCAAGAAAATGAAGAGAGGCTAAGGTGAGGGAGTTCTTAAATATGAAATAGGACTCTATGACTGTGCAATAGTATGGGTTGAAGTTCACGCAACTATCTCGCTATGTTCCAGAGATGGATGCTGATATGAGGGGAAGAATAGGGATGTATATTGATGAGTTAAATCGAGGACCCAAGAGAGATAGGAGGGGAGCAATGCTTGTGAATGATATGGACATTGGGCGATTGATGACATTTGTGAAACAAGCTGATGAGGAGAGACAATAGGATAGAGAAGAATTTAGACATAAGAAAGCTAAGACATCCAGCCATGAGGTTAGAAGGAAAGGGAATGGTAATCGATTTCCAAAACTATCATCTACTAGTGCACCTGCACCTAAGGGGAGGTATGATATAATATCTCAGAATGTCAGAACCCAATAACTTCAACCACAAGCTAGTGTGGCTCAAGCTTCACAGGGTAAGCCATCGCGTGGTAAGTGTCGCAGATTATACTTGGGGAGATATCGTGAGGGAGATGATGTAGGCTTCAAATGTGGCTTTGATCCATGGCATGGATTGGCTTCACACTTGTTATGCCTGAATGAAACAAAAACAAGTAGAATAATATGGAAATAACATCAACTCAAAATAATAACCAAATCAGAATGTCTCATGTTCATCTAAAGATAGAGTAAAGATTAGATAAGTGACCCACCAACCAATCAACCTCATCAATCAACTCAACTCAACTTGACTCAAAGTACTTAAGGTAGGAACTTTTTTTTGGGGGGGGAGGTTCTCGTATCCGACAACAATCATTTATGACTCACTATATATACAACAATCCTACTGATGTTGCCACAGCATTCCATACTTACCAGGTAAGGAACGCTTAGGATCCACAAGGGTCCAGACAATTAATATATTATATCCTATTGTTTCAGGACAATAAGGTGACAACATGTCTGACTCTAACAGACTTAATCCATAGGATGAGAACTTATCCAACTCTAACGGAACTTAGCCCTCAAGGTGAGAACTTGTCTGACTCTAACGGACTTAGCCCCTCAAGATAGGAACTTGTCTGACTCTAATGGACCTAGTCTACTACTATGCTAGGCGACGTAGTTAATGAGTGCGAGTTGGACTTGCTCTTACTCTTACTCATTTTGGTCTTTGATACTTCTCCCATGACTCAATGCTCATAAGACTTCTAATCTCCACTCAATTATCTCAAGTTAGCCTCGTAAATACATTCATTATCTCATTAACTCAAACTCAAGGTCCTCTATTATTTCAGGTACTTTAATTCATCACGGTTAACTCAATTCTCATTTAAGGACTCAAGAACTCAGATCATCAATTAGAAGAAGTTGTCAGAATACAAAAACACAATTATGAAGACTCATAAGATCATCAAGCTCAATTAATTCAATCTCATACTCATATCAAGACTTTACTCAACATACTCAACCCACGGCTCTAGACTCCATCCCTAGATTCATTATGCATGCTTTAACAAATTAACATATAGAGTTTATACAATATCTCATGAAAAGTATTCAAATCAAGAAAACAAGTTTATAATGATCATCAACATAGGAAAATATATGTAAGTAATGTAATTTTCGAGAAAAATCATCAAGAATCATGTATTTAGACTGTTTAGACATTCAACTCTTCTATGAGCATCTATGTGGCACATGAGAAAACAATCTCATGCTTTTAGTTTAGCCTTACAGACTTAGAATGAAGCTCTCAACAATCACTTCAAGGATTTCCTATTGAATTCATCAATCTCAAGTTCTTCTCCTCTTTTCTCAAACCCTAGTCTATTTCAAGGACTTAGAATGACTTAGAATAGGGTTTTTAAGAACCCATTTTACCCTTAAACGACCAAATTAGATCATTTATAGAGTTAAGAAGGGGTTGGGAATTGAGTGGAATGCTTCTTACAAAATTCTAAAAAATTTCAACTTCGGGATAGCCCAATCCGCGACGCGGACTAGTCACATACTATGTATTTTCTGAAAATGTTTCTCAACGAGTTTTTCCCAATACCATAAAACATTTTCAGAAAAACATAAGTGAAGGTCCGCCGCTGAGGTGCGACCTGATTCTGTCGCGCACTTACACTATTTCTGCGTCTCGGATCAAAAAATTATCTTTTGATTGGGTCACTCTAAAACTCAACTGAGACCATTTTCCCACCCAACTTCTTGTGCTGATCACAAATCCGGGCTTAGACTTGCCATTAGAGCGTTAGTGGATGTGTTACGTGCATACCCGCCCTCTAGGGGTATTTTGATAATTTTATCAGGCGTTACATATATCTCATGGTATCTACTTCATCTCATATCATATTTGATTGATATAATTATGTATTGTTTATGGGATTGTGTACTTATTATTTCTATGATCTTGATGTAATTGTTGGATCTACTTATATACTTGTGGATTGAGGTACTAGGGTAGATGATGAGCACATCCATATTAATATGATCTATATATATTAGATTATGCTGGGACTTTTCTGAGTGCAAGTTTGTAGTTCAGTAGATTATGATTGGACCTTACGGAGTTACTTGTGTTCTTCATTGCTTTACCTTAGGTTAGTTTTATTTTGCTGAATACCCTGTTGTTTAGTGCCCATTCCTTGATACATTTTTATAGGTTGTGAGCCTGGCCCATTTTGTTAGACTTCTGTTTGTTGGTTCGAGCTTTTGGATCACTTTTGAGGTAGTTGCTTTCTATCTTTAGCAGGCCTTTGAGGATCCCATTTTGTGTATTTTTCTACTCGAGGACAAGACATTATGACTTGTATTTCTTTTGAGTATTATATACTTAGAGGCTTGTACATATGACAATAGTTCTG
The DNA here is from genome assembly GCA_029948455.1 of Solanum rostratum. NCBI lineage: Eukaryota > Viridiplantae > Streptophyta > Magnoliopsida > Solanales > Solanaceae > Solanum > Solanum rostratum. Next base: position 52,705,610 of record CM057050.1, on the reverse strand, counting down.
GGATAGTTTTATAGTGTTTCCTTCTACCTAACCATATTGTTAAATTTTTATCTATTGCTTTTATCTATATTCTTAAGTGGTTTGGGCTTTTGGATGGTTAGGTGAGTGTCATCACACCCGAGTTTTGGGTCATCACAATTTGGTATCACAGCACCACGTTTATAGGTCTAACATGTGTGTGTCTTTTTTAAGTGCTAAGTCGTAGTTAATCTTTTGATAGATTGCAAGGACTAGTGCTACCGCTACTATAGAACGAGAAGAGGTCTCCTGTGATGTTTCTATTGAGACCCCAGCTAGGGGAAGGGGCCATACTAGAGGACGAGTGTGGGACCGGGGTGGAGGAGCAGCACCAGCTAGAGATTAAGAGTGGGGTATCTACCCAAGCCAGCCATGGAACCTAGAGAGAAGCAGGTTCCTCCTGATTTTGCTGCAGCACCACTACTTTAAAATATGCTTCTGAGAGTTTTGGTGGTGCTTGAGACTTTAGGGCAGGCGGTAGCCCAGCTAATGTACGTAACACTTCTTAGACATAAGTTGGGGTTCAGCCTCTGAGTTAGCAGCAGGCCATGAGGCTCAAGTACAAGTGGAACAACAACAAACAACACCCATTGTTGAGGTTCCTCTAGTAGTTGCTTTGATTGATGAAGAGCATCGTAGGTATGAGGGGTTCAAGAAGATGGACCCACCTCAGTTCCAGGGTAGATAGACCGAGGATGCTCATAAGTTCTCTGTTATTTTTAAGGAGTTGTTTGAGACCATCAGGCTAGCTTAGACCCATGGTGTCCGATATGTTACCCTCCAGCTTTGGGGATCAACTAAGGATTGTTGGAGGACCTATTTGGGATTATTTTTCCAGTTGATTCTCCTCTAATGACTTGGGAGACATTCACTAGGGCTTTCTACGATAGATTCATTCCTTGGAGTGTGGGGGAGGGGAGTTGTCTAGAGCTTGAGAGTTTGAAGCAGCAGTTTATGACAGTTTTAAAATATGAGATTCATTTCTACTAGTTGGCTCGGCATGCATCAACCTTTATCCTTACAAACATAAAGAGAGTTAACCAATTTGTTAGAGGTTTGACTTAACCTATCCGACAGTCAGTGTTTTGGATGTCTGGAGATGGACCATCATTTTAGTCTGCGGTTAGTGCTGATAAAGAGGAAGAGCTTGTGAAAAAGAAAAAGTTGGGAGACCCCAAAATGGTTCGTTTATTGGGACAGTTCTCGGGTACCTTAGTAGGAGGAGTAGGTATGAGTAAGGGGTGGTTCACTTCATCCCCAAGGTTTGGCTTGTGCTTCATTGATGGCATTAGAGGGTGGCCAAGGCCTCGTGGTAGATGTTAGACTGGTAAAGGTGGACTCACATGTGGTAGAGGAGTAATGACATTTCCACCCATTTCAATGGTAGAGAGGCAACTTCTATGAGTAGTGGTTGAGGTGGCCATTGTTATGCTTTTTCAGACAGGCCCAAGGTTGGGGCCTCTGATGTTTTGATCACGGATATTTTCCTGATTTGCCCTTGCCCTGCATCTGTGTTATTTAATCCTGGCTCTACCAATTCATATGTGTTTTGGGGTTTCTAATTAGATTTTGACTTGTCATGCGGTACTATGTTTGTGCCTATCCATGTTTCGACCCAGTAGATAAGTTTTTAATAGTGGATCGCATGCACTGGGCCCATCTGGTGACCTTGGCAAAATATAAGGCTTAGGTGGACTAGTTCATCCAATGAAATGGTAGAGTTTGGTTGTTATTTTAGGTATAGAGTAGTTATATCCATATTGTATGGCCCTAGATTATATGCCAAGACCGTGACCATAGCCATGCTAGAAGGGCTGAGGATAGGAGAATTGGTCTTCAAACACAAACTTCTCGGAAAGTGTGATACATTCTAGTGGTGAATCTTCTGATGTGGTACTAGTAATATACTAGGACCAAGGCATTGATCCTTGAAGAGAGGATGCTAGTTACTAAGGAGTTATCAGTTTTTACACTTACTCAGGTAGTAGAGTTGGCATTACTGCCACATTTGGGGAGAACCATATGATTGTTACTATGGATATTTTGTTTGAAATTGGTAATAAAGGAAGTCATAGTGATGAATCTTGGAATGAGTACTAATATGTTTAAGTATGGATTTTACTCCAGAGGTCCAAGTGAGGACTGGCGACTTCATTGTAAGCCAAAAGAAGCGTCTTGATATTGAGATAGCAAGTATAAGGACTAATGAGGTTTCGACAAGTTTACTTGTAAGGATGTAAATGAGAATGCTAGTAAAGGAGTGTGAGGATATTGATTGAGTAGGTAAATTTTGTTGGTACACATGTGGATTGGATTACTATATTGACTATGAGATCAGCCTCATAATTTGGCATGATTTTTGTTTACCTTGTTCAGCATATGATAATGTAGTTACGCTTGCATCTATAGGGTTAAGAGACTTTTGGCTAAGATATGAGAAAGAAGTCCACATGGGTTGGCGCAACCATGAGGATGGTTTTCTTTATGGCTTCAATTATAGATTCCGTTACTTTTGAAAATGAAAGGACTTAATGAATTTGCAATAGAGTAGTTGGTGTGAAGTAAAAGGCAATCTGCTATAGAGTCTTCTAAGGAATAATGACACTGAATGGGTTAGGAGTGAGTACCTTAGCATTAGGCATCAAAGAGTTTGAGCATGTAGGATTGTCATGAGTATGGGTTAAGCATTTAGGCGTCCTTACAACATTGGTGACAAATGCAAGCTAAGAAGAGTGAAGAAGATTAGACATCATGTGAGATCCATGGTTCAGAGTTATAAATTGTAGGGATCTTCGCTTTGAGTTTGGTGATAATGTGAGGCGGACTATCTCACCAAGGAGTTATGAAAGATTGTTGACTCCTTTTCAAAAGGTTCGGTTTGGATTGAATGACAAACAGTGAGGAATTCTACGCTTCATGTTAGGGTAGATTGTTTAATCATAATTAATGACTCATGGAAGCACTATAAAAAGGAATTATGATTTTATGTGTGCCATAGATGATTTTGGTTTGGATGGATGCTACTTCATTGATGGAAGATAGCATAGGTTATCATGATGGGTTATGTAGATGCTTAGTGATAAATAAAGGTTATATGCTTATGGTGTATAGAATTCATGGAGTGATCAAGAACTTCTTAAATTTTGCATGAGGGTACAAGAGTTGGAGTATAGGTGTTGTTTGATACTTTTGGGTATTCTTGTTGTTTGATGACCTGATGTTAGCTACTATTCCGGCATTCGAGTTGTATTAATCGCAATACTAACTGAGACTTTATTAGATTTGGAGTATCTTTCACTGGTTGCTTTTCCTGGTTGTTACCTCCCTTTGGAGCTAGTTTAGTTGAACTCTTTTCTTATGTATATGCTTTTCCCAAGGTTAGAACTGCACAGCTTGAGTTCAGGGAGGATTATGTTAAGATAATAAAGATTTGGATAGGGATCGAGGGGGTTTGTATATTACATTGACTCTAACTTGTTTAGGTTCCCTTTTGGTCTTCACTGAAAAGGGATCTCGGTTTCCTCATGGATGTGTAGGTGGAAGATCATCCTATTGTGTGTAGTGTGGTATGAGGGTGTTGTTTCAAGTTCAGTGCCATCGCTAGTTTTCAAATTGGTAGTCGCGCTTGGAGGGTCAAATTTTATGTTGGTTTATAAGTCTTATTCTTGATGATACATTCTGATGTTACAGCTCCTAGGAATGGAATTACTTGGAAGTTATTAACGGCCTTGAGAAATGTATGACAAACTCTTGGTTACTTTTTGTGAGGCCCCTCTCTTTGCCTTATGTTAGAGCACAAATATGGTTTTAGTCGTGAATGATGTAATGACCCTGGAGGTCATTTTTGGCATTTTCAACCAAATTACATTTTCCCCTTCTTGGTAGTTGCTTTGAGTCATATTTGGTCAAGTTTTGAAGTCGAATTTTGAAAATCCGGTAAAAAGCCAAAGTTTTGCAAAAAAAAAGAGTTTTTCCAAAGGTTTTATGGTGGAAATTTTGAGTTTTGGTGTCATTTCAAGTTTCACGCATCGGAATTTGATTCTGTCAATTCAATTAGATCTGAAATGCCGAATGTGGTCTAAGAGAACTTAAAAAATTGATTTGGAGTTAAAATGTAGATTTTAGGATGGATCATAGGTTTGAATTTGGTCAATATTTGGGGTTTTGGAGCTCGTATCATAATTTTGTCGGTTCTAGTAGTTTCGGGTGATGAAGCTAACCCTAGGAACTCCCTTATTGTAATGTTTAGAGGTTCTGTGAACATTTTGAGTTTTTAGGTCCAAAATTAGATTTAATGACCTTTCTCAGGTTTGGGGCCACGGAGGTTCCAGATTCGAATTCTAACAATTTCATTGAGTTCGGATCATCATTTCTAGTAGGGTTCTATTTGTGGTTTGTGTTGACGGGGTTCCGGACAAGTTTTCAAAAGTCTTATTCGTGAGTTTTTGTGCATAGTGGTTGCAGGTTATGGCTATTTTTGTTGCAATTAGAACCCTTCCTGCGTTCGCGTGGACCACTCTGCATTCACGGAAGTGTGAGGGAACTTGATATCCACATTCGCGGAGATGGGATCGATGTTTTTGTAGTGTTGGGTCTCCTATGACTCCGCATTTGTGGAGTACATTAAGTGCTTGAACAGTGGGCTCCTCTAACAGACGTTTTTATTTCATTTTTCATCATTTTCACCCCTTAAAGCTTCGTTTTCATGCGATATTTCAAGATTTTTCAAGGCATATTGACTAGGTAACTATTTTCTACCCTATTTCAACTATTTTCATTGATTTACTTGTGTTTTCAACTTTTAACTTTTGGTATTATTTGGTGGAATTTGGGGATTTTTGCGACTTCGAATTCAAAACTTTAATTTGTGATTTCTCCTTCATCTTAACTTTTCGAATTGGTTTTCACCGTTGGATTCCTTATCATAAGGAGAACATTTTCATGTATTAATTTTCAAATCCCAGCTACATTTTTTGGCATGAGAATTTTTAATCATTTTACCTTTTTCGTCCGAATTAATTGATTTTAGTATTATTAGATACATTATATGATTGTGATGCTATATTTGAATAGATTATGGTGATTTGGAGTATCGTAGGAGGGGGAACGCAACAGATTTGACTTGATACGAGACTTTATTTGAGGCAAGTGGACTTTTAACCTTCTATTAAGTATGAATGAACCCTGCATGCTCCTAAGTCCATAAAATTGAGTGTCTAGGGATAGAATTGTACCATTCTAGGCTTGATTATGACTTTTCGTATTGAATATTTGTTTATATGGCTATATACTAAGTTGCAATTTAATTGTGAATTTGCAATCTATGTGATTTTGTGATTCATTTGATGTTGAAAGCGAGATTGTGCTTATATTGTGATATGATGATATTGAGATACTATTCATGATGAGATACTTTTGATATTAAGGCATTGATGATATTAAGACCCTGATGATATTGAGATATTGATGTCATTGAGATAATGAGATCACTTTGATTGATGATATAATGATATTATTGTGGTCATGCACATTGCATTTATTATTATTTGTGCTTTGATTCTTGTGATGGTTACAACCAAGATGTGAGTACGGAAACATGTGGATTGGTGGCCGAGGTCTCTACAAGTTAAGCCGAGTTAATATGCCAGTGGTCTGAGGTTATTTTTGGATAGGTGAGATAAGCCAAGATCATTAGCGATCATGATCACAAATACATGGACAGTTATGTCCCCCATGAGCCAAGATCATTGCCGATCATGATCACATATACATGGAAAGTTATGTCCCCCATGAGTTCTGTCTGAGGCACACATAGCGATCAACATATGTGTATTCCAGGACAGATATGCATCACAATTATGTGACATTGCATCAAATTATGTACATCTCATGGCATTCACTCAATCCTATATCATATCTGATTGGTGTAGTTGTGTATTGTTTATGGGATTGTGTACTTATTATATCCTTGATCTTGATGTAAGTGTTGGATCTATTTATATACTTGTGGATTGAGGTACTTGGCTAGATGATGAGTATATCCATATAATTGTGATCTGTACGTATTACACTGTGCTGGGACTTTTCTAAGTGCAAGTTTGTAGTTCGGCGGGTTGTGGTTGGAATTTACGGATTTACGTTTGCTTTTGATTGCTTTACCTTAGGTTAGTTCTAATTTGCTGAGTACCCTGTTGTTTGGTGCTCACCCCCCGCTACATTTTTGGAGGTTGTAAGCCTGGTCCATCGTGTTAGACATCTGTTTGTTGGATCGAGCTTCTGGATCACTTGTGAGGTAGCTGCTTTTGTCTTCAGTAGGCCTTTGAAGATCCTTTTTTATGTTTTATTCTACTCGAGGACTAGACATTTTGACATGTATTTCTTTTGAGAATTCTATCATTAGAGGCTCGTACATGTCACACTAGTACTGGGATGGTTTTAGTGTGTTTTCTTCCCTAACTATATTATTAGACCGTTTTCTTACGCTTTTATCTTTATTGTTATGTGGTTTGGGCTTTGCACTGACTCACTTTGGTAGGTTAGATGAGTGCCATCACCCCCTGATTTTCCGGTAGTGGCATAATGGCAATAGATCGAGCTATGCACATGTACAAGATTTATACAAGTACTTAGTTAATGGAGTAAGTTTAATTAATTCATCACATCAAAGAAGTAATTGTCATGGTTAAACAAACATTCAAAAGATAGGATTTCATAACAATATATTTATATGTTTATTTATTTTGAATTTTTTAGTCCATCAGTGTTTTATGATTGACTGCTAAAATTTGCTTCTTTTTTAATATACTAAACAGATTTATTGAGGATTTCTAAGTGATCTATTTTTGGTAGTGTTTGTAATTTCTCTCTTAGGTGTTTTAATTAAAATTCAATTTATTGATCTTTATTGTAAGAGTCTTTATTGATTTGAGTTTTTGTTATACATATAACAGATTTGAAATTAGTAAGATTTTTCTACCACATATCTTTTCACAAAATTGATTTATCTTATTGGATTAATTATGCATCTTTCAAAATCAACATGTAGATTCATTAGTAATTACTATACTAACATGTTTTATAATCATCCATGTCTTGATTGTAGAGGTCATAGGTTATTATGATTGTATTATACTATGTATAATATATGTAGTCAAAAAGATTTTAATAGTCGATGTTTTCCATATGTGCGAGAATTGTAACAAACAATGTGAAATTCCTATTGAGAAGTTTAAGGCACAAATAAAAAACTAAGGATATGACCAGTGATATTATAATTGTAACACCATGGCCCCTAAGGGGAAAGTTGAAAATCGAGTTTAAAAGAAAGTTTTTCAAAAAAGAAACTAAGCTTTTAAGCCCCAGGTACCCTTTAGAAGGCCCCAGACAAGCCGTACAAGTTATATTGGTCGTGTAGAGACTCATGGGGAAGCCTCTAAAATTTCTAAGGAAGCACGATTGAATCCATGACTCATGATCGCTTATATGGGTCATGCGGGGCCTCATGGAACCCATACATAGCCCAAGGAACAAAGTCCCCTGACCACGAACCCCGCCAGAGCGATGGTCCCTTGTACAGGCTGTGTAGGGTCTCATCGACCCTGCATTTATCCACTGCCCATGACCCCTTGATAAGATCTCTCCCATAGACCTCTATACGGTTCGTATTATCTTGTATGGCCACTCGTATAAGGGGTTTGTTAGTTTAATGATGGGGTATTTTGGTCTTTCTCACCCTTCCTTTGCTACAACACTAGTGTTTTAGGACAAAAACTTTATCCTATATCAGTTCCTAATGTCAGGTTTTTTCATGTAATGACCCAGATATTGTACGACTTCATCCGAGCTTGAAAATATCAATTTTTGCAAGATTTGGACCAAGTGTCACCTTAGGGGAGACTACACGGTCCGTGTGAGGTCACACGGCTCGTATGGCCTCCAATAGAGTGACCCTTGCCTTGATTTTGGGTGCATGGCCTTGGTGTGGAGTTTTCGAGCTAAGACACATCACACTTGGACCAGACACGGGCCATGTGTTCACGAACCATGTAGAGGGTCATGTGATGGCCTTGAGCTTGAAACACCAACGTTTGGAGCCAAGTGTTGTCACACGGCCACCTTCATGGGCCATGTGAAGGTTCACGGGCCGTATGGCCAACTGTATAGCTTCCGAAATGAAAATTTTTCTAACTATAGAATCACTGTCTTGTAACCTGTCGTGAGAGTTGTTTCTAAGAAAGCTTATATGGTTGAGTACATGGACAGTGTGGCTTTACACGGCTCGTGTAAACCTCCATATAAGTGATTTCGTCAAAATTTTTCTAAGTATGGGATTTGCATTCCAGACCTTCGTCAGGTGAAATTTTTTCTAAGTTTTGGCTCACGAGCAAGTACACGAACCATGTAGTGCCACACGGGCCGTATACCCCTCCTTGAAGTGGTGACATCCAATTTTTCTATTTGTTTCATTAATGGCGTTTTTGTAAAGAGATGAGTTCTGAGTTGATTGGCATGAGCATGCATTAGTCTTGGGAGGAGTATTAAGCACTGATATGGGAGAGAGTAAATAGCTACTCTAACCCATAAACTTCATCGCTAGCGTAGGGTAATCATGTGGTTAACTCTGGCAACTCATGTCCAAAAACAAGGACATTTATTCTGGATCCAAGAAAGAGTTTGATCGTCTTTTACCTTGGCAAGTTTAGGACAAGCGTGGCAACGGCATCGACTTCGTTGTACATTACCAAACTAATGGTGGTGGGGCTAAGAGAAACTCCCAAGCAACCCCTAATTGAGCATACAATGTTTTAAACTAAGTTACATAACACAAAGTCTATTTTCAAATCATGGTTTTAAACTTTAAACTTGCATGTTCATTGACTCGAGTTATAAGTTGTTGAGTTAATCTTGGAGTCGAGTTGACTGATTGAGTTTGAGTCTTTACTGTTTTCCTTCAGACATTTTACATTCAAGTATGTTTCATGTATGGATGTCCATTTGGGCCTGCGTCGTTAATGATGTAGATACAGGTGATAGAGGATTTCAGCTAGCGCGCTTTGTTGAGGTCCAACTTTCTTGATTTCTAGAGTGGTGAGTCCTCCTTGACATCCGGAGGAGCCCTTTTATTTTTATTAAGTATTCTTACTTCTTTGATTTGGGGTAGCCATGACCAGTCATGGTACCATTTAGTTTGTTAGATAAAGGCTTCGCAGACATTGAGTAGAGGATTTTTTATTGTTATTTTATTTCCAAACTTGATCTTTGGAAACTATCATCTTATAAAAGTTTTATTTATCTATTTGATGTCTTTTCTTCTATATTCTCCCTTATTGAGAATAATGTGATGATGAGGCTAGGTAACTCTTGTAGAATCAGCAATGGTTTTTCATGTCCTGGCCACGCCAAGGTTACCCCTGGGGCGTGACATAGCCTCTCAAAGAGAGAAGCTCAATGAATATTTGATGCAAAGTCCCGCACCTTACTAAGATCATACTTGCATACTTTCCCAAAAAAATAACCAGAAAACTTATCATATGGATTATGGAAAGGAGTAGAGGTCATAAAGACCCTTCGTAGAATAGTCTTACACTTAGAATAATTTTCAGTGTATTTGAAACCATGAACCCTTTTTATGGGTCATCGATGATTGTGCGGGTCATACAATTGGCTCTTAAAACTGGTCTTCAAACTCAAAATTTGACAAAGTTTTTAGGGGACCTTCGAACCCCCTTCTACAATCTGTACATTTATCTTTGAGAACCACATTAAACTCTTAGACTTTCTGTGCTTATATGAGTTTGAATAATTAGAGATTGTTACAATAATTCTCTACTAGAAGTGTCATGGATGGTTTGAAGATATATCAAGTTTATAGTCTATCATCACATACATAACATACATGAGTTTGAGTTTTACCACCATCTATTAGTAAATTATAGTTTATGTGTGCTTAATGCATCAGCAGAGCATTACAAAAATCTAATAATATTAAATACAAGTGTTAATTGAGGTATAATTAATTTAAGTTGAGTTCATGTTTCACCATCTACTGTCAAGAAAATATATGTGCATGCTTAAACAAATGTAATAATTAAAAAGGTGCATTACAATACGAGAGGAGCACGTTATAGATGAGTTTGTTCTATAGATAATATTAAGTGTTCTTAATTTTTTGTGGAATTTTCGCCTCATCACTACCCCAGCAAAAAGTTTATACGGGTATTTCATGATTAAGATTGCTCTAGTATTTACAAGGGTAATTCATGATCAAGATCACTCTAGTATATCTACAGCACATTGTAGATCAAAAATAATTAAACAAATAAATAAAATTTCACACATTCTATCAATTTACATTCTACAAAAATAAATGACAGTTCTCACTTTTATGAAGATTTATAGATCTAGAATTTAAAAAATAAGATCTATAACAAATTAAGTGGAGTCAAATTACTACATATTTAATTCATAAATAATCAAACTAAAATAGTCTTCAATTCTTTTATCAGAGCGACAATACTAACTAAAATAACCTTCATTTATTTCAACAACCAATGGTACTTATATTCTTCATATTTTGTCTACACACATCACCACAAGAAACCATAAAAATTAAAATGCTATGTTAAATTGCAGCAAATCATTTCTTTTATTCATTGTTGGGATGGAAACTTGATCCTTCATGGAGAACTTGAACTTGTAAATAAATCCCTTTGTCGCATTTTCCTCTCATAAATTCACAGATGCACCGATCATCTTTCACCACAAGGTTCAGCCTACATAAGTTGTGCCATCCTCCAACTAGCCATATTCTATCGTCCTTCCATTTACTAACACGTGCTTCAAATTTTCTGCCAGCAAAGTCACGACTGGATATGTTTGAGTGGAGTTGAAGTTTATAGTCTTGCCACACTTCCATTGGAATATACTACATTTAGAAATAAAGACTTTGTTAAAAGAGAATGCTATAAGATTTAAATTATTAAAAAATCACTAGATTTACAGTTATAGACTTTAGTACCAATTTATGCTCTCTTTTGATTGTATTTTTGTTAAAAAGTAAGGATTTTTTGGCAGAGTTGCACGTCCACTTTTGAATATATCTGCACCATAATGGTCAGGAACATCCATCACCTAGCAAGGAGTGGCTTTTCGCCATCCAGCTAAATCAAGAAAGTCAACTAGCTAGGTTCACAAACTAAAATATCATGAAAACTCATAACTGTTGTATCATTTTCATTTTCTTTGCTTATGATTTATTGAACATGGACTTTGATAAAAAGAAGAAGATTTTTGGTGTAGATAAAAAATGTTAGAAAATGATATTTAAATTTATTTTTCTTTTCTTTTAAAAAAATAGTAAAATATTCTATTAGGCTCATTTTCTCAACAAATCACATTTTAATAATTAACTGATAGTCTTAAATATTTTATATATTGATAAGACTATTAGATTATGTCCAAATATGTAAAGATAATATTTTTGCAGCAATATACTAACAAGAAGAGAATTAAATAGCGTATAAAATAAAACACAAGAATCCATATAAAGATATTTAACAATTGTGTTTACCTTTTGAACGTTGTACTTTTTTCTTACGTGTACCAGCCATTTCATTCTTTCATTCATCTTCCTCTTCTCCTTCTGTCTTTTCATCTTTTTCCTCTTCCACATATCTGCATTTTGAACATGGTACCATTTTTTGAGGCTCTTCCTTTTCTACCTCATCTTTGGAAACTTCTTCTTCTGCCATGTAATCCTTAGCACTATCATCTTCAGAACAACTAATGTTGTTATTGTTGGCACAAGTCTTCTCTTTTGACTCTGCAATTTTTTGATGTTCAACATTCATTTTTTCCTCCTCCTTTTTACCTCCAACGCCTTCCTTTACACATTCATTTGTTCTAAGTAATTTATAGTCAAATGGTCATTTTCCATCATTATCAAATATTAAAAAGTCTCCATATTCTAGAGTGTTATAATCAATAAACTTCTCCAATCCACAGTGAAAATAAAAATATCTTCCTCGTTTGATCATTCTTATAGGCCACTTATTTCCAAATCGATCCCTAAGGATAACTTTTCTAGGTAACTTTCCATTCTTGAAAATTGTATAACATGTGGGGATTTTCTGGGAAGCAAAAAAATTATACTTTAAAAAAATATAGAGATACACTACTACAAGTTTCTTTAAATTAAATAAACCATATCATAAACATAACCAATATAAGAAAAAAAATCAATAAACTCAAATTTTAGGACTTTGAAGCTTAGAATTAAAGAATGTAACTATTTGAGGCATTCTAAAAAATCAATTGAAAAGTTACCTCTATCAACACTCATAATGTGGTCATTTTGAAATAGTATATGTAATTTATGACATTAACTGCATGAAATATATCTATATAATACTAGTACAAATTAAGACATTCAACATAAATAAAATACTAGCATAAAATCTACTTGCATCACACAAAGACAACTGCTTTCTTTTAACTTTAGCTCCCCTTATTCACAAATTATTCTTAGGAAAGAATTACTTAGAAAATCAAGCAAAAGAGTCAGCGAGATCATAGATCAAATATTTGTATGTTTACATAGCGAAATAATGAGAGGAAAAAAACACTTCAAATACCGTGAAAGACCATGGGATCTGAATTCATATATATATATAAGCACCAACATTTCCCATCCTATATCCACTACCCACATCTCCAAATCAAGAAGAAAAAATACAAAAAATAAAATACCACAAGGGGGAAGTTTACTCACCATCTGTTTTGAGCTGGTTGTAGGATTGAATACCTTGAAGAAGCCCTTTTCCATGTTCACTTTTGTTGCCAAAAAATAAGAGAATAGATTAATTTCCTGCACAACCTTAATTCTTTAAGCTTCTTTAATTTCAAAGAGTATCCTATTTATAAAAGTATGTGTATTTGTGTATATATAACAAAGTAGAGAAGTACAAAAGTTAACATGACATAGTTGAGTCTATTTTGGCTCAACATCATGTGGCTCAGTTTTCAAGGGATCCACACTTTCAACACATTACTTAACATCAACAAGTTTATCATTTTTCTGTCACATTATTATTACCAGTAGCTGAAATAACAGCTGACACATCTTGTGGCTCAGTTTTCAGGGGATCCATACTTTCAACACATTACTTAACAACAATTATTTTAACATTTTTTGTTTGACACAACTTTTGGCTCAGTTTCCAAGGGATCCACACTTACAACACATTTTCTAACCCAAATAAATTTTTTATTTTCAGTCACATTATATATAATTACCAGTAGCTAACACAATAATAAAGTTAAATTATCTTACAAGTCTTGTTCACACAACTAATTACTTTATCAACCTTCTTCATATCATTAATCATTTTACCATTCTTACAACAACAACAACATATCCAGTGAAATCCCACAAGTGGGGTCTGGGGAGGGCAGAATGTATGCAGACCTTACCACTACCTCACAGAGGTAGAGAGGGTTCCTGTAATTATCATTTTATCAGCCTTGTTTATAACATATATTGTAATTAGACAAATTTCTGAAAAAATGCATCTGGCACATGAAAATAACAAGCCTATGTTTTTATACTTAAAAATGATAGTGTCACAATTACAATCTATTTATATATAATATAAAAGAGTCCAAAAGTCCAATATGCAAGAACCAAAAAAAATTGCAATTTTTAATTGTTGAAATTTAAAAAAACTATAAGACTTGATGCTTCCAAATTTTCAACAAAATTTAAAATAATCTAAATATGTAATTTCATAACGAAAAATCAGGGCATGACCAAAAAAATACTCAATTATTCTATTTTAATTTTTAAAATTTTGAAAAAAAAAATTAAATTTATATCCTGAGGAAAAGAACACATGGTGACCCTTCAAAATAAATAAAATTTTACTGTATCCATAAAAATTTTGACATAAGAATAGGATATTTTAATTATTTTTTTCCATCGTTATCTTCATACAGATAAGCTCACCCAAAAGTCTCAGTTTAAAAATTTTATGTGAAAGATTTGTGTTTTGTTTTTATAGGGAACAGAGCTATGCCAAAGGGTCCCTACTCCTTTGGACCGTCAAGGGTTGAGCCACATACCCCCAAGCTTTATTATAAATAGAAAAGGAAATAAAGATACAATGGAGGGGGCATGGACCTTACCTCCACCCTATGGTGGTACACATATTATCCATCCTACAGAGGTCGGATAACTGTCACCATATCTATGAGAAGCTAAACAAAGATTAAAGTCTAAGGAGAGGACTCCTCTCCATACACAAACACCTAAGTAAGCATTAAACAAGAGAGACTCTCCCCTTACATAACGACAAGACAAAAGGCTCCTAAAGACAAAGACCCTTAGGAGGGACACTGTCAAGAAAACAGACTAGGAGAAGTCCTAGTCAAGACTGGAATCATGTTTCTTCTTCAGGGTGGATGCTTTATTCTTCTCAGTTTCCTTCTTCTGAAATTAACCATGCCCATCTTGTCTAAGGAGTGAAGATTTCTGGCTACACTAGGCAACTACTGGATATCAAAGAAAGACTTGGGAGTGGAGACAGTATGGCTGTACTTAGCCATATAATCAGCAACACGGTTAGCTTCCCCAAGTGTGTGGATGCATTTAAACTTTTGAAGCTGTGCAGCACAATGATGTAACCTGATAATCTGGTTGTTAACATGCCAAGGTGAATTCAAGAGTTGATTGATCCACTTGCACAACAGTTCCGAGTCCATCTCTAAGATAACTCTAGTATACACCAGATAATACCCATGACAGCAGCTTCAACTTCTGCTTTGTTGTTGGATCCGACACCAAGAGGAGAAGCATAGGCAAAAAGGAACTCACCCACATGGTTTCTAATAATTCCCCAGCCCTTATATTACCATCAGCCAGAGTACTACCATCAGAGTTCAATTTGACCCAATAAGGAGGACGTTTTAGCCATTTAACAGGAGCAATTTTGATGTCATGTACACACTTTTCAGACAACAAGACCAATTCTTTCCAACAGGTTGGCCAAGAAACATATGGGAAAACTGTCTTCATCAGAAAAAAGGTGTCATTAAACACCAAATATTTGACCCTGGTGATATTTGATTTCTTTCCTACATACATGCTAGCGCACCTGTTTTTCCATAGGTTCTATAAATATAGGGATAGAATTTGTGAGCTTCATTTTTATGCTCAGCTTCCCACCATCTCATGATATAATTGTGTAGAGGAAGTTATTCCCAACTGATGCCACAAGACATAGCAAAGTGCTTCCAGACATTTCTAGCAAAATGACCAGTGAAGAAGATGTGTTCAAATGTATCCCATCAAGGGTTATAACAACAGCAACAAACTTTAGGATTATGGCCAAAGCCGGTAATCCTCTCATTAGTTGGTAGTTTCCCTCTAAGAGCTCTCCAAAGCGCAAAGGAACATTTGAAAGGAATTTTCTTGTGCCATGTGTATTTGTTGACCTAGTCTTAGGTCTATGTTCCCTAATAATATTCCAGGCAGATGTTGTAGAGAAGTTACCATCAGCATTCAGACCCCATATAGGCTTGTCAGGGTTCCCTGCTGATCTTGAAGTTGAATAGCCAGAATAGTATCACCATGTTGGGGAGGGGCAATGCGATGAATGTTCTCTATATCCCATTGCCCATTCTGAATAAAAGATTTCACTCTAGTGTTGTCCAATCTACTGCTCCCATCTCTAAACTGAGCAAGAGGACCAACACCTAGCCAGTTGTCCCACCAGAAAGAATAAGAGCCTGAGTTAATTTTCCACAATATGTGAGGTTCCATTTTGTGCTTATTCTTCATCATATGCTTCCAGATCAAAGAATCCCCAAAGCCACATTTCTTACTCACTAGATTAGATCTCTGAAAGTATTTGGCTTTGAGAAAATCACCCTACAAAGTATTTTTGGTCCTGAAGGTCCACCATTGTTTGAATTGGAAGGATTGACAGACATTAGTAATTCTTCTAACCCCTATTCCCCCTTCATCATAAGGGAAGCTGAGATTCTTCCAAGAAGACCAATGATATTTCCTTTTGTTATCAAGCCATCCCCAAAAGAAATCAGCAGTTATGTTCTGGATCATCTTCAATGTGGTTGATGGAGGAGAAATAACAGACAAGAGATGGATATGAAGAGACTGTAGCACATGTTTGAAAAGAGTAGCCTTGCCCCCAAAGCTCAGCAACCTTGACTGCCAACCAGCAATCCTGGAAACTACCTTGGAAATCATATCAGAAAAATAGATAATCCTTTGTCTACCAATATAGATGGGACAGCCCAAATAGGTGAAGGGGTCACTTTTCTGCACATAACCAGTGATCTGTTTTACTCTGTCAATGGTACTTCTGAATGCATTAGATGGAACAATACAGTGACTCTTGCTCTTGTTGATTTGCTGACCTGATACCTCTTCATAGATAGACAAAACCTTCATGATCAATTAAAGGGATTTAGATCTGCCGGAAGAGAAGATAATGATATCATCTGCAAAACTTAGATGATTAATCTGAGGTCCCCTTTTTCCATGTAGAAACCATGGAAACCAGGATTCTGATGCAACCATTGAGGAGTCTAGATAACACTTCAGCACCAATAATAAACAAGGCTGGGGATAGAGGGTCCCCTTGTTTGAGTCCTTTAGTAGAGTGAAAGAATCCATGTCTAGCCCCATTAACAATGATGGAGTACCAGTTATTAGATATTATCCTCCAAACCATGTCTATAAAGAATTCACCAAATCCCATTCTCCTCATCACAATGCAAATGTAAGACCAGGAAACCCTATCATAAGCTTTGGCCATGTCAAGCTTAATAACAATATTACTCCCAATGACAGGTTTCTTAATATGATGAATGATTTCTTGAGCCAACATGATGTTTTCAGAGATGCTCCTTCCCTTAACAAAGCCTGATTGATTGGCAGATATCAGGTTAGGGAGGATAGGGTCCAATCTCATACATAGGAGCTTTGAAATCACCTTGTTGACGAAATTGCTCAAACTAATAGGCTTGAATTCAGATAGCTTATTAGGAGAGCTAGTTTTAGGAAGGAGTACCATGCATGAGAGAAATACTTGGGCATAGTATGCCCACTGAAAAAGGCATTGACAACTTCCAACACATCCTGATTAATAATACTCCATAAGGCTTGGAAGAATCTGCCATTCATCCCATCAGGACCTGAAGCAAAGTGAGGGCTCATGAAAAACACCACCTCCTTTAGTTCCACCAGATCAGGCATAGCTTGCAGGCTTGCATTTTGATTAGGATTAACCATTTGAGGGATACAATTGAAAACTTCCTCATTGATATGAACATCTTCTCCAGTAAACATCTTCTGAAAGTGACTACAAGCAGCTTTAGTAATTTCAGTATCACCCTAGATCTAGTCACCATCTTCATCTTGAATCTTGTGAATGAATAATCTCCTTCTTTTCCCCTCAACAGAGCATGAAAATACTTGGTGTTAGCATCCCCTTCTTTAAACCAGTGGAGTTGGGATTTTTGTTGGAGGATGGATTCCTCAAGTTTCAAAAATTTGATATACTCAGCATTCAGGTAGTGTAGATGCATTCTGAGTTCTTCAGTGTTGTGCAGGATCAATTCTTCTTCAGCAGCTCTGATATTTTCCTCATACTCTTTCACCTTAGCATGAATGTCCCCAAAACTGCTCCTAGGCCACTTGCTAAGAGTCTGAGCTAGTCTCCCCAATTTCTGATGGAACACCCACATGGGGTTCCCTTTAATAAGTCTATCCCAGCACTCTTTAACAATGTCCATGAACGCAGGCTGATCAGTCCAACAATTTAAGAACTTGAAATATTTGATTACATGATCAGATCTGCAAGACATTTCAAATAATAAAGGGCAGTGATCAGATCCCACAGTGGGCAGGTGTGTAATAGTAGATTGAGGCATGTCCTCAAGCCATTTGTCATTAACCATGGCCCTGTCCAACCTCTTCCAGACCCTAAACAATACCCCTCTTTTGTTTGTCCAAGTGTATTTCTGTCCAACATATCCCAAGTCAATGAGTCCACAGCCTTCAGTAACTGCAATGAATTCTAGACTCTTTTTCATATTGTAAGGAATACCCCCTAACTTCTCATGAGTAGCAGAAATGACATTGAAGTTACCAACAGCACACCAAGGAGTGTCCTGAAACTTGTTGGAAATAGTAAGCATCCTCTCCCAGAGAGGTCTTCTAAGATCATCTTTATATTTGGCATAGAAAAATGTTGATATATATCTATGGGTAACCTGGACATGACGAATCTCACAAGTGACCTGTTGGTGATCACTTTCAGTAACCTTACAATCTACTTCATGATTCCAGAAGATCCAGATCTTACCATTGGGATTGCAGACAGCTTTATCCATTCCCAAATGAATTCTGCAGTTCTGAACCTGAGTGTTGTTGGAAAAAGGTTCCAAGATAATAATCATGGATAGATGATGCATAACCTTGAGTGATTGGACTCTCTCCATAGCTCATTAGGTATAAATACCCCTAGCATGCCAAATGATTGTACTAATCATTGGGAAGATCTGGAGGTGAAAAGTCTGGTGTTGGGCCTACCAGCAGTAATAGAATGGTCACTTGGAAGGCTCTTTTTGGATAAAGTGGAGTGGTAATGACCCCTAGGAGAAGAACCTTGTTCTTGGCTAACCTGTTGAATTTCTTCCTGTAAAGTCATGTCATTGATGGAACTAAAGGCTCTGATGAGTTGGTCACTGGTTTCATCCCCCTCTTCATTAATAACTGGAAATGTATCTCTATCAACTTCATCTTCAGAATTTACCACTGCATATTCATCATTCTCAGGGCTGGGTAGCATAGGATCAGAATTAAATTGGCCAATTTCACCTGCTGTATTAATAGCAGGATCTGGTGGTTCTTCAGGAGGGGGAGTATTATACTGAATATTGAGAGGGGTTATGGTCATGCCCTAGTACTTATCCACCACTATAAACTTGTGACATGGTAGAGTGTTACCCTGGGGACTGGTCTCAATAACATTCTAACACACTTCATCTGTTTCACTGAGTTTTTTCTTCAGTGCATCTCTCCTCTTTTTACTAGGTCTGCTTTTGGTACCACTTGAACTGGCCGCTGCACCCAAGTATTTGGCCATACCTCCCTTTTGATGTCCTTGTGCAGAATTCCCATCATGATCTTGTACCTGATTTTTTTGAATCTGATTACTATGTCCTGAAGTTTCTAGAGTAGCATCAGGATTGGGTCTGGTCTGAGGTTCATGAACTACATTACTGTTATCAGGAGTGTAGGTACTATGAGATAATTTCTCCCCATTAGGTTCCCTTTCCTGCACATTAGTAGGTTTCTCCGACCTCTCCAACCTTCCTCCCAAAAATACATCAGCAGCAACCAAGGGATTGTGGGGTGTGGATTTACCAACATCAACAACACAATCAAGGGGGTTGGGGTGTTGATTCTCCATAGAGTGATCAACTTTGGTATTCTGGGGATCTTTAAATTCAATACCTGAGCCTTTATCAACATTTTTTGATTGTCCATGGTCTTGTTTCCTCCTGTTTGCTTTTTTCTTCTGAGTTTGCCATTGCTCATCATTTTGAGAGGTTTTCCCATTGTTCTTCTTCTTACCATCAACAGTGGAAAGTTGTTGAGCTTGACCTTGTTTATCATTCAGGACCATTTTCTCCCTGGTGTCTGCATCAGTATTCTGAGTAGCAGCAGCTTCCAGTTCCTTCTTCCTTTTAGCTTCATCCTCCCTCCTTTTGATCATGTAGTTACCAATAGAGTGACCCTGATGTTTGCAGTGTTGGCAGAAATCAAGAATATCTTCATATTGAATCAATTGCCATTTACCCACAGAGATGACATTCTCATCAAATCCCAACCAAACATGTTGGGGTCTGTCTTTAGTGATGTCCATCTGAACACTTACCTTAGCCACACGACCCCTAGTTTTCTGTATGGAGGCAGTGTCAAGGTATAATTCCTTCCCAATAGGTGCCAGCAGTGCAAAAATGAACTCCATGTAGTAGCAGTGCCAGGGTAATTCAGGCAAAGTCACCCAAACAGGCACTATAGAGGTCTCCTCTTCAGGTTTGAAAGTGGGAGTCCATAACTGTAGTCTCATTAATTGGCCATCAAAAAACATTCTTTGCTTTGTCCACACAGTGATATGATCAGCCTCATTATCCAGATCTATATATATATGCCTTGAGTTAAAATGAGCAATTTTAACCCCACCAGTCAGTTGTGTTTGGGCAATAAAGCTTTTCCTTATCACTTCCATCCTGGGCATAGTGTTGGAAAATTTCCCAACCAAAGTGAACCTACACCTATCAGCAAGTTTACCCAAAAATTCTTCTTTCTAAAAGATGACAGCAGGGTGGCCTTGTTTGGTGGTTATTTTAGGAGGAGAGATGACTATGGGAGTTTCCTGTTTGGCTTGGTTCATTCTGAGTCTGGTGACAAATGATTGAGTAACAGTAGGGGGAGGGTTCATTAGGATGTTGATTGTTCTTAGATAGCAGTGTAGGGTCGGTGGCAGTTTTGACAATGTGGGTATACTCTTTGGTTTTAGTAAGGGGATTTTTTGGTTTCTGTGGTAAGTGAACATCAAAATTTGAGGAAATGTTCAGTTGCGATTGCGTTCCAGGTACAGCTTGCTGATGGTGTTTGGTTACTTTCTCTTTAGCTTCCACAGGAGGAGTAGTATCCATACAACTCACAACATGAGTCCTACCAGCCATCATGTTGTTAGGAGCATTATCGTCTTCTCAGATTGATCACCAACACACAAATGATTAAGAGAAATGCTCTGATTAGTGGTCACAGTATCAATTAACTTACTTGAAATCAAGGAAGAGTCATTAGGATCCTTCAAGCCTTCCCTCCGACCCTTGGCCTTTACTTGGTTCATTTCCTGATCTTGATCTACCATATGCTGCATTTTATCAAATACCTTCGGGGCATTCTCATGTCACCCTGGCCCATTGGCTTGAGACATCAATTGAACTTGGGGAACCCTAGTTCCCAAATTTGACCAATTTGGGCCATTAACTTTTGGGGGTTTTGGTGCTGCAGTGTTCTTGTTGGTCCCAGGATTCGACTGTCATACCTCATGGTTGTCGAATCTCACCGGAGCTCCGACTCCGTCACCAGAAATTCTCCCATTGATTCCCCCTACAGACTTGGCCCTCACACCACCTATTTCAGGACTAGGCGAAGCATTTCCACCCATGTCACCCAACTCCTTGGAGGGTGTGTGAGTCGAATCGTGCATCGGAAATGGGCACGAGTCATCACTTACTGGAGTCGCTTGATAAGAACTTAGAATTGGGACGGTGAAATGCTTCGCCACTTCAGCTATTTGAGGATTATGAGAGGTAGAATCATCTCCATTCTTTGTTACAACACGAATTTGGCCCTAATTAACAAGGGAAATAATTTCTTGTGCCCTAGACAGTTCTTTTTCCGAAACTGCTCCAGCGATCGCCTGACTGGATGGCACATTTCTTGAACTGTGGGGTGAGCTATTGCACATGCTATGTTGAGGATGATGCGCCCTCGTGAAGCGCCCCTGGTACTCCTGGTCCGACGACCTATCCTCCCCCGCCGGCGCCTTACGCGCCATTGCGGCGTGCCTGGCAGTAAAAATTGCTAGAGAGCATTTTAGAGAGAAACTACTTTTTAGAGACTTCGATTTATCGGTATTGAAAGATTTGTGTTAGAGGTAAAGATTCAAAATTTTAAAATGAAATACAAGTTCAACTCAAATTTTTTAATATCTTCAATTAAAAACTAGAATAAGAAAAAAAATAACAAAATAATAAATTGACTTTGTTCATCCATGTATTACTCTTTCTAGAAAATTTCTCCTAAATAATGGTATACATTAATACATGACTCTCACTCCAAAGAACAAAACATGAAATTTAAAATTATTTTTTTAATATATTAAATTTAAAATAATAATTATTAAGGTTGGGTTGGGATTAGATCCTTAATTGAAGTCTCCAAGGCAGTGTTCACTAAGTTATGATGGCGATGCAGAATTATAGACACCTTCTGATTTAATTTTAGGTGGAACAGATAGTGTAAGAAGTAATGCCCTTATCCAATACAACAAAGGAGAGGGGTTTCTCACTTATGGAAATCAATGATGGAAGCAAGAGATAGCACAAAACATTCTATAGGGTGGGAGCCTAGGAGTGGTAATGCTGATTTCTCGAAAACAACAAAAATAGAATAGGCTTTCTAAGTAAAATAGCTCTCCTGAGTTTTAAAAGAACTTGTCTAATGAACAGGTGGATGAAGTAGTAATTAGAGGACATTTTTAGAATGAAGAGTTCTTAAGGGTCAAACTACTTGACAATATTGTTATTCATATTATTACCATATGAATGAAGAAAGCTCTCTTGATAATGACAAGTCATTGTAATTACTTACTAAAAGTTGTTTAATTTCTATTAGTTGAGTGGTTTAATTTCTGTCAGGAGTGTCTTGATATTAATAAAAAGTAGAGAAGAAAAATTATGATATTTCACCATGTTTTGGATAAAAGGCTTACTTCTCAAGATTTTTTTTTTGTGCATGGAGAAAATGAAAGAATAAAACATTAATTGATGATATTATAGCTAGATACGAAATTTCTATAGTTTTCGTATGCAAATATTGTATCAACCCTCACCAAGAGACTTTAGAATACTTTTTCCTTACTGTGGATTTTGCTATTAGAACGTTAGATAAATATAATACTGCTACTAGAATAAAGGGTCTTTTAGTGAAAATGAAACAAACTATGATATAGTGGTGATAAATAGAATCTTCGCAGAAGTTGAAAGCTTTGATAAAAGCTACTCCTGCTATAATTCTAAGACAAATTTGGAAGTGAAGAAAACCCATTGATAATCGAGTTACTATATCAAAAAGTAGAGTTTACTATTACATAGATCATAACCAACAATATTTTCTACAACGACGTACCCTTGTATTGCAAACGTTCCTAACACAAGACCTCTATTAGTTCGGTTCTTTGAAGAATATACTTCATGAATTAGTAGCGAAGATATTCATGGGAAATTTCCACCAATTTGCATTTGCAAATGCGACACAGAGGGTCCATTCAAGAGAAACCTTAGCCCAAGTTCATAGGCCTTCTATGTTAGAGATTATATAAGAGATTTCAAGGCTATCACTGCTAGTATTATAGCTAGACAGTTATATTCTTTGGCGCAACATCCATTGTTGCTAAGCCACTTTATGAGCATTGAAATGCAACTAGTATTATGCCTAACACAACTAACCTTTATGTAGTAGCCAGGCCGATTGAAAGGTGAATGCTTTTTTTTTTTTTTTGAGAAATCAGTTTCTACCAAATAGAGCATTTTATGAGAGAAGGCAATTGGGTTGTAGAGTTTTTAAGAGTATTATGTGTTCTTTTTTCAGGTACAATGCACTATCATTACTTTGAAGACCTCCCTAGAGGATCAAGAAAGCTACTATAGATAGAAAAAATGCAAGTACCTAGAGAAACAACTTAATCTCTTTAGCTACCAACGTACATATATGATTTCAGAAGAGCAAATGAGCACAACAATAAATTTTCATACAGAATAATTATACATCTATGAACCCAAAGATCTATCAACTTGCATAACAATCAATGTTCACATCAGCAAATCCAAAAAGCTATAGATTTCTGCAAATCTATCAATTTTCTGAAGAAATAAAACTACTTAATTGGATTTTTAATTATATCCATAAATGAGAAGGATACCTTCTAGTGGTGATTCCTTGGGCTGCTTTTGAGCTTGAAATTTGAAGTACACTTCATCAGGATCCCACTACATTAATATCTGATTAGACATTTTGGGTGTCTTCTGATGGAAACAAATCAACTTCTTAAGCTCCTCAAAAATAAAAATCACATGAGTTAGTAGATTTCAACATTTTCAAAATCTTAAATAGCTCTTAATTTACACATGTAGATGTATAAATGGATACCTATGTCTCTAGACCTTTTGACGCTTTGATTCCCTAGTTGAAATCCACCATGGAAGACATGATGGTGCAACTTTGACACATCTCAGAAGAGAAGCTTCGAAGTTTTTCCAAGAATTTTGACTTTTCTCTTCTTGTTTCTAGATTGTTTGATAGTTTTATTTTATTTTTTATTTTCTTATTATTTTGGATTGGGTCCAACTTGTTGGATCTTGTTATTTCATTTTCTTCATGTTGGGCTTTTAATAAATGATATCAAATCTTAAGCTTTAAAAAAGTTATTAAAAATAAAGATGAATATTTTATTTTTACTAAAAATGTGTATATTGTAATGCCCGATAAAATTACCAAAGTACCCCTAGAGGAGAGGTATGTGCTGTCACGTCCCGGGAGGGTACCCTTGGGGTGGCCGGCACTCAAAGACTATTGCTAGTTCCCAAGCGAACCACTTAGCCTCATCACATCATTCAATCAAATAATCTTTACTGAACAGCAAAAAATATAAGTAATGGACGCATCTCATCTAAAGTCTCAAAAGAATATATAAAATAATGAAGGCTAGTAGAAAGAACTAGCTCACAATCTCAACATCAACATTCAACATCGTCTATGAAACCTCTATCATAATCATGTGGTGCCAATGACAGATCCATGGCTACCCAAATCAAAATAAAAGAAATAGTTCTATCTAACTCTAAAGCATGATTAAATAAAAGTAGTGGATCCTTCGGAGTAGGGGAGGCTCACCAATTAGTTGGGAATCTCGGATCTTCAACGGAACGCTTGTTGACAATCTCTAGTACCTGCCTCTGCATCATAAAACGATGCAGTCCAGAGTGGACATCAGTACTTGGAATGTACTAGTATGTAAAATAGCTCAGTGAAACAGAAATCGGTAGAATAATATGGAAACAATATCAACTCAAATAAACATCAAATCAATCAAATCATCAAATGTCCATCTATGAAAGAATAAAGAGTAGACAAGTGACCCGTCAATAACTCAAAACTCATCAATCATCTCAGACTCATCTCAAAGGAGCTCACCTCCTCTCATCTCATCTCAGAGGAGCTCAACCCCTCTCATCTCATATAGACTCTGAATACTCAAGGTAGGAAATTTATGGGAGCTTCTCTTATCCGACAACAATCACTTATGAACCAGTGAATATACAACAATCACGCTAATATTACCACAGCCGTTCCAAAACTTGCCAGGTAGGGAACGAATCGAAACCATATCAACTCATCCAATATGGAGCCAGTCGTCAATAAGTCCGCTATTGTTTCAGGGACTTCTAATCAAGAGGGAACCACAATATATCTGGTGGTTCTAAGCCTCACCTACGTTTTGCGACGTAGTTAATGAGTTCGAGTGGGACTCACTCTTACCCATTTTGGTGCTTGATACTCCTCCCGTGACTCAATGCTCATAAAACCATCAAACCAATCAACTCAAAGAGACATTGGCCCTTTCATCAATCAACGTCTAATAAGGGTTTTAGCCCTCTCATCAATCAACATCTCATAGGGATTTTAGCCTTCTCATCAATCAACATCTCATAGGGACTTTAGCCCTCAATTAATCTCAATAGAAGACTCAAGATTTAGAATAATCATTAGGAATCAAGACACATCAGTAGAATTCATTTATAGAGACCCATAAGACAATCAAACTCTATCAACTCATCATCATTCTCTCATCACAATCACAATCACAATCACAATCTTAACTCAAGGCTTTAGACTCATCATTCTCTCATCACAATCTTAACTCAATGCTCTAGAATCAATTCTCAAGTTTGTTATGCATCCTTTTTTAAATAGTGATGTAGGGTTATGCAAATTCTCATGAAAATATTAAATTTAAGAAAAAAAATAGTATGACGATAATCAACATAGAAAACAGGTAATTTTCAAATTAATTTTTCAAGAAACACCATCAAGAAATCATGCATGTAGACTCTTCAACCATCAACTCATCTATGACCTCTATAGGGCTCATGAGAGAATAATTCCATGTTTTTAGTTTAGCCTTACATACCTGGAAAGTTGATATTACAATCAAAATTTGATGAATTACTAGCCTTCTTGGAGAAAATCATTGATCTCGGTAGTTCTTTTAGAGTGGAAGAACTTGGAAAGACATTGTTTGAAGGGCATATCTTTTATTCTTGAATTCTTGACTTAGAATATTTAGAGTTCTTGATGAAGAACCCTAATTCTTGAAAAAGAACAATCAAGGAATTCTTTCTCAGAATTCTTGAATTCGTTTTCTTGGAACCCTAGGTTATGATTTAAGACTCTATTAGAGATTCATGAATAGATAAAAAAATTTGAGTTGGGTAGATCGAAAGTTATGAAGAATAGCTTACCTTGATGATGAATCTTGAAAGATATCCCTAACTTGATAATTTTCTTGTTGATTCTTGAACGTTTATGTTTAGGCGTGAAGGAGAGGGTTTTAATTATGAAAACTGACGTTTTATGCATTTTGGGTCTTTAAATAGACCCCCAAAGGTTTTAGGATAAAAGTACTCTCAAAATAAAATAAAAGGACGTCATTTGGCTTATCCAAAAAGAGTTCGCGATATATATGTGACACGGAGTTGTCACGGATCTTCGGACAGCTCTGCAGATCTTCAGTAAAATGGTCATAACTTTCTACTCCGAACTCTAATTAAGGCGAAATGAGATGCATTGGAAAGCTGATTCAAAGATCTTTGATTTGATGTACTAAGGTCACCTAACTCATTATACTTTAGGAGATATGATCATTTCAAGTTGACCCCTTCCATCAACTTATACGAAAACTTAGTTGGTAGAAATTCTTTGGACTTGAATTGATGTAAAAGATCCTTTCATCATCTCCAATTCTATTCTCACTCTAACGAATTAATTTTAACATCTATACTTAATTAAGAATTATCAATTAAAATCATATGTTATATGAAGGATGACTCAATCTTAGTTTAAAAAAAGTTGGGGTGTTACATGTGCGTAACACATCTTTCAATACTCATATAACAAATCTGAGACCATATTTGTGATCCACACAAAAAATTGAGTGGGAAAATGGCCTCGGTCGATTTTTAGAGTGACCGGATCAAAAGATAATTTTTTGACCCGTAAATTGAAATAGTGTCGGTGCACGACAGAGGTGTGTCGTGCCACTGTAGTGGACCCACACTTATATTTTTTCAAACTTTTTTTGATGGAATTGGGAAAACTCGTTTAGAAACTTTTCGGAGTAAAATATATTGTAGCCAACCAGTCCGCGTTGCGGACTGGGTTATTCCGAAGCTGAAAAGTTTTAAAATTTTGTGAGGGGAATTTTGGTCCATCCCCAACCCCTCCTAAACTCAATACACGATCTAATTAGGTCATTTTGACATAAAGAGGGTCTAAAACCCCATTCTAAGTCCTTTTCTAACAACCTAATAAGACTAGAGCTTGAGGAAAGAGGAGAAAAGCTTGAGATTAAGGAATTCAAGAGAAAATCCTTAAAGTGATTATTGAGAGCTTCATCCTAGTATGTAAGGATAAACTAAAAACATGATATTATCCTCTCATGTGCCCTTAGATGTTCATAGAGGAGTTGAGTGTCCATGAGTCCCCATACATGTATCTTAAATTGATTCTTGAATATTTTCTCACAGATTTTATCTACCGTACCTTCCACATACTGACGCCACTCGGTGTTGCATCATTTTATGATGCAGATACAGGGATTAGGGATCGTCAACAGGCGCATCGTTGAAGATTCAGGACGTTCAGCTTATTGGTGAGCCTCCCCTACTCCGGAGGATCCACTATTATTTATTTTATCATGTTTTTGAGTTAGACTAGACTAGTATTATATTTTGATTTCGGTAGCCATGGGTCTGCCATTGGAACCACTTGATTAGTGATAGGGGCTTCATAAATGATAGTAAGACGTTGATGTTGAGATTGTGAGCTAGTTCTCCCGACTAACCTTTATTATTAATCTATTATTATTTGAGACATTAAATGAGTGAGCCCATTTACTTTCTTTGATCTGTGGAGTTGTCAGATTTAATAGATATGATGATGCCAAGTGGTTCGCTTGGGGACTAGCAATAGTCTCTGGGTGCCGGCCATGTCTCGGGTACCTTCTTGGGGCATGACAAAATTGGTATTAGAGTACAGAGTTATAATGACCCGTTAGGTCATTTTGAGAATAAATCCTCACCTTTTCATTACAAAACCCACCTTTTCATAAAAGACCCTTTTCTGTAAATTTAAATTGAAAATTTTGGACGGTTCGATCATTACGATTATTTAGTTAATGGATGATTTTGAAAAATTAATTTGATTGATGGATTAAATTGATAATTTACTTAATAACCTATACCATTTATTCTATATATGTTAAAATAAAAATTAGTAAAGTTAATCACTTTTAATACTTAATTAATTTAGAAAGAAATTAAAAATAAAAAAATTAATAAAAGGGACAAAGAAAATTTTTTTAAAAAAAGAAAGAAAAAGAAGCAGCCCTGCGATACAACAAGAAACAGAAAGCAAAAAAAAGGGGAGCAACACCACCTACATGGAGAAAACAGAGAAACGCGGGAAGAAAAAGAAAGAAAAAGAGGAGAAGAAAAATTAGGATTTTCATTCTAAATCATCAAGGTAATTATTCTCATCCTTTCTAATAAGTTTTATATGATTATGAATAAATTTTAGGGTAAAAATGTGTATGCATTTAGGGTAAAAACGTGTATAATTTATGCTTAATTAAGAAAATATAACCCTAGAATTCTTAAAATAAAATCCTGATTTGGGGGTCGAATAACGCTTCGTTTTAGCTGAAATTTGACGTGTACGTTTAGTATATTATGGATAAACATAATTTAAAAGAAATTTTCAGATTCAAATTTGAGGGCTTGAGATGACTTTTTGACCCGATTTTTGAAAAAAAATAAGTATAGCAATATGGGTGTCATTGGATTCGTATATTTATGTAGATTATGTATTTGAACAGATTTTGATCATCTGAAAGCGTTACGAAAGACTCAAAATTCAGAGTATTATTTTATTAATTGAGGCAAGTGAATTTCTTAACCTTTGTTAAGTATATAGAATCTCGTGCTTCCTTGTATGAGGTGTTGAGAGTGATTTTGAAATATGGAGTTGGTGTTGATGTTATATGAAGACTATGTTGTTATGAAATGTGCATTGTATTAAAAATTCGATCATCTCCTCATCATAGTGTAAACATGTCTAGTGCATTGATTTTGTGACAAGTGTTATGTGAACTGAGAAAGCATAAGAATTAAAAAGGATGTACCATTTCGAGGGACGTGTCGCACGCCACAACGGATATTATAATTCGAGGGACGTGTCGCACACCGTGATGGATATTATAATTCAAGGGACATGTCGCACGCCGCGATGGTATTATAATTCGAGGGACATGTCGCAGGCCGCGATAGATACTATATATGATTCAAGGGTCATGTCGCACGCCGCGACGGATGCACGGACTAAAAGTCCCCATGGGTCCCGGACTGAGAGACAATGGGTATATATCACTAGGTCAGACATGCATCATGATACTTGACATTGTATTGCATTGCATCACACATCATTATTATTTATGAACTTGCTTGTGCCTTTTATGGAACTTGTGATGGGTGTACTCGATCTTTAAGTTGTTGAACTATAAATATTGGTATGGGTATTGAGCTATAGGTTATGTACATTGTGAACTGTTGGGTTGAGCTCACTTTATGCAGGTGGCAGTTGTAGAGGTTCTGTTGGAGTGTTAGGAGTACGTGTATTCTATATTACTTAATTTTGTGTTTAGTAGTTCATTTGCTGGGTACCGTGTGTTTGGTACTCACCCCTTGCTATTACATTTTTGTAGGTTACGAGCTCGGATCTTCGTGATACCCTCTATTCTTCCTTGTCTGAGGCTTCGTGTGGAGATTGTGTGAGGTAGTTGTTTGTCATCCTAGCTGACTTCTCACTCCTATTTATGATTTTGTTCTACTTTAGAAATAATATCATTTAAGACTTATACTTTTCTTTCAAATCTATTATAATACATTAGAGGCTTGTGCGCGTGACAACCAAGTTTTGGGGATGTTTAATTAAGTTGACTTATCATTCGCAATTAATCTTTTATTTTTATTATCTTCCAAAGCACTTTATTATGTTAATTGAGTTTTTAGGCTGACTTGTCTTGGTGGGTTAAAACTAGTTCCATCACGTCCATTTTCGGGTCGTGACAAGAGTTCAAGAGTCCTAGGGAATCTATGAAGCCGTGCCTAGTAGAGTTCTTATTATTGGTGTGAATAGCTCCATATCCATAATATGGAGTCTACAAAACATTTAGGAACTGTTTCACTTCTTTCATGTTCTAAATCGTGTGATAGAGCATAACTCTATTAAATGTTCTTCTCTAATTCGTGCTCTACATGATGTAGAGTTGCGATCATGCCTTCTAGAAGAGTCGTCAGAGGTAAGGGATGTCCTGCCAAACAAAATGTTAATCCACCTGAGCCTCATGGACATGAGGAGCCTGCAGACCATGTTTTTCCTATGGAGCAGCCCTCACATGATGAGGTCTCCAATGCTGAACTACGCCAGGCTATTCAAACTCTAGCCCAGACTATCACAACACCTGCTGCGAGACAAAGAGTGGTTAGATAGGATTCCCACAACATATCTAGAGTCCAGGAATTCTTGAGGATGAATCTGCCTGAGTTCACAAGGCCTGCATCCATTGAAGATCCTGAGAAATATGAGGAGGTACTTCAGAAGGTGTTCCAAGTTATGCATGTGGCTGATGCTGATAGGGTTGAACTGGTTGTTTACCAACTCAAGGGTGTGGCCAGACTATGGTTCGACCAATGGAAGAAAGGTAGAGGAGATGATGTTCCATTGTTGACTAGGGCAACGTTCGAGGAAGCCTACTTGGGATGCTTCTTCCCAAGAGAATGAAGAGAGGCTAAGGTGAAAGAGTTCTTGAATCTGAAACAGGGTTCCATGTCTATGCAAGAGTATGGGTTGAAGTTCACGTAACTATCTCGCTATGCTCCGGACATGGATGTTGATATGAGGGGAAGAATAGGGGTGTATGTTGATGGGTTAAATTGAGGACCCAAGAGAGATGGGAGGGGAGCAGTGCTTGTGAGTGATATGGACATTGGGCGATTGATGACATTTGTACAACAAGCTAATGAGGAGAGACAACAGGATAGAGAAGAGTTCAGACGTAAGAAACTTAAGACATCCAGACATGAGGTTGGAAGGAAAGGGAATGGTAACCGATTTCTAGCATCATCATCTACTAGTGCACCTACACCTAAGGGCAGGTATGATCAGATATCTCAGAATGTCGGAAGCCAAGGACCTCAGTCACAAGCTAGTGCGGCTCAAGGTTCACAGGGTAAGAAACCGTGTGGTAAGTGTGGCAGATTGCACTTGGGGAGATGCCGTGAGGGGGATGATGTAGGCATCAAATGTGGCCAAGCAGGTCATTACTAGAGAGACTGTCCAAAGTGGGCTGACTGGGCCAAATCTTCTACGCCAGCCCCATCAGCTAGAGGAAACCAGAGAGTAACTACATCAGGCACAAGTAGAGCAACAAACTATTTGTATGACATGGGTAGTCGCCAAGATCAGGAGAACCCTCCAAATATTGTGAAGGTAAGATTTGAGTCTTTACTTTTGATTGTTATGTTTTGATGGATCCGGGTTATACATTGTCACTTGTAACTCCTTATGTAGTCAGCAGATTTGGTAGAACCCTAAGATTCTTCTTGAACTCTTTGATGCTTCTACTCCAGTGGGTGAGTCTATTTGAGCTGAAAGAATTTATAGAGCTTGTGTAGTGTCCATCCATCATAAGGATACTTTTGTTGATTTGGTTGAGTTGGAGATGGTTGATTTTGATTTGATCTATGGGCATGGATTAGCTTTACGCCTGTTATGTCTGAATGAAACAGAAACATATAGAATAATATGGAAATAACATCAACTCAGAATAATGACGAAATCTGAATGTCACATGTTTATCTAAAGAAAGAGTAAAAATTAGGCAAGTGACCCATCAACCAATCAACCTCATCAATCAACTCAACTCGACTTGACTCAGAGTACTCAAGGTAGGAACTATTTTTGGGGGGGTTTCTCTTATCCGGCGACAATCACTTATGAGCCACTGAATGCACAACAATCCTATTGATATTGCCACATCCATTCCATACTTTCCAGGTAAGGAACACTTAGGATCCACAAGGGTCTAGACAATCAACACATTATGTTCTATTGTTTCAGGAAAAGAAGGTGAGAACTTGTCTGACTCTAACGAACTAAATCCATAGTATAAGAATTTGTCCGACTCTAATGGAACTTAGCCCTCAAGGTGAGAACTTTTCTGGCTCTAATGGACTTAGCCCTCAAGATAGGAACTTGTTTGACTCTAACGAACTTAGTCCACTCCTACGCTTGGCGACATAGTTAATGAGTGTGAGTTGGACTTGCTCTTACTCTTACTCATCTTGGTCCTCGATATTTCTCCCATGACTTCATACTCATAAGACTTCTCATCTCCACTCAATTATCTCAAGTTAGTCTTTTAGAGACTTTCATTATATCATTAACTCAAACTCAAGGGTTCACTATTATTTCAGGAACTTTAATTCATCTCGATTAACTCAATTCTCATTTAAGGACTCAAGAACTCAGATCATCAATTAGAAGAAGTCATTTAGTCAGAACTCAAAAACACAATTATGAAGACTCATAGGATCATCAAGCTCAATTAACTCAATCTCATACTCACATCAAGACTTTACTCAACATACTCAACCCAAGGCTCTAGACTTTATCCCTAGGTTCATTATGCATGCTTTAAAAAATTAACATATAGAGTTTATACAATATCTCATGAAAAGTACTCAAATCAAGAAAACAAGTTTATAATGATCATCAACATAGGAAAATACATGTAATTAATGTAATTTTCAAGAAAAACCATCCAGAATCGTGTATGTAGACTCTTTAGACTTTCAAATCTTCTATGACCATCTATAGGCACATGAGAGAACAATCTCATGCTTTTAGTTTAGCCTTACAGACCTGGGATGACGCTCTTAACAATCACTTCAAGGATTTCATATTGCATTCATCAATCTCAAGCTCTTCTCCTCTTTTCTCAAACCCCAGTCTATTTCAAGGACTTAGAATGGTTTTTTAAAAAAACATTTTACCCTTAAACGACCTGGATAGATCATTTATAGAGTTTAGAAGGGGTTGGAAATTGACTGAAATGCCCCTTATAAATTTTAGAAAAATTTTAGCTTCGGGATAGCCCAGTCCGCGTCACTGGTCACATACTATGTATTTTTTGAAAAAGTTTCTGAATGAACTTTTCCCAATCACGTCAAAAAATTTCAGAAAACCATAAGTGCAGGTCTGCCATTGAGGCGCGACGCGCTCCTGTCGCGCACCTACGCTATTTCTACGTCTTAGATCGAAAAATTATCTTTTGATTAGAGCTCATAGGTTCTTGGTTATATTTGTTGGGAACTGCTTGAGACCATTAGGCTAGCTGAGACCCATGGGGTCTGACATGTTTGCCACGCCCAGTAAAATTATAAAAATACTCCTATAAGAGAAATATGCACTTAGTGCGTCTTTTGATGCTCGGATGGAAAATTCAAGGCCAGATTCATGATCAGCATGAAAAATTGAGTGGGCGAGAGGTCTCGGTCAATTTTCAGAGCCACTGAGTCAAAAGATAATTTTTCGTTCAAAAATGAGAAACAGTGAGAGTTTGCAAAAGAGCCACATCGCGGACCCATCATGAAGGGTGACTTATGTTTTTCCTAAGTTTTATGACGGGGTTGAGAAAACTTGATCGGGAGGATTTTGCCCAAAAATAAGCTATACGCGATCGGTCCGCGTCGGGGACTAGGTCATTTCGTAGCGGAAAATTTCTATAATTTCGAGGGGCATTCTGGTCCATCCTTAGCATCTTATAAAACCCATGTACAACCAATATAAGTCATTTTCACGAAGAAAGGGTCTAAAAACCCATTCTAAGTCCTCTTCCTAACAACGCTAATACAATAGGGTCTGAGGAGAGTAGAGGAGAGACGAGATTGAGGAAAACAGAGGAAGTTCAAAGGGAATTGTATTGATAGCAATCATCCCAGGTATTTAAGGCTAACCTAAAGCATG
Source organism: Solanum rostratum (assembly GCA_029948455.1). Taxonomy (NCBI): domain Eukaryota; kingdom Viridiplantae; phylum Streptophyta; class Magnoliopsida; order Solanales; family Solanaceae; genus Solanum; species Solanum rostratum. The sequence continues at coordinate 52,671,343 of CM057050.1, read as the reverse complement.
GGATTGTTCTTCCATGTGCCCCCTTTGAGTAAATTGAGTCTATGATTGAAGATGATGAGTTATATGTAAAAATCCCTGAGTATTTTACTGAGATTCATCTTAATTCATGTATTTTTATTAAATTGATGATCCTCCTAAACTTGATTTACTGCATAAGTTGTTTTCATGAATTATTTTTACAAAATTTTATGTCTATTTTACCCAAGAGTAAAAGAATGAACTTAGGGGATGAGTCTAGAGTCTTGACGATGATGATCTTTGTGATGTTGTGGTTGTGGTCAAAATTTATGAGAGTCTTGATGATGATGTTGATGAGAGTGATGTTCATGAGTCTTAAAATTTGAACTAAAATTCTAAAAGAATGTTTCGAGTCCATGATGTTGATGATGATGTTGATGTTGATGTACTATATCCCTTTGGGACCGATGATGATGATGTTTATGTTAATGTACTATGTCCCTATGGGACTGATGATTATGATGTTTTAGGAGCATGTTGAGTTCTAGGAGGAGTATTAAGCACCAAAATGGGTGAGAGTGAGTCCCACACGAACTCATTAACTACGTGACCTATGTAGGAGAGAGGATCGAACCGCAATGTGGATGTTTCCTTGTCCCAAAAAAGGACTGATGTTTTTTTCTTGTGGATCCACTGATGGTGATGTCCTTTACCCCGGTTAGAGTACTGGATGGATGTGGCAATGGCATTACTTCATTGTATCATCACCGGCTCATAGGTGATGGTTGTCGATTAGAGAAACTCCCAGTTAGGTTCCACTAGTATAACTCTGATGTTTATATGGGGGTGTGAGTCTTGATGGATGTTGGTGTTCTACTGTCTACTCTTTGTCCTTTTCCTAAACGGGCATGAGTCCTTTGAGTTAAGTCGAGTTTCCTTAAGATAAGTCTGATGTATTGATAATGTTGAGATGAGACGTTGATTAGTCATTTGTCTATTTTATATTCTTGCTTTAGATAGACATTTGACATTCTGATGGAGTATGATGTTGAGTTGATGTTATCCCTATATTGTTATACCTTTAATGTTACATTCAGCCATCCTACATATCGTACATTCCATGTACTGATGCCACTCGACACTGTATCGTTTGATTATGCAGATACAGGAGGTAGAGGACTTCAACAGATGCATCGCTGAGGTTCAGAGATTCTGAGATCAGTCATTGGTGAACCTCCTTGCTATTCGGAGGAGCCCTTTTTCTTTATTTGTTATTCTATTTATTGAGTTGGGTAGCCATGGCCTATCATGGTACCCTATTAGACTGTCTAGTTGAGTTAGAGGCTTCATAGACATGAGTTGAGATTTGATGTGAGGTCTTTCCCTCTTAGAGTTGAGCTAATAATACTATTTACTTATTATAGATGTTGAGACGGAGTTTATTGGCCATTGGCCCTTTTTATTGATGTAGCTCACTACCTTATTTTAATTGCTTCCACTATGCTTAATGTTGGACGACTGCCTTGAGATTGAGTGGTTCGCTTGGGACTAGCAATAGTCTCTGTGTACCAGCCACACCTAGGGTACCTTCCCGGGGTGGGACAATGTTACCCTCCAGCTTTGGGGATCGACTAGGATTGGTGGAGGACTTATTTGGGATTTTTTCCAGTTTATTCTCCTCTGATGACTTGGGAGACATTCCCTAGTGCTTTCTATGATAGATTCGTTCCTTGGAATGTCAGGGAGGGGAGTCGTCTAGAGCTTGAGAGTTTGAAGCAAGGCTCTATGACAGTTTTAAAATATGAGATTCATTTCTGCTAGTTGGCTCAGCATGCAACAAACCTTATTCGTACAGAGATAGATAAAGTTAACCAATTTGTTAGAGGCTTGACTTAACCTATCTGATAGTTAGTGTTTCGGATGTCTGGAGATGGAGCATCATTTGAGTCTGTGGTTCGTGTTGATAAAGAGGAAGAGCTTGTGCATAAAAAGAAGTTTGGAGAGCCTAAAAGGGTCTATTTATTGGGACAGTTCTCGGGTACCTCACTAGGAGGCGCAGGTATGAGTAAAGGGTGGTTCATTTCATCCCCAAGGCTTGGTTCATGCTTCATTGATGGCATCATAGGGTGGCCAAGGCCCTCATGTTTCACATAGTGATGGACAAAACTTATCTAGTTTTCAGCAGAGGCCTATAGGCTAAGACAGTTGCGATGTTCTAAATGTTCACTCATAGCCGTCGTTCATCCTTAGGTCGTGCTATGGATATGGATCTCTAGATCATATTATTTGGCAGTGTCCCAATCAAATGCACACTGGGCCCCACTGCTCGTATTTCGCAGCACCGACTAGAGATCTGAAACCACCGGCTAGAGGTTCAGCCCCAAAAACTAAGGGTCGTGATAGATGTTAGACTGGTAGAGGTGGACTCACATGTGGTAGAGGAGTAAATGACATTTCGACCCATTTCAATGGTAGAGAGGCAAGCTTATACCAGTAGTGGTTGAGGTGGCCATTGTTATGCCTTTTTAGGCTGGCCCGAGATTGGGGCCTCTGATAATCTGATCACTGGTATTGTTACAATTTTCCCTTGCCCTGCATCTGTGTTATTTAATCCTGGCTCCACTAATTCATATTTGTTTGGGGATTTCTCATTAGATTTTGTCTTGTCATGTGGTACTATGTTTGTGCCTGGGGACTAGCAATAGTCTCTGGGTGCCAGCCACGCCTAGGGTACCCTCCCGGGGCGTGACAAACTTGATATCTGAGCATAGAGTTCAAGAGTCCTAGGGAGTCTATGAAGCCGCGTCTAGTAGAGTCTTGTTTATGTGTGTGTTATGCACCACACTTCATAAACAAGAGGTTATAGGACATTAGGAATGGTTACACTTCTTTGATATTTTGAGTTCGTGCAATAAAGTTTGACTCTATGAAACTCCCTTCTAATTCGTTTGTTATGTGCTTGCAGATCATGCCTCCTAAATGCACTACTGCCCAAAGAGATGCTTCAACCCCAAAGGCTGAGAACTCCCCACCAGAGGTCTCTAACCAGGCTGAGGCAAGGAGATGGGGTCCACCTGCAAGAAATACTGAGGTTCCACAGGCACCACCTGCTCAGTCAGCCTCCACTTCGTAAGCAGACTTCAAAAGAAGCCATTGTTATGCTCACTTAGTTTGTGGCCTCCCAAATTAATAGCCGAGGGCCCCAGGCTTTTAGCTCCAGATCCCAAGAGCATACAACTGCAACCAGGCTCAGAGATTTCCTGAGGATGAACCCGCCAGTATATACGGGGTCTAAGGTTGAGGAGGACCTACAAAAATTTATTGATGAAATGTACAAAATTTTGAGGGCTATGCATGCTAATGAGGTTGAGGGAGTTGAGTTCAGCTTAAGGATATTGCTAACGTCTGGTATAAACAGTAGGAAGATGGTACAAGTGAGGATGTTGAACCTGCTGAGTGGGAGGAGTTTGAGAGTGCTTTCCTCGACCACTTCTTTCCCTAAGAGGTGGGGGAGGTGAAGGTTGAGAAGTTCGTGAACCTAAAAAAAAAGGGGGTGACTTCCAAAGAGTACGACCTCATATTCATTCAACTGTCCAGATATGCCCCGGAGATGGTACTTGATATATGGGCGAGAATGAGGAAGTTCGTGTCTGGATTGGGCAGGCAGGTAAAGAGGGAGTGTAAGGCAACATTGTTAATTCCAGGCATGGACAATTCTAGACTTATGGTCAATGCCTAGCACACTGAGGAGGATAAGAAGAAGGACAAGAAAGAGCAGTAGAGTAAGAGGGCCAAATCAGCAGGGCAAGAGCCTAGCCAAAAAAAGCAAAATAGGGGTGATAGAACCTATTTTCAGAAGTGATCTTCAAACTATGCACCCTCGGTGGCAAGTGCATGTGTTCAGCAAAATAGGTATGAGCAGAAATCTTATGGCCACCAGAATTTCAAAGCTCAGGGTCCTCAGTCCCAAGCTAGTGTGACCCAAGGCCCGAGAGGAAAGCCACCTTGTGGCAGATATGGAAAACATTTCCTTGGTGCATGTCGTGAGGGCACAAATGCTTGTTATTCATGCGGACAGCATGGCCATTTTTAGGGTGAGTGTCCAACGAGAAGATGGGGTGACGAAAGTACCAAGGCTTAGTCTTCTACAACGCCCCCTGTGGGTAGTCATCAGAAGGCTACTACTGCGAGTGCAGGAGGCAGGACGAACTGCCTGTATGCGATGGGTAATCGACAGGACCAAGGGATTGCACCAGATATTGTTATGGATATGCTCCGAGTCCTTTTTTTTAATTGTTATGCATTGCTTGACCCAGGTGCCACGTTGTCTTTTGTGACGCCCTATGTGGCCAATAAGTTCAAGGTTTTTCTAGAGTGCTTGCTTGAGCCTTATATTGTTTCTACTCCAACTGGTGAGTCTATCCTAGCTGAGAGGGTCTATAGAGATTGTGTAGTATCCATCTATCATAGAGATACTTTAGCTGATTTCATAGAATTCGAGATGGTTGACTTTGATATAATCATTGGTATGGATTGGCTTCATGCCTGCTATGCCTCCATAGATTGTAGGACCCGAGTTGTTAAATTCTAATTTCCGAAGGAACCAGTCCTAGAGTAGAAGGGGAGTTCTGTTGCACCCAAGGGTAAGTTTATTTCCTACCTGAGGGCTAGAAAGCTAATTTCTAAGGGGTGTGTTTACCACCTCGTACGAGTTAAATCTGATGATATTGAGTCCCCTACTCTTGAGTTAGTTTCGATTATGAATGAATTCCCCGAGGTATTCCCTAAGGATTTACCTGGAGTCCCTCCTGATAGGGAGATCGACTTCAGGATTGATGTTCTTCCCGAGACGCAACCTATTTCAATTCCCCCATATAGGTTGGCCCCCGCTGAGTTGAAGAAGTTGAAAGAGCAGTTGAAGGATTTGTTAGAGAAGGGCTTTATTAGGCCAAGTGTTTCTCCTTGGGGTGCTCCTATTCTTTTTGTACGGAAGAAGGATGGATCTCTCAGAATGTGCATAGTCTATAGGCAACTGAACAAGGTCATGATCAAGAATAAATATCCCCTTCCCAGGATACATGATCTGTTTGACCAACTTCAGGGTGCCTTATGCTTTTCAAAGATAGACCTCAGATCGGGTTACCACCATTTGAAAGTCAGAGAATGTACTGTTCCAAAGACAGCTTTCAGGACTAGATATGGTCACTTTGAGTTCTTGATCATGTCTTTTGGGTTAACGAACGCCCCTGCGGCTTTCATGAACTTGATGAATAGGGTGTTCAGACCCTACCTTGACATGTTTGTAATCATATTCATTGATGATATTCTGGTGTATTCGAAGGATGAGGAGGAGCATGCCAAACACCTTAGAATTGTCCTTCAGACTCTTAAGGATTATGAATTGTATGCAAAGTTTTTAAAGTGTGAGTTTGTGCTCAAGTCAGTGTCTTTCTTAGGCCATGTTGTTTCGGGTGATAGAATTCGAGTAGATGCCCAGAAGATTGAAGTGGTTAAGAACTGGCCAAGACCGACCTCTCCAACTGATATAAGGAGTTTCTTGGGGTTGGCAGGCTACTACCGCAGATTTGTCGATGGATTCTCTTCCCTATCCGCACCTTAACCAAGCTAACTCAGAAAAAGGTCAAGTTTTAAAGGTCTGAGGAGTGTGAGAAAGCTTCCAAGAGTTGAAGACTAGATTGACTACTGCATATGTTTTGATGTTGCCCGATGGAACGGAGGATTTTGTGATATATTGTGATGCATCCAAAGTTGGGCTGGGTTGTGTAGTGATGCAGAGAGGGAAGGTGATAGCCTATGCTTCCAGGCAGCTTAAAGTTTATTAGAGGAACTACCCGACCCATGATCTTGAGTTGGTGGCAGTAGTGTTCACATTTAAAATCTGGCGCCACTACTTATAAGGAGTGCGTGTGGACGTGTTCATTGACCACAAGAGCTTGTAGATGTCTTTAGTCAGAGAGAGCTCAACCTGCGACAAAGGAGATGGTTGGAGTTTCTCAAGGATTATGATATGAGCATCCTATACCACCTAGGTAAACCTAACATTGTTGTTGATGCTCTTAGCAGGTTGTCAATGGGTAGCACAACCCATGTTGAGGAAGAGAAGGGAGAGCTAGTGAAGGAAGTGCATAGGTTGGCTCTATTGGGAGTCCAACTCGAGGAGAATGACGAGGGAAGGATCAATTTTCATAGTAGGTCTGCATCATCCCTAGTAGCAGAAGTAAAAGAGAAGCAAGATCGAGATCCTATCATACTCCAATTGGAGGTTGTCCAAAAACAAAAAGTGATAGTCTTCTCCAAAGGGGGAGATGGGGTATTGAGATACCAAAATAGGCTATGTGTTCCTGATTTTGATAGTGTACGAGAGAGGATCATGGCTGAAGCCCACAACACTAGATACTCCATTCGTTCGGGCTCTACCAAGATGTACCATGACTTGAGAGAAGTCTATTGGTGGAGTGGAATGAAGAGGGACATTTGATTTTATTTCAAAGTTCTCGAATTGCTAGCAAGTGAAGGTTGAGCATCAAAGGACAAGTGGTTTGGCACAAAACTTTGAGATCCCAGGGTGGAAGTGGGAGATGGTCAACATAGACTTCATCACCAGCTTACCGAGATACCAGAGACAGCATGACTTCGTATGGGTGATTGTGGGCAGGATGACTAAATAAACACACTTTTTGGAAGTTAAGACAACTACTACTGCGGAGGAGTATGCCAAGATGTACATCCAAGAGATTGTGAGGTTGCATGGAGTTCCCTTTTCCATCATTTCGGAGAGAGGAGCCCAGTTTACTTCCCACTTCTTGAGGTCTTTCCAGATCGGATTGGGTACCAAGGTAAATCTGATTACAGCCTTTCATCCACAGATGGATAGTCAGGCAGAGCACACTATTCAGACGGTAGAGGATATGTTGAGAGCTTGCGTCCTTGACTTCAAAGGGAATTGGGATGACCAACTACCACTTTATTGAATTTGCATGTAACAATACTTATCATGTGAGCATTCAAATGGCCCCCTATGAGGCCTTGTATAGGAGGAGGTATAGATCAACCATTGGGTGGTTTGAGGTGGGAGAAGCTGAGTTGATTGGACCTGACCTTGTCCACCAGGACATGAAGAAGGTGAAGATTATTAGGGAGAGGTTAAAGACTGCACAAAGTTGTGAGAAATCCTACACTAGTGTAAGGAGAAGAGATCAAGAGTTCAAGGTGAGTGATTGGGTATACTTGAAGGTATCACCTATGAAGGGTGTCATGAGGTTTGGGAAGAAGGGAAAACTAAGTCCTCGCTATATTGGCCCTTATCAGATTGTGAGGAGAATTGGGAAGGTTGCCTATGAGCTAGAGTTACCTTCAGAGTTAGACGAAATCCATCCAGTGTTCCACGTTTCTATGTTGAAGAAGTGCTTGGGAGATCCTTCCTTGGTGATCCCTGTTGAGGGCACAGGAGTGAAAGATAGCTTGACCTATGAGGAAATTTCAATCCAAATCCTTGATCGACAGGTTCGTAGACTGAGAAACAAAGAGATAGCCTCCGTTAAAGTTTTGTGGAGAAACCAATTTGTTGAGAAAGCCACGTGGTAAGTTGAGGAAGAGATGAGAACTAAACACCCCGCACCTATTCGTTCCTGATGACAAGAGTATCAAAGGTAATATTCCTATTCTTACATTAATTTGATGTTTCTATATTGAGTTGATGTGTATATTTTGATGTTCTGAGTAAATGTATTGAGGTCGATGAAAAGTTAGGAAGTTGAGTTATTGAGTGAGTATCAAGATGAGTCTTGAGTCTATTCGTGCCATTATACAACTCCTACTCATCATTCGAGGACAAATGATCCCAAAGAGAAGAAGATGTAACACCCGGTAAAATTATCAAAATACCCCTAGAAGAGAGATGTGCGCTTAGTGCATCTTCTGATGCTTGGATGGAAAATCCAAGGCCAGATTCGTGATCAGCACAAAAAATTGAGAGGGGGAGAGGTCTCAAATGATTTTTAGAGCGACCCAGTCAAAAGATAATTTTTCATTTCAAAATGAGAAACAGTGAGAGTTCGCGACAAAGCCGCGTTGCGGACCCTCGCGAAGGGTGACTCATGTTTTTCCTAAGTTTTTCAACGGGGTCGAAAAAACTTGATCAGGAGGATTTTTTCCAAAAATGAGCTATATGCGAGTCCGCATCAAGGACTAGGTTATTTTACGGCAGGAAACTTTTTATAATTTCGAGGGGCATTCTGGTCCATCCCTAGAATCTTGTACAACCCATATATGACCAATATAAGTCATTTTCACGAAGAAAGGGTCTAAAACCCCATTCTAAATCTTCTTCCTAACAACGCTAATACGCTAGGGCATGAGGAGAGTAGAGGAGAGACGAGATTGAGGAAAATAGAGGAAGTAATTGTATTAATATCAATCATCCCAGGTATGTAAGGCTAACCTAAAGCATGGGATTATTCTTCCATGTGCCCCCTTTGAGTAAATTGAGTCTATGATTGAAGATGATGAATTATATGTTAAAATCCCTGACTATTTTACTGAGATTCATCTTAATTCATGTATTTTTCTTAAATTGATAATCTTCATAAACTTGATTTACTACATAAGTTGTTTTCATGAATGATTTTTACGAAATTCTATGTTTATTTTACCCAAGAGTAGAAGAATAAACTTAGGGGATGAGTCTAGAGTCTTGGTGATGATGATGTTTGTGATGTTGTGATTGTGGTCCAAATTGATGAGAGTCTTGATGATGATGTTGATGAAAGTGATGTTCATGATTCTTAAAACTTGAAACTAAATTTCTAAGAGAATGTTTCGAGTCCATAATGTTGATGATGATGTTGATGTTGATGTACTATATCCCTATGGGACCGATGATGTTGATGTTGATGTACTATGTCCCTATGGGACTGATGATTATGATGTTTTATGAGCATGTCAAGTTCTAGGAGGAGTATTGAGAACCGAAATGGGTGAGAGTGAGTCCCACTCGAACTCATTTACTGTGTGGCCTACGTAGGAGAGAGAATCAAACCGCATTGCAGATGCTTCCTAGTCCCAAAAGAGGATTGATATTTTTTCTTGTGGATCCACTGATGGTGATGTCCTTTACCCTAGGCAGGGTACTGGATAGATGTGGCAATGGCATCGCTTCATTGTATATCACCGTCTCATAGGTGATGGTTGTCGGTTAGAGAAACTCCCAGTTAGGTTCCACTGACAGAACTCTGATGTTGATGTGATGGTGTGAGTCTTGATGGATGTTGGTGTTCTACTGTCTACTCTTTATCCTTGTCTTAAACGGGCATGAGTCCTTTGAGTTGAGTCGAGTTTCTTTGAGATAAGTATAATGTATTGATGATGCTGAGATGAGATGTTGATGAGTCATGTGTCTACTCTACATTCTTGCTTTAGATAGACATTTGATATTCCGATGAAGTATGATGTTGAGTTGATGTTATCCCTATATTGTTATACTTGTATTGTTACATTCAGCCATCTTACATACCGTACATTCCACGTACTGATGCCCCTCGGCGTGTATCGCTTGATGATGCAGATACAGGAGTTAGAGGACTTCAGTAGACGCATCATTGAGGTTCAGAGATTCTGAGTTCAATTATTGGTGAGCCTCATTGCTATTCGGAGGAGCCCTTTTTCTTTATCTATTATTATGTTTATTGAGCTGGGTAGCCATGGCCTATTATGGTATCCTCTTAGACTATCTAGTTGAGTTAGAGGCTTCATAGACATGAGTTGAGATTTGATGTAAGGTCTTTCCCTCTTAGAGTTGAGCTAGTAATACTATTTACTCATCATCAATGTTGAGACGGAGTTTATTAGCTATTGCCCCTTTTTATTGATGTAGCTCACTACCTTATTTTAATTGCTTCCGCTATGCTTGATGTTGGATGACTGCCTTGAGATTGGGGACTACCAATAGTCTCTGGGTGCCAGCCATGCCTAGGATACCCTCTAGGGGAATAATAATGTTACCCTCCTACTTTAGGGATCGACTAGGGATTGGTGAAGGACCTATTTGGGATTTTTTTTCTAGTTGATTCTCCTCTGATGACTTGGGAGACATTCACTTGTACTTTCTACGCTAGATTTATTCCTTGGTGTATCAAGGAGGGGAGTCGTTTAGAGCTTGAGAGTTTGAAGCAGGGCTCTATGAATGTTTTAAAATATGAGATTCATTTCTGCTAGTTGGCTCAGCATGCAGCAACCTTTATTTTTACAAACATAAAGATAGTTAACTAATTTGTTAGAGGTTTTACTTAACCTATCCGACAGTCAGTGTTTCGGATGTCTAGAGATGGAGCATCATTTCAAACTATGGTTAGTGCTAATAAACAGGAAAAGCTTGTGCATAAAAAGAAGTTTGGAGACCCCAAAATGGTTCATTTATCGGGAAAGTTCTCGGGTACCTCACTAGGAGGCACAGGTATGAGTAAGGGGTGGTTCACTTCATCCTCGAGGTTTGGTTTGTTCTTCATTGATGGCATCAGAGGGTGGCCAAGGCCCTCATGTTTCACATAGTGATGGATAAAGATCATCTAGTTTTCAGTAGAGGCCTATAGGCCGAGATGGATGTGGTGTTCTACATGTTCCCTCATAGTCGTTATTCGTCTTTAGGTCATGCTATAGATGTGGATCTCTAGATCATATTGTTTGGCAGTGTCCCAAGAGGATTCACACTGGGCCCCACTGCTCGTATTTCACAGCACCGACCAGAGATCCAGCACTACCAACTAGAGGTTCAGCCCCACAAACCAAAGGTTGTGGTAGATGTTAGACTGGTAGAGGTGGAATCACATGTGGTAGAGGCGTAAATGACATTTCCACCCATTTCAGTGGTAGAGAGGCAGCTTCTACGAGCAGTGGTTGAGGTGGCCATTGTTATGCTTTTTCAGATAGGCCCTAGGTTGGGGCCTTTGAAGTTATGATCACTAGTATTGTCCCGATTTGCCCTTGCCCTGCATTTGTGTTATTTAATCCTGGCTGCACTAATTCATATTTGTTTGGGGATTTCTCATTAGATTTGACTTTTCATGCAGTACTACTTTTGTGCATGTCCATGTTTAGACCCTAGTAGATATGCTTTTAATAGTGGATCGAGTACACTAAGCCCGTCTTGTGACTTTGGCAAAATATGAGGCTTGGGTTGTAACACCCCACATCTTACATGTACTAGACCAACACAGATGAAACATGATATGGCAGGGCCAAATCCGCACATATTTTTTTAAAAGTGCGTGAATTTTAGATTAAAGGACTATATGTACGTCTAACGCTTAAGATGACCGAGTGTATATAATTTTTAGGTCACGTTAAGGAGAGTGTGACCTTAAATGAAGTAAAATAATTGAGGTGCTTGTGGGACTTAGGAAGCTAGTAGGTGAGTCACTTACGTGCTTAGCTTAAATAAGCTCGGTAAACGGAGATAAGGCCCAACACCGAATTTGTTCAAGTCCGATAAAGAATAAACCCCGAGTTAAGGATGTCATTTGGGCCCATGGTTTGGCATCATAAAAGGACAATATTTGCAGCCCAAGATGGATAAGAAAAGGGCCAAATTACAATTACAATCCATTTCAAAACTAAAGCCCAAACTAAGTGGGCTTAGGGAGTAAATGTTTGCAACAAAGCCCATCCCATTTGAAGCCCAATAAGGCCCAAATGAAAGGGCCAAGCTGCTGCCCCATAACCTTATTAAAATAAGGCTAAAAGCCCAAAAGAAAGTCGGCCAAAAGAGGCCTATAAAAGGGAGCAACCAGCAGCAACTTTTAGCCATTCTCTTAAGCCAAATTTCATATTTTCTCTCTAAGTTCTTCTTGCTCTCTTCTCATTTTCTAAAGCAGCCAAGACACACTTCTAGAGTTCTTGAAGAGAACCTAATACTTGAGAGTTAAGGTAAGTAAAAATACCCATGGTTTGGTGTAATTTTTCCATGAAAAACATGAAGAATATGTTGGTTGTATTGTGCAGGAATTTTGGGACAGCATGTGTTCCAATTTTGTGGTTCACTTTTCTTGTTAAATAAGAGACTTTTAACTTGTTGGTTGGCTGAGTTATGAAGTATATGTATGTTTTTAACAAGTCTTGGGTCTGTAATGATGTAAGAAGGCTGCTGGACCACTTGTATCTTCCGCAAAAACAAGTTCTTAAATGATGTCTTAATTCCGGTCATTAGTAAGAATTTGTGGACTGTTTTTGGGAATTGTTGTCTCACGTTTTTCATCTACTTTGGGACTGTTTTTGGACTGGTTTAGGACTGTAATTGTGTGTAAATATGTTGAGGACAGTTTGGTTAAGGTTGGAACGGATTTGGAATGGTTGACGTCAAAATGTAGCGGAAGGACGCAATGTTGCGTTGTCTACTTACGTGTTGTGTAAAGTTGTTGTATGCTGTATTGTATGAGTTGTTGTAATGCTATTATGGGACTAAACATAGCTGGATATGACATGTATATCGGAATGTGGGTTAGAAAATACAATTAGGAGTGGAAATGTTGAAAGAATACTCTTTGGTTGCTAATTCCGAGCTTGCTGCCCGGATGTTGTTTTTGGGTGAAATTGGATTACTAAGACGTGTTTATTAGCTACTAACACTAGTTTTATCATATAATATGTTGTAGATAAGTGTTTGGAGGAAAAGGATACTACCCCGAGGTAATAACGGCATAGTACAGCGAGGTATGTAAGGCAACTTGATTTCCTATTACTTGGCATGAAATCTATAATCTTCCTTAGCGTATAAAGGCACGTACAAACTCCGACATGGCTGCTAACCGTGCCCCCACTCTTTACCATGCTCATATGTACCCATACATAGTCATTGTCACCCTGTATATGTACTTGGATACCAAATATACTTGAGTTCCTTCTTACCCAACAAAGTCTATGTGTCGTTTAATCTCCGATACGGTTCATTAGTTGTGTATCTCTCTTTTCATTGTAGTATTACCTTGTATGGTTGCTCATATGTCACATGTCTATATTCCTACAGTTCTAAAGGTTATGACCACCAAAAGAACCATCTCAAAGTAAATAAAAGATAACTTACAGTTGCTTATAAATGAGTGGTAGCCCGAGGGGTGGAAGAATCACCTAGCCAGGGTCGATCTCATTTGGGTGGTAGCCCGAGGGATGAAGGAATCACCTAGCCAGGGTCGATCCCACTACAGATTTACCACTGATCAGCTGGTCATTTACATGATATATTGTGCACAGATTATACAGTAAAGATACAGAAATAAAAAGACATAAAGTACATGATTCCACAGTATGACTAAAGGTGGTCTTTTCATCCTTACACACCAGCATGTGATTTCATCTGAGTTCTTATTTCATGTACAGTATTTCCTGCCTTACATATTCAGTACATTATCTCGTACTGACGTCCCTTACGGGGGACCTGCATTTCATGCTGCAGGTACAGGAGCTACTAGATCTCCCCAGTAAGAGTACAGGACTTCCAGCTGCTATTACTAAGCTCCAGGTTGCTTCGGGGCTTATGTGTTTAGAACTTATATTTTGTATTGTATAATTGGTCATGAGGCGGGGCCTGTCCCGACCCATTTGGATATTGTTCCTTACTTAGAGGTTGTAGACTATGTAAATTAAAGTGTGGTCAAATAGCGTATTGTAGACATCGTGGCTCCAACGGCCTAGTCTTATGCATTTACTTTTGGTTTGTTAGTACAGTTTACCTTCTTGTGACAGCATGTTTTGTATAGAAACCTCTTAAATGTTCATAGTAGGTGTATAGTTATATGTTGGTTCTCCCGAGCCTTGTCGGCAACGGGTGTCAGTCCGCCTTAATGGGGCTTAGGGCGTGACAGAAGTGGTATCAGAGCGGGTCGTCCTAGGGAGTCTACAAAGTCGTGTTTATGTAGAGTCTTGTTTATGGATGTGTTGTGCACCACATTTATAAGCAGGAGGCTACGTGGCATTTAGGAGTTTTCACTTTCTTTTCATTCTTTAGATCGTGCCATAGAGCCAAGTGTTGTAGGTTGATTATTTCTGACCTCTAAATTATTTTGTACAGTAAGCATGCCTGAAACAAGGAAAAGCAAAGGCAAGGGGAAGGAGGTGGAAGTGGTAATTGGTATGCCCAGTCGGGTGAGACGACGAGATGAGGCCCAAGATGAGTCTCTGTCCCAAACATATCCAACTCCTCCAGCTCCTGATGAACCAGGTCGTAGTGAAACTCCCTCAGAACCACCTGCCGATGCTGATGTGCAGGATCTGAGAAATGCGGTCCAATTATTGACTCGCATAGTTGCTAGCCAAAGCCAAAGACAAGAAGGCCCAGTTGTAGGTGCAGATGGTGCAAATAGGGCGGCTAGCACGAGGATACGTGACTTCCTTAATTTGGACCCTCCAGCTTTCACCGGGTCAGATCCTAATTAAGATCCGCAAGACTTCATCGACCAGATCCAGCGCACTTTAGATGTTATGCATGTAAGTGGTACAGAAGCTGTAGAACTGGCAGCATATAGATTGAAAGGTGTGGCTATATTGTGGTATGTAGCTTGGAAGCAAACTAAGGGTATAGATGCACCTCCAACTACTTGGAAAGAGTTCAAAGAGGCCTTTCTTGACCACTACTTGCCATATGAGATCCGAGAGGCCCGGGCAGATCAGTTTCTGAATCTCCACCAAGGGGGTATGAGCGTGAGAGAGTATAGCCTCCAGTTTAACTCCTTGGCCAGGTATGCTCCTAATGTAGTTGCTACTATGGCAGATAGAGTTCATCGGTATGTAGACAGGTTGGATACATATCTGGTAAGAGACTGTACTATTGCTTCATTGAATAAAGACATGGATATAGCAAGGATGCAAGCATTTGCACAGAAACTAGAGGATCAGAGGCAAAGGAGAAGGACACAAGAGATAGAAAAGGGCCAGTCCAAGAGGGCCAGATCTATAGGGCAGTTTGTACCGTCCCATGGTGATGTTAGGCCCCGATTTCCTAGTAAACCACCTAGACCATCATCCTCCTATTCTGCTGTCAGTGCTCCACCGCATTTTCAAGGGCCTAGAGGTAATCATTTTAATCAAAGAAGTGAGGGACAAGGTGCACGGACTACAGGATATTCGGCCAGCCAGCAGATTCCTCCTAGGCAGTCTTGCAAACAATGTGGGAGGAGTCATTCAGGTATATGTCGTGTTGGGACAGATGCCTGTTATTGGTGTGGTGTACCAGGGCATATGATAAGAGATTGCCCAAGAAGACGTATGGGTGATATGGCACAACCTGCTGGGTCAGCTGTTGCATCATCATCGTCAGTTCCTCCCTTCAGTAGGGGTCAGCAAATGCCTACAGGCCATGGTAGAGGTGGTAGAGGAGCAGCTAGCTCCAGCAGAGCCCAGAATCGCACTTATGCTCTGGGGAGTCGGCAGAATTTAGAAGCTTCACCCGATGTGGTCACAGGTACATTGTCCATCTTTTCACATAATGTATATGCATTAATTGACCCTGGTTCTACATTATCTTATATCACACCACTAGTGGCTGGGAAGCTTAAAAGAACACCTAAATTATTGAATGATCCATTTGAAGTGTCTACGCCAACCGATGAATCTATTATAGCTAGAAGGGTCTATTATGACTGTGTCGTAACTGTTTGTGACCGTGACACACTGGCTGACCTTGTTGAGTTAGATATGGTGGAATTCGATGTTATAATGGGTATGGATTGGTTAGCTTCTTGCTATGCTACTGTGGATTGCCGATCTAAGAGAGTGTATTTTCACTTTCCAAATGAGGCAGTCCTTGAATGGGAAGGTAATGTTGGGGCACCAAAGGGGAAGTTTATTTCCTATTTTAAGGCAAGGAAGATGATGTCAAAGGGGTGTATATGTCATCTAGTTAGAGTAAGGGATATGGAGGCTGAATCACCAACTCTTCAATCTGTTCCGGTAGTGAATGAATTTGCTGATGTGTTTCCCGAAGAGCTTCCAGGTTTGCCTCCAGAACGAGAGATAGATTTTGGCATTGATTTACTCCCAGGCACTCAACCTATTTCTATCCCTCCATATAGAATGGCCCCGGCAGAGTTACGTGAATTAAAGGAGCAATTAAAAGATTTGCTAGAGAAGGGTTTTATAAGACCTAGTGTGTCCCCTTGGGGTGCACCAGTGTTATTTGTACGTAAAAAGGATGGCACCTTGAGAATGTGTATTGACTATCGGCAATTGAATAAGGTGACAATTAAAAACAAATACCCCCTCCCCAGGATTGACGATTTGTTTGATCAGTTACAGGGTGCCAAATGCTTTTCGAAAATTGACTTGAGGTCAGGGTATCACCAAGTGATGGTGAAGGAAAAAGATATACCCAAGACAGCCTTTAGGACACGCTATGGTCACTTTGAATTTCTTGTTATGTCATTTGGGCTGACAAATGCACCAGCAGTTTTTATGGACTTAATGAACAGGGTATTAAAGCCGTTCTTGGATGTCTTTGTGATAGTATTTATAGATGACATTTTGGTGTATTCAAGATCAGAAGAGGACCATGTAAATCACTTACGGCAGGTATTACAAGTTCTTCGTGATCGGCAATTGTATGCCAAGTTTTCCAAATGTGAATTTTGGTTAAAATCAGTGGCATTCTTGGGTCATATTGTATCCGATGAAGGAATAAGGGTTGATTCACAAAAGATAGAGGCAGTGAAAGATTGGCCAAGGCCAACAACACCCACAGAAGTTCGAAGCTTCTTAGGATTGGTAGGTTATTACAGGAGATTTGTTGAAGGTTTTTCTTCTATTTCTGCACCTCTAACAAAGTTGACACATAAGGCGACCAAATTTCAATGGAATGATGCATGTGAAAGGAGCTTTCAAGAGTTGAAAAGCAGGCTAACTTCTGCACCTGTATTAGTGCTTCCAGAAGGCAGAGAGGGGTATGCGGTATATTGTGATGCTTCGGGGGTTTGTTTAGGGTGTGTACTGACATAACATGGTAGGGTAATTGCTTATGCCTCGAGACAACTGCGGCCACATGAGAAAAACTACCCGACACATGACCTTGAACTAGCAGCTGTTGTGTTTGCCTTGAAAATATGGCGCCATTATTTGTATGGGGTTCATGTTGACATATATACTGATCATAAGATCTTACAGTACATATTTAAACAGAAAGACCTAAATTTAAGGCAGCGGAGGTGGCTGGAGCTAATAAAGGATTACGATGTTGATATACTATACCATCCAGGGAAAGCAAATGTGGTAGCCGATGCTTTGAGCCGCAAGGCAATTGTGAATATTGATGATCAGACCGTGGTAAGGCAAGGAGTCGCTAAGGATCTACGTCAACTAGCCAATTTGGGAGTGCACCTGATTGAAACTCCAAAGGAAGGGGTTGTTGTGCATAATGCTGCAGAGTCTTCATTGGTAACAGAGGTAAGAGAAAAACAGTTCAAAGATCCTATTCTACGGCGACTTAAGGAGAAGGTGAGTCAAGGCATAATGAAGGGCTTTGAACTTACCCAAAATGGACTACTTTACTGTCAAAACAGATTGTGCGTTCCTAATATAAATGGACTAAGAAGGAGAATAATGGAAGAAGCCCATCATTCAAGATATACTATCCATCCAGGATCAACTAAGATTTATCATGACCTGAAGGAAATGTTTTAGTGGGAAGGCATGAAAAAGGACCTTGCAAAATTTGTGGCTCAATGTCCAAATTGCCAACAAGTTAAGGTAGAGCACCAAAAGCCGGGAGGTTATATGCAATGTATAGAGCTTCAAACATGGAAGTGGGATATGATTAATATGGATTTTGTTACTGGGTTGCCTCGCTCATTTCAGAAGTTTGATTCCATATGGGTAATAGTTGATAGACTTACAAAGTCAGCACACTTCTTACCAGTTAAGAGTGATTATACGGCTGAAGAGTATGCAAAGCTATATCTCAAAGAGATAGTTAGGCTACATGGGATTCCAATATCCATTATATCTGATCGGGGAGCTCAATTCACCGCAAAGTTTTGGAAATCCTTCCAGAGGAGCTTAGGGACACAAGTAAATTTAAGTACGGCTTTCCACCCGCAGACAGATGGTCAAGCAGAACGCACCATTCAAACACTTGAAGATATGTTGCGGGCGTGTGCATTGGACTTCAAAGGTAGTTGGGTGGACCATTTGCCACTTATTGAATTTGCCTATAATAATAGCTACCATTCAAGCATCAAGATGGCACCGTATGAAGCTTTGTATGGAAGGAAATGTAGATCACCGATAGGATGGTTTGAAGTGGGTGAAACCACCTTGCTTGGTCCAGATCTAGTCCAACAAGCCATGGAAAAAGTCAAGGTAATACGACAACGGCTAGAAACAGCCCAAAGCCGTCACAAATCATATGCAGATGCTAGAAGAAGAGGACTGGAATTCTCAATAGGAGATTGGGTATTCTTAAAGGTGTCTCCAATGAAAGGTGTTATGAGATTTGGTAAGAAAGGGAAACTAAGCCCACGTTACATAGGGCCATATAAGATTACTAAAAGGTTTGGACAAGTTGCATATGAATTAGAGTTACCCCAGGAGCTTTCAATGGTTCATCCAGTTTTTCATGTCTCAATGCTTCGAAAATGCATAGGTGATCCATCTCGTATTACTCCTATTGAAGATATGCAGATTACGGAAGATCTCACCTATGAAGAGGTGCCTATTGCAATCCTAGATCGTCAAGTTAGAAAGCTAAGGAATAAGGAAATACCTTCAGTAAAAGTGCTTTGGAGGAACCAACAGGTAGAAGAGATAACATGGGAGGCTGAGGAAGCAATGAGGTCCAAATATCCTTATTTATTTGAAGCTAAAGAGGAAGTCCAAGATACAGAGTTCAGGGATTAGTAGGTACGTGAATATGGATTCTTATTATGTTTTCAAAAGTCTGTTTACACGTGAGTTCGTTTAACCTATTCAATTATGCTTACATTCGGGGACGAATGTTCCTAAGGGGGGGAGGATGTAACACCCCACATCTTACATGTACTAGTCCAACACAGATGAAACATGATATGGCAGGGCCAAATCCGCACATATTTTTTTAAAAGTGCGTGAATTTTAGATTAAAGGGCTATATGTACGTCTAACGCTTAAGATGACCGAGTGTATATAATTTTTAGGTCAAGTTAAGGAGAGTGTGACCTTAAATGAAGTAAAATAATTGAGGTGCTTGTGGGACTTAGGAAGCTAGTAGGTGAGTCAATTACGTGCTTAGCTTAAATAAGCTCGGTAAACGGAGATAAGGCCCAACACCGAATTTGTTCAAGTCCGATAAAGAATAAATCCCGAGTTAAGGATGTCATTTGGGCCCATGGTTTGGCATCATAAAAGGACAATATTTGCAGCCCAAGATGGATAAGAAAAGGGCCAAATTACAATTACAATCCATTTCAAAACTAAAGCCCAAACTAAGTGGGCTTAGGGAGTAAATGTTTGCAACAAAGCCCATCCCATTTGAAGCCCAATAAGGCCCAAATGAAAGGGCCAAGCTGCTGCCCCATAACCTTATTAAAATAAGGCTAAAAGCCCAAAAGAAAGTCGGCCAAAAGAGGCATATAAAAGGGAGCAACCAGCAGCAACTTTTAGCCATTCTCTTAAGCCAAATTTCAGATTTTCTCTCTAAGTTCTTCTTGCTCTCTTCTCATTTTCTAAAGCAGTCGAGACACACTTCTAGAGTTCTTGAAGAGAACCTAATACTTGAGAGTTAAGGTAAGTAAAAATACCCATGGTTTGGTGTAATATTTCCATGAAAAACATGAAGAATATGTTGTATTGTGCAGGAATTTTGGGACAGCATGTGTTCCAATTTTGTGGTTCACTTTTCTTGTTAAATAAGAGACTTTTAACTTGTTGGTTGGCTGAGTTATGAAGTATATGTATGTTTTTAACAAGTCTTGGGTCTGTAATGATGTAAGAAGGCTGCTGGACCACTTGTATCTTCCGCAAAAACAAGTTCTTAAATGATGTCTTAATTCCGGTCATTAGTAAGAATTTGTGGACTGTTTTTGGGAATTGTTGTCTCACGTTTTTCATCTACTTTGGGACTGTTTTTGGACTGGTTTAGGACTGTAATTGTGTGTAAATATGTTGAGGACAGTTTGGTTAAGGTTGGAACGGATTTGGAATGGTTGACGTCGAAATGTAGCGGAAGGATGCAATGTTGCGTTGTCTACTTACGTGTTGTGTAAAGTTGTTGTATGCTGTATTGTATGAGTTGTTGTAATGCTGTTATGGGACTAAACATAGCTGGATATGACATGTATATCGGAATGTGGGTTAGAAAATACGATTAGGAGTGGAAATGTTGAAAGAATACTCTTTGGTTGCTAATTCCGAGCTTGCTGCCCGGATGTTGTTTTTAGGTGAAATTGGATTACTAAGACGTGTTTATTAGCTACTAACACTAGTTTTATCATCTAATATGTTGTAGATAAGTGTTTGGAGGAAAAGGATACTACCCCGAGGTAATAACGGCATAGTACAGCGAGGTATGTAAGGCAACTTGATTTCCTATTACTTGGCATGAAATCTATAATCTTCTTTAGCGTATAAAGGCACGTACAAACTCCGACATGGCTGCTAACCGTGTCCCCACTCTTTACCATGCTCATATGTACCCATACATAGTCATTGTCACCCTGTATATGTACTTGGATACCAAATATACTTGAGTTCCTTCTTACCCAACAAAGTCTATGTGTCGTTTAATCTCCGATACGGTTCATTAGTTGTGTATCGCTCTTTTCATTGTAGTATTACCTTGTATGGTTGCTCATATGTCACATGTCTATATTCCTACAGTTCTAAAGGTTATGACCACCAAAAGAACCATCTCAAAGTAAATAAAAGATAACTTACAGTTGCTTATAAATGAGTGGTAGCCCGAGGGGTGGAAGAATCACCTAGCCAGGGTCGATCTCATTTGGGTGGTAGCCCAAGGGGTGAAGGAATCACCTAGCCAGGGTCGATCCCACTACAGATTTACCACTGATCAGCTGGTCATTTACATGATATATTGTGCACAGATTATACAGTAAAGATACAGAAATAAAAAGACATAAAGTACATGATTCCACAGTATGACTAAAGGTGGTCTTTTCATCCTTACACACCAGCATGTGATTTCATCTGAGTTCTTATTTCATGTACAGTATTTCCTGCCTTACATATTCAGTACATTATCTCGTACTGACGTCCCTTACGGGGGACCTGCATTTCATGCTGCAGGTACAGGAGCTACTAGATCTCCCCAGTAAGAGTACAGGACTTCCAGCTGCTATTACTAAGCTCCAGGTTGCTTCGGGGCTTATGTGTTTAGAACTTATATTTTGTATTGTATAGTTGGTCATGAGGCGGGGCCTGTCCCGACCCATTTGGATATTGTTCCTTACTTAGAGGCTTTGTAGACTATGTAAATTAAAGTGTGGTCAAATAGCGTATTGTAGACATCGTGGCTCCAACGGCCTAGTCTTATGCATTTACTTTTGGTTTGTTAGTACAGTTTACCTTCTTGTGACAGCATGTTAAGTATAGAAACCTCTTAAATGTTCATAGCAGGTGTATAGTTATATATTGGTTCTCCCGAGCCTTGTCGGCAACGGGTGCCAGTCCGCCTTA
The DNA here is from genome assembly GCA_029948455.1 of Solanum rostratum. NCBI lineage: Eukaryota > Viridiplantae > Streptophyta > Magnoliopsida > Solanales > Solanaceae > Solanum > Solanum rostratum. Next base: position 52,649,722 of record CM057050.1, on the reverse strand, counting down.
ATGGGGCTTAGGGCGTGACATGGGTGGACAAGTTCATCAAACGAAATGGTAGAATTTGGATGTTATTTTAGGTATGGAGTGGTTATATCCATATTGTGTGGCCCTAGATTGTATGCCAAGACCGTGACCGTAGCCATGCTAGAAGCACTGAGGATAGGAAAACCGGTCTTCAAACACATACTTCTCGGAAAGTGTGATGCATTCCAACGGTGAATCTGGTGAATCTTTTGATGTGGTACTAGTAATATACTAGGACCAAGGCATTGATCCTTGAAGAGAGGATGCTAGTTACTAAGGAGTTATCAATATTTACATTTACTCAGGTAGCAGAGTTAACATTACTGCCATATTTGGGGAGAACCAAATGATTGTTACTATGGATGCTTGGTTTAAAATTGGTCATAAAGGAAGTGATAGTGGTGAATCTTGGAATGAGTACTGATATGTTTAAGTATGGATTTTACTCCAGAGGTCTAAGTGAGGACTGGAAACTTCATTGTAAGCCAAAAGAAGCCTCCTGATATTGAGATAGCAAGCAAATGGACTAATGAGGTTTCAACAAGTTTACTCATAAGGATGTAAATGGGAATGCTAGTAAAAGAGTGTATGTGGATAACTGATTGAGTAAGTAAATTTTGGTTGGCATGCATTAGGGTTGGGTTACTATATTGACTATGAGATCAGCCTCATCATTTGGCATGATTTTTGTTTACCTTGTTAAGCATATGGTAATGTACTTACACTTGCATCTGTGGGGTTAAGAGACTATTGGCTAAGATATGAGAAAGAAGTCCACAAGGGTTAGCACAACCGTGAGGATGGGTTTCTTTATGGCTTCGATTATAGATTCTGTTACTTTTGAAAGTGAAAAGAATTAATGAATTTGCATTTGAGTAGTTAGTGTGAAGTAAAAGGCAATCTGCTATAGAGTCTTCTAAGGAATAATGACAATGAATGGGTTAGGAGTGAGTATCTTAGCATTAGGCATCAAAGAGTTTGAGAATGTAGGATTAGGCCATGAGTATGGGTTAAGCATTTAGGCATCCTTACAACATTGGTGACAAATGCAAGTTAAGAAAAGTAAAGAAGATTAGACATCATGTGTAGATCCATGGTTCAGAGTTATAAATTGTATAGATCTTCGCTTTGAGTTTAGAGATAATGTAAGGCAGACTATCTCACCACAGAGTTATGAAAGATTGTTGACTCCTTTTCAAAATGTTTAGTTTGGATTGAATGACAAACAGTGATATGAGGAATTCTGTACTTCCTGTTAGGGTGGATTGTTCAATCATAATAAATGACTCATGGAAATACTATAGAAAGGAATTATGATTTTATGTGTGCCATAGATGATTCTGGTTTGGATGGATGCTACTTCATTGATGGAAGATAGCATAGGTTATTATGATGGGTTATGTAGATGCTTAGTGATAAATAAAGGTTATATGCTTCTTAAAGTTTGCATGAGGGTACGAGCGTTGGAGTATGGGTGTTGAGGCAAGAAATCTTGTGATTTCTGATACTTCTGGGTATTCTTGTTGTTTGATGACCTGATGTTAGCTACCATTTCGGCATTTGAGCTGTATTAATTGCAATACTAACTGAGACTTTATGAGCTTGGGAGTATCTTTCGCTGGTTGTTTTTCCTGGTTGTTACCTCCCTATGGAGCTAGATTAGGTTAGCTCTTCTCTTATGTATATGCTTCGCCCAAGGATTAGAACTGCACAGCTTGAGCTCAGGGAGGAATATGTTAAGATAATGAAGATTTGGATAGGGATCGAGGGGGTTTGTATATTACATTGCTCTAACTTGTTTAGGTTCCCTTTTGATCTTAACCAGAAAGGGATCTCGGTTTCTCGTGGAGGTGTGGGTGGAAGATCATCCTAATGTGTGTAGTGTGTTATGAGGGTGTTGTTTCAAGTTTGGTGCCATGGCTAGTATTCAAATTGGTAGTCGCGCTTGGAGGGTCAAATTTCATGTTGGTTTATAAGTCTTATTCTTGATGGTACATTTTGATGTTATAGCTCCCGAGAATGAAATTATTTGGAAGTGATTAACGGCCTTGAGAAATGTATGACAAACTCTTGGTTACTTCTACTGAGGCCCCTCTCTTTTCCTTATGTTCGAGCACGAATATGGTTTTTAGTGATGAATGATGTAATGACCCTGGAGGTCATTTTTGGTATTTTAAACCAAATTACCATTTTTCCCTTCTTGATAGTTGCTTTGAGTCATATTTGGTCAAGTTTTGAAGTTGAACTTTGAAAATCTGGTAAAAAGCTTGAGTTTTGCAAATAAAAGAGTTTTTCGAGTGTTTTAAGGTGGAAATTGAGTTTTGGAGTCATTTCGAGTTTCATGCATCGGAATTTGTTTCTGTCGGTTCAATTAGATCTGAGATGTCGAATCTGGTTTAAGAGAACTTAAAAATGTATTTGGAGTTGAAATGTAGATTTTAGGCTCAAAGTTGCATTTCTAGTTCATTTTGGATCATAGGTTTGACTTTGGTCAACATTCGGGGTTCTGGAACTCATATCATAATTTTGCCAGTTCCAGTTGTTTCGGGTGATGAAGCTAACCCTAGGACCCCCCTCATTGTAATGTTTAGAGGTTTTGTGAACATTTTGAGTTTGTAGGTCCGAAACTAGATTTAATGAACTTTCACAGGTTTGGGGCCACGGAGGTTCCAGATTCGAATTCTAACAATTTCATTGAGTTTGGGTCATCATTTTTGGTAGGGTGTCATGTTTGGTTTATGTTGACGGGGTTCCAAACAAATTTCAAAAGTCTGATTCGTGAGTTTTTATACGTAGTGGTTGCAGGTTATGGCCATTTTTGTTGCAATTAGCACCCTTCTCCGCATTTGTGTGGACCACTCCACATTCACAGAAGTGTGAGGGAACTTGATATCCACGTTCGTGGAGATGGGCCGATGTTCATGTAGTTTTGGGTCCCTCATGTCTCCGCATTCGCGGAGTACATTAAGTGCCTGAACAGTGAGCTCCTCTAAAAGACGTTTTTATTTCATTTTTCATTATTTTCAACCCTTAATGCTTCGTTTTCAAGAGATATTTCAACATTTTTCAAGGCAAATTGACTAGGTAACTATTTTCTAACCTATTTCAACTATTTCCATTGATTAACTTGTGTTTTCAACTTTCAACTTTGGGTATTATATGATGATATTTGGGGGGTTTTGCGACTTCGATTTCCAAACTTTAGTTCGTGATTTCTCTTGCATCTTAACTTTATTTTCGAATTGGTTTTCACTGTTGGAATCCTTATCCTAAGGAGAACATTTTCATGTATTAATTTTCAAATTCCAGCTACATTGTTTGGCTTGAGAATTTTTAATCATTTTACTTTTTTGGTCCAAATTAATTGATTTTAGTATCATTAGATACGATATATGATTGTGATGCTATATTTGAATAGATTATGGTGATTTAGAGTATCGTAGAAGGGGGAAAGCAACAGATTTGATTTGATACAGGACTTTATTTGAGACAAGTGGACTTCTAACCTTCTATTAAGTATGAATGAACCTTGCATGCTCATATGTGTATGAAATTGAGTGTCTGGGGGTAGAATTGTACCATTCTAGGCTTGATTATGACTTTTCATTTTGAATACTTGTTCATATGGCTATATACTAAGTTGCAATTTAATTGTGAATTTGCAATCTATGCGATCTTGTGATTCATTTGATGTTGATAGCGAGATTGTGCTTATATTGTGATATGGTGATATTGAGATACTGTTGATGATGAGATACTTTTGATATTGAGGCATTGATGATATTAAGACCCTAAGGATATTGAGATATTGATGGCATTGACATAATGAGATCACTTTGATTGATGATATTATGATATTATTGTGGTCATGCATATTGCATTTATTATTATTTGTGCTTTGATTCTTGTGATGGTTACGACCAAGATGTGAGTAAGGAAACATGTGGATTGGTGGTTGAGGTCTCTACAAGTTAAGCCGAGGTAATATGCCGACAGTCTGAGGTTATTTTTGGATAGGTGACATGAGCCAAGATCATTGCCGATCATGATCACAGATACATGGATAGTTATGTCCCCCAAGAGCCAAGATCATTGCGGATCATGATCACAGATACATGGAAAGTTATGTCCCCCATGGGTTCCATCTGAGGCACACATAGTGATCAGCAGATGTGTATTCTAGGACAGATATGCATCACAATTATGTGATATTGCATCGCATTATGTACATCTCATGGCATTCACTCTATCTCATATCATATCTGATTGATATAGTTGTGTATTGTTCATGGGATTGCGTACTTATTATATCCTTTATCTTGATGTATGTGTTGGATCTATTTATATACTTGTGGATTGAGGTACTTGGCTAGATGATGAGTATATCCATATTATTGTGATTTGTGCGTATTACATTATGCTGGGACTTTTCTAAGTGCAAGTATATAGTTCGGGGATAGTGGTTAGGATTTACAGATTTATGTGTGCTTTTGATTGCTTTACCTTAGGTTAGTTCTAATTTGTTGAGTACCCTGTTGTTTGGTGCTCACCCCTTGCTACATTTTTGTAGGTTGTAAGCCTGGTCCATCCTGTTAAACATTTGTTTGTTGGATCGAGCTTCTGAATCATTTGTGAGGTAGTTGCCTCTGTCTCCAATAGGCCTTTGAGGATCCTTTTTTATGTTTTATTCTACTCAAGGACTTAGACATTTTGACTTGTATTTCTTTTGAGTATTATAAACTTAGAGGCTCGTACATGTGGCACTAGTTCTAGGATGGTTTAAGTGTGCTTCCTTCCGCTAACTATATTATTAGACCGTTGTCTTTCGCTTTTATCTTTATTGCTACGTGGTTTGGGCTTTGGGCTGACTCACTTTGGTAGGTTAGGTGAGCGTCATCACCCTTTGATTTTTGGGTCGTGACATAATGGCAATAGATCGAGCTATGCACATGTACAAGATTTATACAAGTACTTAGTTAATGAAGTAAGTTTAATAAATTCGTCACATCAAAGGAGTAATTGTCATGGTTAAACAAACATCCAAAAGACAGGATTTCATATCAATATATTTATATGTTTATTTATTTTGAATTTTTTATTCCATCAGTGTTTTATGATTGACTGCTAAAATTTGCTTCTTTTTGATTATACTAAGCAGATTCATTGAGGATTTCTAAGTAATCAATTTTTGTTAGTATTTGTAATTTCTATCTTAGGAGTTTTAATTAAAATTCAATTTATTGATCTTTATTGTATAAGTCCTTATTGATTTGAGTTTTTGTTATACATATAACAGATTTGAAATTACTAAGATTTTTCTACCACATATCTTTTCACAAAATTGATTTATCTTATTGGATTAATTATGCATCTTTCAAAATCACCATGTAGATTCATTAGTAATTACTATACTAACATGTTTTATAATCATCTGTGTGTTGATTGTAGAGGTCATAGGTTATTATGATTGTATTATACTATGTATAATATATTTAGTCAAAAAGATTTTAATAGTCGATGTTTTCCATATGTGCGAGAATTGTAACAAACAATGTGAAATTCCTATTGAGAAGTTTAAGGCACAAGTACAAAATTAAGGATATGACCAGTGATATTATAATATTAACACCATGGCCCCTCAGGGGAAAGTTGAAAATCGAGTTTAAAAGAAAGTTTTTCAAAAAACAAGCTAAGCTTTCAAGCCCCAGGTACCCTTTAGGAGGCCCCTCACGAGCCATACAAGTTGTAGTGGCCGTGTAGGGTCTCATGGGGAAGCCTCTAAAATTTCTAAGGAAGCGCGACTGAGTCCATGACTCATGCTCACTTATATGGGTCGTGTGGGGCCTCATGGAACCCATACATAGCCCAAGGAACAAAGTCCCCTGACCACGAACCCCACCAGAGCGATGGTCCCTTGTACAAGCTGTGTAGGGTCTCATCGACCCTGCATTTATCCACTGCCCATGACCCCTTGATAAGATCTCTCCTATGGACCTCTATATGGTCCGTATTATCTTGTGCGATCGCTCGTATAAGGGTTTTGTTAGTTTAATGATGGGGTATTTTGGTCTTTTCTCATCCTTCCTTGAATAAAACACTAGTGTTTTAGGACAAAATTCTATCCTATATCAATTCCTAATGTCAGTTTTTTTCATGTAATGACCTGGATATTGTACGACTTCATCCAAGCTTGAAATGTCAATTTTGGCAAGATTTGGACCAAGTGTCACCTTCGGGGAGACTACACGATCCGTGTAAGGTCACACGGCCCGTATGGCCTCTAATAGAGTGACCCTTGGCCTTAATTTTGGGTGTGTGGCCTTGGTGTGGAGTTTCGGGCTAAGACACATCACACCTGGACCAGACACAGGGCGTGTGACACTTCACGAACCATGAGGAGGGCCGTGTCATGGCCTTGAGCTTGGAACACCAACGTTTGGAGCCAAGTGTTGTCACACGGCCACCTTCATGGGCCATGTGAAGGTTCACGGGCCGTATGGCCAACCGTATAGCTTCCAAAATGAAAATTTTTCTAACTATAGAATCACTGTCTTGTAACCCGTCATGAGAGTTGTTTCTCAGAAAGGTGACATGGTTGAGTACACGGACTGTGTGGCTTTACACGGCTCGTGTAAACCTCCATATAAGAGATTTCGTCAACATTTTTCTAACTATAGGATTTCCATTCCAGACCTTCGTCAAGTGAAATTTTGTCTAAGTTCTGGCTCACTAGCAAGTACACGGACCATGTAGTGCCACACGGGCCGTATACCCCTCCTTGAAATGGTGACGTCCAATTTTTCTATTTGTTTCATTAATGGTGTTTTCGTAAAGAGATGAGTTCTGAGTTGATTGGCATGAGCATGTATTAGTCTTGGAAGGAGTATTAAGCACCAATATGGAAGAGAGTAAATAGCTACTCTAACCCATAAACTTCGTTGCTAGCATAGGGTAATCGTGTAGTTAACTCTGGCAACTCATGTCTAAAAACAAGGACATTTTCTGGATCCAAGAGAGAGTTTGATCGTCCTTTACCTTGGCAAGGTTAGAACAAGCGTGGCAACGGCGTCGACTTCGTTGTACATCACCAAACTAATAGTGGTGGGCTTAGATGTTGGCTAAGAGAACCATCCAAGCATATAATGTTTAAACTAAGTTGCATAACACAAAGTCTATTTTCAAATCATTGTTTTGAACTTTAAACTTGCATGTTCATTGAGGCGAGTTATGAGCTGTTGAGTTAATCTTTAAGTCGAGTTGATTGATTGAGTTTGAGTCTTTACCGTTTTCTTCAGACATTTTACATTCAAGTATGCTTCATGTATTAACGTCCATTTGGGCCTGTATCGTTAATGATGTAGATGTAGGTGATAGAGAATTTCAGCCAGCTTCATTAAGGTCCAGCTTTCTTGATTTCTAGAGTGGTGAGTCCTTCTTGACATCCAGAGGAGCCCTTTTATTTTTACTAAGTATTCTTATTTCTTTGATTTAGGGTAGCCATGGCCAGCCATGATACCATTTAGATTGTTAGATACAGGTTTCGTAGACATTGAGTAGAGGATTTGTTATTGTTATTTTATTTCCAAACTTGATCATTGGAAACTATCATCTTATAAAAGTTATATTTATCTATTTGATGTCCTTTCTTCAGTATTCTTCCGTTATTGAGAATAATGTGACGATGAGGCTAGGTGGTTCTCTTGTAGAATCAGCAATGGTTTTTCATGTCCTGGTCACGCCAAGGGTACCCCCGAGGCGTGACCCAGCCTCTCAAAAAGAGAAGCTCAACGAATGTTTGATGCAAAGTCCTACAACTTACTAAGATCATACTTGCATACTTTCCCAAAAAAGAAACCAGAAAACTTATCATACGGATTATGGAAAGGAGTAGAGGTCATAAAAACCCTTCGTAGAATAGTCTTATACTTAGAATAATTTTCAGTGTATGTGAAACCATAAACCCTTTTTGCGGGTCATCGATGATTGTACGGGTCATACAATTGGCTCGTTAACCTGGTCTTCAAACTCAAAATTTGACAAAGTGTTTAAGGGACCTTCGAGCCCCCTTCTACAGTCCATACATTCATCTTTGGGAACCACATTAAACTCTTGGATTTTCTGTGCTTATATGAGTTTGAATAATTAGGAGTTGTTACAATAGTTCTCTGCTAGAAGTGTCATGGATAGTCACATTTGAAGATATATCATGTTTATAGTCTATCATCACATACATAACATACATGAGTTTGAGTTTCACCACCATCTATTAGTAAATTATAGTTTATGTGTGCTTAATGCATCAGTAGAGCATTACAAAAATCTAATAATATTAAATACAAGTGTTAATTGAGGTATTATTAATTTAAGCTGAGTTCATGATTCACCATCTACTGTCAAGAAAATATATGTGCATGCTTAAACAAATGTAATAATTAAAAAGATGCACTGCAATAAGAGAGGAGCACGTCATAGATGAGTTTGTTCTATAGATAGTATTATGTGTTCTTAATTTTTTATGTGGAATTTTCGCCTCATCACCACCCCAGCAAAAAATTTATACGGGTATTTCATGATTAAGATCGCTCTAGTATTTACAAGGGTAATTCATGATCAAGATCACTCTAGTATATCAACATCATATTGTAGATCAAAAATAAATAAACAAATAAATAAAATTTCACACATTCTAACAATTTACAATCTACAAAAATAAATGACATTCTCACTTTTATGAAGATTTATAGATTTAGAATTTATAAAAAAATAAGAGCTATAACAAATTAAGTGGAGTCAAATTACTACATATTTAATTTATAAATAATCAAACTAAAATAGTCTTCAATTCTTTTATCAGAGCGACAAAACTAACTAAAATATTCTTCATTTATTTCAACAACCAATGGTACTTATAGTCTTCATAATTTGTCTACACACATCACTACAAGAAACCATAAAAATTAAAATGCTATGTTAAATTGCAGCAAATCATTTCTTTTATTCATTATTGGGATGGAAACTTGATCGTTCATGGAGAACTTGAACTTGTAAATAAATCTCTTTGTCGCATTTTCCTCTCAAAAATTCACAGATGCACCTATCATCTTTCTCCACAAGGTTCAACCTACATAAGTGGTGCCATCCTCCAACTAGCCATATACTATCGTCCTTCTATTTACTGACACGTGCTTCAAATTCTCTGCCAGCAGAGTCACGAATGGTTATGCTTGAGTGGAGTTGAATTTTATAGTCTTGCCACACTTCCATTGGAATATACTACAATTAGAAATAAAGACTTCATTAAAAGAGAATGTTATAAGATTTAAAACTATGAAAAAATCACTAGAATATACAATTATAGACTTTAGTTACGAATTTATTGCTCTCTTTTTATTGTATTTTTGTTACAAAGTAAAGATTTTTTGGTTGAGTTGCACGTCCACTTTTGAATATATCTGCACCATAATGGTTAGGAACGTCCACCACCTTGCAAGCAGTGGCTTTTCGCCATCCAGCTAAATCAAGAAAGTCAACTAGCTAGGTTCACAAACTAAAATATCATGAAAACTCATAACTGCTCTATCATTTTCATTTTCTTTATTGATAATTTATTGAACATGAACTTTAATAAAAAGAAGAAGATTTTTGGCGTAGATAAAAAATGTTAGAAAATGATATTAATTAAATTTATTTTTCTTTTCTTTTAAAAAAATAACAAAATATTCTATTAGGCTCATTTTCTCAAGAAATCACATTTTAAAAATTAACTGGTAGTCTTAAATATTTTATGATAGTGATAACACTATTAGATTATGTCCAAATATGCAAAGACAATATTTTTGCAGCAATATACTAACAAGAAAAGAATTAAATAGCATATAAAATAAAACACAGGAATCCATATAAAGATATTTAATAATTGTGTTTACCTTTTGAACGTTGTGCTTTTTTCTTACATGTACCAACCATTTCATTCTTTCCTTCATCTTCCTTCTCTCCTTCTGTCTTTTCATCTTTTTCCTCTTCCACATATCTGCGTTTTGAACATGGTACCATTTTTTGAGTCTCTTCCGTTTCTACCTCATCTTTGGAAACTTCTTCTTCTACCATGTAATCCTTAGCACTATCATCTTCAGAAGAACTAATGTTGCTATTGTTGGCACAAGTCTTCCCTTTTGACTCTATATTTTTTTGATGTTCAACATTCATTTTTTCCTCCTACTTTTTACCTCAAACACCTTTCTTTACACATTCATTTGTTCCAAGTAATTTAAAGTCAAATGGTCCTTTTCCATCATTATCAAATATTAAAAAGTCTCCACATTCTAGAGTGTTATCCCCAATAAACTTCTCCCATCCACACTAAAAATAAAAATATCTTCCTCGTTTGATCACTCTTATAGGCCACTTATTTCCAAATCGATCCCTAAGGATAACTTTTCTAGGTAACTTTTCATTCTTGAAAATTGTTGTCACGACCCGAGGTCTGGACCTAGATGTGACACGGCGAATGGGGACCCGAAAGCCCCCAAAGAAGCCTCAAAATCCCGGAGTTTACGTGGTTAAAATCAAGATCTATTAAAACGAATAAATAGACAACGGAGATTCAAGTCCAAGAAAAGAGCATTTCTTTAGTTTAACAAAATAACAAGGTTTTTACAAAAAGGCCCAACGTATGCCTCTAAGTAAGGGACGGGGGCCAGGACAAGTTCCGGGCTCACCCTCAGCAAGACAAATGTACACAAAAAGCACAAGAAATAAAGTTTGCCCTCAGAAGACGGGGCTCACCACAACAAAATCTGCAAAGAGGGACTATTCGTCCTGCGGATAATGCTCAAACTGCTCGGTCCCTGCATGGTAAAATTATACAGGCATAGAGTATGCGTTAGTACTTTGAATGTACTAAGTATGTGGGTATGCAATGCACGTGACTTACCGGACCTACATAATCCTATTAGATGACAAGGGCACATACTATACAAGAGTCATATAATCAAAGGAATTTAATATACAAGATGTCATGGAATGCTTGATGCGTGCAATGCAATAGTATTCCTATATAACGGGGATGGACTATAACCGACAAACCAAATCCATGCGAGCTATTACATGAATTGGACCGATTGGGACCTCCCACCAGTAGGGAGAAGATTACTTGCCAAGGGTAATCTACATCACACCTTACGGGACCCCCATTTCGGTGGATGGTCACCTTCCTACGGGTCCCCCAATTCGGAAGGATTTGCAAGAATCATATCAAGACATGATGTATCATAAACAAGTAGACGAATACTATCCGTCCCTATGCTGGCACATAGTTCAAGGAAAAGGGGAGGACCCCTAATCCATCGGTGCTAAGTCTTACACATCCCACAAGAATATATTTATATATACATATGCTTTCAAGAGAGTCATGTGCAAGTTTCAAAAGCGTTCAAGGCACATTTAGGCTCAACGCCAAATTACTAGGTCATATGCAAGATGCCAATGCAAGGAATAGCTCATCTACAAGTTCAAGGTGGTGCAAGCACCCAAGATGCTCCAAGAGCCAAGATTATAGACATACCGTTGATCACCTTCTTGTCATATCCCATGTCTTTCTGAAATTCATATCAAAAATTCCTTTTTAGGATAAAAATGGACTTAATCCCACATTTTCAAGATTTTCATGTACCAATGTCACAAATGTGATGCAATGCATAATGTAGGAATGGCATGGGCAATATAGAGTATATCTAAAACATAATATAATGTAAGACTAGGAAATTCAATAAAATTTATAGAAATGGTAGTAAAATTAGCAATATAATATGAAGTCTAGGAAATTCACAATAAAATTCATGTGAAAATAATAGAATAAACCACTCATGCATAATAACATATTTAAGGGGACATACATGTTCATAAGTTCATGATCCAAATAGTTCATTACAATAAAACTACCATAACCCAAGAATTTGGAGTCTTAAATAACACATGCATGGCTCAAGCTACTAAGAACAAGTAGTAAAATTCACATGTTTAAAGTAGACAAAGTTCATAAACTAGTTAAAAGAGGAATTTAGGTCTTCTTAGTTGAAAGGGACCAAGAATCAACCTCACATACCTGGTAGAAGACAAATTTGAAGAGGAAATGGACCCAAATTGAAGGCCCTAACTTTAAGAATCCTAGTGAGAGGTTGGAGGGTCTTGAGATAAAAATTTCTAGAGAGAGAGGGTGTGAGGGTGAAAATGGCTGAAAAATGGTGTGTTTAACTTATATAAAGAGCTTAGGAGGGGTGGAAAAGACCAAATTCATGTTTAAAATAATCAAAATTATAGAAATGCCATTAATAAAACGGACCAGAAATTTATCCGTCTGGGCCACACGGTCCAGTAAACGGAACGTCTGGCTTCATACGGTCCGTTTACAGGGCTGTGGTGATGGACTTAGAATTTTCAAAGGTAAAATTTTCCGGACTAAGTATCGCAACACGGTCCAATAGACGGAGCGTGACCCTGTCCATTTACAAGGGACCCTCTACACCAGACAGAGGGCCACACAGTCCGTCCAAGGCTACACGGACCGTGTGATGGCCCGTTTACCCTCCAAGTTCCCAGGTGCCATCTCACGGGAGGCCACACGGTCCGTGTGCCTTCACACGGGCCGTGTAGGCCCTTCCGTGAAGTGATGCCTGGCAAAAACTTTTGGGCAGTTTCGGGAACCTTAAGGTGACGTCAAGGGTCCGGGGCCTTTCAATTGTATTTCCAAATCAATCCCTAAGGATAACTTTTCTAGGTAACTTTTCATTCTTGAAAATTGTATAACCTGTGGGGATTTTTTGAGAAGCAAGAAAATTATACTTTAAAAAAATATAGAGATACACTACTACAAGTTTCTTTAAATTAAATAGACCATATCATAAACATAATCAATATAAGAAAAAAAATCAATAAACTCAAATTTTAGGACTTTGAAGTTTAGAATTAAAGAATGTAACTTTTTGAGGCATTCTAAAAAATCAATTGAAAAGTTACCTCTTTCAACACTCATAATGTGGTCATTTTGAAATAGTATATGTAATTTATGACATCAACCGGAAGAAATATATCTATATAATACTAGTACAAATTAAGACATTGAACATAAATAAAATACTAGCATAAAATCTACTTGCATCACACAAAAACAATTGCCTTCTTTTAACTTTAGCTCCCTTTATTCACAAATTATTCTTAGGAAAGCATTACTTAAAAAATCAAGCAAAAGAGTCAGCGAGATCACAGATCAAATATTTGTATATTTACATAGCGAAAGAATGAGAGGAAAAAAAACACTTCAAATACCGTGAAAGACCATGGGATCTGAATTCATATATATATATATATATATATATATATATATATATATATATATATATATCCTTTAAAGACTTAAATTGCACCAAGCATTTCCCATCCTATATCCGCTACCCACATCTCCAAATCAAGAAGAAAAAAATACAAAAAAAAAAAATCACAAGGGGGAAGTATACTCACCATTTGTTTTGAGCTGGTTGTAGGATTGAATACCTTGAAGAAGCCCTTTTCCATGTTCACTTTTGTTGCCAAAAAAAATAAGAGAATAGATTAATTTCCTGCACAACCTTAATCCTTTAAGTTTCTTTAATTTGAAAGAGTATCCATATTTATAAAAGTGTATGTATTTGTGTATATATAACAAAGTAGAAGAGTACAAAAGTTAAAATGACTTAGTTGAGTCTATTTTGGCTCAACATCATGTAGCTCAGTTTTCAAGGGATCTACACTTTCAACACATTACTTAACATCAACAATTTTATTATTTTCTATCACATTATTATTACCAGTAGCTGACATAACAGCTGATACATCTTGTGGCTCAGTTTTCAAGGGATCCACACTTTCAACATATTATTTAACAACAATAATTTTAGTATTTTTTGTTGACACGACTTTTAGCTCAGTTTTCAAGGGATCCACACTATCAACACATTTTCTAACCCCAATAAATTTTTCATTTTCTATCACATTATTTATAATTACCAGTAGGTAACACAATAATAAAGTTAAATTATCTTACAAGTCTTGTTCACGCAACTAATTACTTTACCAACCTTCTTCACATCATTAATCCTTTTACCATCCTTATTCACAATAATTATCATTTTATCAGCCTTGTTTATAACATATATTGTCATTGGAGAAATATCTGAAAAAAATGCATCAGGCACATGAAAATAACAAGCCTATATTTTTATACTTACAAATGATAGTGTCACAATTACAGTCTATTTATATATAATATAAAAGAGTCCAAAAGTCCAACAAGCAAGCACCAAAATATTTTGCAATTTTTAATTGTTGAAAAATTTTAAAACTATAAGACTTGATGCTTCCAAATTTTCAATAAATTTAAAATAATCTAAATATGTAATTTCAAAAAGAAAAATCAGGGCATGACCAGAAAAAATACTCAATTTTTCTATTTTAATTTTTAAAATTTTGAAAAAAAAAATAAATCTATATCCTGAGGAAAAAGAACACATGGTGATCCTTCAACATAAATAAAATTTTACTGTATCCATAAAAACTTTGACATAAAAATAGGAGATTTTAATTTATTTTTTCCGTCGTTATCTTCATATAGATAACCTCACCCAGAAGTCAGTCAGTTTAAAATTTTTACGTGAAAGATATGTGTTAAAGGTAAAGGTTCAAAATTTTAAAATGAAATATAAGTTCCACTCAAATTTTTTAATATCTTTAAATATAAAAACTAGAATAAGAAAAAAAATAAAATAATAAATTGACTTTGTTCATCCATGTATTACTCTTTCTAGAAAATTTCTCCTAAATAACGGTACACATTAATACATGGCTCTCACTCCAAAGAACAAAACATGAAATTTAAAATCATTTTTAATATCTTAAATTTAAAATAATAATTATTAAGGTTGGATTGGGATTAGATCCTTATGAAGTCTCCAAAGTAGTGTTCACTAAGTTATGATGGCGACGCAGAATTATAACACCTTGTGATCTAATTTCATGTGGAATAGATAGTGTAAGAAGTAATGCCCTTATTTAGTACAACGAAGGAGAGGGGTTTCTCACTTATGGAAATCAATTATGGAAGCAAGAGATAGCACAAAATATTCTATAGGGTGTGAGCCTAGGAGTGGTAATGCTGATTTCTCGAAGACAACTAAAATAGGAGAGGCTTTTTGAGTAAAATAGCTCTCCTGAGTTTTAAAAGAACTTATCTAATGAACAGGTGGGTGAAGGAGTAATTAGAGGACATTATTAGAATGAAGAGTTCTTGAGCGTCAAATTACTTGACAATATTGTTATTCATATTATTACCATATGAATGAACAAAGCTCTCTTGATAATGACAAGTCATTGTAGTTGCATACTAAAAGTGGTTTAATTTCTATCAGTTTAATGGTTTAATTTATGTCAGGAGTGTCTTGATATTAAAAAAAAGTAGAGAAGAAAAATTATGATATTTCACCATGTTTTGGACAAAAGGCTTACTTCTCAAGATTTTTTTTTTTTTTTTTTTTTTGTGCATGGAGAAAATGGAAGAATAAAATACTAATTGATGATATCATAGCTAGATACGAAATTTCTATAGTTTTCATATACAAATATTGTGTCAACCCTCACCAAGAGACATTAGAACACTTTTTCCTTACTGTGGATTTTGCTACTAGCACGTTAGATAAATATAATACTGCTACTAGAATAAAGGGTCCTTTATTTAAAATGAAACAAACTGTGATAGTGGTGATGAACAGAATCTTTGCAGAAGTTGAAAGCTTTGATAAAAGCTACTCCTGCTATTATTCTAAGACAAATTTGGTAGTGGAGAAAATCAATTGATAATCGGGTTACTATACAAAAAAGTAGAGTTTACTATTACATAGATCATAACCAACAATATTTTCTACAATGACGTATCCTTGTATTGCAAATGTTCCTAACACAAGACCTCTATTAATTCAGTTCTTTGAAGAATATACTTCATGAATTAGTTGCAAAGATATTCATGGGAAATGTCCACCAATTTGCATTTGCAAATGCGACACAGATGGTCCATCCAAGAGAAACCTTAGCCCAAGTTCATGGGCCTTCTATGTCAGAGATTATATAAGAGATTTCAAGGTTGTCACTACTAGTATTATAGCTAGACAGTTATATTCTTCGGTGCAGCATCCATTGTGGCTAAGCCACTTTATGAGCATTGAAATGCAACTAGTATTATGCCTAACACAACTAAGTTTTATGTAGTAGTCAGGTCGATTGAAAAGTGAATGCTTTTTTTTTTTTGAGAAATCAGTTTCTACCAAATGGAGCACTTTATGAGAGAAGGCAATTGGGTTGTAGAGATTTTAAGAGTATTATGTGTTCTTTTTTCAGGTACAATGCACTATCATTACTTTGAAGACTTACCTAGAGGATCAAGAAAGCTACTATAGATAGAAAAAATGCAAGTACCTAGAGAAAGCGGTACAACTTAATCTTTTTAGCTACCAATGTACATACATGATTTCAAAAGAGCAAATGAGCACAACAATAATTTTCATACAGAATAATTACACATCTATGAACCTAAAGAGCTATCAACATGCATAACAATCAATATTCACATCAGCAAATCCAAAAAGCTATAGATTTCTGCAAATCTATCAATTTTCAGAAGAAATAAAGCTACTTAATAGGATTTCTAATTATATCCATAAATGAGAAGGATAACTTCTAGTGTTGATTCCTTGGGCTGCTTTTGAGCTTGAAATTTGAAGTACACTCCATCTGGATCCCACTACATTAATATCCGATTAGACATTTTGGGTGTCTTCTGATGGAAACGAATCAACGTCTTAAGCTCCTCAAGCACAAAAATCACATGATTTAGCAGATTTTAACATTTTCAAAATCTTAAATAGCTCTTAACTTTACACATGTAGATGTATAAATGGATACCTATATCTCTAGACCTTTTGACGCTTTGATTTCCTAGTTGAAAAAGTTGAAATCCACCATAGAAGACATGATGGTGCAACTTTGACACATTTCAGAAGAGAAGCTTCGAAGTTTTTCCAAGACTTTTGACTTTTCTCTTCTTGTTTCTAGATTGTTTGATAGTTTTATTATATTTGTTATTTTTTTATTTTTTTAATTATTTTGGACTGGGTCCAACTTGTTGGATCTTGTTATTTCATTTTCTTCATGTTGGGCTTTTAATAAATGATATCAAATCTTAAGCTTTAAAAAAGTTATTAAAAATAAAGATGAATATTTTCTTTTTACCAAAAAAAGTGTAATATTGTAATGCTCGGTAAAATTACCAAAATACCCCTAGAGGAGGGGTATGTGTGTAACGCATCTTTCAATGCTCGGATGGCAAATCTGAGACCATATTTGTGATAAACACAAAACATTAAGTGGGAAAATGGTCTCGGTCGATTTTTAGAGTGACCGGATCAAAAGATAATTTTTTGACCCGAAAACCGAAATAGTGTCGGTGCGCGACGGAGGTACGTCGCGCCACTGTAGTGGACCCACACTTATATTTTTTCAAAATTTTTCGACGGGATTGGGACAACTCGTTCAGAAACGTTTTAGAGAAAAATATACTATACACAACCATTCCGCGTTGCGAACTGGGTTATTCCGAAGCTGAAAATTTTTTAAAATTTGTGAGGGGCATTCCGGTCAATCCTCAATCCCTCCTAAACTCAATACATGTTTTAATTAGGTCATTTTGACATAAAGAGGGTCTAAAACCTCATTCTAAGTCCTTTTCTAACAATCAAATAAGACTAGAGCTTGAGGAAAGAGGAGAAAAGCTTGAGATTGAGGAATTCAAGAGGAAATCCTTGAAGTGATTGTTGAGAGCTTCATCTCAGGTATGTAAGGCTAAACTAAAAGCATGAGATTGTCCTCTCATATGCCCTTAGATGGTCATAGAGGAGTTGAGTGTCCATGAGTCCCCATACATGTATCTTAAATTGATTCTTGAATATTTTCTCACAAATTATATCTAATTACATGTATTTCCATACGTTGATGATCATCCCAAACTTATTTTCTTGAATTGGATATTTTCATGAGAAATTGCATAACCTTACATGTTAACTTTTGAAAGCATGCATGAATGAATCTAAGGGTTGAGTCTAGAGCCTTGACGTGAGATCGTTGATTGTGATTGTGGTGAGAGAATGATGATTTGTTGATAGAGCTTGATAGTCCTATGAGTCTCCATAAATGAACTCTAATGATGGTCTATTCGATTGTTCCCTAACGATTGTTCCAAGCCTTGAGCTATTGATTGAGATTGATTGATGAAAGAGTTAAAGTCCCTATGAGTTTGATTGATGATAGGGTTAGAGTCCTTATAAGTTTGATTGAAAGGGTTAAAGTCTCTATGAGTTTGATTGATGATAGGGTTAGAGTCCCTATGAGATACTAATCAATGGCGGGGTTAAAGTCCCTATGAGATTGGTTGAGATGGAGGTCTTATGAGCATTGAGTCTTGGGAGGAGTATCGAGCACCGAAAGAGTGAGAGTTAGTCCAACTCAAACTCAATAATTACGTGGCCAGTGTAAGAGAGGAATCGAACCGTAAAACCGGATGTTTCCTTTGTCCCAAAAGAGGACTTGATGTTATTTATTTTGGATCCACTGATGTCATGTCCTTTACCCTGGCAAAGTGTTGGATGGATGCGGCAACGACATCGCTTTGTTGTATCATTATCGGCTCATAGGTGATGGTTGTAGGTAAGAGAAACTCCCAGATAGGTTCCACACTAATAGTACTCCAATGTTGAGTTGATGGTATGAGTCTTGATTGATGTTGATGAGTTATTGTCTACTCCTTATCCTTACTTTAGTTAGACAATTGACGTTTTGGTTTGATGATTATTCTAAGTCGATGATTGTTCCATATTTCTCTACCTATTTTTGTTTCATTTAGTTATTTTACATACCGTACATTCCACATACTGATGCCACTCGGTGTTGCATCATTTTATGATGCAAATACAGGGATTAGAGATCGTCAACAGGCGCACTGTTGAGGATCTGAGACATTCAGCTGATTGGTGAGCTTCCCCTACTCCGGAGGATTCACTACCTTTATTTCATCCTGCTTTAGAGTTAGACTAGATTAACCTTATTTTGATTGAGGTAGCCATGAGTGTGTCATTGGCACCACTTGATAGTGATAGAGGCTTCATAGACTAGAGTTGGATGTTGATTGTTAAGATTGTGAGCTAGTTCTATCTACTAGCCTTTTTCTATTATATATATTAATTTGAGAACTAGATGAAATGTGCCCATTTACTTTCCTTAGTCTTCCGCTAATTGTCTTGAGTTATTTGATTGAATGAATGTGATGGGGCTAAGTAGTTCGTTTAGGGACTAGCAATAGTCAAAGGTGTCGGCCACGTCTTGGGTACCCTTCCGGGGCGTGACAACTAATTCAAGCAAAGACAATGAGAAGTAGAAGTCAATTGATTTAGATTTTTCTATTCATCATCCTTTGACTCGTATCCTTCTTAGAATCCAAAGAGTTTCATATTCATTTCTGATTGTCTTAAATTATTAATTATTCTAAAAAATATCAGTGTTTGCTTATGAATAAGATGGAATTATCAATTTTTATATATGATTTATTTAATTTGTGACCTTATTCTAAATGATTTTCATTCTTTTTGGTGAAATCTTTTCTTTCTAACCAGATAATCAATTGGATGATGATCAGTGACCAATATCTTAATGATTCTATAACGATTTAGTATGTCTACAAACTAATAAGTCAAATCAATAAATTTTACAATTCAATCGATTCGCAACTGACTCATCAATTGAGCAGAAAAAGATGTTTCCTTTCAATCTTCCATGTGTAAAAAAGAATTATTGTAAAAAGGATATAAATTCAAAAAGTAAAATTTGTGAAGAACGGTGAAAATAAATATCCTTCCTATTTTATTAATCTCAAAATAAGTGTTTATTTTAACTTTTTTCACGCTATATTAAGAAAAATAATAAATATAAGCAACCATTTACCAAGTTGCCATTATTCGTTTGATGTTTCTTGAAAAATAAATATTGTTAAAAAGTAGTAATTATCTTTAATGCTCCTAATCTATTGTAAATGCATTATTGAAGGTATGACACACTCCTTAAAAATATTTTAAGATGTTAATCAAAGAATAGTTTATCGTTAGTGGAATATAAAAACAGTTACAGATCACATTTAAAAAATAACTTTGAAAAAAATACCATTTTTTTTAGTATAAATTTTAGGGATACCATACTGTGGTGGGAAAATCTCAAATAATCCCGATTCTTTATCAAATTACCAAAAATCCCGGATATTTATAATTATTTGATACCATACTCAGATCTTTGATACCTGCAAAATAAAACTGACAAATTTAATGCTGAACCGTTATAAATGGTAATTAAAATTCTGCCAACTAACCAAATCCCTTCAATTAAGGATTTATGTTACAAATCAATCAATTAATACCTAAAATACATGGTTGGCGTTAGAATTTGAATTTAAAAAATAAAACACTACATCACCATTACTAAACTGTGAAAGAAAAAAAAAAGTCAGGCGAGGATTAAAAAAAAAAAATGAATATCTCGATCTTGATACGTCACAGCGGAACATGGGAATCTGACGTAATGTATGTTGGTTATAAAAGTGATGGAATTGTGGTATCTGAGAACACTTCATTTTTTAATCTCAAATCCGGAATTGCGTCACTGTTGGGTATCAACGAAGAAATGAAGAGAATCGAAATTCGGTATGTTGTTGAAGGTAATGCATCTTCGATTGGTATAAAGAACGACTTGGGGGTGAAGTTGTATATGGAAATTAAAAAGAAGGAACACTGTTTTGGCCTGTATCCTTTGTGTGTTGATACTTTTGATGTTGAAGGCAGAAATCTTTTGATGTGTGATACGACAAATGAAATTGTTAATCAAGAATCTGTCAACTATGAATCCATACAGAATGGATACGTATCAAATGTAATTGTCGACACAGCATATTTAAATGTGAGGGTGAATAACATGTACAAGAACAAGGCGACCTTAATCGATATTATGACAAGATATAAATTGCACCATGGATTCAACTACAAAGTTAAGCGTTCAGACCAAGAAAGGTGGGATTTTTTTTTCAATTAGTTACTTTGTGTGTAATTTAAAATATTACGATTTTACCAAAACGTTAAAACTTTTTTTTTCTTACAGCTAATTTACATCTTTGTTGCAGCTATGTGTTGAATTGCTTTTCTGATACTTGTTCATGGTGCATGAAATCTTCCTGTCGCAAAAATTCGGAAATTTTTATAATAAGATACTTCAATGATAAACATACGTGTTCGATGAGTGAGAGGATGTTCACAAAAGTTGAGGCGACGCTTTCTTTTATTAGTGGTGTAACTGCTCCAAAACTATTAAATCACAAACGGAAGCATACACCGAATGATATAATTGATGACTTTAAGGCTGATTACGGAGTACATATTTCGTATCAACAAGCATGGCGTGCAAAAGAAAAAGCACTACACATGTTGAGGGGAAAACCAGCTGATGGATACAAACAATTGCCTGTGTACATGAACATGTTGGATAATGTGTATCCGAATTCTTATATAAGAATGAAAAAGTCTCCTACTAATGAATTCATGTATCTATTTATTGCATTACGTCCATTAATTAGGGGATTTCAGTTCTGTACACCAGTTGTAGTTGTGGATGGTGCACATCTTAATGGCGCGTATAAAGGAACATTCCTCTCGGCTAGTACAGTAGATGGTTCAGGTATCAAAAACATATTCATGAAATATTTTGTTTTTCCAGTCTTAAAGTTTTCTTTTTATTGGTTTTAGACAGTGCATCTAATAATTTTAAAAAAATTACCATTATTTCCTACACGCAACAGATTTGTTTATTTCATGAAAAAATGATGCAGGGTCAATATTTCCTTTGGCGTATTGTATTGTTGATACGGAGAATGATTGTTCGTGGTCGTGGTTCTTTCAACAATTTAAAAATGCATTTGGCGAGAGAGAAAACATGTGTTTTGTGTCTGACAGAAATGAAAGTATAATCAAAAGTGTGGGTGTTGTCTTCCCCAATACTCCGCATTATGCGTGCATCTGGCATCTATGGAAAAATGTTTGCACGAACTTTAAGAAGAGCAAAAATATCATTAGTGATAAGTTTTATGCTATGGCCAAGTGTTACAGAATAGAAGATTTTAACAAGATAATGGCAATTGTGAATAAAATTGACTACAGGGTGAAGGAATATCTCGAAAATGTTGGTTACGAGAGATGGGCAAGAGTACATGCACCTGTAAATAGAGGTCAATTGATGACATCTAACATAGCCGAATGTATTAATGGTTCCCTTGTGGATGCTAGACAGCTGCCAATAATAGATTTTCTCGAAGAAGCGAGAATGTTGTTTGCATCATGGAATTGCAAAAATAGGGAGCGGGCGATGTATACAAAAGAAACACTTGGCAGGAAATTTCAGAATATACTCATAGAAAATACAGCAAGGTGTGCAACAATGAAGGTATGTACATAGACATAGATTCTATTGAGGTATGTATAATGTTGATGTATCAATAACTACAATAATAAGTAATGAATCTATTGAGGTATCAGTACTTATAAAATTTGAGGTATCAATCATTGCTGTGTATAGATATCAGTAGTTAAAATGTTGAAGTATCAGTAATTACAATGTTGAGTTATCATTATGTATATTAATAAATATGAATATGATGATGTATCATATATGTCATTTACTTAAGAAAATTTATGTTTTTTTTGATTTTATTTTTTTTGGTTTTAGGTCATTCCTTCGTCAGAATTTATTTTTTCAGTGTATGATGGTGGTCACAGATACATTGTATGCATTGAGAGAAGAATTTGCAGTTGTGGGAAATTCCAAATTGATGAAATTCCTTGTGAACATGCAATTGCTGCTTTGAAGAGTAAAAATGTAGTTGATATGCATCCATACTGCTCGTACTATTACAAACCGGAAGCATTACAAAAAACATATGAAGTTCCGATGATGCCAATGCCCGACAGATCGGATTGGGACGTATCAGTAAAGAAATCCGATGAGATTGTATTGCCACCAAAGTACAAGCGAATGCCAGGGAGACCAAAGAAAGGGAGAAATAAAAGCTTT
Organism: Solanum rostratum; assembly: GCA_029948455.1. Taxonomy (NCBI): domain Eukaryota; kingdom Viridiplantae; phylum Streptophyta; class Magnoliopsida; order Solanales; family Solanaceae; genus Solanum; species Solanum rostratum. The sequence goes on along the minus strand of CM057050.1, from coordinate 52,626,472 downwards.
GGAGAGAAATTGTCAACAAGTTCAAACTGCTGCAGTAAGTGTGGACACGAAGGACACAATAGGCGAACTTGTTCTTTTTTCCCAAATGAGAAATGAATGCTATTTTTATGATGTATGAATTATATGAATATTTGTTAATAAGTTGAATAAATGAGGTATCAAATTGTATTTCTTTGCGAGTAAATGTGTGAGTTATATTGTGCAAGTTTTTAATAAAACATAATCTGATTATTGATAGGATATTTTCGCGATTACATTCCGAGTTATGTTGACTATTGCTGTAGAATATAGTAAGAGCATTCAATGTTAACAATGACTCTTAGTGAGTTAACACAATAATAATATATTTTTCCATTTATTGCTCTTCTTTCTTTTTGATACTTGATTCATTGTATTAGATATTGAATCAAATTAAGTGAGGACAATTCTTTTAAAAAAAAAATGTAACAAAAATCAGTTAAATGGGTGGATATAATGCCAAAATATAATATAAATTTAAAATAAAACATCCTGCTGTAATGTATCAACATTGAACAAACTTAATAAAACTTAACTAGTATAAAATCCTAAACAAACAAAATATGAAAAAGGTAACCTAAGACAAAATGATTAATTTTCCTTTGTCGGGTGCTTTGTAGACATCCCTTGGCCTTGGAGGATCGTCATTTTCGCTTTCATACCCATCAACATTCTTCTCAGTTCCATATGACCACAAAAGTGCGGCATATCTTTTACGAATGTAATCAGCATCAAGTGGAGTCGATGGGATTGGAATACCGTCACTCAAATACTCAGCGTATGCCGCGACAAATACCCCACAATCACTGCAAGTAAATGTATCAAGTCCGTTAAAATGAAATGAAAAAAAAAAAATTTAAAAGGTTGAAAAACTTACAGGCTGTCACTGTTTTGCTTAGCAATGTCAGTGACAAATTCAACTATAAAAGGTCGTTCCTGGCCAATGAAGGAACCGGTGGACGAATCCTTGTATGCGTCTAAACCAGTCCATTGTGTGCGATCGGTTTTTTCAAAAAATCCACTTTCATGCAGATACGTTGGGAGCATCACTGCCAGTTTATTTATTTCAGCATATTGATTTCTGCGGCGTGAACCAGATGACGAGTCATAAACACGTATCAGCCTATCTTTCAACACAATAACAGCAAGGACCCAGTGGAACGCATTGCCACAATTAACTGGAACAAACACCTCATCGACAAGGTGCCAGGGCGATGCAGCAGGTATCGAAAACCCTTTTATCATGTTGATGACGGACCTCTCGCTCGCTGCATTTGCTGATATCCTCTCTACAGTTTCCTGAGTACTTAATTTGTCTTCATCAGTGATCTCATAGTACCTTGCATGAGTAGCAACTACGAAGTTCATGAAAATGCAGTTGACTGTCGTGAATCTGAAACTGTTACTTGACTGATACTTGGATTTTTTCCGGAGGTAGTACAAAACAACGTCTATATGCTGCACCAACAGAAACATTTTAAGAATACGGAACAAAAAAGGACATATTTAAAGCTCATTAATCTAACCTCATCTGTCCAACATCGGTTTTTCTGAGACATCAAATAAAACCAGTTTTTACTTGTGGGCGTGGCAACAACAAAATCACATTTTGACACACCAAGTTGTGAATTCCTGACTTTATAATGCTCATCGGTATCCTTCCTGGTATTATGTTGGTATCTAACATGGTAAGTGATACAGACAAGGATAATATGTAAAAAAAAATATAAAAAAAAGGAAGAATATGTGGTACCTCTTATGATGCGATACGAGCAAACCTTTGTTCACCCATGTATCGTACTCCTTTATGATATCCCATGGTGGTTGGTAACAAATGCCATATCCTTCGAAAGGGTGTCTCATCTGATTGGTAAATGGCATTTTCCCCTTCCCTTTATCATCTGAACTGAAGGATGACATAAATGGGGACTGACGAAACCTTGACGGGTTTCTGCTGCGTTGTGGGGGAGTAACAGATGCATCGTGCAAAACTATTTCTTTTGACGGTAAGGTTGTAGGTAATTGACTGTCACTTAGAAGCCACGGATTGTTATCCAGTTCTTCTTGCGTGCAAATTTTCAGGGGTGTTGCTGATATTGGGTTCTGAAGTTTGTGAAGAAGAGCGTCTATGGCTTCATTTGTTCCCTCCGAGAAATCAGAAACGTCCTTAAATGTATTTAAGACAATTGTGAATAAATAAATTATACTTACCAAATGTGCTAAGTATATAATATAAAAATGATAGTTTACCTCAGTTTGATTAGTTGCAGCTTCGCTTTCGATTTCCTTCTCTTTCCCTGATATGCTGGAATAACTTGCAAATGCTTCAGTATGGATCTGTTCGTCTTGAATGTCCACGCTTGGAGAGTCCTAATCAAATATATGAAAAAATGTTGAAAAAATAAAATAGCAATAATGTAGAAAAGGGGTGTGCTGCAATTTGGTGATGGGCATCGTACTTACCCTAACTGCCTCATCTAGTGGTGACTCTTCACCAACTTCTTTTTGGTTTAATGTTGACGTATCCAAACCTGGAGATTCATCTTGAACCTGTGTGTATCAATATGTTTCGCAATCGTGGTTATTACATTTAAAATAACAATCTTATTGTTATTCGAAGACAATAATAAGCAACCTTCGTGTGGACTGGTGGAACAACGTTGACAGACTCCTGGACATGGTCTTTGACAGCAACTTCATCACTGTGATACTGTTCATCTCCGACAATGTCATCTTTTGATTCTCCTTCATTGTCAACCACAACCTTGATATTTTCCTTGTAGTTTTTAGATGACTGGATATTGGCATCGTCGACCGGCTGTTGCGCGCCATGAAGGATTTCTTCGCGGACCGGTGGTTGCACGCCTTGAAGGATCTGATCTGCTGTTTCCGGTGCATTGGAATCACCAAATCCCTGTATGTGGAAATATGCTTATAACACGATAATTAAATAAGAGCAAAATACATTATTCGATGAATAAAAAAAAAAAGATTCTAAAATAGAAAGTATCTAAACCCCTTTATTGAAACAAACTGTATATTGATACTTTAAATTCTGCTAAACTATGTTGGTTGATACTTTAGAAACGTGAGTATCAACCAACTTACATATTATGAGTATCAACAAACTTACATATTATGAGTATCAACCAACGTACATATTATAAGTATCAACCAACTTACATATTATGAGTATCATCCAACGTACATATTATAAGTATCAACCAACTTACATATTATGAGTATCATCCAACTTACATATTATAAGTATCAACCAACTTACATATTATGAGTATCATCAGCTGTATAATGGTAAGTGAATAATCAATATCTAATTTTGATTTCCAAAACTTTAAATGGTAAATGAATCAACAATATCTCTATCAACACATATCCATACACAAAACAACATTGAAAATGAATTGGTCAAGAATAATGAGAAACAGGAGAATTTTAATTTGTGTACCTTGAATTCGCTTGGACCAATATCTTGCTGATGAGATTCATTGTGGAAAGAAGTTTGTGGATCATTCTTCAGAGAGTTAACCTCGTCGCGTATTGCCTTCAATGTGGCAGTGTGATGTGAAAGCATAAACGATTCAAGAGATTTGAACTTGTCATCAATCTTGAAAAAAAAAGAAATTTACTAAAATTTAAAATAAAATCAAATGTGAAACTTATGATAAAATAAAAAAAATAAACATGGTGTTTACATACGTATTTGATCAGGAACTCTTTCAACCCAGTAATGTCTTCCCCTTCCGTGCGTTTGTCATCAGAAACACTGGGTGTGGGTACATCTTGCTGCTTATTAGGAGTTGACCGTTTAACATGAGGCTGAGCAAACTCTACAGCCTTTTTGTGCTTTGCACTATCGGAAGGGGTTCTCTTGGGGGATTGATGAATTCTTTGCTTTTTAGGCGGAGGTGACGCTGATGTAACACAACTGCGCTTGGACTTCCTAAGCAACTGTGTGGGAGGCTCAGATGTAAAGTCCTCAAAACCGTGTACCTGTACGTTTTCATCTTTCAACGACTGTCGCCGAGAGGACACATTACTGCCTGATGCTGATTTATCCGGTTGGGGCCTATCGTCTGGGGTATTCGGCAAATCCAAAGATGCCAATTCTTCATCAGTCGGGGTTAAGTTTGAACAGACAGCCTGGGGGAAAAAATTTAATGATACTTATAAAAAAAAACTAAGTATCAACCAATATGGAAACGGACATTAATTGTTACCTCGCTGAATATTGTAGACATAAAATATTCAAACTTTGGCTTCAGCCCGGTGACCCTCCAGTTCAGAATTCTTGGTATGCGATTGGCAGCCCTAACTGCGATATCATTCGGGACTGTAGACGCACATTCATATATCCATACATTCAAAACATATGGCATCCCAGACAAACGATACAGCTGCTTGGCTTTTGTGCAGTCTTGCCTGAATGTATACATCAACTTATTGTATGCATCTTTTCCCCATGGATAGTTGATGTAACTGTCATCTTCAACCATACGAAAATCGTCGGCAGATATGGGGGTTTCAGCTACTTGAGAAAATACAAATGTATGGATGAAATACAAAATGGCCATTTGAACTGCATCCTCAATGGTATCCCAATTTCCCATCAAAAAACGCTGAACCAGACGGCGCTTATGAATCTGCGAAACTGCATCAGGGAAATATGTTTTTAGAAGTCTACTAGGAGGCGATCCATGATACCTGAAATCTTCCACATTCCCAGTACACTTAAGGCCACTGATGAGAGCGAATTCTCTGATTGAGAAAGACAGAACATTTCCCTTTGAATGTCTGACATGCACAATGTCCATGTCTTTGTGTTTAACTTCGTTCAACATGATACACTTTATACCTTGCCCTTGAAATTTACATGGAGGGATGTCAAGGTAGTGTCCAAATATGGTTTCACGGAACTTGGCAACAGCCTCAGCGCCAATGGAAAACTTAATATCATCAACAATGTTGCTATTATATGAAGATCCGAACTTCAAAGGGTGTTTAGGGATCGACTTTATCACATAACTCATACCCTGAATCACAAAACCCAAAAAGCATGATTCAGAACAAAAATAGCACTAATATCAGTAAGGATTGGTAATACTTTCCATGATATATAAAAACAAAGTGTATCATTATTTTGATGCAGAAATTGGATAATGTTGAGTTCTTTCTTAAGTATCAATTTATGTTAAAGTGTTAGGTATCCACAACATCATTTCAAAACTCATTCCTAAAATAACCAACCTCAGTAAATAATCAAGAATCCAATTACTTTATGTATCATGCTAGCAATTATATAACATTTTGACCACCATGCCAGTGAAAAAACAATGAAAATTTCTAACCAGCATAACAGATATCAAAGTCCATAAAACAGATAACATATCAGGTATCAGGTTCATACAAATAAAACCAGGTATCAAATATTTTAGTGTCCAATAACACTCAATAAGTTGGGTATCAACAATAACCAACCTCAGTAAATAATATAGAATACAATTACTTGATGTATCATGCTAAAAATTATAAAACATTCTTGACAATCATGCCAGTGAAAAAAACAAGGATAACATAATTTTTGAGTATCAATTCCAAATGATTTGATAGGTATCTACTTCGACTATCAAAACCCCCAAAATAATATGTTTCGATTATAAATCATCAAGTTCAACACTATCAGTGGAGATATCAAGAACACAATTAGGTAAAGTATCAAACAAAGTTAAATTATTAGGTATTCAGAGTTAATTTCAAAATCCCTAAAAATTTAGGTATCAATTCAAGAATCAACAACATTATAAATTCTTTTATTAATACATCATACAAAGATTCAACACAGATTTTAAACAGAAATTATTTTGTGTATCTGTGGGTTTGTGAAAATAGAATCGATTACCTTGGGCAATGGTGCTCGAAAAGCATTTGAAGAAGATGCCCTACTGGTACGACTTGCATGATGTTTCCCCTGGAGATCGAGACGTTGAAGGTACATTCTTATCTTTTTTATCTTTAATGTGTGATGTTTCGCCGGCGTCGTCACTGTTATGCTGTTCCTCGGCGGCAATGCCGGCTTCGTCCCCTCTGTTAGGATCGTCTTGTGAGAGACCAAGGCTAAATGAAGGAATAGAATCCATTGTTGATGGAGAATGAAGAAGATGGAGGATAAAATGTAGAATGAAGAAAATTGAGAATGGAGAATGGAGAAAATGGATAATGGAGGATGGAGAGTGACAGTTTGAGCGAATGGAGAGTGGAGAGTGGCAGTTTCAGCGGTGTAGAAGAAAATGGAAATTTTTGTGAATCAAAAATTGTAAAAAGAAAAATTTGAAATTTAAAATGGTAACTGCCATTGAAATAAAAATAAAAAATTATATATTAAAAAAAAATTGATTTAAAAAAGGAAAAAATAAAATGTAAAAACTGGTTGACATTAAATATACTTCCATATTTAAAACCGTACTAAATATATTCTTTAATTAATAAAATAATAGTGAGGTATCAAAAAAAATTGAATCTTATATAAAAGTCGGTATTTTAGAAGTTTTTGAAAAATGATGGGAAAAAATGAAATTTGGAAGAAAAAGTATGGGATTTCCATAAATTTTCCTTTTTTTTATTTTATTTTTTTGTAAAAGCAATGTATCATAAGACAGAATGAAGTTTTAGTTAGTAATATAGTCAAATTCTCTACAATAATCATTTAATATAAAGGTTTTTTATTATAACAATCTAATTTTCTCCGCAATCAATTTTTTATGATATATTTTTCTTCTCCACAATACCATTTGTAATAATGATGACATTCATTATAGCAATACACTCTTTGTAAAATCACCCCTTAATAACAATTATACTCAAATATTGCATAATGATATTTTGTAAGAAATGTATTATGCATAAAATAAAGGAACTGTAACGCCCGATAAACTTACCAAAATAGCCCTAGAAGAGAGGTATGCGCGTAACGCATCTTCGAATGCTCGTATGGCAAATTCGAGGTCGAATTTGTGATCAGCACGAAAAATTGAATGCGAAAATGGCCTCAGTCCAAAACGAAAAATAGTGACGGTGCGCGACGGAGGCATGTCGCGCCTTTGTAGAGGAGTCACACTTATATTTTTTCTATTCTAAATTTTTCGACGGGATTGGGAAAACTGGTTCAGAAACTTTTTGGAGAAAATATATTGTACGCGACCAGTCCACATCACAGACTGGGTTATTCCGAGAATGAAAAATTTCTAAATTTTTGTGAGGGGCATTTCGGTCAATTCCCAACCCCTCCAAACTCTATACCCAATCTCGTTAAAAGGGTCTAAAAACCCCATTATAAGTCATTTTCTAATAATCTAACAAGACTAGGGCTTGAGGAAAGAGGAGAAGAGCTTGAGCTTGAGGAATTCAAGAGGGATTCTTGAAGGTGATTGTTGATAGTTTCATCCCAGATATGTAAGGCTAAACTAGAAGCATGAGATTGTCCTCTCATGTGCCCCATAAATAGTCATAGATGAGTTGAAAGTCTGTTGAGTCTACATGCATAATTCATGATGATTTTTATTGAAAATCTTATTAAATTCATATATTTTTCTATGTTGATGATCATTGTAAACTATAAATGTATAATTCATATATTGAAATGTGTAAATGTATAATTCATTTATTGAAAATCTTATTAAATTCATATATTCATACATTTATAATACATATATAATTCACTTTTAATAGATAATGCAGTTGCTATAAATGGTAAATATTTTTCAAATATGGAATATCTAGGTAATAAATAAAAAATGTGTTTAAAAACGATACATATTTTATAAAAGGGATTCAAAAAGGTAGTTATTAGTAATTATGTTAAAGGAATAATTACCTTTAATCCCTTTTATGAAATATTTACTCTTTTAAACACATTTTTTTATTTATTACCTAGATATTCCATATTTGAAAAATATTTACCATTTATAGCAACTGTATTATGTATCAAAAGTGAATTATATATGTAATATATTTGTATTATAAATATATTAAAATGTCTTATAATTATGTCAATGAAAAAAAACTGCACTATATATTAAAAATGAATTATGCATATAATATAAATGAATTACACTATGTATAAAAGATGTATTATGTATTAAAAGTGAATTATATATGTACATATAAAACTTATATTTTGATAAAAAAAAAATCTGCATTATGTATTAAAAGTAAATTGTATATGTATCAAAACTATATTGTTATAAATAGTAAATATTTTCTAAATATGGTATATAGGTAAGTTTTTTTGAATCCCTTTTATAAAATATTTATTGTTTTTAAATATATTTTTTATTTATTACCTAGATATTCCATATTTGAAAAATATTTATCATTTATAGCAACTGTATTATGTATTAAAAGTGAATTATATATGTAATATATATGTATTATAAATGTATTAAAATGCATTATAATTATTTTGATTAAAAACTGTACTAGATATTAAAAATGAATTATACTATGTAATATAAATAAATTATACTATGTACGAAAGATGAATTAAAATTATAACGATATATTATAAGTGTCTTAAAATATATTAAACTTATATTTTGATAAAAAAAGATATGCATTATGTATTAAAAATGAATTATATGTATTAAAATCATATTGCTATAAATAGTAAATATTTTCTATATATGATGTATATAGGTAAGTTCACCTAAAATAAATTGTTAAATATTTATAATAATTATTATTAATATCATGTACATAATATATTTTAACTATGAATATTCAGAAGGATGAAAAATAAATATTTAAATAGCATTAATCAATTATGCTCATAACTTCACAACAAAAAGACTAGTAATATATGTCTCTTTTAGTTTCATATTCTTTCTATCCTCAAAACTAATGTTAGTGAAGAAATTATTACATAAATTGCTGAAATGGAAGAACAAAAGCCAGCAAATACAAAAAAGGAAAAGAAAAAAAAAGAAGAAGAGTGCTGACCGCAACTTGAAGTTAGATAGAAGAATCAAAATGATAAGCTCTTCAACAATATTTTTAAGGATGGGCTATCGAATATCCTTATACTGAAACTGAAAGTTTGGATAAAATTTTTTGTTAATTCACATAATATATTATATTATTGAGAGGTCATAATTTAAAAAATAATTTATAATCATAAAATTTTTATGCGATACTTGAAATTTTTAATTGCATATATTTCTTAAATTTTTTGGATTTCTCACTCGATTTTCGATGTTCACATTGAAACTTGATTATTCTTTATTAGTACGATAAAATTAATCATGAATTTATAAGTACTATATTAGTTTTTTAACTTTTAATCAAGAAAATATAAAATGAATTGAGATTTTAAATTTAACAGATATTTTATTTTTATTAATCATAATTAAATGAAATTGAACAATATAACAAGATTAGTAAATGAAATTGAACCATGTAACAATATTTGGCTGCAGCAGTCAAAAAAACTTTTAGAAAAAACCAGCAAACTGCTGATTGTTTTGACAATAGCACTAAATTCATTTTACCTTGAAAAAAAACTCACTCCCCCTATCTTGATACTTAGCTTCTACACTCCCATTTTTGTCCTTCACCATTCTTACGCGATCTCTTCTAAGCTTTCTCGAAATCATCTTCTTCAGCAACTTCCCATCTCCCTCTGTCGCCTCTCAGGTAAAATCTCAGAGTGGGACAGAGAGAAAGACTAGGGTTTGATTTGAGCTGATTTCGAGTTGATTCATCCTCCAAATCTGAAGAAGCGAGATCGTTTATGCTGGCAATGCAACAAATAATCAGTTAAAAGGTGAGTTTTGGTTGTATCTTTTTAGTTTTAGTTCACTTTCTGTTTTTCTCTTAAATATTTTAATCTATGGTGTAGTTACCTGGTGTATTTGTAGTGTTCTAGATCTGCGCGGAAATGCTGTGTTTTTAGGATTATTATCGAAAATTGAAGTCTGAGTTAGAGATCAGTAGGATCACTTAACCTTTTTTTATTTTGCATGGAAGGAAGTGATAGATGAGTGAAAATATTTAATATTTTGGTCGCCAGAATGGGATGGAAGAGTTAGAGTGATGTTGAGAATAAAGGTTCCTATTCCAGTAAGGAATGAACTTGGTGAATTCTCCATCTGTCTAAGCCAGTGTGGGCCGAGCTACTCAACATATATGTTGGTGGGAGGTAATAGATACTTGATAGGATTAGTGGAGGTCTGATGACGCTGTTGTTACTTAAAAGAAGTATTAAATCTTTTTGGTGTCATTTCTGAAGACCAGAGAAAAAGAAAAGAAAGCAAAAACGTGAAAGAGTAGTCTACCAATTATGTCAAAAAGACTTGGTCCTCCCTGCTCAACGTTTTGACATTTTTCAATGTTAAAATACAGTTATTGACAAATTATCTTGGAAATACTCAAATGGATTTGTTTAGGGGTAAAATCTTATGTCCAATAATTGCATCAAAGCATATTAAAGTTCCAAGAGGGGAAGGGGGCCTGCTATTATCATCATTGGGTAGTGAAGGTCAACTCAAGTTCGACTCAATGGATGGGTTGGAAGTTCTTAAATCGACTACCGTAGGCACCAAGGATGTGACCTAGTGATCAATGAACTAACTAATTATTTTATGTTCATATTTCCTAGAATTTATCTAATAGTATCTGCTGGCACCCAGGCTCTAGAAAAGCTGAGTGGTGCCCTTGGTTGCATGCTAATTTATTTGTCTAAAGGAATAAGGATCAATCCCACCAAATGCTCTCTTTTCTCCTTTTTTAGTGGTGCACCCATGTTCTAGAAATCCTAGTTCCGCCTCTACCTGGAGATCGCAAGTACCCGATAGAATAATTTAAGTGCGCACAAGTTGGCGCTGACACCACTCTTATTAATAAAGATGTGCCAATGGAAGGCAGAGAAAGTAAAAAAATGAGTAGAAGTGGGTAGACAGGTCTCATTTTTGAATCATTTTCCCAAGATGTATGAGTGCATTTTGGGTTTCTGTGGGGGGAAGTGAACTTTTGATTCCTCATTTGCAAGATTGGTGGTGGAAGGAAGTTATTTCACTAAACTGGTTCATGGGATCCTATTTTAGGTGAACTGTCTATTTTTGCATCAAATAGATTTTATATATGTTAAGGAAAAAACATGTAATCAATTTTCAGGGAAGCCTTCCATAAAAGGCAAAAAAAGATTTTTTAGGAAGGTCTTGGTGACATAGTAATGTGGAAAAATTACCTGGAAAAATAATTACACTGATAAGGTGCAAAAGTATGTTGTTTCAGTTCAAACTCTTCTGACTATTAATAAAAGTATGTGGTTTCAGTTCAAACTCTTCTGAATATTAAATTGTGATAAAACAATCATCTAGCCCAAACTCTAGGGAGGTGAGACAAGTTGTGGTCACCTCGGTTTAGCTATACCAATCCAGAATCTTAACGATATGGGCACTATTTGATTCTTTGTGTTATCCCTTGTCAAATGAAGTAATTTAATTAGCTTTTGCTGGTTGTATTACGAAGGCGACTGCTCTAGTTGATTGATTCTATCATTTATTACTGCTCTTTCGGTTTCTTACTAACTTGTTATGAGTTGGAATGTCTTTTGACTAAATATTATCTTCAGCAGCTTTTATTTTAAAAAAATGTTATATGATAACATACTATAGCAATAGATCACTTCAACTATCAGTTCACTTCTCACTGAAGTCATACTACGCTCTTTTCTGCTTTGCGCATGTATTTTCATATAGTAAGTCTGGCCTGTTGAAAGAATTTGTTTTTGTGGGTTGTTTATTGGTTTCATATATCTTTTAGCACTGGAAATATGCGTTCATGGTGGGGAAAATCATCTTCGAAGGAAGCAAAGAAGAAAGCGACCAAAGAGAGATTTATTGATACATTGCATCGCAAGTTTAAGAGTCCAACTGAAGATAAGTCTCCAAGTAAATCAGGTGGATCTCAAAGACCCAACAGTGACATTGCTTCTGAGAAGGGTTCTCAGTCCCAAGCACGGTCAAGGTCATCATCTCCTTCCAAGAATGTCTTGAGATGTCAAAGCTTCGCTGAAAGGGCTCTAGCCCAACCACTACCTCTTCCAGGTTTGCCACCTGCAAGTGTAGTCCGGACAGACTCTGGAATCAGTCAATCTGCAAAACCCAAAGTGGAAAAGGGCTCAAAGCCATCCCTGTTTCTGCCTCTCCCAAAGCCTGCATGCATCAGGCACAGACTGGACCCTGCAGATGCTGATGGAGAGCTTGTCTTTGCATCAATTTCTAGTGAGTGCTCTATTGAGAGTGATGATCCTACTGATTCACGCCAACGCAGTCCACTAGCATTTGATTATGAAACTGGTAACCGGACTGCCTTGGGTAGCCCTCCAAGGTATGCAAATGCCGAAGCTCACTTAAATGAACTGTGTGCACAAATGGATTCTTTAACTGCTTAAGCATCTAATGGTTTTCCTTATTTGAAACAATTCATTTGCCTAACTTGTTTTGCTTCTTTTTTTTTTTTGGTAACTACACGACCCTGGTTGACATAATTTCTTTTCCTTTTTTGGTTTCAAAGATTGGCTGTTAAGGATCAATCTGCTGTTGGACAAATAAGCACAAAAGAGGCAACTGAACCAGTTAATTTTTCTCCCAGTGGACATGTCTCCTCTCGATCTCCTAAGAGACGACCATTAAATAGCCACTTGCCCAGTATACAGATTCCTTCTCATGGTGCCCTTTGCAGTGCTCCTGATAGTTCTATATCAAGTCCTTCCAGAAGTCCAATGAGAGCTACTGGCTGTGAGCAAGTTAGTAGTTCTACTTTTTGGGCAGGAAAGACTTATCCAGATCTTCCTTTACTTGGATCTGGCCATTGTTCAAGCCCAGGGTCTGGTCAGAATTCTGGACATAATTCCATGGGAGGAGATATGGTAGGACAATTGTTTTGGCAGCCTAGTAGAGGGAGCCCTGAGTACTCTCCAATTCCTAGTCCCAGGATGACAAGTCCTGGACCTAGCTCAAGAATTCACAGTGGTGCTGTCACGCCTATTCATCCCAGGACTGGAGGTGGAGCATCTGAACTGCAGACTAGTTGGCCTGATGATGCAAAACCAGAAAGTCATCCTTTGCCCCGTCCCCCTTTAACAATTTCCAACTCTTCACCCTTTTCTCATTCCAATTCAGTTGCAACATCTCCCTCAGTGCCGCGAAGCCCTGGTAGAGCAGAGAATCTTTCTAGCGCTGGTTCTCGCTGGAAAAAAGGGAAGTTGCTTGGTAGAGGCACATTTGGGCACGTTTATGTTGGTTTTAATAGGTACTTTAATACGGTCAGCACTTGATTTTCTTATGTTTCCTATTTCATTGCGTGTGGCCTTTTCAAATGAAGAAGGAACTCAATCTTTATATATTGCCTCGTCATTGACAATCAAAGATTACTTGCTGATGTCCTGGTTTAATGCTTGGCCATCTTATCCCCCCAAAAGGGGAAGAATTAATGCTTAGCCATGTGTTTGTTCACAGTGATAGTGGAGAAATGTGTGCAATGAAGGAGGTGACTCTATTTTCAGATGATGCGAAGTCAAAGGAAAGTGCAAAGCAGTTGGCCCAGGTAGGTTTACCGCATAAGTAACAGTCTGTTTGGTCTTATTTCCTTTGACTACCTAGAGATTTGTATTCCTGATGAGCTCATATTCGAGTATGTTCTTCTATTCATTTATTTTGCAGGAGATTGCATTGTTGAGTCGATTAAGACATCCAAATATTGTCCAGTATTATGGCTCAGAGATGGTTAGTTTTTAACAGTTAATTGATTTTTAAATATTTCAAGTGAAAGTTTTTATTTAATTTCTGGTGAGGGACATGTCATAGTGCCGACATTGTTAGCTTTATATTTTAACTAGTATTAGTACCCACATAATGCACAGACAATATACCAGTCCACTATACTCCATTTAATATAATATAAGATTTTTTATTTTATTGTTCGCAATTCCTCAATTGTCAAAATTTATCAGTACTATTTTTATATTATTTTGTTATTTTATTTTTAAATTAATCATAGGTATAAATATCCCCAGGTTATATTTGTCCCCCTTGTTTTACTTTTTATCAACTATGATGTTTTAATTACTTTTCCTTCTTTATTATTTTATCATTGAAATAGTGTTATACCTTAAATTAAATTATAATTTTGAATTCGTTCAAACTACAAAGTTACCAGTTTCAAAAGAAGAATTCGTTGAAACTATAAAAATATATTTATTATTTTTAATCAGAATTACTACTGATGTTTTTCAATGATTGTTCTTTTTACTTTGCGTGCAACAAGAATTAAAATTATCTTCTCTTCTTTTATCAATATAAAATATAAAATTTGTGTTTCAACTTTAATCATCAAGATTATCTATATGAGAAAATTTAATTTTATTTGTAAATCTATTCTCCTCATTATACATTCTTTTCCCAACTATCTATATTTGATTAGCTTTTACCATTTGATGAACATTTGATCTTATACCAAAAGCCTAATCTTTCATATTCAAGTCTTACATCATCCTCATTACAATACATATTGATATTATTCCAGCAAAATAAAACACTTATTGAAATCATCAAAAGGACATGAAACCAACATAAGTAGCGAATCCATATCTAGATAGCAAGTAAATAATCGTTTTTCAGAATTTCGCAATCAAACTAAATTCTGCATCCAAAAATAAGTAACTGAGAAAAACAGTGAAAAAATGTTTGTAAAACAGAAAGAAAAAGATATATAACAATGGATTAGTGATTTGCTACGATTAGATTTTTAATTTAAATGGCTTTATCTCAATGCTTTTGAATATAATTTGTGCATGTGTTTGTGAGTTAGCAGAGGTAATAGGGGCAAGGGTTGTGTACCTAGGTTAGTTTTAGTTTATTCTTCTTCTTCTTTTTTTTTTTTTTTTTAGATTAAAATCAAATGCAAAGATAAAATAGATAAGATTAGAATAAACTTAATGTCACTAGTCTACCTTAGATTAAATTATAATTTTGAATTTGTTAAAACTATAAAATAAGTCGAGGGTCCCTAGGAAACAACCTCTCTACTTCTTACGAGGTAGTGGGAAGGTCTGCATACATTTCTACCCTCCCCAGACCCCACTTGTGGGATTTAACTGGATATTTTGTTGTTGTTGTTAAAACTATAAAATAAAGAAAAGTCTACATTAATTTATCAGTATAACTAGTGATATTTTTCAATAATTGTTATTTTTGTATTACTTGCAATAAGAATTTAAAAGTTTCTCCTCTTTTATTATTAATATAAAATATAAAATTTGAGTTTTGATTTTAATTATCAAAATTATTTATATGAGAAATTTAAATGTATTCGAAGTTGCTCGGATTCTTCATTTTTAGTTCCGCATCCATGCCACACAACATGGGTGTGAGATCCACATTGGATTTGATCAACCGATTTTGGAAACTTCAAGCAAAATCAAATTTGGGACAAATAGAAATAATATCAGTTAGCAAAACAAAAGCTGAAGTGAAATTGAAAACAATGGAGTACCTTGTAAATAGAAATTTCTATGCCCGTCCTTTTTCCTTAAATCACCTTTTGGGATTTTCCTACTTTTCTCGTATAATACCTTGTAAGCATTTCACAGAATGTCTCATAATTTAGATGTATAACTCTACTTTTAGATATTTGATAATTTTTAACCAAGTCCCCGCATCCATATCCACACCTCAGAAGCTCAAAATTTAGGTAAAAAAGGATCTGATTTAACCACTAGATCCGCACCCACACCGGCACCCATACTGGAGTCTGAGCAATTTAGATTATAGTGCCAACACTAACACTGTAAGTTATGCTAACAGACTTCTTGTTCTAGAGTATTGATTTCTTATTCTATTTCTGTAACAGCTAACTCCAAAATTCAGTAGGGCTCTTCATTCAAGTTATACGTGTTCCCTTTCATAAATTTTAGTAATCTATTTAGCTTGCTCTTCTTCTGAATTGTTTTCCTCATTCAGGTTCCTGATAAATTATATATCTACTTGGAATATGTATCTGGTGGGTCCATTTATAAGCTTTTACAAGAATATGGTCCATTTGGAGAAACAGCAATTCGTAGTTACACTCAGCAAATTTTATCAGGGCTTGCATATTTACATGCTAAAAACACTGTGCATAGGTAAACCTTTCTTTGGTTGTATTATTTGGTGATATCACCCTTTCAGCAGTCTTGACCAGTATATACTGAATCCTGACAGCAGCTCCACTTTTGCAGAGATATTAAAGGTGCAAATATTCTCGTTGATCCAAATGGGCGCATAAAGTTGGCAGACTTCGGAATGGCCAAGCATGTAAGATTAAGCATAGGCTTGTACAACTGCATTATTTAGCTGCTGTTTGGACATGAGATGTCAAATCATGATTTCGAGTATTTATTTCAAGTAATGTGTTTGTTTGCCTCATTTTGAATGAAACTTTAACTTTAACTTGAAATTCTAATCTCAAATTCACCTAAAAAATAATTACCCAATCCTATTTTACTCCTCGTCCCTACTTTGCTAACCCATATTTTATTAAAAATGTAATCCACAAACCACTGCTTCCCTTTCCTAACCCCAAAACAGCTCCTTCTCCAAAAAGCCACACCTGCTCAATCCATATTTGGGGAAATTTTGATATTTTCACTAATTCTAGGGTTCTCGTGTTTATGAAAAAAGTATAACTGTTAAAATCAAAATTTGCATGTCCAGAAAAATTTCAACTTCAAATCAACCTCTACTCAAAATCTCAAATAAATGATTTCAAGTTCATTGGCCATGGACAAATACCTATTTAGTAAGGTGATGCCAATTACTATGAAGATTGTAAATGATTGGAAATAGCATGTCACATCTAATATTCTAACTTGTAGCATTTTTGGAATGAATTAAAAAATTTCTAGTTTTTAACTTTGTGGCATTAAACTTAATTCCTAACTTTTGGAAAGATAAAGTACAAATTGATCCATTAAGATTGCTTTGGTGTGATCGTCTCCCACCTGGAACTATATAAGCCTTGCCATCAAATTTGAGCTGCATTTACGTGGAACTGGGTCTTAAATTGCTCAATTACAAATTTGCAGATCACAGGGCAATCTTGTCCATTATCATTCAAAGGAAGCCCTTACTGGATGGCCCCCGAGGTTAGAATATACTTTAGGAATTTAAACATTTTGTGTGCACCTCCTCTGTTTATACTTATAAAGTAACATGTAAAATCATCACTTTACCATTGACGCAGGTAATAAAGCATTCTAGTGGCTGCAACCTTGCTGTTGATGTATGGAGCCTTGGATGCACTGTCTTAGAAATGGCTACATCAAAGCCTCCTTGGAGTCAGTACGAAGGAGTAAGTAATTTTAGCCTTGAGAAGCTTAATAAGAGCATCACTTTTTTCCTTCTTTTTTTGGGGGAGGGGGTGCTGAACATTGCTGGAAGATGGGACCTTTTTCTTTGATAATATTTGGACTGTCAATACCACTTCATTCCCTTGACCTGTATTATGTGGTGTTTTATGTCATATGGCCAAAAGGTTGCTGCCATGTTTAAGATTGGGAATAGTAAAGAACTCCCAGCAATACCGGAACAGCTTTCAGATGAGGGAAAAGATTTTGTGAGGAAGTGTTTGCAGCGTGAGCCGCGGAATCGTCCTACTGCTGCTGAGCTATTGGAGCATCCTTTTGTAAAAGATGCTGCCCCTCTGGAAAAGCCAAATATGTTTCCTGCATCTTTCGATCTTCCGTGTGCTGCTGCAAATGGGATAAAACCTCTGGTACATTGTTCATCTTGGTCTTATTTCTTTTATTAAGAGATTGGGAAACTTCTGTCAAGAAACCTGAAAATACTTGCACCTCATGATGCTTGTGTAAATGCTTTTATTGATTACTTCTTTTGTTCTAAAACCATAAACAATTATTAATATCAGCAGATTGAGCAAAATAAACTGATTGATTATGCATTTTCAGTAGTCAGACTTATATCATTGAGTTCTGCCAACATATCCTCATAATTCCGTTCTCGATTTAGATTCATATGTGTCAATGTTTGGCATTGATCTAGTAGTCTATTAATATAATCAAATGACAAAAGCTTTTTTACCCTGTTTATAATGGTAAGGTAAGTTTATTAATAATGACACATTAAGAAGGTATCTTAGCATATTTCAGTAAGAGTAATTTTGGACAGTTGCATGGAATCACAGTAATTTGGACAGTTGCATGAAGTTACCTATGTTCTTAAAATATGGTTTGCATACTCTGGACTGGTAGATGATGTAACTTGGATATTAGTATTGTCTAGGTTTAGGATTATTTGCTCGTACAGTTCACATCACCCTCCATATTTGTGAATATAATTTCTGTCTGACCAATCAAAAAGGTTTAGGATTGTACTCTTGCATGCTTATCTTGCCCTGTGGCAAATTCCTAGGTTCTAGTGGTCGTTTTGGCTTATTTTTAGAAGTCAGGTTAATAAAGAGGCAAGTGTTTTTAGGGACACTAACAATGTCTCCAATTCTTGGGGATCACTAAATAGTTTTAAATATCTTTTAGGCAGGACAGCAAATCAGGACAGGAAGTTCCAACTTGTTGACATTTGAGTTGGTTCTCTGAACTGTCTTAGAAAGTTTTTTTTTCTTTTTCAGAGACTAACTAAACTTCATTTTGATGGTGGAGGAAACTTAAAAAATTAATCTTTCTCCCATTCCGTTTGCTTTGCTTCTATTTTGTCCTTCTTTCCCTTGAGTTTAATTGCTTGCTCCGAATGCTTTAGCACAACTTAGCAAGATCAGAGAGATGAGGTGTCTTTAGCTTCTTCACTCAAAAAGAGAACAAGTAAAGCAATTGAGTCTGAGCATCCTGGTCCTGAATGTGCGAAATGAAGATACATCTTCATGCCAAGTTGCTAGTCATCATTACGTTTGATCTCTTAGTTCCAGCACATGGTATAATGGACCAATACTATGTCATCCTTAAAACAGGTAATAATTATTGGTCCCACATTAGAATAGTTTTAGGAATAAAAGACTGAAAACCTGTTAAATACGTACAACAAATCCTCAATGTGTGAACGTGTACAAATTGTAATTCCGAGTGAACTTTTCAATTTACAGAATCAATCTTTAACATATCGATGACAAGAAATTAATAGGTTGACGTGGCATGGTTTCTTTATTTTGGAATTCAGTGCCCTGGGTTGATGTTGACTGCTGTGTTGTTTACAAATTTTATTTAGGGCGTTGGATCTGCACGAAATTATCCTACAACAGATACGGAAAGGCTGGCTAACCACTCACCCAGAGCGTCAAAATCTAAGTTTCACTGCAGGTCTTCTTGATTACTTGAAACTTTCAAATGCCCTCTGATTCATTGTTGAGAAAATTTTTAGAAGAAAGTTCTCATTAAATTTATTATTTCTCTCATCTCAATATACTTGGAGTAAAAGAAAACTGCATGACAATAGTATTCGTACTTCTGATCGCTAATTTGTTTTTCATTGTACAGTGATATCCACATTCCGAGGAACATATCTTGCCCTGTCTCCCCAATAGGTAGTCCTCTTTTACATCCAAGGTTGCCTCAAAACCTAAATGGGAGGATGTCTCCCTCGCCTATATCCAGCCCTCTCAACACGTCTGGCTCATCAACACCAATCTCTGGAGGGAATGGTGCTATCCCATTTCGTCAAATTAATCAGTCCGTTTACTTGCAAGAGGCCAGAACAGTTCCAAATAGTCCCTATATGAATGGCTCTCCTTACTGGGATCCTGATGTTTTACGAGGGTCACCATCAGGATCTTATGCTTTCCGAGAATTGGCATCTGCTGAGTATGATGCTCTGGGAAAGCAGTTTGGGAGGCATGCCACAGGAGAACTTTGCAATGGGCAATCAGCCTTGGCCAATCGGGTGTCCCAGCAACTTTTAAGGGATCATGTGAAATTGGTTTCGTCGGTAGATCTCAACCCTTGTCCTCCCTTGGCAGGTCGCACAGGTGGAGTATGAGATGTATATCAGACATATTGTTGATGGAGAGCTTGAAAAGTTTCATGTGTAAATCTGCTTTCAGCTTAAGCACATTCAAAGGCAGCTATTTTGTACAACAAGCATCTCCTAAGAGGGAGACTAGGAAATGTAGAGGTATCTTGGCATAACTTCATTATCTATTGTCAGTTTGATCAACCTGATTTCTTCCACCTGTTCTTTGGGTCTAGTGTTCCAAAGATGAAGCACTTCCCAGTGAGAATATATTGACCCTCTGTCACTTGAAATTATAGCGACTAGTCCAAATACATCTGCCTGATTGGACTTGATATCTAACTTGAGCCAAGAACTAATGATTCATTTGCTTTTGAAGGTTGGCTGCCAGTTATTCAGTGTATAGCCAATCCTTCATGAAGGCATTAATGGCACCAAACTTGTATATTTATGTTGTCCCATAGAAAATAGAAAAGAGTAAGCCTGGAAGTATATCAGGAAGAATCCTTTTACTTTTCTTTCCTTCCCCCTTTCCAAGTGGGGTTCCTGTAAAGCAAACAATGAGCTGGGATAGTCCAGGTACTGTGTTGATTGAACAATCAGAGGAAGATTTCACTTCCTGTATTAAGGTGCTTTAATGCTGTAACTGATATCTGTGAGTTATATACATCTTGTTTTGGATGCACAATTATTTTCCCTTTCTACTTGAAATCCCCCGCTGCAAGTATCTCTCGGGAGGAGTTCACCTCCAGACTCCAGTAGCGTTCAATACATTGCTGGATTCAAGCCATGTTAAGCTGCAGGTCTGGGTTAACTTTTGTTTTTATTGCTTTCTATTCAAGTTTGTGGCTAATATCCAGCAAAATGTATCGAACGTAGCCTGATGGAAAAATACTGGAGATGATCTACACTTGGTTCTTTCTAGGTGTCCAAATTAATTGAAAGTACTCCGGAACTTTCTCTCTGTTTTTTTAATCAATAAGTAGTTGGCTATTTTGATGTTTGGTAGGATTTCAGTTTGAGCCAACACAAAGTTGCAGAACTGAGCATTGCATTATGCATCCATTACCGCTTTATAAATGTACAGTACTGAGCATTGCATTGTGCATCCATTACCATCCTTATGCTTGGAAAGAACAAGTCAAGGCTAATCAATTGACACAATTTTGGTCCAAAATGGCACATCAGTGAGATCTATGTGACGTCACTATATGGATAAAAAGCTTGGTTCTGAAGGAACTGGTGATCGGTATAGTGTAAGCCAAGAATGCAAATGATTATCAGGAATTGAATCCTCACTAATAAACACTTAGCCAACCAAATGAACTATCCAGATTTGAATGAAACATTTCACAAAATTAACAAATGAAGATTTATATGTTGCATAAAGAAATGGGAAAACTAAGCTTATGTCTCTTTGAAGCAATTTATTGATATTCATGTACCCCTTACATTTATTCCCTCTTATTATTAAAAGCCGCACACTTCGGTGCGCACTTTGTATGATATACCAATAAGGTATCAATATATCGGCAAAGTATCATAGAGGAGTAAGATTAGTCCTATATGATCATGGTATCAATATACCAATAGGGTATCATAAAAAATATATTTTCTGCTAATTTAGAATTCAATAAATAAATTTGTGACTTTAATAATTTTTTTAATCGTTTTATTTCTTAAAAAATAAGCTCAAAACTATATGATACCGATAGGGTAACAATATATCGATGGAAGATCACAAACATTTAAGCTCCAATTCTATATGATATTATTTCTTTCTTTTTTTTTTATAAAAGAACATAATCCTTTATGATACCAATAGAGTGTCAATATACCGCCAGAATATCATAGAAGATTGAGTTCATTCTATGTGATACCAATATGGTATATATACTGCTAGAGTATCACAGAAGATTATTTTATAGTATTCATGCTGATGTCATGCTGACATCAACATGCCATCCTAAGCGAATTAAAAAAAGGAAAGTGGGGTAAGAAGGTAAATAGTTTGGGGCATGAGTCCATTAAGGTTAAATAGTTTGGGTTGAGTTCATTAAGAGTAAATAATTTCACATTAAATCTAGAGCCAATTACTTAAATAATATATTATATAACATTAATTACGAGTTTTGATACATGTTCTACTTTTACCAAAAGTAGTTATACCATTTTCACCTAAACTAGCAAAAAACACTTTTCTCTTTCTTCCTCTCCTTCTCTTTTTCTTTTCTATACGTATCTTTCTCTTCCTTTTTCTCTTTTTTTCTCCCTCCTCTTCTCTCTCTCTCTTAAAAGTAAATTATTAATTATTCTAATGTAAAACCTAATTTTGGATTGAACACTGCGCAAATAATGCTTTTATTACTCTTTAAATATCATATCCCGGGAGGGTACCCTTGGCGTAGCCGGCACTCAGAGACTATTGCTAGTCCCCAAGCGAACCACTTAGCCTCATCACATCATTTAATCAATAAACTCAACTAAACAACGAAAAGTATAAGTAAGTAAATAGACACATCTCATCTAAAGTCTCAAGATAAATAGATAATAATAACGGCTAGTAGAAAGAACTAGCTCACAATCTCAACATCAATGCTCGACCATCGTCTATGAAGCCTCTATTACTACTCATGTGGTGCCAATGACAGACCCATGGCTACCCAAATAAAAAAATAAAGGAAATAGTTCAATCTAACTCTAAAGCATGATAAAATAAATGTAGGGGATCCTCTGGAGTAGGGGAGGCTCACCAAATTAACTGCAAATCTCAGATCTTCAACAAAGCGTCTGTTGACGATCTCTAATTACTGCCTTTGCATCATAAAACGATGCAGTCCAGAGGGGACATCAGTAATTGGAATGTATTGGTATGTAAAATAGTTGAGTGAAATAGAAACAGGTAGAATAATATGGAAGCAACATCGGCTCAAAATAAACATCGAATAACATCAAATCGTCAAATGTCTATCTATGCAAGAATAAAGAGTAGATGAGTGATAAATTAACAGCTCAAACTCATCAATCATCTCAGACTCATCTCAAAGGAGATCACCTCCTCTCATCTCAAAGGAGCTTACCTCCCCTCATCTCATGTCATCTCATATCAGAGGAGCTCACCTCCTCTCATCTCATCTCGACTCAGAGTACTAAAGATAGGAAATTTATGGGACTTTTTCTTATCCGACAACAATCACTTATAAGCTAGTGAATGTACAATAATCTCACTTATGTTGCCACAGCTGTTCCAAACTTTCCATGTAGAGAACGCTCTGAAATTATATCAGCTCACCCAATATGGAGTCAATACTCAACATGTCAGTTATTGCTTTCAGGGACTGTTACTCTCGAGGGAACCATAATATATGTGATGGTTTTATGCCTCACCTAAATTTGGCGACGTAGTTAATGAGTTTGAGTGGGACTCACTCTTACCCATTTCGGTGTTTGATACTCCTCTCGACTCAATGCTCATAAAACCTCTATCTCAACCAATCTCATAGGGTCTCGAACCCCGTCAACGATCGGTATCTTATAGGACTCGAACCCCATCATCATTCAACTGATAGGGACTTTAACCCTCTCATCAATCAATCTCATCAATGTCTCAAAATTTAGAACAATCATTAGGAAGCAATTTAATAGACACATCGTTAGAGTTCATTTATAGGGACTCATAAAATAATCAAATTCTATCAACTCATCATCATTCTCTCATCACAAACAACAATCTCAACTCAAGGCTCTAGACTCAATTCTCAAGTTCATTATGCATGCTTTTCAAATTAGTTATGTAGGGTTATGCAAATTCTTATGAAAAATGTTCAATTCAAGAAAACAATTAGTATGATGATCATCAATATAGAAAACATGTAATTTCAAATCAATTTTTCAAGAAAAACCATCAACTATTCATACATGTAGACTCCTCAACCATCACCTTATCTATGACCATCTATGGGGCGCATGAGAAAACAATCTCATGCTTTCAGTTTAGCCTTACATACCTGGGATGCAGCTATCAATCAAGCACGTCTAGGATTTCTTCTCAATTCTCTCAAACTCAAGCTCTTCTCTTCTCTCCTCAAGCCCTAGCCTTGATAAAATATTGTATTAGGACTTAGAATGGGGGTTTTAGACTCTTTCTACATTGAAACGACCTTATTAGATCGTGTATAGAGTCTAGGAGGGGTGGGGAATTGACCAAAATGCCCCTCGTAATAATTTAGAAATGTTAAACTCGGAGAAGACCCAGTATGCGACGCGGACTGGTCGTGTACAATGTATTTTCAGATAAAGTTTCTGAACGAGTTTTCTCAATCCCATCGAAAATCTTTAAAAAAATAGAAGTGCTGGTCCGCGATGGGTACGCGACGCGCCCCTGTCGCGTACTAATACTGTTTTGTGTTTCAGATCGAAAAATTTTAATCGGATCACCCTAAAAATCGATCGAGACTATTTTTTCGCTCAATTTTTCGTGCTGATCGCAAATCCGGCCTCGGATTTGCCATACGAGCATTGAAAGATGTGTTAGCGCATATCCTCCCTCTAGGGGTATTTTGGTAATTTTATCGGGCATTAAATTAGAAGATATATTTTTTGTAAATACTTATATAATATATTTTTAACATAATTTTAATGTATTACTAACATTTAAAATAATTTAAATAGTCTTGAATGTTTTAAACTCAAGCAAAATACTTTTTTGACATCATTAATAAAAATAAATAAACATAAACTACAATTGTAATACATTTTGAATTCAATACATTATACATATTATAGAAAAAATTTCAGTGCATGTGGAGAATGTATAACTAACATATTTTTAATACAATATCACATTTTAACATCATTAATAAGAGAAAAATAAAGAATATTTATAATACATTTTCAATTCAATATATAACAAAAATTATAAGCATGTTTCAATGCACGTGACAGATATGTAATTAAAATATTTTTAATACAAATGTGTCAAATTATTATTATTGAATTTCAAATATTAGAAAATTTTAAATTAATTTTAAGTCATTGAAAATGTATTATAGTTGTTGAAATAACAATAATCGAACTCATAATAAGGTATAATATTGCATTCAAATTGTATTACAAATATTATTTTTACTTAATACACTTTTAATATAACTTTTTAAAGGTGCGCCTCTTCTTCTCAGGTGAATCACCAACATCAGACTACCAGTAGCTCAAGTCAAATCTCAAAACAAATCACCAATCAGTCCACCTACAACCATCAAACTCCTCTTCTTTTTTTCTTTGTCCAAACACCACTACTAGATTTGAATGCCAGAGAGAATTTTTCGATAAGATCTAAATATTGATTTTCACGAAACTCACCAGAGCAACAAATATCATAGAAGTAATGTTTAGATTTAACAACACCACCATTTTTTTGTTCTACATTTTTACTTAAGCAACGAAAACACTACAACGCCCAAGAGATAAACTCGAGCTGAAGAAGATAACGAATGGTCAAAAAAATTTGAGAACCATAAAAGTTACCTGCAGTAAAAAAATATGTTGCGCAGACAACAATTTTTCAAGAGATGCGACACTTAACCCCAAAATGCAAACACTGCTAAGGAAAAGATTATTAAAGCTAAGGTTTTGTTATAGACAGTAATAATTTTAAAATAGCATTAATAAGCCTAATTACTTAAGTAAAATATATTAGTTAAGTAAAAATGTAACGCCCGGTAAAATTACCAAACCACTCTTAGAGTGAGGGTATGTGTCAAACGCGTCTTTCAATGCTCATATGGAAAATCCGAGGCCGAATTTGTGATCAGCATGAAAAGTTGTGTGGGAAAATGGTTCCGGTCAATTTTTAGAGCGACCCGATCAAAAGATAATTTTTCGAGCCAAAACGAAAACATTGGCGGTGCGCGACAGAGGCGCGTCGCGCACCTGTCGCGGAGAGGCACCTATATCTTTTCCCAAATTTTCGACAGGATGGAGAAAACTCGTTCAAAAACTTTTTTCTGAAAATACACTGTTCGCGGCCAATCCGCATTGCGGACCGTGTCTTTTCCGAGCTGAAAATTTCTAAATAATTATGAGGGGCATTCCAGACAATTCCACACCCTGATAAACTCTAATACTCAGCTAATAAGATCGTTTTGATGTGAAAAGGGTCAAAAAAACCCCATTCTAAGTCCTATTCCATAATCTAACAAGGCTAGGGCTTGAGGAGAGAAGAGAAAGGCTTGAGTTGAGACATTCGAGAAGGGATCCTAGACGTACTCGGTTGATAGCTGCATCCCAGGTATGTAAGGCTAAACTAAAACATGGGATTATTTTCTCATGTGCCCCATAGAGGTCATAGATGAGTTGATGGTTGAGGAGTCTACATGCATGATTTCTTGATGGTGTTTCTTGAAAAAATGATTTAAAATTACATGTTTTCTATGTTGATGATCATCATACTATTTGTTTTTTTAACTTGAATATTTTCATGAGAATTTGCATAACCCTACGTGACTATTTAGAAAAGCATGCATAACGAACTTGAAAATTGAGTCTAGAGCCTTGAGTTGAGATTGTGATTGTTGATTGTTGATTGTGATGAGAGAATGATGAGTCTAGAGCCTTGAGTTAAGATTGTGATTGTTGATTGTGATTGTGATTGTGATGAGAGAATGATGATGAGTTGATAGAGTTTGATTGTCTTATGAGTCTCTATAAATGAACTCTACCGATGTGTCTATTGACTTGATTCCTAATGATTGTTCTAAATCTTGAGTCATTGATGAGATTGATTGATAAGAGGGTTAAAGTCCCTATGAGATTGATTGATGAGAGGGTTAGAGTCCCTATGAGATACCGATCGTTGACGGGGTTAAAGTCCCTATGAGATTGGTTGAGATGGAAGTTGTATGAGCATTGAGTCGGGAGGAGTATCAAGCACCAAAATGGATAAGAGTGAGTCCCACTCAAACTCATTAACTACGTCGCCAAACGTAGGTAAGGCTTAGAACCATTACATATATTGTGGTTCCCTCTTGATTAGAAGTCCCTGAAACAATAGAGGACTTATTGACGACTGACTCCATATTGGGTGAGCTGATATGGTTTTGATTCGTTCCCTACCTGGCAAGTATGGAATGGTTGTGGCAATATCAGCGTGATTGTTGTACATTCACTGGCTCATAAGTGATTGTTATCGGGTAAGAGAAACTCCCATAAACTTCCTAACTTGAGTACTCTGAGTCTAGATGAGATAAGAGAGGATGAGCTCCTCTGAAATGAGATGAGATGTGATGAGATGAGGGGAGGTGAGCTCCTTTGAGATGAGTCTGAGATGATTAATGAGTTTTGAGGTGTTGATAAGTCACTTGTCTACTCTTTATTTTTGCATAGATAGACATTTGACTGATGATGTGATTTGATGTTCATTTTGAGTTGATATTGTTACCATATTATTCTACCTGTTTCTATTTCACTCGGCTATTTTACATACCAGTACATTCCATGTATTGATGTCCACTCTGAACTGCATCGTTTTATGATACAGAGGCAAGTACTAGAGATCGTTAATAGGCGCTCCGTTGAAGATCCGAGATTGCGGCTGATTTGGTGAGCCTTCCCTATTTCGAAGGACCCACTATAATATATTCATCTTGCTTTAGAGTTAGGGATCGAGCTATTTCTTTTATTTTAATTTGGGTAGCCATGGATTTGTCATTGGCACCACATGATTAGTGATAGAGGCTTCATAGACGATGGCCGAGCAGTGATGTTGAGATTGTGAGCTAGTTCTTTCTACTAGCCTTTATTGTTATATATATATATATATATATATATATATATATATATATATATATATATATATATATATATATATATATATATATATATGTATGTATGTATGTATATTCCTTTGAGACTTTAGATGAGATGTGTCCATTACTTACTTATATTTTTGCGCTATTCATTAGATTTTATTGATTGAATGATATGATGAGGCTAAGTGGTTCTCTTGGGGACTAGAAATATTCTTTGACTACCGGCCACGCTAAGGGTACCATCCCGGGGCGTGACAAACTTGGTATCAGAGCATAGAGTTCAAATGTCCTAGGGGGTCTATGAAGCCGTGTCCAGTAGAATCTTGTTTATGGGTGTGTTGTCGACCACATTTCATAAGTAGGAGGCTATAGGACATTAGGAATGGTTACACTTCTTTCTTATACCAATTCGTGCGATAGAGTTAAGCTCTATGAAAACTCTCTTCTAATCCATGTACGCGTGCATAATTGATAATATGCCTCCCAGAAGAGCTGTCAGAGGAAGAGGACGCCCTGCCAGGCGAGTTGTTAATCCACCTGAGCCTTGAGTACCTGAGGAGCCCGTGGATCGAGCTGTCCTGGTGGAGCAACCCCCTCAAGACGAGGTCTCCAAAGCCGAGCTACGTCAGGCTATTCAAACTTTAGCCCAAGCTGTTGCAGCACCTATTGTAAGGCAAGGCGCAGGTGGAACAGATTCTCATGACACCTCTAGAGTCCGAGAATTTTTTAGGATGAACCCGCCTGAGTTCACGGGGTCGGCATCTACTGAAGATCCCGTGAACTATGTGGAGGAACTTGAGAAGGTGTTCCAAGTGATGCACGTGGCTGATACTGATAGGGTTGAACTGGCTGCCTACCAACTTAAGGGTGTGGCCAAGCTGTGGTTCAACCAATGGAAGAAGGGTAGAAGGGATGATGCCCCATGTCTGACTTGGGCAGTGTTTGAGGAGGCCTTCTTGGGACGCTTCTTCCCAAGGGAGAAAAGAGAAGCTAAGGTGAGGGAGTTCCTGAACCTAAAATAGGGCTCTATGACTGTGCAAGAATATGGCTTGAAGTTCACACAACTATCTCGTTATGCTCTGGACATGGTTGCTGATATGAGGGGAAGGATGGGAATGTATATGGATAGGTTGAATAGAGGACCCAAGAGAGATGGGAGAGGAGTCATGCTTGTGAGTAACATGGACATCGGACGACTGACGGCATTTGTGCAACAAGCCGATGAGGAAAGACAACATGACAGGGAAGAATTCAAGCGCAAGAAAGCAAAGACGTCCAGCTATGACGTTGGAAGGAAAGGAAATGACAACCGATTTCCAGCACCATCATCTGCTAGCGCACTTGTGCCTAGAGGCGGGTATGATCAGAGATCTCAGAATATGGGGAGTCATGGGCCTCATTTGCAAGCTAGTGTGGCCCATGGTCCGCAGGGTAGCCACCATGTGGTAAGTGTGGCAAGCTGCACTTGGGAAGATGTCCTGACGGGAATGATGTGTGCTACAAGTGTGGCCAAGCGGGCCATTACCAGAGAAATTGCCCAAGGTGGGATGATCAGGCTCAATCTTCCACACCAGCCCCGCCAGTCAGAGGAAACCAGAGGGCCACTACAAGGGGCACAGGCGGATCAATAAACCGCTTGTTTGCCATGAGTAGTCGCCAAGATCAGGAAAACTCTCCAGATGTTGTGATGGGTATGATTCGAGTTTTTACTTTCGATTGTTATGTTTTGATGGACCCGGGTGCCACATTGTCGTTTATAACTCCTTATGTGGCCAATAAATTTGATAGAACCCCTAAGAGTCTCTTGGAACCCTTTGATGTTTCTCCCCCGGTGGGCGAGTCTATTCGAGCTGAGAGGGTCTATAGAGCTTGTGTAGTGTCCATCCATCATAGGGACACCCTTGTTGATTTGATTGAGCTGGAGATGGTTGATTTTGATTTGATCCTTGGCATGGATTGGCTTCACGCCTGTTATGCCTCTGTTGATTGTAGATTCCGAGCTGTTAAGTTTCAATTCCCAAATGAACCGATTCTAGAGTGGAAGGGTGACTCTGTTACACCTAGAGGAAAGTTTATCTTATATCTTAGAGCCAGGAAGTTGATTTCTAAAGGTTGTATCTATCACCTTTTGCGAGTGAAATCAGATGATGTTGAGTCCCCAACTCTTGAGTCAGTTCCGATTATTAACGAATTTCGAGAGGTATTTCCTGACGATCTGCCCGGACCCTCCTGATAGGGACATTGACTTTGGGATTGATGTTCTTCTAGATACCCAGCCTATTTTCATCCCACCTTATAGGATGTTCCTCGCTGAGTTGAAAGAGTTTAAAGAGAAACTAAAAGATTTGCTAGATAAGGGCTTCATTAGGCCAAGTATTTCACCTTGGGGTACTCCTGTCCTATTCGTGCGAAAGAAAGATAGGTCCCTCAGAATGTGTATTGATTATAGGCAACGGAACAAGGTCATGGTAAGAATCAAGTATCCCCTCCCAAGGATAGATGATTTGTTTGACCAACTTCAGGGCGCCTCTTGTTTCTCTAAGATAGACCTTAGGTCTGGCTACCATTAGTTGAAGGTGAGGGAGTGTGATATTCCAAAGACAGCCTTTAGGACTAGATATGGTCATTTTGAGTTCTTGGTCATGTCCTTTGGGTTGACGAATGCACCTGCCACCTTTATGGACTTGATGAATAGAGTATTCAAACCATATCTTGACTTGTTTGTGATTGTGTTCATCGATGACATTCGGGTATATTCAAGGAGTGAGGAGGAGCATGCTAACCACCTCAGAGTTGTCCTCCAAACTCTTAAGGACTATGAGTTGTATGCAAAATTCTCAAAATGTGAGTTCTGTCTTAAGTCAGCAGCCTTCCTAGGCCATGTTGTTTCCGGTGATGGTATTCGGGATGCCTAAAAGATTGAGACGGTTAAGAATTGGCCCAGATCCACCACCCCTACTAACGTTAGGAGTTTCTTGGGTTGGCAGGCTACTACCGCAGATTTGTGGAGGGATTCTCTTCCCTATCCGCGCCATTGACCAAATTGACTCAGAAAAAGGTCAGGTTTCAGTGGTCCGAAATATGCGAGAAGAGTTTCCAAGAGTTGAAGACGAGATTGACTACTGCACCAGTCTTTACCTTACCCGATGGAACCGAGGACTTCGTAATTTATTGTGATGCCTCAAGGGTTGGATTGGGGTGCATGCTAATGCAGAGGGGGAAGGTGATAGCCTATGCTTCCAGGCAACTCAAGGTTCATAAAAGGAACTACCCAACCCATGACCTCGAGTTGGCAGCAGTAGTGTTTGCACTTAAAATCTGGCATCACTACTTGTATGGAGTGCATATGGATGTGTTCACTAACCACAAGAGCTTGCAATACATTTTCAGTTAGAAAGAGCTCAACTTGCGACAGAGGAGATAGTTGGAATTGCTCAAAGATTATGACATGAGCATTCACTACCACCCAGGTAAAGCTAATGTTGTTGCTGACGCTCTTAGCAGGTTATCAATGGGTAGCACAGCCCATGTGGAGGAAGGAAAGAAGGAGTTAGCCAAGGACGTGCATCGGTTGGCTCGATTAGGAGTTTGACTTGAGGAGAATAATGAAGGAGGGGTTAATGTTCAGAATGGAGCTGCTTCCTCGTTAGTGGTAGAACTGAAGGAAAAGCAAGACCAAGACCCTGTCATACTCCAGTTGAAGGAGGATGTCCACAAACAGCGATTGATGGTCTTCTCCAAAGGGGGAGATGGAGTGTTGAGATATCAAAGTATATTGTGTGTCCCAAATGTCGATGGCATTCGAGACAGAATCATGGCAGAAGCTCATAACACTAGATATTCCATTCATCCTGGCTCCACCGAAATGTACGACGACTTGAGAGAAGTCTATTGGTGGAATAAAATGAAAAGGGACATTGCGGAGTTCGTTTCAAAATGCCCAAATTGCCAACAAGTGAAGGTTGAACATCAAAGGCCATGTGGATTGGCTCAGAACTTTGAGATCCCTGAATGGAAGTGGGAGATGATTAATATGGACTTTATCACTGGTCTGCCAAAGTCTCAAAAGCAATATGATTCGATATGGGTGATCATGGATAGAATGACTAAATCGGCTCACATCCCGACAGTTAAGACAACCAACACTGCCGAAGAGTATGCCAAGTTGTACATCCAGGAGATTGTGAGGTTGCATGGGGTTCCCTTGTCCATCATCTCGGACAGAGGAGCTCAATTTACCTCAGTTCTAGAGATTGTTCCAGAAAGGCTTGGGTACTAAGGTGAGCCTGAGTACAGCCTTTCATCCATAAACAGATGGTCAGGCAGAGCGTACAATTCAAACACTTGAGGACATGTTGAGAGCTTGTGTTTTTTACTTCAAGGGAAATTGGGATGATCACCTACCGTTGATTGAATTTGCATATAACAATAGTTATCATGCAAGCATTCAGATGGCTCCTTATGAAGCCTTGTATGGGAGGAGATGTAGATCACCAATTGGGTGGTTTGAGGTTGGAGAAGCAGAACTGATTGGGCCTGATCTTGTTCACCAGTCGATGGAGAAGGTCAAGGTCATCAGAGAGAGGTTAAAGACTGCCCAGAGTCGTCAAAACTCCTACACTGACGTGAGGAGAAGAGACTTAGAGTTCGAGGTAGATGATTGGGTATATTTGAAAGTATCACCTATGAAGGGTGTCCTAAGGTTTGGGAAGAAGGGAAAGCTAAGTCCACGTTATGTTGGACCATATCAGATCATAAAGAGGATTGGAAAGGTTGCTTACGAGTTGGAGTTGCCTTCCGAGTTAGAGGGAGTCCACCTAGTATTCCATGTATCGATGCTGAAGAAATGTTTGGGAGATCCTGCCTTGATAATCCCTGTTGATAGCATTGGAGTGAAGGATAGCCTATCTTACGAAGAGGTCTCGGTTCACATCCTTGATCGCCAGATTCGTAAGTTGAGGAACAAAGAGATAGCCTCAGTCAAAGTCCTGTGGAGGAATCAATTCGTTGAGAAAGCCACTTGGGAAGTAGAAGAAGAGATGAAGGTCAAATATCCGCACCTATTCGTGCCAAATGATGAGTATGTTGAAGGTAAAAATCATTACCCTTCCCTAAAGTGATTGTTCTAATTTTTATGTGACTTACTATTATTAAGTCGAGAGTTTGATTGATTGAGTCGAGTGCAGAGATGAGGCTTGAGTCTATTCATGCCCTAATATCCTCCTTTAATCATTATTCGAGGACGAATGACCCCAAGGGGGAGATGATGTAACGCCTGGTAAAATCATCAAAATACCTCTAGAGTGAGGGTATGTGCGTAACGCGTCTTCCGATGCTCATACGGCAAATCTGAGGCCAGATTTGTGATTAGCATGAAAAATTGAGTGGGAAAATGGTCTCGATCGATTTTTAGAGCGACCCTATCAAAAGATAATTTTTCGAGCCAAAACAAAAATAGTGGGGTGCGCGACAGAGGCACGTCGCGCACCTATTGCGGAGAGGCACTTTTATATTTTCCCAAATTTTTGACAGGGTGGAGAAAATTCATTCAAAAACTCTTTTTTGAAAATACACTGTTCGCGACCAGTCCGCATCACGGACCATGTTCTTTCCGAGCTGAAAATTTCTAAATAATTATGAGGGGCATTTTGGTCAATTTTTCACCCCTCCTAAACTCTAATACTCAGCTAATAGGATCGTTTTGATGTGAAAAGGGTCAAAACCCCCCATTCTAAGTCCTATTTCATAATCTGACAAAGCTAGGGCTTGAGGAGAGAAGAGAAGGGCTTGAGTTGAGATATTCGAGAAGGGATCTTTGACGTACTCGGTTGATAGCTGCATCCCAGGTATGTAAGGCTACACTAAAACATGGTATTATTCTCTCATATGCCCCATAGAGGTCAAAGATGAGTTGATGGTTGAGGAGTCTACATGCATGATTTCTTGATGGTGTTTCTTGAAAAATTGATTTGAAATTACATGTTTTCTATGTTGATGATCATCATACTATTTGTTTTCTTAAATTGAATATTTT
This sequence comes from Solanum rostratum, assembly GCA_029948455.1. Lineage (NCBI taxonomy): Eukaryota > Viridiplantae > Streptophyta > Magnoliopsida > Solanales > Solanaceae > Solanum > Solanum rostratum. The sequence continues at coordinate 52,592,588 of CM057050.1, read as the reverse complement.
TATAAGAATTTGCATAACCCTACGTGACTATTTTGAAAAGCATGCATAACGAACTTGAAAATTGAGTCTAAAGCCTTGAGTTGAGATTGTGATTGTTGATTGTTGATTGTGATTGTGATTGTGATTGTGATGAGAGAATGATGAGTCTAGAGCCTTGGGTTAAGATTGTGATTGTTGATTGTGATTGTGATTGTGATTGTGATTGTGATGAGAGAATGATGATGAGTTGATAGAGTTTGATTGTCTTATGAGTCTGTATAAATGAACTCTACCAATGTGTCTATTGACTTGATTCCTAATGATTGTTCTAAATCTTGAGTCATTGATGAGATTGATTGATGAGAGGGTTAAATTCCCTATGAGATTGATTGATGAGAGGGTTAAAGTCCCTATGAGATTGATTGATGAGAGGGTTAAAGTCCCTATGAGCTTGATTGATGATAGGGTTAGAGTCTGTATGAGATACCGATCGTTGACGGGGTTAAAGTCCCTATGAGATTGGTTGAGATGGAGGCTGTATGAGCATTGAGTCGGGAGGAGTATCGAGCACCGAAATGGGTAAGAGTGAGTCCCACTCAAACTCATTAACTATGTCACCAAACGTAGGTGAGGCTTAGAACCATCACATATATTGTGGTTCCCTCTTGATTAGAAGTCCCTGAAACAATAGAGGACTTATTGACGACTGACTCTATATTGGGTGAGCTGATATGGTTTCGATTCGTTCCCTACCTGGAAAGTTTGGAACGGCTGTGGCAACAGCGGCGTGATTGTTGTACATTCACTGGCTCATAAGTGATTGTTGTCGGGTAAGAGAAAGTCCCATAAACTTCCTACCTTGAGTACTCCGAGTCTAGATGAGATGAGAGGGGGTGAGCTCCTCTGAAATGAGATGAGATGTGATGAGATGACGGGAGGTGAGCTCCTTTGAGATGAGTCTGAGATGATTGATGAGTTTTGAGGTGTTGATAGGTCACTTGTCTACTCTTTATTTTGCATAGATAGACATTTGACTAATGATGTGATTTGATGTTTATTTTGAGTTGATTTTGTTCCCATATTATTCTAACTGTTTCTGTTTCACTCAACTATTTTACATACCTGTACATTTCACGTATTGATGTCGACTCTGGACTGCATCATTTTATGCTACAGAGGCAGGTACTAGAGATCGTCAACAGGCGCTTTGTTAAAGATCCGAGATTGCAGCTGATTTGGTGAGCCTTCCCTATTTTGGAGGACCCACTATGATATATTCATCTTGCTTTAGAGTTAGGGATTGAGTTATTTCTTTTATCTTGATTTGGGTAGCCATGGATTTGTCATTGGCACCACATGATTAGTAATAGAGGCTTCATAGATGATGGTCGAGCAGTGATGTTGAGATTGTGAGCTAGTTCTTTCTACTAGCCTTTATTATATATATATATATATATATATATATATATATATATATATATATATATATATATATATATATATATATATATATATATATATTCCTTTGAGACTTTAGATGAGATGTGTCCACTACTTACTTATATGTTCCGCTATTCAGTAGAGTTTATTGATTGAATGATGTGATGAGGCTAAGTGGTTCGCTTGGGGATTAGCAATAGTCTTTGAGTGCCGGCCACTCCAAGGGTACCCTCCCGGGGTGTGACAAAAAATTCCTTAGCTCTATTTTGTATATTTTTTTCTATGATAAATCAAGGAATATATAGTGACACAGCATAAACTCGGGGGCTCTGACAAGCCATGTATGTCCAAAGCTTTATCCTTTAGTTTAATAGAAAGGAAATTCTAATGCACAATCAAGGAGCACTACTTAGACTCTGATTGCATAATTTGTGAAGAATCTTGTCAAACACCTAGTTTGTAAGATCATTGAATATTGTTTCACTAGTTAGAAAGTCTAATTACATGTTTATAAAACACGAACTACACCTAAATAGTCACTATTTATAATCGTGTACCTGTTACAAAGTCTGTATCTTTTGGAGAAGAACTCTTCACTAGAATCTTCAATGGAAACTTTTAAGAATTAGAGAAGGAAGAAGAGAAGAAAGCAGAAAACTATTTTCCTTTTAACGTACACCTTATGATTTGAAGAAGAACCCCTTTTATAATAATAATAAAAGGATGCAATTATTCAGAAACATTCTGAATAGTTGTGTCACTTCTCTTTTAATATTTAAATATGAATTAAATATAATATATATATATATATATATATATATATATATATATATATATATATATATATATATATATATATATATATATATATTATTTAAATTAATTTGGTTGACCCACATGGATGATCCAAATTTAATATAATTCTTTCATCTCCCACTCAGTCATAGTGGGCAATTCTCTTTCCTATTCTATAACTTTCAAACTTGACGACCAGATCGTTTGACCTGTGCATACTTCGAGAGCTTCGTTCCTACACATCTGTTAGGAATATATAACATCTCGTTTAATGAAACTTAGAGTAGATTCTAGTATGCAGTATCCTAGATCATTTATCACATTTATTTTTCTCATCATCTCTTTTTCTTAAATTTGAGTTCATCATTATGTTCTTGTCTCAAAGACAAATATAAAGGACCGTTCAATGAACACAAGTAATGTGACAATACTTAATGATCTTCCTCGTCTCATGAATCTCTAATCTTAACTTGATATGCTTTTCTCGAAATGTCCCGCCAGACCGAATCAAACATGATCTTTTGGCAATATACTAAGATAGCAAACACCAAATTGAATCTCAAGAAACCAATTAAAGTCATGAGGGTACAATGTGAAAATCACTTATAATTTTCAGGGCTTCACACGATAGTAAGTAGAGACTAAACTTGTATCGTGCTAATAGGTCACTATATGCATACATGGTATGAAACATGTATCACAGTACCAACTCATTTCCCCTGGAGCATATGCCTTATATTAAATATTGTGCAGATAATAAGAAAGACAAGTCATGTCTAACTTTCAGTTCACAAATCTACTCATTATTTATTTTTCAAAACTCATATCTGGCATTAAAAACAGACTCACTTCAATCACACATGCTTAAATACAAACTAACATACGACGTTTTAATTATAAACTTTCAGCTCTCTATTGTCATTACTTCTGACAATAGTTAGTTTATAACTGTCTCATCTCTACTTGTCACTTAGACAATAGAGGCGATTGTCTGTGTGAATAGGCTAATCTTTTTATCTGTTCGACATACTTTTTAGCCTTAGAATTTTATGTACACTACAATAAAAATAATATACGTATATGAACCAACAAGAATGGAAAAATAGGCATTAAATCAATGTTAACTTTAATATTGTGAATTTGCATGAACATGTCTGGGAAAAATAAAAATATAAATACATCAACATCTACGTAAATCAATAACTTCACATGTTTTTCATAAGTATCACATGCTATAGATTTCGTTAAGGGATCTGTTATCATTTGATGTGTAGATATGTATTTTATGTTCACTTCCTTTTGTGCTACCATGTCTCTTACAAAATTATACTTTATGTCAATATGCTTCATCTTCTCCTGGTACTTTGGATCTTTCGTGTAGGATATTGTAGCCTGACTATCATAATTGATTGTGGCAGGCTCAACAACATTGTTATATACACCTAAGTGAACCAGAAAACACTTAAGCCAAGTAGCTTCTTACATAACAGATGAAAGCGCAACGAATTCAGCTTCTGTAATGGACAAGGCTATGCATGACTGCTTCTTGCTACTCCATGATATGGCACCATTATTAAGCAAGAATGCATATCCAGAGGTGGATTTTCTCTCATCTAAGTCTACTTCCCAATCAGCATCCGTGTAGCCTTTGAGTTGCAGATGAGTTCGTTGATAACATAAGGAATAGTCAATTATGCCTTTAAGATATCTCAATATCCTTTTAACTGCTTTCCAACATCGCGATCTTGGATCGAATTGATATCTGCTAACTAACCGAATAATAAATATTTGGCTAGTACACATCATAGTATACATGAGGCTTCCGACAACATTAACATAAGGAACTTTTCTCATTTGTTCCTTTTTATATGGAGTCTTAGGACACATCATTTGGTGCAAAGCTTCACTTTTAGAAACTGGAGTGTTTATGGGTTTACAATCTTGCATATTAAAGCGTTCAAGAACTTTCTTAATGTAAGATTTTATGAAAGAGATAATAATCTCTTTGAACGATTTCTTGAAATCTTAACTCCAAGAATATGTGTTGCTTCACCCATATCTTTCATCTCGAAAATGGACGCTAGCCACTCTTTTATTTCTTTTATAAGATCAATGTCACTCGTAGCTATTAGTATGTCGTCTACATACAATGACAAGATCACAAACTTATCTTTGAATCTTTTGATATGCACACAATGGTCTTCATGAATCATAATAAATCCATATGATATGATTGCGTCATGAAAATGTAAGTACCTCGCCTAGAAGATTGTTTAAAGTCATAAATCAACCTTTGAAGTTGACATACTTTATTTTCTTCACCTTTTTTCATGAAACCTACAGGTTGTTCCATGTAGATTTCTTCTTCTAGTTCTCCATTAAGAAATGCAGTTTTCATATCCATTTGATGTAATTCAAGATCCAATGCAACCACTATAGACAAAATTAATCTTATTAAAGTAAAGCGTACAACAAGTGAAAAGGTTTCTTCATTATCAATTCTTAATTATCCCTTAGCTACTAGACGATCTTTGAATCTTTCAATGCTACCATTTGCCTTTCGCTTAATTTTAAGGACCCATTTATTTTCAATAGCTTTTCGGCCTATAGGTAGATCAACCAATTTTCGCACTTGATTAGATTTCATTGACTCCATCCCCCCTTCATTGTTTTTAGCTATTTTTCTTTAGCAGGGCATGTAAGAGCCTCATTTATATTTCTTAGCTCTTCATCATCTGAATTAACTATAAATACTGCCCTTTCTATCTCAAATCGACGATGAGGAATTTGTGGATGACTTTTTCATCGAGGTTGAGATTGACAAATTGATTTACCAATTGGTAAGTTACTCCCACTCAGACCAGCAATATCATTAGGATTTGGTGCATGTGGTGTATCTGTGGAAAGAGGAACTAATCCATTATCTTTAAAATGACTCTCACTCAAATCCATTTGATATTCTGGAGCGAAAATAGGTTGGTCCATAGTTTCATAAAGAGATAAGTCATGGCCTATCTCTCCCTTCTTAGGAAAATTATTCTCTATGAATGTGACATCACGCAATTCAATTTCAGTTAGAGTGCCATTACTTTGTTCACCTATAAACACATAACCCTTAGATTGTTCAGAGTATCTTATGAAGATACATTTTCTTCCCCTTGGGCCTAATTTTCCATATAGGGAAGAAGGATTATGAATAAAAGCAACACAGTCTCCAGATTTTAAAATGCTTAAATTAGGCTTATGTTTAGCCCATAATTCATATGGCGTAGTCGTAACGGATTTTGAAGGGATGCGATTAAGTACAAATGCAGCAGTGAGCAGCGCATCACTCCAATATGTGATTGGCAATTTGTACCATCGTTGACCTAACCATTTCTAACAAGGTTTTATTTCATCGTTTCGCAACACCGTTTTGTTGTGGAGTATAAGGAGTAGTTAATTTCCTTTGAATTTCTTTTTCATCACATAGTTGTTTGAACTCATCAGACAAATACTTCCTTCCTTGATCGATTCTTATAGATTTTATTTTTCTGTCCAATTGATTCTCAACTAAGTTCATAAACTTAATGAAGCAACTCAAAGCTTCAGATTTCGTGAGAAATCAAGTATACATAACTGAACCGAGTAAAATCATAAATAAAAGTGATGAAATAAATAGCACCATGTCTTTCCCTTACATTCATTGGACCAAAAATGTCAGATTGAAGTAATTGTAATGGAGTGTCAGCTCTGTGCCTTTCCCAAATGGTTTTCTAACAGTTTTTTCTGACTAGGCAAGATTCATAAGTACACAATTCTACTTTATCTATTGTGCCAAGCAAACCTTCTTTTGCTACGTGATTCATTCTTTGCTGACCAATATAACGGACCCTCGCATGCATGTATTTACATCATTCTCATAATTAGAAGATATAAATAAGGAAAAACTAATATTATCATTATTAGGATTTTGACAACATCCAGTACAAAAAATAGATCTAATAACCAGTTCCATATTGTCTTACCCAAATACGTATTCAAACCGTGTTCATGAATAAAAAAAATTAAAATCCATTTTAATCAACATTCGGGCAGAGGCTAGATTACGAAGAATCGATGGGGAAAATAGTACATCATGTAGGAGCAAAGTTCGGCCACCTCGCATTTCAAGTTTGCAGGTTCCAATCCCTTTGACCTCTTCTTTGGAGTCATTTCCTACATACACCCATTTAGATCCTTATGGGATTCATCAATAATCTACAAAGTAATCCCTTTCTGTCGATATATATGTTTCGTGGCTCCTGAATCTACAATCCACATAGGAAGTGATTCCGTTAAAAAAACCAGAACAAGAAACATTTACATCACTATGTAAATTGTTCATAAGGTCATATACCTTTTTAGGCTCAGGACAATCACAAGCAAAGTGTCCCTTGTTCTTACAGTTATAGCAATTAAGCTTAGCCATAGAAACATTTTTCTCTGGAGCAGAGATATTTTTCTCTTCTTGTTGACTAATTTTAAGCTTCTTTTGTCACGCCCCGGGAGGATACCCTTGGTGTGGTCGGCACTCGCAGACCATTGCTAGCCCCCAAGCGAACCACTTGGCCTCATCACATTAGTTCAATCACATTTTGATATTGGAAGACATCAGTGTATAAGAATACATAAAGAAAGGAAATATCAAATGATAAATAAAGGCCAAAGGCTAGACATCTCATCCATAAACTAAGCAAGACTAGTATGAAAGGAAATTAGTCAACATAACATCCCATCACAACTCAATAGTCTAGTCCGTGAAGCCTCTAAAACATCTAAATAAGGTGTCAATGACAGACCCATGGCTACCTCTAACTAGGATAAAATATGTCTAAAACTCAAAGCTAGAACAGAAATATAATATCCTCCGAAAGTAGGGGAGGGCTCATCAATCAGCTAAAAGCAAATAGGTCCTCAACGGGGTGCCTGCTGATGACCACTAGTACCTGTCTCTACATCATGAAAATATGCAGGCCCAAATGGACGTCAGTACGTGGAATATACGAGCATGTAAAATGGTAGAAAGAAACATGCAAAGGAAGAATAACATCAACTCAAATAGCTCAACTCAAGAAGAAGGGAACTCAATCATCATGTCAAGAGTTAAAGTAAGAATGCAATTTAGACAATGACTACTCATCCATCATCTATGTATCATCTACTTAGAGTACTATCAAGGCCTAATTGGGAGTACTTAGAGTACTCCTCCTTGGGTTCAATATTTATTTTTTTCAAGATGTCAAAAAATAATTTTGTGTGCATATTTTTAAAAGTCAGTTCTTCAACTCAATTTGGACCATTACAGTTAGGAACATGTGAAATATTTGTTGAAAATGATTAATTTTGTGGTAAACCACAAATTCTTTTGGTATCTCTCATTATATTTTTGTAATACTTGAAAATTCTCTTGCACACATTCAAGATAAGAATAAAATCAACTTCATAGTTTCAAGTGCATTAAGTGGTGAGCTTTAGATTAAAATTCAATTGCATCACATTGTTGATCTAAAACTTGGCCTGAATGCGTGTTGAAGCGAAATCTTGAGTAAATTTTGGTTTGAGAAATGATTGTAGACCTTCTTTGACCCGTTTGTGCCTTTTAAAGCCTATGAAATGATATTAATCCCTAGTTTACCCCCACTTTGACCCTGAAGCCTTTTATTTGGACAACCACATTCTAACCATTACCTTTTTGAGTGCTCATATGCACCATCCTTCTCTTGGTCCAACCCTCTTTGATCGCACCAAAAAATGTGCAAATGATAAGATGAAGATTCAAGTTTGAAATTATCAATGGCGAAAGACGCAAGTTTCAAAATCAAGAATGCAAAGATGACTTCTAGAGATGAAAAAAAAAGTTGGATATAACTTTACAAGGTCAGGAAAATACAAGAAGAAAATGTTAAAAAAAAAATAAAGAAAGAAAAATCCAGCAAATAAAGTCTTTAAGAAGTCAAAACAGAAGAAAGGAATACAAAAAGAAGTGGCAAACCCATATTAATTGTTAAAAGCACAAGTTCAGTGTGACGCTCAAGGAGATATTAAGTCACTTTTATCCCAGATAAATATCCTACCAGCCCCTAAGCCTGCAGTACAAGCCAATTACAAGTCCTACATGATCTCATTTCAAATGTTCTCACATTAATGGAGGCTTACATGAAGTCCAAGAATATGGTATCACAATTGCATGCACTGAACATTTTTCTGAGTGTGAGCGTATTTTGCAAAATGTCCTTAAATCAAATATTTTCGGCATGCGTGAAATAGGACTTTCTTTGTTGTGAGGGCACTTGACACATGAGGATTAATATAATTCAAAATCTGTGTTTGAATCAAGTTGAACAGATCTTGTTGATACTTAAGTATGCTTGAGGTACCACTTGAACTTGTTGAAGTTACTTCAAACTCAATCTTGGTTGAAAGAAACAAAAAAGGAAATAAAAGAAGATTTTTGTATATTCCTAACTGTTGGTACCAATTGTGGTTAAGGTTTGACTATTTCTTTACCTTCTTTATTTTATTTTATTTTTTTTAAAAAGGGGGCCAAGCATTTTTTGGGGGATCCTTTTTATTGTTGTTTATATATGTACACCTTTACAGATATTCTTGAATTATTTTTCTTATAAATGGCATTTTTCTTCTGATATATGATTGTTTTAAATAATGTGACATTAGGCTAATCCCGTCAGTGTGTGATGCTTGTTTTGTTTATTGAATTGTGCATTCCAAAAAGTGTAGTGTATTTTTTATTTTTTTTTAAGTTAAATCATTATTGGAAAGACACTTGCTTTCAACGTGACAAGTCAAATCATTATTGAAGAGTCACTTGCCTTCAATGTGACAAGTTAAATCATTTTTGGAGCATTACTTGCTTTCAACGTGATAAGTTAAATCATTATTGGAGCGTCACTTGCCTTCAACATGACAAGTTAAATAATTGGTATATTTTTTAGGAATCCCATACTGATTTTAAAAAATCTCTAAAAATCCCGAATCTTTACCTAATTACAAAAAATCCCGACTTTTGACATTTATTTGATACCTTCTAAGGCCACTTGATACTTACCTAATTGTAACTGAAAATTAATGCTGAAACGTTAAATAAGGAAAAGAAATTACTGCCAACTAGCAGTATCCCTTGAATTAAGGCTGTAAGTTACAAATTATGCAATTAATCCCTAAAATAATAGTAAACTCACAAGATCTACAAAAGTGGAACTTCATGAATTCAAATACAACAAAATTTAAAAAATCCCAAGTACCTCAACTATCCAAATGAAGAAATCAAGTGGTTCTAGTAGTTTTTCCTTGCTTATTATCATCACTAGGTATCAACTTCCCCTAACATAAAAAAAAATGAAATCATAATTTCACTCAAAACAATTAACAACAACAAAAAAAAACAATTACTTACCTTGTAATAATAACAATCAAAATACATTGATTTTAGGGTTTCGAATTTTCTTCAAATAGTTGAGTATCAATTCCAATTAATTTGATAGGTATCTACATCAACTTTCAAAACCCCCAAATAATTTGTATCAGTTATGTAGGTATCAAATTACTTAATTCGTTAGGTATCCACAGTTAATTTCAAAAATCCCCAAAAATTAGAAATCATTTTGACCAACCTATCAGTGTAAATATCAAGAAATCAATTGGGTAAGTATCAAACATAGTTACATTATTAGGTATACACATTAACTTCAAATCCCCAAAAAATTAGGTATCAATTTTACAAGCAACAAAAGTTTAAATTTGTTCATTAATACAACAAAGAAAGATGAATTAGAGATTTTTAACGACGACAAATTTGTGTATTTGTGCGTTTGTGAATATAAAAACGATTACCTTGGGCAATGGTGCTCGTGCAGTAGTTGAAGATGAAAACAAAGATGAAGATTGATATGTACTTGTTCGATGGAGCAGTTGATACAGTTTAGGAGATGGAGATGAGAATGGAGAAACGTTTCTGTGGAAAAACTGAAAAAGGAACATTTAAAATTTAAATGGTAACTGTCACACAGATAAAAATCAAAATATAAAAATTTTAAAAAAACTGATTTTAAAAAGGAAAAATTAAAATGTAAAAAGTGATTGACAATAAATAGACTTCTAAATTTAAAAATTGTACTAATTATATTCTTTAATAAAAAATATAATAATGAGGTATCAAAAATAAATGAAATTTTTAGAAAAGTTGGGATTTTAGTAATTTTTATAAAAAGTTGGGAAAATTTGATATTTGGATAAAAAAGGTTGGGATTTTCATAAATTTGGAGTGTACTCCCCTTCAATGTGACAAGTTAAATCATCATTGGAGCGTCACTTGCCTTCAATGTGACAAGTTACATTTTTAGAGTATCACTTGCCTTCAACATAACAAGTCAAATCATTATTGCAGAATCACTTGCCTTAAACATGACAAGTTAAATCATCATTAGAGTGTCACTTGCCTTCAACATGACAAGTTAAATCATTATTGGAGTGTCACTTACCTTCAACGTAACAAGTTAAATCATTATTAGAGTGTCACTGCCTTCAGTGTGACAAGTTAAGCTATTTTGGAGAGTCACTTCCTTCAATGTGACAAGTTTAGCTATTTTGGAGAGTCACTTCCTTCAACGTGATGAGTTAAGCTATTTTGGAGAGTCATTTCCTTCCATGTGACGAGTTAAGCTATTTTGGAGAGTCACTTCCTTTAACGTGACAAGTTAAGCTATTTTTGGAGCGTCACTTCCTATAACGTGACATGTTCAATCGGCGCGTCACTTCATTCAACGTGACATGTTAAAATTAGAGCAAGTTAAATTGTTACTGGAGCGTCACTTCCTTCAACATGACACGTTAAAATCATTACTGGAGTGTCACTACTTTCAGTGTGCCACATTACATTACTGGAGCATCACTTCCTTAAACGTGACACGTTACATTACATTATTGGAACGTCACTTCCTTCAACATGACATGCTAAAATCATTATTGGAGAGTCACTTTCTTCAACGTGACATGTTACATTCATTATTAGAGTGTCACTTCATTCAATGTGATTGACGTTCTACTTTGGATCATCATTTCCTTCAAGAGCAATACACATGAAAATGCATCGTCATCTCCTTCAGCATGACATGTTAAATCAGGTTTGCACGAATTATACTAGTATTTATGTTCCATTTGTTACTAACAAATTTTCTTAGACTTTACCATACAAAAATGTGGACTACGTCAGAAAGGACGTAGCAGGTCAAGTGGAGACCATGCTAGTACATATAACTGGGACAGAATTTCTGAGGAAGACCTCAACAATTCTGCAACTTCCACCGCAATTAAGGCACTCTTACTTGAAGGTTAAGTGTTTTATCAAAATTGGGTTCGTCAACTTTCTTTGTCCATGATCTCTTTCATAGATCATATCTAAAGAAGGGACAGTTGTTGGCACCAAATTTTGGTCTAACTTTTTAAAAATTTCTACTTTTATATTATTATTTTTTGTTCTTGTTAAATCATTATTTTGTGTTAAATTACATATTTTTGTTTTATTTATTTATTTATTTATTTATCGTTGATTATATCTGTTTTATTCATTTTAACATTTTTAACGCAGTGTAATAAATCATTCTTTCTTGTCCAGATATAATTATACGCGTATATTTAACTGACCCATAATTTGGGCCTTTCTACCCCATTAGGTTTTGAGATGAAATGTGTATATAACCTCCACATTGTTACAAAATAGGGAAAAAATATAATAGACATTTTAATTTTAGAAACCCTAAAAGAAAATTACTTTCTATTTTGTTTTCCCCTAAATATACCACCGGCCAGCCACCCTCATGCTATCAACCTCTTTGCACCATCGGACATCACCAGTCAACCCCCCATGCTTTGTTTACCCCGTTCCATTTTCCGGCGAAACCCCATCGGTGGCCCCTCTCCTTACTAACAACCCCCAAAACACCTTTTGTTCTCTCCCTCACGAGCTCCACCGCTAGCCACCAAATCCCACCACCATCAGCTTCAAAATCAATCAAACGCACCTCAAAATAGCCTCTAACAACCACTAACCAAATGCCTCCAGAAACCCATGAAAATCATCCACCTAAAACCCTTGTTCCGACCACCAAAACCCTCTGAAAAAACAATCCATCGCACAACCCCATGCCAACAGCGAAAACCCGCTAAAAACCACCGGAAAACCCCTTTCAAAACCACCAGAAATCACCCAAACCTGAAAAGAAATAGACACAAACCAACAACCAGGTCTCACAAACCCCAACTAACGAGCTCGGAATTGGAATAACGACAACAACTACATATTTCGGCAAGGAGCTACTTACAAACTTCCAAATCTGGACCAGAAGTGCTAAATCCTAGCAAGCTTCATTGTTTTTCTGTAACGCCCAGTAAAATTATCAAAATACCCCTAGAGGAGTGATGTGTGAATAACGTGTCTTCCTATACTCAGATGGTAAATTTGAGACCCGATTTGCGATCAACACAAAACATTGAGAGGGAAAATGATCTCGGTTGATTTTTAGAGCAACCGGATCAAAAGATAATTTTTGGATGCAACACCCGAACCAGTGTTGGTCTGCGTCTGGGCCACGACGCTCTAGAGTAGCGGACCCACACTTAGCTTTTTTAAAAATTTTTACGGACATTGGAAAGACTCGTTCAGAATTTTTTCTTTTAAAAGTGCACTACAGCACACCCAGTCCGCGACGCGGACTGGTATTTCCAGGTCGAGATTTTCCTTTTAATTCGTGAGGGGCATTCTAGATATTTTTCAACCCCTCATAAACGTAACCCATGATTTAATAAAGCATTTTTAGTAAAAAAAAAAGAGTTTCTAAACATCATTCTAGAGCAAAGCCTCCAAACACACAACTAGGTTAGAGTTCTTGAAGGAGGAAGAGAAGGAGTAAGGGTTTTCGAGTACAAGGTTGATTCTTTCTGTCATCCCAGGTATGTAAGACTAACTCAAAGCATGGAATTGTTCTTCCATGTGCCCCCTTGATTGAATTGAGTTGATAGTTGAATGTAATGAATTCTATATGTGGAATTCCTTGAGTATTCTATTAAAAATTATACCTGTTTTATGTATTTTCTTAAGTTGATGATCATCACAAACTTGATTTACTGCATAAATGGTTTTCATGAATTATTTCACGAAACTCTATATGTCATTTTGTTAAAGATTGCAAGAATGAGCTTAGGGATGAGTCTAGAGCCTTGATAGTGATAATGTGCTTGTTGTTTGTGGTTGTGGTCCGGATTTGAGAGTGCTAATGATGATGTTGATGAGATTGATATCCTTAGAGTCTTAAAGAGCTTGAAACCAAATTCTAAAAGTATGTTCCGAGTCCAAGACTTGATGGTTGAAATGATGAGTTGAGTTAAAAACGTCCAATGAGACCAATGAGAAGAGTAATCTTAATGTTGGATGTCTTATAAGCATGTTGAGTCCTGGAAGGAGTATTGAGCACCGAAATGAGTAAGAGTAAGTATCGCTCGCACTCATTAACTACGTGGCCAGCGTAGGGGAGGATTGAACCGTAAAATCGGATGTTTACTTAGTCCCAAAAGAAGACTTGATGTTCTTTAATTGTGGATCCACTGATGCCATTTCCTTTACCCTGGCAAGGTACTGGATGGATGTGACAATGACATCGCTTCATTATATCATCATCGGCTCATAGGTGATGGTTATCGGTTAGAGAAACTCTCAAATAGGTTCCACATTGATAGTACTTTGATGTTGAATTGATGGTATGAGTCTTGATTAATGTTGATGAGTTATTGTCTACTCCTTATCCTTGCCTTAGATGGACATTGGTCTTTCTGAGTGAGTATCTTACGAGTTGATGTTATTCCATGTTATTTCTGCCTGTATTGTTTCATTCAGCCATTTTACATACCGTACATTCCAGGTAATGACGCCACTCGGCGCTGCATTGTTTCATGATGCAGATACAGGAGATAGAGGACTTCGGCAGATGCACCGTTGAGGTTCAGAGTTCCCTAGTTCCAAATAATAGTGAGCCCCCTTTGCGACCCAAAGGAGCCTTTCTTTTTATTTTTACCAGTTGCTTTACTCTCTTTGAGCGGGTAGCCATGGCCTGTTATGGCACTATCTTAGACTGTAGAGGTAGAGATTTCATAGACTAGAGATGAGGATTTGATGTTGGGGTCTTTCCCTCTGTGAATTGAGTTCCTTAAACCAGATATTATGTCATAGATGTTGAGACTGATATTGTTAGCCTATGGCCCTCTTTCATTGATGTAGAAGTAACTGAGTTGTCTACTATCTTATTTTTCTTACTCTAATACTTTTCGTTGTATCTGATGTTCGAATGATTGTCTTGAGATCGAGTGGTTCACTTGGGGACTAGCAATAGTCTTCGAGTGCCGGCCATGTCTAAGGTACACTCCTGGGGCGTAACATTTTCCTCAATTTCTGGTATAGATTTCTAAACTATTTTATCATTTCTTGTTGATTTATATCACTGCTAGTGTTGAACTTGGTATTTGGAAGATTTTTACTATGTTTATAGTTTGTTTGTTGATGTTGATAATTTTAGTATTAAATTAGTGCTTGTTTTGGATATCTCCGGTAATAGTAAAAAAAGTTTGGGCTGCCCTTTGATCTATAATTGTTGATTTGTTTTCACATTGAGCTCTAAATTAGTTTTATGTTATTTACACTTATTTTAATTTATTTGATGATCTTTGACACTGTAGACATCAAAATTTTGTAGGACTCTACAAGATGAGACTTATTTCAGTAAGGATTTCTTAGAAGTTACTCTACATTAAACCCTAATTCATGACATCTCAAATATTCCATAAATTATGGGATATTCATAAAGAGATCAAGATCTCAAATATCTCACATATTCATGGGATATTCATAAAGTCATCAAGATCTCGAATATCTCCAAATTCTTGGAATATTCATAAAGAGATCAAAATCTTAAATATCTTACAAATTCATGGGGTATTTATCTCACTGGGCGTGCCAGTTTGTTTTCAACAAATTTTAAAAGTGATGAAAAAATAAATTGCAGTCACAAATAAAATATGAAGAAATATAATTTTATTGATAAACAATATGGGTACAAATCTGTTATCCCTTGATTCTTCTCTCTTAAGATTCCTCCATGATTCGAGGGTCGTTAGTGGCGTATTTCTCGAACGTAGGATGATTTTGACCTCCTTAAGTCGTCATATTTTGATATCTATGGGATATTTGAGATGTCTTTTCAAGGGAATATTGTCACACCCTGGGAGGGTATCCTAGGCGTGGCTGGCACCCAGAGACTATTGCTAGTCCCCAGGCGAACCACTCAATCTCAGGACAGTCATCCAACATCAAACATAGCGGAAACAAAATAATAAGATAGTGAGCTACATCAATAAGAAGGGCCAATAGCCAATACACTCTGTCTCAACGTCGATGATAAGCAAATAGTATTACTAACTCAACTCTAACAGGAAAATACCTCACATCACATCTCAACTGATGTCTATGAAGCCTTTAACTCAGCTAGATAGTCTAAGAAGGTACCATGACAGGCCATGGCTACCCAACTTAGTAAACAAGATAACAGATAAGAAAAAGGGCTCCTCCGGATAGCAAGGAGGACTCACCAATGACTAAATTCAAAAATCTTCGAACCTCAACGATGCGCCTGTTGAAGTCCTCTAACTCTTGTATCTGCATCATAAAACGATGCAGCACCGAGTGGCGTTAGTACGTGGAATGTACGGCATGTAAGATGGCTGAATGTAACAGTGCAAGTATAACAATATAGGGATAACATCAACTCAACATCATACTCCATCAGAATATCAAATATCAATCTAAAGCAAGAATAAAGAGTAGACAAATGACTTATCAATATCTCATCTCAACATCATCGATACATCATACTCGACTCAACTCAACTCGAAGGACCAATACCCGTCTAGGACCAGGATAAAGAGTAGGCAATAAATCATCAACATCCATCAAGACTCATACCATCACATCAACATCAGAGTTCTATCAGTGAAAAACCTAACTGGGAGTTTCTCTAACTGACAACCATCACCTATGAGCCAGTGATAATACAACGAAGTGATGTCATTGCCATATTCATCCTGTACCCTGCCTGGGGTAAAGGATATCACCATCAGTGGATCCACAAGAAAAAAATATCAGTCCACTTTTGGGACAAGGAAACATCCACATTGCAGTTCGATTCTCTCTCCTACACAGGCCACGTAGTTAATGAGTTCGAGTGGGACTCACTCTCACCCATTTCGGTGCTCAATACTCCTCTCAGAACTCGACATGCTCATAAAACATCATCATCATCAGTCCCATAGGGACGTAGTACATCAACATCATCATCAACATCAACTCATCTCATTAACATCAACATCAAGACTCTCATCAATTTGGACCACAATCACAACATCAGAAACATCATCATCATTAAGGCTCTAGGCTCTTTTCCCCTAAGCTCATTCTTGCATTCTTTAGTAAAGTAGACATAGGATTTTTGTAAAATCATTCATGAAAACATCTTATGCAGTAAATCAAGTTTATGATGATCATCAATTTAAGAAAAAATCATTAACTAAGGAGAATCTCAATAGAATACTCAAGGATTTTAACGTATAACTCATCATCTTCAATCATAGACTCAATTTACTCAAAGGGGCACATGGAAGAACAATTACATGCTTTAGGTTAGCCTTACATACCTGGGATGATTGCTATCAACACGATTCCCTTGGAACTTCCTCTGGTTTCCTCAATCTCGACTCTCCTCTACTCTCCTCAGGCCCCAGCGTATTAGCATTGTTAGGAAGAGGATTTAGAATGGAGTTTTAGACTGTTTCTTCATGAAAATGACTTATATTAATAGTACATGGGTTTTAGAAGATGCTAGGAATGGACTAGAATGCCCCTTAAATTTTTAGAAATTTTCCAGCCGCGAAATAAACCAGTCCACGACACGGACTGGTCGTGTATAGCTCATTTTTGGCAAAAATCCTCTCGATCGAGTTTTCTCAACCCTGTTGAAAAATTTAAGAAACAAATAAGTCACCATTCGCGATGGTTCCGCAATGCAGCTCTGTCGTGAACTCTCACTGTTTCTCGTTTTGGAATGAAAAATTATCTTTTGACTCGATCGCTCTAAAAATCGACCGAGACGCTTCCCCCACTCAATTTGTCATGTTGATCACGAATCCGGCCTCGAATTTTCTATGTGAGCATCAGAAGACGTATTATGCGCACATCTCTCCTCAAGGGGTATTTTGAAAATTTTACCGGGCGTTACAAATATAATACCCTTTATATAGGCATGAATTAGGGTTTTAGGTAAAGTAGCCTCCAAGAAACCCTGACTTAAATAGGACTAATTTTGTAGATTCCTACAAAATTTTAATTTCTTCAAATGCCCCCCTGCTTCAAGGCTTGTCGAAGTGTAGACTTGATGAATCTCTAAGACGAGGCTTGAAGTACTCATGATTTTGTAGCTTCAGATTTGCAAATTTAATTTATGAGAGAAGAGATGAAGCGCAGATTTGGTTCCACTGGGCGTGCTAGTTTGTTTTCAACAAATTTTAATGTGATGAAAAAATAAATTGCAATCACAAATAAAATATGAAGAAACATAAATTTATTGATAAACAATATAGGTAAAAAAATATCCCATAAATTCTGGGGATATTCATAAAGAGATCAAAATCTCCAATATCTCACAAATTCATGGTCTCGCATATCCTACAAATACTTAGATATGTCAAAATCTCAAATATCTCACAAATTCATGGGATATTCATAAAGAGATCAAAATCTCAAATATCCCATAAATTTGAGATATTCATAAAGAGATCAAAATAGTTTTTAAGGAGGTCTACATCATCCTACATTTGAGAAATACGCCACTACCGGCCCTCGAATCATGGAGATATCTTATGAGAGAAGAATCAAGTGAGGAACAGATTTGTGCCCATATGGTTTATTAATAAAAGTATGTTTTTTCATATTTTATTTGTGATTGCAATTTATTTTCTATCACTTTAAAATTTGTTGTAATTAACTGGCACACCCAGTAGAACCAAATATGTGCTACATCTCTTCTCTCATAAATCAAATTTGCAAATCTGAAGCTACAAAACCACTAGTACTTCAAGCCTCGTCTTAGAGTTTCGTCAAGTCTACACTTCAAAAAGCGTTGAAGCAGGGGCATTTGTTGACATTGAAATTTTGTAGAACTCTACAAAATTAGTCCTATTTAAGTCAGAGTTTCTTGGAGGCTACTCTACCTAAAACCCTAATTCAATATGCTTATACAAAGGGTATTGTATTCCCTTGAAAAGGAATCTCAAATATCCCATAGAGATCAAAATATGAGGACTTAAGGAGGTCAAAATCATCCTACGTTCGAGAAGTACGCCGCTAACGATCCTCAAATCACGGAGAAATCTTATGAGAGAAGAATCAAGGGATAAACAGATTTGTACCCACATTGTTTATTAATACATTTATGTTTCTTTATATTTTATTTGTGACTGCAATTTATTTTTTCATCACATTAAAATTTATTGAAAATAAACTGGTATTCTATCACGCCCCGGGAGGGTGCCCTTGGCATGGCCGGCACTCAGAGACTATTGCTAGTCCCCAAGCGAACCACTTAGCCTCATCACATCATTCGATCAATAAACTCTATTGAACAGCGGAAAGTATAAGTAAGTAAATTGGCACATCTCATCTAAAGTATCAAAAGAATATATATATGTGTGTATATATATATATATATATAATAATGAAGGCTAGTAGAAAGAACTAGCTCACAATCTCAACATCAATGCTCGACCATCATCTATGAAGCCTCTATCACTAACCATGTGGTGCCAATGACAGATCCATGGCTACCCAAACCAAAATAAAAGAAATAGTCCAATCTCTAACTCTAAAGCAAGATAAATATGTCAAGGTGGGCCCTCCGAAATAGGGAAGGCTCACTAAATCAGCTGCAAATCTCGGATCTTCAACGGAGCACCTGTTGACGATCTCTAGTACCTGCCTCTGCATCATAAATCGATGCAGTCCAGAGTGAACATCAGTACTTGGAATGTACTGGTACGTAAAATAGCTGAGCGAAATAGAAACCGGTAGAAAAATATGAAAACAATATCAACTCAAAATAAACATCAAATCACATCAAATAGTCAAATGCCCATCTATGAAAGAATAAAGAGTAGACAAATGACACATCAATAACTCAAACTCATCCATAGTCTCAAACACACCTCTAAGCTCAACTCAGAGGAGCTCACCTCCTCTCATCTCATCTCATAACTCATCTCAGATGAGCTCACCCCCTCTTATCTAGACTCGGAGTAAGGTAGGAAATTTATGGGAGTTTCTCTTATCCGACAACACTCGCTTATGAGCCAGTAAATGTACAACAATCACCCTGATGTTACCATAGTGGTTCCAAACTTGCCAGGTAGGGAACGCTCAAAAATCATATCAGCTCACCCAATATGGAGTCAACTCAATAGGTCCTCTATTGCTTTCAGGGACCGTTACTCTTGAGGGGGAACCATAATATATGTGATGGTTCTATGCCTCTCCTACGTTTGGCGATGTAGTTGATGAGTTCGAGTGGGAGTCACTCTCACTCTTTTTAGTGCTCGATACTCCTCCCTTGACTCAGTGCTCATATAACCTTAATCTCAACCAATCTCATAGAGACTCACTCCCCGTCAACGACTGGTATCTCATAGGGACTTTAGCTCTTTCATCAAACATCTCATAGGGACTTTAACTCTATCATCAAACATCTCATAGGGACTTTAACCCTATCATCAAACATCTCATCAATAACTCAAGATTGTATAACAATTGTTAGGAAACAAGTGAATAGACATGTCGGTAGAGTTCATTTATGGGGACTCGTAAAACAACCAAAATTTCATCAACTCATCATCACAATCAACAATCTCAACTCAAGCTATAAACTCAATTCTCAAGTGCATTATGAATGGTTCTCAAATTAAATTAGTCATCAAAACTCCATCAACTCAACAATTTCAACTCAAGGCTCTAGACTCAATTCTCAAGTACATTAAGCATGCTTCTCAAATTAGTCATGTAGGGTTATGCAAATTCTCATGAAAATATTCAATTTAAGAAAACAAATAGTATGATGATCATCAACATAGAAAACATGTAATTTCAAATTAATCTTTCAAGAAACACCGTCAAGGAATCATGCATATAGACTCTTCAATCATCAACTCATCTATGACCTCTATAGGGCACATGAGAGAACAATCCCATGTTTTAGTTTAGCCTTACATACCTGGGATGCAGCTATCAACCAAGTACGTCAAGGATCTCTTCTCGAATATCGCAACTCAAGCTCTTCTCTTCTCTCCTCAAGCCCTAGCCTTGTTAGATTATGGAATAGGACTTAGAATGGCGGTTTTAGACCCTTTTCACGTCGAAACGACCTTATTAGATCGGGTATAGGGTTTAGGAAGGGTGGAGAATTGACTGGAATGCCACTCATAATGATTTAGAAATTTTCAATTCGGAAAAGACATAGTACGCGACGCGGACTGATCGCGAACAGTGTATTTTCAGAAAAGAGTTTTTGAACGAGTTTTCTCCATCCCATCGCAATTTTTTTAAAGATATAAGTGCTGGTCCGAGATGGGTGCGCGACGCGCCCCTGTCGCGTACTAATATTGTTTTATGCTTCATGTCAAAAAATTATCTTTTGGTCGGATTGCTCTAAAAATCGACCAAGACCATTTTCCCACTCAATTTTTCGTTTTGATCACAAATCTGGCCTCGAAGTTGCCATCTAAGCATCAAAAGATGCGTTACGCGCATGCCCCCACTCTAGGGGTATTTATGTAATTTTATCAAGCGTTACATATTCTTAAGGAGATCTCAGAAATCCCACAAACTCAATCTTGGGATATTCATAAAGAGATCAAAATATATCAGATTCTTCTTGATAATCAAATATTTCAAAAAGATCCATACAAATTCTTTCATGGAGATCAAGTTCAAATCATCCTAATACATCACTAACGGTCCTCGAATCACAGAAAAATCTGTCCAAATTATCCTAGTTTGAGAAATACACCACTGATGGTACTCGAATCATGGAGAAATTTTATGAGAGAAGAATCAAGGGAGAAAGAGATTTGTACCCATACTGTTTATGATTAAAATTATGTTTCTACATATTTTATTGGTGATCACAATTTATTTTTCATCACATTAAAATTTATTGTACAGAAACTGGCACGCCCAGTGGGACCAAATCTGTCCTTCATCTCTTCTTTTATAAATCAAATCCGCAAATTTGAGACCAGCACCGGTGGAAAAATGAGTACTTCAAGCCTGTCTTCAAGTTTCATCAAGTCTACGCTCCAACAAGCCTTGAAGTAGGGGGCATTTGTAGATATCAAAATTTTGTAGGATTCTACAAGATGAGACTTATATCAGGAAGGATTTCTTGGAGGCTACTCTACCTTAAACCCTAATTCATGTATATATAAAGGGTATTATATTCCCTTGAAGAGACATCTTAAATATCCTATAAATTCTGGGGATATTCATAAAGAGATCAAAATCTCAAATATCCCGCAAATTCTTGGGATATTCATAAAGAGATTAAAATCTCAAATATCTTACAAATTCATGGGGTATTTATAAAGAGATCATATCCCCAAATTCTTGGATATTCCTAAAGAGATCAAAATCTCAAATATCCCATAAATTCTGGGTATTCTAAAGAGATCAAAATCTCAAATATCCCCTAAAACTGAGGACATTCATAAAGAGATCAAAATAGGGCTCAAAGAGGTCAAAATCATCCTACATTTGAGAAGTACGCTATTTACGACCCTCGAATCATGGAGATATCTTATGAGAGAAGAATCAAGGGATGAACAGATTTGTACCCACATCGTTTATCAATAAGTTTATGTTTCTTCATATTTCATTTGTGATTGCCATTTATTTTCCATCACATCGTGAGTCGAGGATCGTTAGTGGTTCTTGAACTAGGATGATTTGGACTTGATCTCCATGAAAGAATTTGTGTAGATCTTCTTGAAGTATTTGATTATCAAGAAGAATCTGGTAGATTTTGATCTCTTTATGAATATCCCATGAATTTGTGAAATATTTGAGATTTTGATCTCTTTATGAACATCCCATGAATTTGTGAGATATTTGAGATGTCTTTTCAAGGGATTATAATACCCTTTATATAGGCATGAATTAGGATTTAGGGTAGAGTAGCCTCTAAGAAACTCTAACTAAAATAGGACTAATTTTATAGAGTCCTACAAAATTTCAATGTCTACAAATGTCTCCTGCTTCAAGGCTTGTTGGAGTGTATACTTGATGAAACTCAAAGACAGGGTGTGAACTACTTATTTTTCTATTGTTGCTAGCTTTAGATTTGCAGATTTGAGTTATGAGAGAAGAGATGAAGGACAGATTTGGTCCCACTAGGCGTGCTAACTTATTTTCAATAAATTTTAATGTGATGAAAAAATAAATTGCAATCACAAATAAAATATGAAGAAACATAAATTTATTGATAAACAATGTGGGTACAAATCTGTTTATCCCTTGATTCTTCTCTTATAAGATTCCTCCGTGATTTGAGGACTGTTAGTGGTGTATTGCTCAAATATAGAATGATTTTGACCTCCTTAAGTCGTCATATTTTGATCTCTATAGGATATTTGAGATGTCTTTTCAAGGGAATAAAATATCCTTTATATAGGCATGAATTAGGGTTTTAGGTAGAGTAACTTCCAAGAAACCCTGACTTAAATAGGACTAATTTTGTAGAGTCCTACAAAATTTCAATGTCTACAGACACGTCCTTTTGATTACTAGTTTTTATGCTTTTCGTTACTAGTATAGCTTTCGTACAAATTCATCTTGTTCAATTATGTTATGTTTTGCACAATATTATTTCGTTTCAGGTGTTTGTTTAACTTTGTTTAGTGGTTAAAGGATTTCTTCAACGTAGTGTTATTTTCAGCTAATTAGTATGTCGTTATAATAGGTGTTATCAATATTATTAAAGATTATGTGAAGTTTTTCTTTATCATTATATTATTTCTGCATTAAGTTTCTTCATGATGTGTTAATTGGTTCATTTGTTTCATTGATGTGTCTCACTGTTGGTTATGTTTGCTAGATGAGTTTCGTTTCCCTTTTATCTTGCGATTTTGACTATCATTATTTGTTAAATTGGTCAATGATGAATCTATCCCTCGAATTTCGAGGCCTCTTCATTCAAAAAGACGGGAAAAGTTGGTTTATATTCATATTTGTTATATGTTAAAATTCAAATATTTTAGTTTAAGTTCATTACTTGTTAAATTGGCCAATGACGAATCAATCCGTCGGATTTCAAGGCCTCCCCATTTAAAAAAGACGGAACAATTTTAGTTTATTCTTTATTTATTTGTTTATTTATTTATTTATTATTGTGTGTATTATTGGTGTTAGGCAAATACTTAGATGTTCCTCATATCATTATTTATTTCATTATTTGTGTATATTTTGTGATTATTATACTTATGTTATATTGTATATGTCCTCCTCAATTTGAAAAAATGAGTTCAGTGGAGACCTACAATTGTGGATTCAGAAGGGCGCTAATATCTTCCCTTCGGAATAACCCCTACCTGAAAATTTTGGGTTCGCAAACTATTTTGTAAATAATTAATTGGTTTCCTAATTATTCTTAAA
The DNA here is from genome assembly GCA_029948455.1 of Solanum rostratum. Lineage (NCBI taxonomy): Eukaryota > Viridiplantae > Streptophyta > Magnoliopsida > Solanales > Solanaceae > Solanum > Solanum rostratum. The sequence continues at coordinate 52,568,548 of CM057050.1, read as the reverse complement.
ATTAGGTGGCGACTCTAAAATTAAATTATTTTTTCTAAATATATTTTTTAAATTCTTTTATTTAATTTTTTTTAAAAACTAAGTTGCCACAACGTTGCGCCTTCGGGATGTCATCACACGTGACACGATTTCATCAATTTTTTTTTACTAAATATACATCCATACACATATGCGCGCGCACACACACATATTAAAAATGACAGATAAAAAGAATTAAAAGGGAAGCTCTTTATATCAAAGCGCTCATAGCTTACATGGTTAGGCTAGGCCTCCTTGACACTTCATTAAAAACCTGCAGACCAACTCGAATTTATTCAAACCAACCTACTCCCTTTTAATTTTAGAAATAGAATTTGAAATTAAACTTAAAATTTTTGAGTCCAGTCAATTAATTTTCTTCTTAAGCTATCATTATCCTTTAAATAGTGACACCGCTTAAAAAACTTTATGTATATGCCACTGCCTCTTAGGCTCTTACTTTGTATATAGTAAGATTTTTCCAACCTGACAAATCAACCTCTCGGGTGATTTAAGAAAAGGACAATGAGATATAATACGAAACAAGTATCCAGATTTTTCATTGATAAGTATGATATAGAGTATTTTACATTAATAATACATTATATATCAAATATTTTCCTTTTTAGAGTATTTATTTTTTATTTACAATCTATGACATATTTTACCAAAAAATTATAAGAGCACTCTTTTCTTTCTTCCCCTTCTTCTCTTTCTCTTTCTTTTTCTCCTTGTCCTTCTTCTTCTCTTTCTTTTCTTGCCACACCTTTTTTTTTGTTTCCCTTTTCTCTCTTTTTCTCCCTCCCCATTCAACTTTTTATCTTTAATATTATATACTGTTATGAATTTTATTATTATTATTTAATAAATACAATATACTTTTTAATAATGTAAAATCAATTAAATTATACTGAAATATTTAAAATTCACCTTTTGCATTGAAAGATGCTTATAATATGTATTATTTACTGAATTTAAAACGTGTTATAGTTATTTTTTTAATTATTTTCTCTTATTAATGATATTAAAATAATTATTATATTAAAAATACATTACTTATATTCTCCACATGCATTAAAAATGTTTATAATACATATGAAGTATTGAATTCAAAATGTATTATTTGTAGCTTTTGTTTATTTATTTTTATTAATAGTGTCAAAAAAATATTATATTTGAATTTCAAATATTTTAAAACTATTTAAAATTAGTTTATATGTTTAATATATTAAAATTGTATCAATGCATTATATATGGATTTACGTAAAACAAATTGTATTATAAATATGAATGATATTTGCAATACAATTTTAATTTTATATTATCCATTTTGATGAATTCGATTATTGTTGTTCTAACTGTTATCGCAAAAAATGAATTTGGTTTCGAAAATTCGATTTATTACTCAATTAATTTAAGTAAAACCGAATCTTCGAGATTTTTTAGAGTCGCCACTTAATTTTTTAAGGAAAAATCAAGAAAACCGATTTAAAAATTATTTTAAAAGAATTAACAAAAAAATCCTTTTAAAAATCCAAAGAAGGGTTCGGGTTCATATTTTCATTTCGAGAAGGTTTTACGCACTCGAAATGTCCGCTAACGTGCTGTTATCCGACGATTAAATAATTTTGACTAACTTTAAAAATAATTAATAACTAGAAGGAAATCTAAGTGACATATTAAAAGTGATTAAGAAAATAAAATGTTTTAAAGTCTATTTATGTTTATTTAATTAATGGAGTTAGTGAATTAAACTAGGTGATTAGGAGTTTTAAAATCCACTAAAAATCTAAGTGTTTAAAAGAAGAAAAACATATTCGCTTTTTTAAGGAAAAATACTTGAAGTCCTTTTACCAAAAATTCACAAAGTCTAATTTCTTAAAAGGATTTTTTTTCTCTTTTTTGACACCAAAAATTCAAAGATGTAAAAAAAATAACATAAATGGTTAACTTTTAGGGAAAATTTAATTAGATTAGAAAACAAAACAAATATTAAATTAATGTTAGAGTTAGCAAACATTACAAACACATAAATATAACAAAATAATGAGAAGGAGTAATAGAAATAAGTGGAATTTTCATAAACAACCACCTATTGAAACATAATAGGCTAAAATAGCCACAGTTTCGAAAATTACATTCTATAGCCTTTTGAACGTGTACTTTGCTTTGTATAAAACGGGTATGCACTGATATTTTATACAAAAAAGAATAGCTGGCATAGATACAATAAAGGAAACGTTACATTAAAGGAAATGTTGATTAATTACTGATTGGATACAATAAAAGAAACGTTACATTAAAGGAAATGTTGATTAATTACTGATTAGATACAATAAAGGAAACGTTACCTTAAATAATAGAAGGTCAATGTAATCAATATTTATTACCTAATATGAATTTGTAAACATAGATTAGAAAAAAAATACAGTAGCGACGAGTAAGGCTGGAAAAAAAAACGCGCTAATCAATACGAATTCTGCATACATTTTTGCAGTGTGTAACAAATAGCAAAAAAAAATGTATAATGTGCACATGCAGATGTATAAATTTAGGCAATAACCATGTTGTGGTTGTATAATTGCTCAGACAACAAGGGTGCATATATACGTGCAATGTATAAAAATTGCTTGAATTGTATAAATTGTTTATACAATTGTATACTGTGTTGGCAACAACTATGTTGTAATTGTATAATTAATCTGACATGTGTGCATATATACTTACACAGTGTATAAAATCACATCTTAAATGTATCCAGGTATGCATATATACTTGCATTGTATATATACTTACATTGTATAATTACTCATACAACAGGTGTGCATGTATACTTGCATTGTATAAAAATTGCTTAACAGTATCCAGGTATGCATATATATACTTGTGGTGTATAAAAAAATGCTTGAACTGTATATGTGCTTATGCAGTTGTATAATGTGTTGGCATAACAGTATTGTAATTGTATAATTACTCAGACAGTGTGCATGTATAACTTATACATAAATAAGCTAATTTGTTTAGACAATAATGTTATACTATAACTTATACATAAAAAGTGTATAATTAATGGTATATATAAAAAAACGTATAATAATACCATTTACATAAATGGTATACATAAAAAAAACGTATAATAATATCATTTACATAAATGGTATACCATTTCTACACTAGCCCTATCTCTTGCAATGCTTTCTGCAATGGGATCATCCTCTTGAGTTATACCCAACGAAAAAAAAGGTATGGCAAATGGTCAACCTCAGGGTAACCCTGCCCTTGCATCAAAGAGCTTCCGTGGTAGCACAAGTGATGTATCAACCGGTGCTACATCCGAAGTAACTTCAGAAAATGGAACAGAATACTCTAGCTCCTCGTTACATGACAAAACACAGTGAGCTTTTGTTTATAACACCCACTCTTATTCTGCGACAACAAAGTTTTAGTGCTCATTCGGACGTGGTATGGTGCACATTTATGCTTGGTTGCGGCTAGCCACTTTTGAGACAAAGCATATGGAAGGATCAGACAGTGAACGCGTTGATTTTTGTACACTGAATAGGCTGTGTTTTTCAAAAAAAAATAATTAAAAAGCACCAAAAATTAGAATGAAAACTGAATGAAATCTGGAAGAATGGAGAGAGAAGATTAAGGAAAAAATTTTGAAAATCTTACCTATGTAACTGCCGAGAGATTGAAGGAGCAAAATATGGAAAGAAGATCTTTGAATTCTTGTATAAAAAAAAGAGAGAATAAGAAGGTTGAAAATTTTTTGGTTTTATACAAAATGTGCTGGGACCCACGAATTCGGTAGCCACTTTTTTTAAAAGGTTGGTTACTTTGTGTAATTTTTAAAAACTGCAGTTAATTTATGTGATTTTATATTGAATGTTTGCTCAGTTATGAAATTTTCCCTAGAAATAAACCATTGGGCTTGGCAGGCCCAAGTACGACTCAAAAATGGCTGCTGCTATCCAAAGGATCTTTTGGCCCATTTTCCACCAAATTGGGCTGCTGCAATTTTGCCTTGGGCCATCCAGCCCCTTTATTTTCTGTGATATACAATGACTGTATATACACTGTATATCAGTGTATAACAGTCGTCTCAAGCCTCCGAAAATTTGAGATCAACTCCCTAAGACTTGTTTAAGCCTTTATGACCCCGGGTAATGCGAGATTGGTGTCCAGGAAGGCTCGGACAGATGCGTAAAAAATAAAATAAAAAGGAATTAGGAATCCAAACATTATTAAAACTCACAACTCAATAACTTGAAAACAAAAATCAAGATATCCAACCATATTTCGCAACTAAAAAATCAATATATGAACCTCATCAATTTGAGACCAAACAAGCATATAAAACCCATTAACTCGAGACTAAGAATCAACATATAATCCATATTCTAAACTAAAATTTGGCATATAAAACTTATTAATTTGAAAGCTAAAATCCGCACATAAATCCATCAATGTTGAAACTAAAATATGAAATTCATAACTTGAAACTAAAATCAACATAAACCCGCTAACCTTAAAAACTGAGAATTAATCTAAAAACTCGTTTCGTATCTTTGAAACTAAAAATGAAACTAATGGAAGGACATATTTGAGTTCATTGGACTAAATTGAAACCAATGCCATAGCTAAACCAAAACAGAGCCAAAAGTGATAAATAGGGAATAAATTAGAAACAATATCATGGGCAAGAGTAAACAATCAACAGAACCATATTTTCCCTTTGCAGCCACTCAAAACAAGTCTTTTACTACTATTATTATTGAAACTAATCAGGCAGAAAATAAATACAATTAAGCATCCATACCACACAATAACTCCATTCACGATTATACATCCATGTTCAAACGGAAAGAAAACGAGCTAGACCAGGAGTATTACCTTTGTCGGGGTAGCGACTGGGATTTTAACGAGCTTAAACGACGATTTCTGACATCGGGAAACTCTTCTGAAGCTTCACTGGAAAATCTAAGAGGAAAAGATGTATATAAAAAAACCAAAAGAAGGTCCGAGAATCCCAAAACTGAAGAAAAAAAAGTCCCCAAAAAATCTAAAAAAAATCCCCCCCTTTGAACAGTGAACGAAGTGGGGTTTAAATACCCAAAAATTAAGGCAAAAAACGGATAGAAAATCAGGGCAATTTCGGTATTTCGAGTTGAAAAATCAATTCAAATTTGAAATAGATAAGGGAAAAGGGTGAAGGAGATGCGTGAGTACCGTTGGCTTGTCATTTTGCTCGAAAAAGGCCACAAGCATGGCTGATTTTTCTGAGTTTTCTGTCTGGTTCTTCTGGCTTTTGCTTGAAGAAGAAAAGGAAGAGAGAAGCGGGGAAGGAAGAAGGGAAAGGGGCTGTCACGTGAGGGAGTATATTTTAAAAACAATTGGGCCGGGTCAGGGATTGTTTGGGTTGGGAATTAAAAGGAAAAGAATTGGGTTGAGGGAGAATTAAATTTGGGCCAAGAATTTGGCCCAAAATAATTAAAAGAAATCTGAAAATGGTTTTGGGGAATATGATTTAAAAACTAGCCACCTTAATTACAAATGTGACTAATTAAAATGTGATCAATTTGAAATCGATTAATTAATTTGACCACGAGACGAATTAATATAGATTAATTAAAGAGCTTTTAAATATTAACAACTTAAAATAATTAAATTAACTACGAGGTAATTAATCCTAAAATAATTAAAGTAAAGTAGTTAAAGATAAAATTTATTTGAGAAACTTTGAAAAATCCAAGAAAATATGACACTTAACTATTGATACTCGAAAATAAATATATGATATACAATATATAAGCGTAATTAAAGTTAAAGATTTAAACCTAAAAATCACTTGAAAAATATTTTTTGCATTTTTAAAAACTAATTATTCCGAATTGTTAAAATTTAAAAGCTCGATAATTAATTCATACTGTGGAGGTTCAAAATTGGGTGTCAACACTAACAAATATAATACCTTTCTTAAAATATAAGTTAAGTTAAATAATACTGAAATATTGAAATTCATACATAATATTTATGGCACATTTCTTCTAAAAAAATTTATTTATATATTCTCTACATGCATTGAAATATGCTTATAATATATATAGTATGCTGAATTCAAAATGTATTATAATTGTGTTTGTTTTCTCCTATTAAAGGTGCTAAAATATATTATTATATTAAAAAATATTTTAACCACATGTATTGAAATATGCATATAATATGTTTGATATATTGAATTCAAAATGTATTGTCATTGTCGTTTATATTTATTTATTTTTATTAATAATGTCAAAAAATATTATACTCGAATTTCAGCCATTCAAGAACTATTTAAATTAATTTATATGTTGATATATAGAAATTGTGTTATAAATTCATTATATATTCTTATAATACAAATTTAACATATAAATGATTTTGTGATAGAAGTTGGAGTCATTGAAAATTTATTAGAAAATAAAAAAATTGCAAAAAGTAATGGAGAGAAAAAGTTGCAAAAGCTTAAAATTTATTAGGAGAGATAAGAAAATTAAAAAATTGATGGAAGAAAGAGAAATGAATTAATAAAGAGAGAGAAATGTTACATATTATTTTGTCTATTTCGGCTTTTTTGGATAAAAAAATTTAGTCATTTGGATAAGACTAAAATTTGTACTAAAATTCGTAATTAATGCAATATAAATGACCCTATGATATTCCAACTTTTTCATTAATTTGATTGGAATCCAAATGGATATGCCTTTAATATGTAAATATTAGTTGTTAATTTAACAACAGAAAGTTGGGTTTGAGTCGGTGATTGTAAAGCTTCCTTTTATCGATCTTGATTCGCGTATAAATTCCGGAACTATGGACCTAGCTGAACCGGAGAGCTCTGAGGTTTTGGATCACCGGGGACTTGACTTACAGAAAGAAAAAGAGTAACAAGTTTGGGGACATATTAAAGGATTGTCTGTTATAATAACAAATGATACCTTATTTAGTGCATTACAATTATAACTTTATTATAGTATAAATTAAAAAAAAATAGATTTATACAAAAATACAACGAGATATAGACATAAATTGTTCATTTTAAGTAATGTAGTTATAGCTATTGAACTTCAATAATCCTATAACTATAGTCATTTAGGTAAGTTGTTCATAATAATATCACTGAACTAATTTTATCATTCAAATTAAAAAATTTTGAGACAAGCGTCAATGGTTGTTTTAGCTCACTTCTTTAATAATTTTTTTTCCAAGTATACTCAAAATATCAACCAATTTTGAGTTTAAAAATCAAATTTCAACAGATTCAAATTAAAATTGCAAACAAATTTTGAAATCAAGATCAAAGTTCATAAGGGATGCTTGAATTTTATGGATGTTTCATTAGTTTGAACTCAATATTTTCTTTAATATTCAGCTAGATATCAAGACAAACAAATGACGTAGAATCAAATTCAAATTCAAACAATCCTAAAAATCTAAGTTTGAACTTCTCGATTTTAAGGCTTCCAAAAATAAGAAGAGAAAAGAGAAGATCTTGATTTAATTTTAATTTTTTTGGATAGTCCAATTTTTCTCTTCATTATTAATACGAATTATATCAAATCTCAAAATAAAAAAAGAACTTAGACCAAGATGATAATTTATTATGGAATACAAAATTATTATTACTTAAGCATTCCTTGAAGAAAATTCATTTGCACAACTAAAAGAAAAAGAAAATCAAAATGAATGATTTGAAGATTTTTCTAATCAAATCCTTTTGATTAACATAATATACTAGATTTTTTGGTACGGAAAAAGGTCTAAAATGCCCTCGAACTATTGAAAATAGTACAAAAAGGATCTCCATCGACATATTGGACCTAAAATGCACTTGTCATCCATCTTTGGATCCAATAATGTCCTTCATTCATCTTTTTATCTCACTTATACCCTTGAAAGTAACGATCCTCTCTTTATTATTTTTTTTTATAAATATTTATTATATTTTATTTTTTTATGAATAAAGTAAAATCCCATGGTGGATTTTAAATAGCTCTAGGGCATTATTTGAAAATGGAGAAAAAGAACAAACATGCGAATCATGATTATAATGGATTGTTCGGAAAAAATTATTGTACGAAGGATAATGTCTTTTCTTAATCTAAAAAATTTGTTGGGTAGAAGAAGATTAAATGTATATTTACTTAGATTAAATGGAATGAGAATTTTACGGCGGATCAAATAGTAAAAAAAAAGAATTTAAATAATGAGTGGAGATTTAATTAGTTTAAATTAATTATAAACACATAAGCTACACATCATAAATGAAACTAATAATTGGGATTAAAATTTGAGTATTGTAAGGTAGACGAAAAAGCTCTAACCACTAGCACGTGCGAGTTGGAATTCACGTGCGAAGAACACAATTTACCAGAAATATAGAAAGCCTCATAAACGCAATCAAATTTTCCTTCTTCCCCCTTTCTTTCCAACTGCAAAAACAAAAACCCTAATTCTCCCTCCATTTTTTTCTCCATCATTTTCCTGTCTATTTTTATTTTTATTTTTATTCATCTCTGGCGCAATTAGGTATGTCCAATCTGTTCATTTCTAATTTTGCTTTTATGCCTTTATCGCCCAAGTAATTAACTGATAGCCACTTTGTTATAAGCTAGAAAGATTGGATTTTCTTGTTTTTTGAAATATTTTTGCTTCATTTTTGTAATATTTTTTCAATTTAATGACTACCCTTTTCTTTCATTTGAAACATATTACCCATTTCCATTTCATGCTTTATTTTACATGGATTCTTCATTTCAATGAAACGACGGATATCTCTTTTTGATAAAGTTGACATTTTTGGAGCTAAATGGGTATTGAGGATTCATATAGTTGCCTCAACTAGTTTGGGATTGATGGAAGGAATTTCTGTTGTTATATTTTTGCTTTGTGGCGGGTGGTAATTGAATTGGGAATTTATTCTCTGTTTGGTATTACACATTAGGATGTAGAAATGACTGCTAGGTGGATGATGTTGCTAGAAGAGCTGCAATTCAATGGGTGAGCCTTTGAGCCTTTCTGTGCAATTACGAGATGCTTAGGATCTCGACCTTCAATCCATTTCATATATGAGCTGTAGAAGGATATGATGACTGGAAAGTTCATCCACTTAAGATGCTCAATATAAATTATCGAATAATCTTCTTCAGTTTTGTTTTCTCTTTTTGTTTTTCTTGAAGCAAAAAAAAAAAAAAAAAAAAAAAAAGAAAAAAAAAACACGAAATTCCTAGTTGGTGGAGTTGTTTACTTCCTTGAGACTTGAATTTCGTTTCTTCAATTTGATTATTCTTTGCATTGTTACGAACAAGCTATATTTATCTTCTGCTTTAGTAAATACAAATCATATGGATTTGGAATTATGGATTTCAATGGAAGAACACTTGAATTCCTTTCATTTCTATCAAAATCTTGGGAAGCTTGGTTTTTGCGACTATGCTTTGAATGGTGTCTCCAATGTTCTTTGGGAGGATTTGAAACGACCAAAGTAATCATAGCAATGAATTGCATGATAGGGAAATGAAAAATCGAGTGCAGTATGTGGATTGATTTCTAAGTGATGCAGATATGAAGACAGATAGCTAGCTGAAAATAACAGGATGTTTATCTGAATAATTTCCATTGTAGCTTTGACCATCTATAGTCCTATAAATGAGCTCTGAAAATAGCCAGGTCTCTTCCAACTTCCAACCCCCCCAAAGGAAAAAAAAGAAAAATAAAAAGAGGAAGTTACAGATCCATTTTAAAGTTTCTTCCTCACTCTTAAAGTCTTTCAGAGACTTCTACATTTTGTCTAGCAGTTCCACTCATTGTAACTTGTTGCCTAAGACAACTTATTGCCAACTATGATCTGAACATATACATATGTATTTGTGTGTATGCATATGTTTGCATGTGCCCCAGTGGAGAGTCAAGGTGCGTGCAAGATGATACCATTATTATCAAAAAAAATATGAGAAGTATTTGCATGTTTCCTGCTGAGCCCCAGTCCCCTTAAAGAACTTGTATTACACCAAAAGGTAATGTTATTTTCTATGTGTGGAACTGAGGTGTGTAGTTGTTGTGTATTCATGGAACATGAAGATAGTTAGAGATTGTATAGGGTGGAGAATGTCTGCGAGCCTATGCATATTCAAGTTTCCTAAATTCCTCTCAGTTATCTATGCCTTCAGTGGCACATAGGTGGTTGGGCAATGGGAGGACAGGTAGAATATGAAATTTCCTTGTGGTTGTATTGACCGAGAAGCAATTGATTTTGACTTGCATTTCTTAACTTTGAGAGGAGAGAATGTGAAGAAAATGAAATGGGATACTGTATGATATGGCATGTTGTTGAATGTTTGAAGAAGTTCCTGGTGTGATTAGGTTTTGACAAAGATGGGTAAGCTTCTATATGACAAGAATTTCTCTGTTCTAACTTTTGTTTTCCTGTTTCTCTTCAATGTTCTATTGTTTTTGAAGATGCAAAAAAGAGTGAAGGAAGTGACTTTTACATTATTCATTTTTTTGTATCATCCTTTTTAAAGCACTCTTGGTCAACTATTGCTTGTCTTTTGTGTTCTTAATAATCTGTCAGGGTGTGTCTTCCTGTTGGAAAAATTTACATTAATTATCTAAGTATGTAATCTTGGTGTGCTGTGTTCTTCTTTGTACAGAGCTTCCAAACTGATGAAACCATCCTATCGAAGATGCATCTTTTCTTGCTGGAATTTGGAGAGGGTTACTTCATGAAGGGTTTGCGGTCCTTTTCTGACAAGTGTCTTTTGAAGAGAAGAAAGCTTTGCATATTTCCATTTCATTAGCATTTTTCAACTTGAAGCTTATTTGTCTTTAGTGCAAACCATAAGAAATCTTGCCAGTTTTATCTCCTAGTGTTAGAAGGTCCTATGGCGGTAATCAAACCAGAGGTATGTGATGAAGGAGACCAGCAGTTTTATATTCAAAGGCCACATGACTCTGTTACTATATTTATGTAGGAGACACGATGTTTATTATTTTTCCCTCTACTAATCTCTTACTCCTTCTGGCTCTTTTTATCTGGTGCTCTCTCTATCTGGGTTTTAGGGTTGTAGTTACTTGAGTCATGACTCATGAGTTACCTTGATTCAGGGAATACTGTTGCTTTTTTTAAGGATCAATTATTTTGATGAGCTTCAAAAACTAATATTTCTTGAAGAGGATCGTCTTTCTTATTTTAGTGATCTCATGTTGTTTTAAGATGATCTATTATTTTTGTGAGCTTCAGAACTAATATAGAACAATGTCCTTGAATGTTCTTCTTCACATTTCCAACTTGAATGCCAATAATATATAGCTTGAGATGTTGTCACTATTGACAGGATGATTACAATTGCCTTGAAGTTTCTTTCTTTTGATTGCGGTCTGAACGTTCTTGTTTGCTTGCATGAAATGCGTGGGTGCATCTGCTATTTGCTCATTGCATGACATTGTTTGTTAATTCTTCGGATATCAAATGTGTGTTGATTGACTTCAGAATGGGCAAAATTTCTTTTGAATGGTATTATTGATATGTGATGTCATATGTTTACAGTCCAAGATGTGGGCATTAGATCTTTAGTGCATTTAACTATCAAAAAACAGAAGCGATCTTTAGTACATTTTGTTGCTTTCCATATCACTCTATTCACAGCTGTTGCCATTTCGTGTTATCCGCCTTTTCTTAATTGCTTTCTGGTTCATTGGTTAAGATGAAGTCCTACATTTGGCTCCAAACTGCTGATGGTTCAATCCAACAAGTAGAGGAAGAGGTTGCTATGTTTTGCCCAATGATATGCAGAGAAGTTCTTCAAACTGGCATGGGGTCCTCGAAAAATTATGCCATATCACTTCCTCAACGAGTTAATCCTGCTATTCTGGGCTTAATACTGGAATATTGTCAGTTTCATCAAGTTCCTGGCCGTTCTAATAAGGTCAGTTCGTGGCTTGCTTGTTATAACAATGCAGTGCCCTCCAAGAAAGGAAGGATTTTGGTTTTGCCTGTATCATGTGCATGGTTTATTGCAAAAGCATTTCATTTCGCTTTTTAGTGTAAAGGATGTCTTTTATGCACACAGGAGCGCAAGATTTTTGATGAGAAGTTCATCCGGTTAGATACCAAGAAGTTATGTGAGTTGACATCTGCTGCTGACAGCCTTCAACTGAGGCCTCTGGTTGACCTTACAAGTCGTGCACTTGCTCGGATGATTGAAGGCAAAACTCCCGAGGAAATACGTGAAACTTTCCATTTACCTGATGATCTAACAGAGGTCCATATTCAAATTAGTTGTAGCCGCCCCCCCCCCCCCCCCCCCCCCCCCCCCCCCCCCCCCCACCCACCACCACCACCACCACCACCACCACACACACACACACACACACACACAGAGTGTTGATGTTTCTCACTTGGAAATGGTTTCTCATTAGGAGGAGAAGTTGGAACCTTTGAGAAATATGACCGATGATCCACGGATCCGTCTCCTCAATCGACTCTATGCAAGGAAAAGGAAAGAATTAAAAGAACGGGAGAAAATAAAGGTGCTTTGAGATCTGGCGCTTGCACTTGTATCTTTTGCCATTGGTTACTTGATGCTAATTTATGCATTGTTGTGTATGCACTCTGATTTGCGTTATTCCCTTAATGGAAAAAATACCTCATTATGTAATTCCAGAATGTCGAGGTGGAAGAAGAGCAGCATGTGGATGAACGATCAGTTGATGATCTTCTATCTTTCATAAATGGGGCAGATGAAGGTATAGTCGCTGTACTTTCGTCATGTTGCATCATTAAAATAATTGAACTGTTTTACATGCTTGCCTATATTCTGTATAATATTGCCAAGTCTTATGTTTGATGGGGTTGCATGTTGGCTGCCTGGCTTGGGAACATGTTTTTTGTATGGATATCATTGGGTCTCTGGTTTTATATTATGGTTTGTCCTGCTTATCATTATATTTCTTATGAAAATAATGTGGAGTCTACAACTTCATTGATGGGTGTCCTAGTATGTAGCTATTGACTCAGACCATGACTATTAATCAGTCTTGTTAAGTTTCACTTTTGATGTATTATTTTCTGCAATCAGATCCCTAGTTTGTCTGTGACTGAGCATTCCGATGGCCAGTAACTCTTATAGAACATTTACTTTTATCAACATGTGCATATTCTTGTGAGGTTTCTGATCTATGGAGAATTATATCCCTTTTGTTTTGTCTAAGTCCCATCATCATCTGACAAAGAAAACATTTTCCTTTTTCTCAGCCTCTTTTGAGTGGTTCTTTGAGTTTGACTATCATACTTATAATTCTGAGCGTGGTGGTCTATTTTGCAGATTGTAAGAGTGCAAGAGCAACAAAGAGTAAAAAGAAAAATAGAAGGAGAAAAGAACAAGCTAGAAATTCCTCTACAAATAATGGAACTGAAAATCATAATCAGGTTGGCATCTGTTGAACTATGAAATTTTCTCCTTTGTTTCTGGTTTTTTTTTCAGTTGATGTGTGTGTGTGAGACAGGGGCGGAGCCACCCTTGGCCGAGGGGTGTCAAGCGACGCCCCTTCGTCGGAAAATTACATTGTATATATTCGGTCAAAAATTTTTGATTTAATAAATATTTATACAAGTATGACACCTCTTCACACAAGCTAAATGTTTGGTGTAGTGGTTAAGGGGTTGCAAAATTTGCTTGAGGTCATGTGTTCTATCCTTGGTAGCAACATATATATTTTTGTTTGACACCCTTATTAAACATCCTGGCTTCGCCACTGGTGTGAAACACACACAAAGTTGCTTCTAAGCATCCTTGCTGTTTTGCTCCAACATTTGTTGGCTTGACTGGTTCTATTGATACTCAGGAATCTAATTGCCCTACATCTAGCTGCCTGAATGGTGACAGCTGTGATGTGCCTTCTCCAAGTAAACCTTCTAAGCTGCAAGACTCTGCATCTGTCAAGTTTTCACCCAAACTTGACTTTGATGATGGTGATATTGATGATGAGTTAGATCCTGCAATGAAGGAAGAGATTGACAGGTTGGTTTATCTAATTATCTGGTCTCTGGGGATGGATTTGGGTATACAATATATCAGTGTAGTTAAATGTTATTGAATGAATTATGTTGAAGTTGTATTAAGCTACTTCTTTTTCCTTGGTAAAGGAATTTCTTTTTGGTTATATTAGTTACCCTGTGTGCTGATATAAATCATTTTACTCCTGAAAAGCAGTTCTTTTCTTTTCCTCCCTTTCTCTTGGATTGTACTGTTTCAAAGTGAACCTCATTGCAGTGGCTTCTGCTGAGGCTGCATGCAAGTGTTACAAAATCATACTTTAATAATTCATACATTATTAATGAATGCAAGTCCATGCATGTTGGAGGGTTTTTTGCCTGTGATATAGCTTCCCTTGTCAAACTCTGGATCTTAGCTTTGAGTCTACTATATCCCCAGCATGAGGACAAAATTGAATGAAATAGACAAGAGTAAACTTTTTACCTTTTCCTGGGGCAGCTGCTCAATCAATTAGTTATAAAATATCATTAGCTCTATGTGTGTTATCAATATCTTTATGTGTTTGTCTTTTTCCCCATTTAACATCCATTTCCTACCTAACTTTCATATCCCATTTCTTCTTTTCTGAACTTTGTGCAAAGTATGATATAGCATTTACTCCCTCCGTCCCATTTTATGTGGCATCCTTTGACTTGGCATGGTGTTTAAGAGAAAAAGGAAGACTTTTAAAACATGTGGTCTAAAATCATTCGTAGATATTTGTGTGGCTGAGAATCATTTCATTAAGGGTAAAAAGGGAATTTTAAAGGTAAATTGTTTCCAATCTAAGTAAGATGATATTCTTTACGAGACTGACCAAAAAGGAAAGGATGCCACATAAAATGGGACGGAGGGAGTATATGCTTTATTTAGCTCTTATGTCAAACTTTAAACAGAGTAGCCCTAAATTATAATCAACAGATAGCAATGGAACATTACAGTGTTAGCATGTTTCTAGCTGGACCTATTTCCATTGGAGTAAATGAATAAATCTGCATCAATATAAAATTGTCATTTTATCCTCACTGGATGTTGTGTTGATAGAAGCTCCAAATATGTAACAGGGCTTGCTATTCTAACTTGTGCTTAAGAATATGTAGAAATTCCATATGAATTCTGTAACTGATGCTTCTACTTCTGGATGTGGCTTATCTTAGCAATTGGTATCCACTGCCTTTGGTCTTCTGCTTGCATGAGAGATCTCTTCTATTACGTGAAACTACTTTTACTTTTTAAAGATATAATGATTTGTTTTAATAAGAGATAAAGATGTTCATGTTCATAAAGAAAATAAATCATTAAATTGTACTGCTTTATTTTGAATAAATTGCAACTGAAATAATTTCATGCTGATTTTCATTAATAGAAATAAGGTATAACAAAAGAAAATAAATCTACATACAGAATATATGAAGAGAATCTTTTTCACGTTATCATGGACATGGAGAAAAAATTGGACATAGTTTTATACCTTGATGCATTCACACGGACCATTTGGTCATTCCCCCCTTCCCCTGGTGGCCAGCAAATCCTTAACGCCAGCATGAACTGCGGTGTCTTTTTTTTTGGGGGCAAGCATCTCTTAACTTGTCATGCGGTTAATTATGCCATGTTCTACAGATAACTTGCTTTGAATTTCTATATTACAGGGAGGTTGAGGATTTTGCTAGGAGACTAAACTCTGATTGGCCAGAAAGAATGCAAGAGATTTTGTCTCTGGGTCAAGAGAGGAGGCCTGTACCACTATCTGTGAATGGGAATGGTTCCCTGAAGAGATATACAGGTAGGGTTTTCTTGTACATGTCTTGAATGGATGTGGTTGCTGTTTTATGTAGTAATTCCGAACTAAGAGAAGTGCAAAGTTGAATGAATATCACATGGAACAATCTTGCTGAACTGAGTGAAATGTAGGCAACAAATCATAATAGAGTAGCGCAACATGTTCTAGTTCAGATGCTAAAACAGACGTCTTGCAGCTGACTTCATCTAGCTATTAATTTTTTATGGTTCCTTCAAGTTTTTCTCCCTTCACATAAAGGGCAGTGTTTCTATTTGTCGCCTTGTCATGTCATACCTGGGAGCTCAGTTTTATTACTCGTCAAGCTGCTTCAAGAGCAAAGGAAGTTTGCCAAGGCCCAAGGGTGTATAGTTTTGTTGGCTATGTTCCTGTTCTGACAACTAAAACTAATAGTAATTGTTGAGAATATAATTAAGTAAATAAAAGTGTGATTTCTCGATTAGCTTAAGCTTTTAGATGGGATGGTCATACACCTCATCATGGATTTTGAGCAGGCGAGGTCCTAGGATTGAGTTTCACTGTCCCCCAAATCAAAAAGAATTTCCATGTGTTTGACCCATTAGAAAGAATTACACCCACATGTGATGTTGAGAGTATAAGTAAATAAAGAGTGCTCTTTGTACAACTTAACTTTTGAGGAGGTAGTTACACACTTCAAGTGCAATATTTGTCCGTAATAGAAAAGCACATAACAACAGAACAAAATAGACAAACATGATACGGCTTGGTTAAAGGAAGGTCCTCCCCTGGAACGAAGGACAAGAAACCTTTGCGGTGGTTGACCAGCTAATTAAGTAAAATCCTACCTCCAATTTCGTGTTGGTGGTTCTCTTTGTGCTGAAAGAGCTGTTTGTTCTGGAACTTTGTTTGTCTCATGGGGCATCTGAATCATTTTAGCAGGTTTGGACGGGAGATAACAGTTCAAATGGTGGATTATGGATCTTTTGGATTCAGTTGAGCTTAACATGCCATCTTGTCTGTGTCTGCTGTTTCCACTAAAGATGGTAAAAATTCAGTGTTCATTGCTTGTAAAGTTCTTTCCACTATCTTAGCCGATCAGAAGAGTTCTTTCCACTTGCTGAGCTGCCAAAAGTGATTTCTGAACGCGAGGAAATGACCTGGCTGGCTGAAGTTCTAGGGGAATTTTGAAATAGAAGGGAAGTCTCTCTGGTATGTGGTTTCATGGTAACCACCAGTTCATTTGTCCTGCATTTCCAGATACAAGTTCCAATTTTGTTAAATTTTCAAAATCTTAGATTTGTTTTCCTATTCTTTAATAATTTAGTTCAAATTAAGCTGTCGTTACTTTTCACTATTTATTTGTTCTTCCTGGTTGGGCTTTCCAATTTAATGTTTTTGGGGTCTTTTTCGCAATCGGAGGGGGTTATAATATGAGTATTATTGCCAGGAAATGGCTTAAATGCTCCGTGGTTCTTGCTTCAATTCTGTAATGTCTCAAGAAGTATATTGGTGTGTATACTGTTGTAAAATTTGTGCGTCGACATTAAAAATCTAGTGAAGCTAAGATTCCTCTTCCTGTTAAGAGAGGGTGTTGTCTTCTTTTTGGATATTCTTCTGCAAACTGTATTATTTGGCTCATCTGACCATAATTTTAGAGCATGTACCAAAACAAGCTGCATTGTAATTCACTTGCTAGCATGTAACACATTGGTTTGAGCAAATTAGGGATTCTTTTAATTGTGGATATTCAAAATCTCATACTTAATTGTATATTGTCATTTCAATTTCTACTTTTAATTAAAAACACTCATGTGAGTCCTCAAACAAAATGGCTTTTTTTTTGTTGTCATCAAAAGTACCATACAATGTGTTAATTTTTTTAAAATCTTATTTAGGTGCAACTCAGGATGTCAAATCAGTCAGTTGTGTTGAATTTTAAAAAGTCAAAATGGATTGAGTTAATATAAAAGATGGTCATTGACTTGCTTAAAAGATACTTGGTTGAAGTAGCTTGGACTAAAGTAATTTAAAAGTCGGGTCATAATTTAATTCATCCAATTCTTACTAAAATTTAAACTCAGTTTGTATTCTTATAATTTATGTGCGCCTAATAAAAAAAGAACGACTCATTTTTTTAGCAAAATATTAATTTAACTTTCCCCGCGTGACATACGTTTCAAGCCACAAGATTAAAAGACATTTTGATACATTTAACATAATTTTAATTTAGGATCATAAGATTGAAAAATCTTGTCTATTTTTTCAGCTCCGTGGTAAGTCAAACAAAATCACTCTTTTTATAATAAAAAAAAAAAAATTAAACACAGTTTTTCATGGCTCAATCTGAAGTGCGTATTAATCTAATCTTAAAGTAGGTTGAATTAGGCGGAAGCACGTTAGATTGACAAGTGATACATACCTGTGGACACACATTTGACAAAAATGCAGGATTCTTTTACTCCAGATTGAAAGCAAAATTCAATTGAAATACTCATATATGTTCTCCACCATGCACATGTCCATCAAAGTTTTGGCTGAAAATAACATTTTTTATTTGGATTAATGTTGTTGAGAGATAGTGAAAGAATAAAGGATTCAGTACTACTTTACATTTGCAAATTTCTGGACAAATCAATGATAGTAAAAAATAATTTTTCATACTCACCTCTTTCGGATCTACGCATTTCTTTTGACCAACCAGGGCTGACACTCACCTATTTTTGCTCACCTGTTCTTTTCCACGCACATAATAATTTACTATCGATATCATTTTATGTAACATTTTTTCATTTTTAGTTCATCCAAAAAAAAATATTATTTATTATAATTAGAAATGTTTTAAGTTTAATTTTTTTTTACCTTAATAAAATAATTTACAATCACACAAAAGTTTAAGGATTGTTTTAAACCACATGTTTTAAAAGTCCTTTATTTCTCAACATCGTGCCAAAATAGTGCCACATAAAATAGGACGTAAGGAGTACATACTTTAGGCATGATAGATAAATGTGTTGTTTAACTTGGCTTTAGCTTGCATCTATGTTCTTCAATTTTGAATGTGCACTTATATAAAATTAAACGAGTAGACATATGTGGTGTCCTATATGACCAATTTAAATTCTATGTGACAACCTATGTGTATTATGCGTAGGAGGTGTGTCTCTACTTGTTTAATTTTATATAAGTTTAAGTGTCTAATTATGCATATCCACAACGGAAGAACATAGATGTCAGGTGATGCCAAATTAAAGAGCATATTTATATATAATGTCTAATTCTTTTTCCTGACAAATACAAGTTTTATATATTCAAAATTAACTTCTTCACGTTGTTTTGTTATGTTGATCTATTTTGTTTCTCAGTCATCGTGGGCTAAATTTTTATAACTAGATACAATGATTTAACAATACGTACAAAATCAAATAACAAAAAACTCATATTACCATGTAAAATAAAAATCAAATAATATTACCATGTAAAAAAAAAAAAAGAGAAAGTATTCATTCAAGTGTGTGTCTTTTTATATTCATAGCAGGGAAGTAATTGCGGTGTAATTTATTTTAAAAAGTTTTACATGGTAAATAAACATGTGTTGCGTATTACGCTATATAACTACACTTTACTTTTTTTAGCATCTCTTTTCTTGCTCACCTTTCTCCTCCCATCCCTGCATACCCTCTCCTATGAAAAATTCTAAGCTACTGCTAAGAATCCAAGCAACAATGGAGGGATTGAAAGGTTGGAGAATAAGAGAATTGGAAATTTTATTGATTGAAGAGTGATTTTATAACTTTAACTTCATCCATTTACACCAACTAGTCTCTCTCAATATACAGGAAGCAAAACAATCCTTAATTCCCCCTCACTAAATTTGTATAAGTTAGCTCCACTAACTTCCTAACCACCTAACTGATGCCAGTTGTATACCGTGCCTTCCAATATCCCCCCCCCCCCCTCCCCAAGCTGGATTCATCAAATAGCAATGTTGGAGGCTAGTCAATGCATTTGTCAAAAGGTCTGCTTGCTGATCCTTTGTGCTGACAAATACAACATGAAGGATTCCAGCTTTAATTTTGTCTCTGATGAAATGACAATTTACCTTTATATGCGTTGTACATTCATGAAAATAAGGATTCATGATGATTTGTATTGCTGACTTGCTATCACTCAGGATAGTTACTGGTTGACCCCCAATTCCTTATACAATCCCAATAATCAAGTCACTTCTACTACAACACACGCCATGCTCCTGTACTCAGCTTCTGCTGAGCTACTTGAGACAATTTGTTGTTTCTTGGATTTCCATGACACCAAAGAATCCCCAAACTTCACAACATATCCAATCATAGACCTAGTATTAGGGCATCCTGCCCAGTTAGAGTCGCACCAACATCTCAACTCATTTGATGCACCAGCCTTCATGAGAATGCATTGACTAGGAGCTCCTTTCAAGTATCTAACAACCCTTATTGTTGCCTCCCAGTGAGACTTCTTTGGCCTATGCATAAATTAATTTAATGTTTGTACTGTGAAGCTAATATCATGTCGTGTGTAGCATTTAACAATTTTTCTATCAGTCTTTGATAGGCACTTGTATCTTTTAAGATTTCATCACTCGTTTTGTGTAAGAACCCGGGTTTCGAAAAGGCTTAACGATACTTTCAAAATGAGTTTCCAACTGATTTTGTCCAGGGTCCCTTTTCAAGGAACCCTTCATGAGCCGTGGAAGGGACTCTTGGCCATTTTCAGGGTTGCTTGGATTTGGAAAGGGTCTGCCAAGTAAAGTGTGCCCACCATGAAGCATACCACGGCTCGTGGTAAGCATCATATATAGTAGTGTGGTTCGTGGAGGGCCACCTCACCTTGGAAAAGCCCCATATCGACATGGGGAAGTTCACGAATGGGTCACCACGGACCGTGAAGAGCTTCACAGACGTGAAGCCTTCTATGGTGGCTCATTTTCATTAAGGGCTTTTTGGGACTTTTATGCATCCCTTTAAGTCCTAGATCAGTCCCTATACTATTTCATATAATCTCATTTAAGTATAATACTTAGATCGCTAAGGGAACGCTAGATAAGAAGACTATAAGAGAGAGAGATTTTGGAAAGAAGACTTGTATTGCTTGGAAGAATGCTTTACAACTTGATTTCTGGATGGTTTGGCAATGCAAATGACCCCCTCTATTTATACTACTCCTAAGGGGCCAAAGTCCCTTCTCTAGAATATTTCACACAGTTCTATATAATTCTAGAGAAGACTACATACTACTAGAATAACCTACACGGATCTAGAGTCTTCTGTAAACTACTCGAAGGCTCTGAATTCTTCTCCTCCGTGCGAAAATAGTGGTGGGTCCTGACACTAGGGAGGCTAAATTGACCGAGTTTATCAACCTTAAATGAAGTGGAATAAATGTGAGGGAGTATGCCCTCACTAATCTCTCAAAGTATGCTCCTACACTAGTGGATGATCCCTATGCTAGAATGCACACAGGTTTATCTTGGGGATTTTTGACTTAGTTGTTAAAGAATATTGTATAGTTATTCTTATTAAGAAGATGAACATTTCTAGGCTCATGACATACGCCAAACAAATTGAAAGGGAGAAGCTCAGGGAAAAGAGGATGAAGGATTCCAAGAGGGCCCATTTTGATAGTGGGTTCTCCAAACTCTAGAAGTAGTGGTGAGAATGGTCACTTTCAACAGGGCCAAGGGTCAAATCCAAGGGTTGCTAATGATAGAGTGCCTTATCTTAAGGCATAAGGTAAAGGTGGGTCAGTATATCCTAGGTGTGAAAGGTGTAGGAAAAATCACCCGGGTAGATGCTTGAGGGGTTTGGGTGCTTGCTATGGGTGTGGCAAGATGGGCCACAAGCTTGCTGATTATCCTAGTGCTCCAAAGAAAAGACAAATGGTTCCGGGTGGTTAAGGCCAACCAAAGGCTCAACAAGGTGGTGCTTCTTGCAACAATAGGTTTTATGGTTTACATGCTAGGCAGAAGATGGAGGAGATTCCAGATGTGGTGACTTGTTTGTGGAAAGTCTTTGATTTTCATGTATATGATTTTCTTGATCAGAGTACAAATTTATCTTTTATCACTCCTTTCTTGGCTATTAAATTTGGTATGAGTCCTGAAATCTTAAGGGAGTTATTTTCAATTTATACTTTATGGATGAGTCTATTTTAGCTCATAGAGTCTATCGAGGTTGTCCTGTTTCAATTTTGTATAAAGTCTTTCCTTGTGATCTTGTTGAACTTGAGATAATTGATTTTGATATTATTCTTGAGATGTATTGAATACATACTTCTTATGCCTCTATAGATTGTAGGACATAAATGATCAAATTTCAATTTCTGAATGAGCCTATTCTTGAGTGGATGGGTAGTGACTCTGCTTTTAAAGGTCGGTTTCTCTCTCATATCAAATCCTGAAAAATATCTCAAAAAATAATCTCTAAGGGGTGCATCTATCACATAGTAGGGTTAGAGATGTTGAGTCCGAGTCTCCTACTCTTGAGTCGAATTCGATGGTTAATGAGTTTTTGGATGTCTTTTCTGAGGATTTGCACAGTATTCCTCCTGAAAAGGAAGTAGACTTTGGAATAGATTTTTTTCTTGACACTCAACTTATTTTCATTCCTCCTTACCGTATGGCACGGCAAAATTGAAGGAGTTGAAGGATCAGTTGAAAGATTTGTTGGAGAAAAGCTTTATTAGGCTAAGTATATCACTATGGGGTGCTTTTATTTTATTTGTGAGGAAGAAAGATAGGTCACTCTGGATGTGTATTAATTATCAAAAATTGATCAAGGTGACTATAAAGAATAAGTATCCATTTCCAAGGATTGATGATTTGTGTGATCAGTTACAGGGTGCTAGTCACTTCTCAAGATTGATCTTCATTTCGGTTATCATCAGTTGAGGGTAAGGGAATGTGATATTCCCAAAACATCTTTTTGGACCAGATATGGGCACTTTGAGTTCGTGGTGATGTCCTTGGGTTGAATAATGCTCAGGGTGTTTATGGATATCATGAATTGGGTATTCAAACCATTCCTTGATACTTTTATGGTTGTCTTTATTAATGATATTCAGATTTATTCTCGGAGTTAACATGAGCATATGGATCATTTTAGGTTGGTTCTTCAGACATTGAGGGATAAAAAATTATTTGCTAAGTTCAGTAAATGTGAGTTCTTGCATGAGATGGCCTTCCTTGGTCATATGGTTTCCTGTGATGGTATTAAGGTTTATCTAAAGAAGACTGAGGTGGTGAAGAATTGGGCTAGACCATTGACTTTTTCAGATATTCAGATCTTTCTTGGGTTGGCTGGTTGTTATTGAGATTTGTTTGTTTCATCTATTGCTTCACCACTGACTAAGTTGACTCAAAAGAAAGCCAAATTCCTGTGGACAGATGAGTGTGAGAAAAGCTTTCAGACTTTGACAAATCAGCTTATATCAGCTCCTGCTTTGACACTACAAAATGGCTTAAATGGGTTTGTAGCGTATTGTGATGCTTCTCTGATTGGGTTGGGTTGGGTTGGGTTCCTATGCAGCATGGCAAGGTGATAACTTATGCATCTAGACAGCTGAAGGTGCATGAACAAAATTACCCAACTCATGATCTTGAATTGGCGGTTGTGGTGTTTGCTTTGAAGATATTATCTTCATAGGGGTTCATATTGATATGTTCATCGATCACAAGAGTTTGAAATATGTATTCACCCAATGAGATCTAAATTTGAGGCAAAAGAGGTGGTGGAGCTTTTCAAAGACTATGACACAAGTTTGTAATATCATCCAGGCAAGGCAAATATTGTAACTGATGCCTTTAGTAGACTATCTATGGGTAATGTGGTTCTTTGTTGAAGAGGTCAAGAAAGAGTTGGTAAAGGATGTGCACCATTTGGCTAGATTGGGTATGAGGTTGGCTGAGTCTAATGATGGTGGCATTCATGTTCAAAATGGGGTTGAATCTTCTGTAGTTATTGATGTCAAAGCAAAACAAGATCTAGACTCGTCATTGATTGAATTGAAGAAGTTGGTTGTTGAAAAGAAGATAGAGGTTTTCTCCTAAGGGGAAGATGGTGTACTTCGATATCAAGATCGGGGAGATGGTGTACTTCGATATTAAGATCAGTTATGTGTTCCTGACATTGATGGTCTTAGAGAGGTGATTTTGAGAGAATCTCATAACTCTTCCTATTCTATACATCTGGGATCCACCAAGATGTATCGGGATTTGAAAGAGGTGTATTAGTGGAATGACATGAAGAAAGACATAGCCAAGTTCGTATCCAAATGCCTTAATTGCCAACAAGTGAAGGTATAACACCAAAGGCCTAGTGGTTTGACCCAAAATATTGAGATACCTACTTGGAAGTAGAAGGATGTTAATATGGACTATGTAACACGTTTGCCACATACCCGGAAGCTATACGACTCTATTTGGGTTATTATGGATAGGATGACCAAGTCAGTTTATTTTCTATCGGTCAGGACTACTTTCAATACTGAGAATTATGCTAAGTTATATATCCGGGAGTTGGTTAGATTGCATGGTGTGCCTTTGACTATTATATCTGATCGTGGTACCCAATTCACTACTCACTTTTAGAGGTTTTTTCCAAAAAAGGCTTAGTATTAAAGTAAAGTTGAGTATCATTTTTTATCCTCAACCCGATGGACAAATCAAGAGGACAATTCAAACTTTGAAAGATATGTTGAGGGATTGCATGTTGGAGTTCAAGGGTAATTAGGACGATCATCTACCACTTATTAAATTTGCTTACAACAATAGTTATTATGCTAGTGTCTGGATGGCACCATTTGAAGCTTTGGGGGGAGATTTAGATCCCCGATAGGATGGTTTTGAATAGGTGAGATGGCATTGATTGTACTGGATTTGGTGTTAGAGGATATGGAGAAGGTGAAGTTGATTTGGGAAAGGTTGAAAATGGCTTAAAGTCGTCAAAAGTCCTAGTCGGATATTAGGAAAAAGAACTTTGAATTCTATGTTGGTGATTGGGTATTTATGAAGGTTTCACACATGAAGGGTGTGATGTGTTTTGGTAAAAAAGGCAAGTTAAGGCCCCGGTATGTAGGCCCTTATGAAATTGTTGAACGATTGCCAATGTGTCTTATAGATTGTACTTGCCTTCAGATATGAATTCCATTTATCTGGTGTTCCACGTGTCTATGTTGAGAAAGTTGGTTGGTGATCCAGGTATGATTGTGCCTTTGGAAGGTGTTGATGTTGAGGAGAACTTGACCTATGAAGAAGTGTCATTTGAGATTTTGGATAGACAAGTAAAGAGGATTCACAACAAGGACATCACATTAGCTGAAGTCCTTTGGTAGATCAACATGTTGAGAGTGTGACATGGGAAAAAGAATCGAATATAATGAAGCGATACCCTTATCTATTCCAATCTACTCAAGCCTAAGGTATTACATTCATCATGCTCATATGGTCCGTATTTCTTCATTTCTATGTCTTTATGTCATGACACGCATACATGTGCACAAAACTGATTTGAATGATGTTTTTAGCATGGATTTAATGAATTCATAGTTTTAAATGTCAAACTTTCAATATGCATTCATGTTGGTTGTTTTATGTTCAATTCAAGCTTTTCAAGCTATGTTCTAGCTCATTCGAGGACAAATATCCGAAGGGGGAGATGACGTAAGGACCCAGACTTTGGAAGGTCTTAACGATGCTTAAAAATGAGTTTCCAACTAATTTTGGCCAGGGTTCCATTTCAAGGGGCCCTTCACGAACCGTGAAGGGGACCATGAAGGGACTCTTGACCATTACCAGGGTTGTCTGGCTTTGGAAGGGGGCTGCCAAGTAAAGTATGCCAACCACGAGCACACCACGGCTCGTCATGAGCACCACATACCATGGTGTGGCTCGTAGAGGGATACCTTACCATGGAAAAGCCCCGTCTCAACATAGGGCAGGTTCATGAAGAGGTTACCATGGACCGTGAAACCTTCCGTGGTGATGCCCAATGCATTTTTTTTACTCATTTTCATTAAGGGCTCTTTGGTAATTTGGTCCAATCCTAAGGCTTTTTGGGACTTTTATGCATTTCTTTAAGTCCCAGATCAGTCCCTATACTATTTCATGCACTCTCATTCAAGTCTAACACTTAGTCTCTCAAATCTAAATCCTAAAACACTCTCAAGTCTAGAATTCAAGGATTCAAGCTAGGATTTAATTGGGGTTTCAAGTTCAAGCTAAATTCATCTCAAACTTCTCAATTTAATAAGGTATGTGTGGATTCATCCTTGGAGCCTAAAATCTCTTTCATGAACTTTAAGTATGATCTAAGTATAATTTTCATGCTTTGGCTTCAAATTGATGAAATTATGATATTGGTCATTACTAAATGATTATTTAAGCATGAATTAAGTCTATTTCCAATGGGTTTACATGGTATCCATGAAATATGAACTTGCATGTCTCTTTAAACTATAATTTCATGCATGGGTAATCTTAATTATGATTTAAATATTTATTTCTTCATAGACTATGCGTGTTTCTATCTTATTATCATGTTTTAAATATGAATGCTATGTACCCATAATTTACTCCCACTTCTCATGTCATGAGCATACATGAATAAGGCTTTTCATGAGGTTTTGATATGGACTTGATTACCAATTATGGTTATGTATATGGTTTCAAGGTAAGTATGATTATGATCACTATGATGACTATGATAAGACTTTAAGCACTCAAGGGTGTATATACACCATTGTACAAGTTATGAATGAGCTATTCCTATGCATGTGATCATGTTTTGAAGTATGATTTGACTTTTAAGCTTAAGTATGTTTGATGGTGATTTGAACTGCTTTATGATTGATGAGTCGTAGAAATACGACTCTTACGATGCTTTAAGCAAAGGATTTTTGCACGTTCTCAAGCAAATGTGTTGGTTTGATGTGTGTGTTTTGGTATTTGCAGGAAAATGATGAAGGCATGGACTGACGGAGAACTTGTGAGAAAAAGAATGAAAATTCGGTGAAGTGGTGACATACGGACCATCTCACAGGCCGTGTAACATCACACGGACCATGGGAGGGTGCATGAAGGGCCCAACGAAGAGAAGCTGGAAATGGAGCCAAGTGAGGGACCACGGAGGTCTTCACGGGCCGTGTCGCAGTACACGGACCATGTGACCAACCGTGACCCCGCACTTTGGGAGTGAAACTGGAACAAAACTGGAATGAAGCCAAGGTAAGTCGCACGGGAGGAGCACACGGACCGTCAAAGATGCCACGAACCGTACCATATACCGTGAAGTTGACGTGAGCTAGAAGGATCATCATCGAAAATAAGGGAAATTGTGCAAGTGAAGACTCACGGACCGTTAAACGGACCGTGAGACACAACACGCGCCGTGTCAGTGTCCGTGAGAAAGCAAAACGCGATGACTTACGGACCGTGTGACTGTCCGTCTGGACTCACATAGACCGTGTAACGAACCGTACCCATGCCGAAGTCTATTTTTCCTATTTTTAATTGGATTACTTTTTCCTTGTATATATATATTTTATTTTATTTCGTTGAAGGTTGTTGTTGACGACTGGAGGCAGAAAACAAAGGAGAGAACACTAGTTGACTTTATTTTATGTTAGATTCGTGGATTGTGATCATCTCTTTGAAGATTGTAACACGGATTCATCGTTCTTTCAATCGTAAGTCAATTACTATGATTTCATTACATTGTTGTGGGCAAGTTATATTGAACATGCTAGGCTAAACCCACAACTAGGGTTATGGGAACCATGACAATTCAATAAGATAACACAAACTGGGGTAAATTCGAGGGATTGATTGTTGCATTTATTGTAGAGTTCTTCGCTTTAACTTCTCCCTAATGAGTCGACGCATTAGGGCAAGCTCGTATTTGTTACATGCCCGAGAGGGATGTAGTGATTAGGAAAAGAGTTCTACAACAGAAATTCGGGGTTTTTAACCCAGTCTAAGTACCTGAGACCGAAAGGCGAGGGTATTCTGAGATCGAAAACAAAGGTCAAAATTACATACACTCTGAGACCAAAAGGAGATGAGTGAAATATGGCTAGGACGGACCGAAAGGTGAACTAGGTATTAGCTAATTTGTTTGATCTTGTATGTGCAATCAAGAACGAGTTTACCAAGCCAGTTTAGTTATCGTATTAGACGTCATGGGGAACACAACCCTAGCTTCTCAATCCTTGTTTGAAACCCAGTATCAACGTCCTTATTAGTTACTTTACAATAGGAAGTTAAATTGATTAACGTAACCCCCTATTTAATTTATGCAACTTTATCTTGGGAATAACATTTACATCTGAAAGCCGGTAATAGATTCATTCTTACGCGTTCCCTGTGGGATCGACCTCAACTCTGGTTGAGTTCCATATTTGACCAATGACCGCTTTACTCTTCCTTTTGGAGTGTAAATTTTGGCGTATCAAATTTTGGCACCGTTGCCGGGGAACGCGGCGAAGAAATAGTTAGTTGCTACTTTCAGTTTGTAAGTCTAGTACCTAATTTTACTTTTATCTTTTTGTTTTTGTCTTTGTAGGGAACCAGCATTGCATGCCAAGCACCTGAAGTAAGGATGAAGCACTTATTCCTTACGACCCCAAACTCACTAAGTCAGTTCGCAGAATGAATGCCCAGGACCACGAAGCAGCAAGGCAGAGGGAGTTAGCAGTGAATCCTGCTGACCGACGGCACGATGGGTTAGGTGAGGATGATCTCGCTGGTAATGTGATACCACCAGCAGCACCACTTAGACAGGTGCCACTTGTGCCACCACAACAACACCAACCCCCGTTGAGACCTCAAGGACCTCAGTATCCCCCAGCAGTAAATGATGATAATGAAGGTGCTGGGACCACTGGGGCAATAGTGCTGCCACCTCTGCCTGCTGGTGTCAAGTTCACCATCACTAGTACAATGCTGCAAATGCTGTAGTTAAAGGGTTTGTTCAGCGGAGCCGCCACCGAGGATGCAAATCAGCATCTGAAGAATTTCTTGGCGACATGCTAGTCGTTCGAGATACCAGGAGTTAGTGAACAAGCACTGCGGTTGATATTATTTCCATTGTCTCTGTCCGGTGAGACGATAAGGTGGCTTAATGAGCTCCCCCATGATTCCATCCGTACGTGGGGAGAACTAAAGGAGGCCTTCTTAGAGAGGTTCTTCCCTGCTTCAAGGCAACTGAAGCTCAAAGATGAGATCGGATCTCACAAGCAAATGCCGAATGAAACACTGTACTAGTCTTGGGAGAGATTCCGATAGAAACTCAAGCAGTGCCCAAACCATCATCTCACAGATGAACACTTGAAGGCAGTCTTTTACAGGTCCTGCAACTTTGTTACCAAGCCAATCATAGATGCACAGCTTGTGGAGGGTCATACATGTCTAGAATGTTCTCGGACATAGTGGTGATCTTGGATCAAGTGGCAAAGAACAGCAGGGCATGGTACACTAGAGATGCAGACTACTCTGGGATGGTCTTTGAGATGAGTGCGGAGCAACGGAAAAAGGAGGAAGAGCGTGACCAAGACATGGCCCATATGCGGACACAGATAGACTTGTTGTCAAAGAGGTTCCTTGGTGGGGGCACTGAGAAAGTGAAAGCGATGGACACACTCCCTAGGTATGATGACCAAGGTGGTGACTACGATGAAGAAGCTCAGTTTTTGGGCAGTCAGGGGGGTTACCAAGGTTCTAACTCTGGTAACCAAGGTCGGAACTATGGTCGTGATAACTACTAAGGGAACTGGCAGAACAGAGATGGCTATAGAAATCGAGAACGCCAAAATGAGGGTGGCGGCAACTCCAAGCTAGAGGAGATGATGACAAAGGTTCTTAGCAAAGTGGAGGCCACAGAGGCAGGGGTGCAAGATGTGAAAGGAGAAATGGCCAATGTGAGGCAATTGGTAGACTCGCACTCCACCTCGATCAAGTAACTAGAGAAGCAATTAGGGCAACTTTCAGTTTCACTGAATCAAAGGAAGGCTGGGTCACTTCCCAGTGATACTGTGCAGAACCCGAAGAATGATGGCCACTGCATGGCGATCACCACGAGAAGTGGTAAGGTACTTTCTAACCCTGTTGTTGCCAATGATGCAGGTCAGGATAAACAGTTGGCAAGATCCCTAGCCCCATGGGGGTGCCTGTGGATGATGCAGATAATGAGATTGATGCAGCACCCACAAAGCCAGAGGCTGCCATACAAGCAATAGATTTGGATACTCCCACTACTCCAAGCCTGCCAACCATCCCGAAGCCACTACCGCCATTCCCGCAAAGGTTGAAAAAGAAGGCTGAGGATGGCAAGTTTCAAAAGTTTTTGTCTATGTTGAAGGACCTGTCTGTAAACATACCTTTGGTGGAAGCACTTGAACAGATGCCAGGCTACGCTAAGTTCATGAAAGACTTAGTCACCAAGAAGAGGACAACCACGATTGAGCCAGCTGACAATCTACACCACTGTAGTGCCATTGCTACAAGGTCCTTGGTTGAGAAGAAGGGCGATCCAAGAGCCTTCACCATCTCGTGCACTATTGGAGCCTATGATTTTGCACGGGCCCTCTGTGATCTGGGTGCCAACATTAATTTAATGCCGCTAGCAGTGTATCAGCAGTTGGGCTTGGGAGCCTCCACATCCACAACCATGCGGTTTCTAACGGCAGACAGATCAGTGAAGAAGCCTATGGGGATTCTTTGAGACGTATTGGCTCGGGTTGGCAGGTTCATCTTCCCTGCAGATTTTGTAATCCTTGATTGTAAGGTGGATTTCGAGGTACCCATCATCCTCGGAAGATCATTTCTGGCAACTGGCAGGGCATTAGTGGACGTAGAGCGTGGCGAACTCACTTCCGATTGAACACCAAGGAGGTAAAATTCAGTGTGTGTGCTTCCATGAAGAGGCATAAGGAGTTGTCTGTGATGTCTGTCATGGATGTAGACGACGACTGTTTCTCAGAGATTCCGCTTGAGGAAAAGATGACTGTAGACACATTGGCCGCGGTGCTGATGAACTTTCCAGGAGATGGTGTCGAAAAAGACACCGTGTATGCATTACAGGGCATGAGAACCAGACCATTTGTTCCCCGGAAGCTGGACTTGGACTTGAAAAACAGGCCAACACCACCAACAAAACCATCTATCGAGGAGCCTCCTGCTGTGGAGCTCAAGGAGTTGCCCCAGCACCTAAGGTATGCATTCTTAGGCGACAATAACACTCTTCCTGTAATTGTGGCCGCAGATCTTTAGGAGAACCAAGTGAAGGCACTATTGGGGGTCCTCCAAAAGTTCAAGAGAGCTATTGGGTGGACCATTGCAGACATCATCGGAATTCCTCCAGGAATCTGCACTCACAAAATCAAGTTGGAGGACAACTGTGTGCCCAACATCGAACATCAGAGAAGGCTGAATCCACCTATGCAAGAGGTGGTGAAAAAGGAGATCATCAAGTGGCTAGATGCTGGGGTGGTATACCCCATCTCGGACAGCAAATGGGTGAGCCCAGTGCAGTGTATCCCAAAGAAAGGGGGCATGACAGTGGTAGCTAATGACAAGAATGAGCTTGTCCTTTTGAGACCTGTCACTGGATGGCGAGTGTGCATGGACTACAGGAAGCTGAACAGATGGACTCTGAAGGATCACTTCCCCATGCCCTTCATGGATCAAATGCTTGATAGGTTAGCAGGTTGAGGGTGGTATTGCTTCCTAGATGGGTATTCAGGTTACAACCAGATATCCATCGCCCTGGAGGATTAGGAGAAGACGACCTTCACTTGCCCCTATGGGACATTTGCCTTCAGGCAAATGCCATTTGGGCTCTGCAATGCCCCGACCACTTTTTAGCATTGCATGATGTCCATCTTTTCCGACATGGTTGAAGACACCCTCGAGGTATTTACGGATGATTTTTCTGTGGTGGGTGACTCCTTTGACGACTGTCTGTTAAATCTAAGCACAGCGCTTCAACACTGTGAAGAGGCTCAGTTGGTGTTAAACTGGGAAAAATGCCATTTCATGGTCAAGGAGGGGATAGTCCTTAGCCACAAGGTTTCAGATAAGGGCATTGAGGTGGATAAGGCAAAGATTGAGGTCATTGAGAAGTTTCCACCTCCCATTTCAGTGAAGGGGGTCCGGAGTTTTCTTAGGCACGCGGGCTTCTATCGGAGGTTTATCAAGGACTTCTCCAAGATTGCACACCCATTGTGCAAGCTGTTGGAGAAAGATGTGAAGTTTCAGTTTACTGATGCATGCCGGCATGCCTTCGAGACTTTGAAGCAGAAGTTGATTTCTGCGCCCGTAGTAGTTGTACCAGACTGGGGTGCCCCCTTTGAGGTGATGTGTGATGCGAGTGGAGTTGCTGTGGGTGTTGTGCTGGGGCAGAAGCACAACAAGATCTTTCATCCTATCTATTATGCCAGCAAGACCTTGAATGACGCTCAAAGGAATTACACTGTGATTGAGCAGGAGTTGCTAGCTGTGGTGTTCGCGTTTGACAAGTTTCGGGCATATCTATTGGGCACAAAGGTGATTGTGCATACTGACCACGCAGCACTACGGTATCTCATGGCCAAGAAGGATGCGAAGCCAAGGCTAATCCGATGGGTGCTCTTGCTGCAAGAGTTCGACTTCGAGGTGCAAGACCGAAAAGGCACGGAGAATCAAGTGGCAGACCACTTGTCAAGGATGGAAGATGCAGCCAGAGCCAAAGATTGGTTGAGCATTGATGATTCGTTTCCCGATGAACAGGTATTGGCAGCTTCTACTGACTTAATCCCTTGGTTTATGGATTTTGCTAACTTTCTGGTGAGCGACATTATGCCTGAGGGCCTTAACCCTCACCGGAGAAAAAAGTTTCTTCATGATGTGCGCAGGTACTTTTGGGATGGCCCATACTTGTTCAGAACATACGCAGATGGGGTCATCAGACGGTGCATACCGGAGGCAGAGATGTTGAGCATCCTGGAAGCCTGCCACTCTTCCCCAGTGGGGGGCATCATAGTGGTGTCAGGACAGCGAAAACGATACTGCAATATGGATACTATTGGCCCACCATCTACAAAGATGCCCATGACATGGTGTGGGGGTATGACTAGTGTCAGCGCCAAGGCAACATTTCGACGCGTCAAGAGTTACCAATGACCCCTATCCTTGAAATTGAATTGTTCGACGTTTGGGGTGTCGATTTTATGGGTCCGTTTGTGAGCTCCTTTGGGATGAAGTACGTCTTGGTGGCAGTGGACTATGTCTCCAAATGGGTAGAGGCAATAGCATTGCCAAACAATGAGAGCAAAAGTGTGGTACAGTTTCTGCGGTGGAACATCTTCGCTGGGTTTGGGACACCCAGAACTATCATTAGTGATGGGGGCTCCCATTTCTGTAATAAATCCTTCCAGGCTGTCTTAGCTAAGTACGGGGTGCGACAACACAAGGTCGCCACACCTTACCATCCGCAGACAAGTGGGCAGGTCGAAGTGTCCAACAGGGAAATCAAGGAGATCCTGACCAAGTCTGTGAATGCCATAAGAACGGACTGGGCTCGAAAGCTAGACGATGCACTATGGGCCTACAAAACAGATTACAAGACACCCATTGATATGTCCCCATATCAGTTGGTGTTTGTTAATGCTTGTCATCTATCGGTGGAATTGGAACACAAGGCGCTCTAGGCTCTTAAGGCCCTGAACATGAAGTGGAATGAGGCAGCCAATACGAGGCTAGATTAGTTAAATGAACTGGATGAATTTCGCCTCCAGGCTTATGAAAGTACATCACCGTACAAGGACAAAATGAAGTCCCATCATGACAAGCTTATTGCACCAAGGAGTTTCGATGTTGGCGATAAGGTTCTGTTGTACAACTCAAGGTTGAGGTTGTTTCCAGGAAAGTTGAAATTAAGGTGGTTTGGCCCGTACAAGATCGCTCAGGTATTCCCACATGGTGCAGTTGAACTATAAACAAACGAAGGGCACCGTTTCAAAGTCAATGGGCAGCGAGTGAAAAGGTATTTGGGTGTTGTAGATGAAACCTTTGTGATTGAGGTTTTACATCTTGACGAAGTCTGAGTAGTCAAAACAACCACGTCGAGCTGTGACGTTAAACCAAGCGCTTAATGGGAGGCAACCCATCAAAAAAAAATTTATATATATATATATATATATATATAAATATTTTATGTCATGCATTGCATTGTTTTTTATTTTTGGCCCAGGGAAGGATGAGCACTGTGAAGAGAGGCGTGAGCATACGTGCGGGTGAAGGGCATGACACAAACGCACAATAACCAAATTGTCAAAGGGGAGTCACACGGAGCCCTACACGGCCCGTGTAACGCCAAACGGACCGTTGAACGGTCCGTGTGGCGCGTGGCCCCAGGTAAGTGTTCCCCAAATTCGAAGGCGGAGCACACGAAAGGGTCCACGGACCGTGTCATATGACACGGACCGTTTACCCAACCGTCTCAGTGCTGTGACAGGTGAGTGCCCAAGGATGAGCATACGCTATGCTTCACGGACCGTGTCACGCGATACGGACCATTTACCAAACCGTCTTGGGACGCGTATGGTCGAGTATTTATGCCCTCTTTCCCACTTCCTAATTTTTTAATTCACTCTCTTTCAACGCTCTCAAACCTGCTTTACCTTTTCTCCCCCTACAAAAAAATTTCCATCTTTTCTTGCACGATTCGTGAAATACCCTCACGATCCGTAGCACTTCCCTTGGGCAATTTTCTTGTTCTAACCTCACCTCTCTTTTGCCAAGTAAGTTTTCTTTATTTGTCTGTTCTTTTCTCTTGTTAGTTTGAATTTAGTCTATGTGTGAACTATGTCTTCTCCTTTGTCCATTGCGTGTTATATGACACTATAGTGTACGGATTCTTGAAGATTTGGTGTTGGGTTGACTTAAATCACCATTGATGAACCTTGGATTCTTGAATATAGAGTTTTGTGATTTTAGGGTTCCTAGAGTTAAATTAAGGAGGTCTTGTGTGTGGTAAGTAAGTATAATGGTCAATCTAGTGTGCTATATGCCGAATTTCATGTAGGTGTGTGGGTTTCTAAGACTTTGGGGCTGACTGGGGACGACGAATGGTTTCACGGTTCATTACACGGACCGTGTTATACTACACGGGCCGTGTAGTGGTCCGTGTGGAATCACATGTTGCCCCCGAGATAAGGCACCTCTCATGGACCGTCCACACGGACCATGTGACTCTACACGGGCCGTATGGCCATCCGTGTCAGGTCACTTGACACAGCCGATCCCCAAGGGCACTCACACGGGCCATATCATGGACCGTGTAATGGTACATGGCCCGTGTGAGGCCCTCCGTTTCAGACTACTCTGCACCCAATGCTGTACTGTATCGATCCTCGTTGGTT
This sequence comes from Solanum rostratum, assembly GCA_029948455.1. Lineage (NCBI taxonomy): Eukaryota > Viridiplantae > Streptophyta > Magnoliopsida > Solanales > Solanaceae > Solanum > Solanum rostratum. Next base: position 52,533,268 of record CM057050.1, on the reverse strand, counting down.
CCCATGTGTATCCTAGTGCAAAACTCCCTATGATAGATCGGGTGACGCTACTCTTAAGGGTTTTTGTCACTTTGATAACACAGGGGAAGTCTGAGTACCCATTTGTGTGTCGTCCTGCGTATTCCGACATAACTAACTATTTTATTCTTTGTGGTATTCATAGGTAAAAATGGGTCCCCGTCTAAATTCACGCCAGCCTAGGGACGAGCATGAGTCACGTCTCCAGGATTCTATCACTGAATCTTCTAGTCAGCACCAGGAGAGTGACTCAGGTGATGACTCCTCGGGAGGGTCCCATGTGCAGTTCACCGGAAATGTCTCCCCCCACTCCCCTCATACTACAAGAGCTCGTGCAGTGAGTTCCTGAGGTAGGAGTTGAGGGGGAAGATGCAACCCCGGAACAGGAGGAAGAGGCAGGCACCCTGGAAACTGCTGAGCACAATGCAGGGGATGAGGACGACATCCTGATCCTCCGACACAGCGACGATGAAGCCACACATCAAGCGATTGCTTGGACATCTGACCTTGAAACTGCAAAGTGGCTTCTCGTGTTCCTGCGCAGACGATGGACAGTCCCTGGGGCTAAGGAAATATATGTGAACGGTATTACTAAAGACTCCGGGGGTTACCAAGGGAGGCTTATCATCCCTGAGATGCGGGTCCTGACTGATAAACTGGATGCGATTCCAGAGATAAGAAATGCATTTAAGGCCTACCAGTTTGAGTGGATGGTGAGCCCACCTGGCTACTACTGGCTAGACATGATTGATGAATTCTACTCAAGCTATGCTGCCAGCCTACTAGCCCCTATAGAGGGTAACCAGTCAAAGAGAGTGAAAAAACGGCTAGCCTATAAATTTTCCCCACGAGACTATGTCACAATTCATGAGACAGAGGTAGATATTTCAGCGGACACCATCAACAGGTTCCTATTTGGGCCAGACTACCGCGCCCCACTGGATGGATTATTCATCGCTGAGTACGTGAACATTACTGATGAGGTCCAAACGTCTGACCCCACTTCACGGGCCACTCAGTTAAAGTGGGTTGCAGAGCAGATCGTGGTGCAAGGAGCTGAGGCAGCTTGGGTGTCCAACCCCAAAATTTCTATTACCAAGGCATCACTCACGTTTGTCGCAAAGTTCTGGTGGTCGGTGGTGCAGGCCCAACTACGACCCACTACTAATGACAACACACTCCAACCCTCATGCTTCGTTGGTAGCGTCCTTGGTCGTGTGGTATGGTATCAATGTGGGTCAGATAATTGCCATGGAGATAAAGGACCACGCCCTATCAGATAGAGCAAGTATGTCCTTTCCATGCCTGATTCAGGCGCTTTGCAGGCAGGCCCGTGTCCCTACCACCCATTTCTTGGATCAGAAGATGGCTCCGACGGGTGTGGTCAACATTGCTATGATCAAAGATATTAATAATCCATTGTTCCACAGTAAGGCACGCCGGCTTGGACTACCTGCACAACTTCCTCGGGCACCTCCGCAGCAACCCTTGTCTTTTGAGGAGCACACCACCGCCCCACAATCAGGTACGACTTTTGAGCAGCCCGGGGGTAGTGGTACATCTCCCCAGATGTATCAAGGGTATGCTTATGTCCCTTATGATGTTTTAGCCTGAGTGGTGACAGACCTGCGGCAAACACGGGCGATTATTGACTAGATGGTGGTACGGGTGCCTCAGGTGGTGCAGGCTCATGTTCAGCAAGCAGAGGATCATCTCTGGCAGAATTGTTGGGCCAAATAAGCAGCTTGCAAGAACAGGTCAACACCTTGGAGGGATACTTCCATAGCATGTTTGGAAGTATGTCCGGTGATGAGATGGCAAATTTGGTGCAGACTGTGCAGGATATGAAGGCTAAAATTGCCGAGCTGATAGCCCAGTATAACAGCACGGTGCCGGCTCCGGCTCTACCGCCAGATTCTTTGATGTCACTTTTCACTGCCCCGGTGGAGCCGAGTCTAGCCGATGGTTGGGGTGTTCCGCTCGTGCCAGTTGCTGTCTAGGTGCAACCCTCGGAAGCCCCCAAAAGAAAGGACAAAGGGAAGCGCCGCAGCCATCGCAGCAGCCCTCCAAAGGATCCGCAGCGTAAGGAAGAAAGGAGATTGAGAAAGGCCATGCGAGCCCAGCACCGAGAAGTTGCAGCCCAGGAAGAGAGAGAGAGCGACTAGCGTATGAGGCAGCCCGGACAGGAGCTTCCGGGAGCACCGTCAGACCAGAAGCAAATGTTACCAACATGGACCCACCTGGTGGATCCGACCACCATGGCTCGATTGACGCCTAGGGCGTCCCAAGTATGTTCTACTCCCATTTTTTGCTTTAGTGTTGCTTATGGTGCAATGAGGGCATTGCACAGTATTTTTGAAGGGGGTGGGGCATCCTGAACCCTGAGGAGTTTTTCTTGCCATGTTTCTTTTCTCTGAAGGTGTATTATCTAGTAGAACTGGCATGTTTAGGTCGTAATGTTTTATGTTTTTGTAAATACATGTGCTTACATTTGTTTAGGGTAATCCTTTTTTTGAATATTAGCATTAACAATGTTGAAAAAAGGCTTATATGTGCATATATCCCATCCTGACAAACTGTTATGCATTGGGGAAAACATGTTATGCATGGTATGGTTGGCTCATTAACGAATGAAGTGTGACTAGGTTGATTTGCACTAATTAGTGTAAGGGATGTGCCGCGTGTGTGTGAGTGTATTTGTTGAATATCCAGCGGCACACTTGTATGCTAGAACTTGCCTAGTTAGTTCCACTAAAACAGTTGAATGATTGGATTAGGATAGGATCTTAGGCCATTTTTTTTGTGAAGTCACTCAGCCTGAAATCAACCAACCAAATGAAATTGCTCCCGTTGAACCAAAAGTTGAGCCTTAATAGACCTTTTCTTTCTAAATCACCCAACTCACCGTCCTAACCTATCTGCAGATCTTTACTTTGGCCCTGGTCTCTCTAAGGACACTGTGAACCTCAATCTAGGCCAAAAGCCTAAGTTGAGGGTGGCTTACATTGGCCCTGGTCCGTTAAAAAGACATTGTGAACCTTAACTCAGGCCAAAAGCCTAAGTTGAGGGTGGCTATCGTAGGAAAAATAGGAAAGTAATTATGGGAACGAATCAAGTGATGAGAGGAGAAGGGAAGTTTGGGGGTGTGACCAGAAATTAAAAAAAATAGTGAGGTCACAAAACCCCCAACTGCATAGAAAGTTGGAAAGATAGGAGCAATAAAAACGTTTGGAGGCCGAAAAGTAGAGCTGAAGTCACAACAGTGTCTGGGAGGGGAAAAGTAGTCACTTCGATCCTAAATTTACCTCACCCTAGCCCGAACCTACATTACAAGCCGTAAAAGTCCTAAAGTGATCCTAAAAAGGTCATTCGAGAGTACGGTGGTGAAAATAAGGGCAAGCGTATGGTCCATACTTGGGTGCCGGTGGAAAGCTTTGTTCTGAGTGCGAGTGTCTACATTCCAGTCTCTTTCTTTCATTTATACACTATGTGTGAGACTTCTTTGTAGTGAGGGCACTAGCTTTGCACTAATTGGTCGCTTATACAACCGGTTCATCTTTGTCCTGGATCATATGGAAGCTGACCATACATGCAGGCTTCCTACTTGAATCTGTGCAGGTCGGTGTGGGGTGTGAGCATATGTAGTGAGCATACATTGTAAAATGAATGGGTTACCATAAGATCAGTGAGGCACTTGTATTTATGAGTTGTTTGTGTGTGTCGTCATTGCTTAAGGACAAGCATATGTTCTAAGTTGAGGGTGTTGATGAGTCGTAGAAATATGACTCTTACGATGCTTTAAGCAAAGGATTTTTGCACGTTCTCAAGCAAATGTGTTGGTTTGATGTGTGTATTTTGGTACTTTGCAGGAAAATAACGAAGGCACGGACTGACGGAGAAATTGTGAGAAAAAGAATGAACATCCGATAAAGTGGTGACATACGGACCATCTCACACGCCGTGTAACATCACATGGACCATGGGAGGGTGCGTGAAGGGCCCAATGAAGAGAAGCTGGAAATGAAGCCAAGTGAGGGACCACAGAGGTCTTCACGAGCCGTGTCGCAGTACACGGACCGTGTGACCAACCGTGACCCTGCACTTTGGGGGTGAAACTGGAACGAAGCCAAGGCATGTCGCACGGGAGGAGCACACGGACCGTCAAAGATGCCACGGACCATACCATGTACTATGAAGTTGACATGAGCTAGAAGGATCATCATCGAAAATAAGGAAAATTGTGCAAGTGAAGACTCACGGACTGTTAAATGGACTGTGAGACATAACACACGTCGTGTCAGTGCCCGTGATAAAGCAGAAGGCAATGACTTACGGACCATGTGACGGTCCGTCTGGACTCACATGGACCGTGTAACGAACCGTACCCATGCGAAGTCTATTTTTCCTATTTTTAATTGGATTAGTTTTTTCTTGTACATATATATTTTATTTTATTTCGTTGAAGGTTGTTGTGACGACTAGAGGCAGAAAACAAAGGAGAGAACATTAGTTGACTTTATTTTACGCTAGATTGGTGGATTGTGATCATCTCTTTGAAGATTCTAACCCAGATTCATCGTTCTTTCAATCGTAAGTCAATTACTATGATTTCATTACATTGTTGTGGGCAAGTTATATTGAACATGCTAGGCTAAACCCACAACTAGGGTGGAAACCATGACAATTCAATAAGATAACACAAACTGGGGTAAATTTGAGGGATTGATCGTTGCATTTATTGTAGAGTTCTTCGCTTTAACTTCTCCTTAATGAGTCGACGCATTAGGGAAAGCGCGTATTTGTTACATGCCCGAGAGGGATGTAGTGATTAGGAAAAGAGTTCTACAACAGAAATTTGGGGTTTTTAACCCAGTCCAAGTACCTAAGACCGAAAGGTGAGGGTATTCTGAGATCGAAAACAAAGGTCGAAATTACATACACTCTGAGACCGAAAGGAGATGAGTGAAATATGTCTAGGAAGGACCGAAAGGTGAACTAGGTATTAGCTAATTTGTTTGATCTTGTATGCGCAATCAAGAACGAGTGTACCAAGCCAGTTTAGTTATCGTATTAGACGTCATGGGGAACACAACCCTAGCTTCTCAATCCTTGTTTGAAACCCAGTATCAATGTCCTTATTAGTAACTTTACAATAGGAAGTTAAATTGAACAACATAACCCCCTATTTACTTTATGCAACTTTATCTTGGGAATAACATTTACATCTGAAAGCCGGTACTAATAGATTCATTCTTACGCGTTCCCTGTGGGATCGACCTCAACTTTGGTTGAGTTCAATATTTGACAAACGACCACTTTACTCTTCCTTTTGGAGTGTAAATTTTGGCGTATCAATGATCCTATTATAAGCATGTTCATGTATATATATGCATTTCAAGGGATGATGACTTAGCACCGAATGAGATTGGAGGTGGGGGACTATCTCTAAGGATCCTTATATAAAGCCTATTTATCTTATAACTATGTGCCACAATATGTTCATGTTTATGCCTAATATGAATGATTATGTATGCATGTACCACCAGTTTCTGAAATGCGCAAGGCCCGTAAGCGAGGTATAGTCTACCTTTGGCAAGTAGGATACTCTTTCTCTGGTATAGAGGTAACATCAAGATTCCATGTAATAGCTCGCATGGTCTTACATATCAATTGAGGTTACATCCCCACTTATGTTTATGTATGATGGCATTTATACATCATGGCTTAAGGCATCTTAATATGGTATTCCCTTTTATATACTTCTTTATATATATATATGTATATATATGCTCTTGTCATCTAATATTGAAATATCGGTTTTATCATGTCCATTTTACATTGCATACCCGCATACTTAGTACATTTAAAAGTACTAATGCATACTTTATGCCTGCATTATATCACGATGCAGGTGCAGGTGATCCTATCATCCATCCCCATGGCTAGATACAAATATTTTGACAATCAAGATTAGGTGAGTCCTCATGCTTCGAAGACAAGACCTTCTATCTTTCATGTTTTGCTTATGTTCTAAAGACATTATTTCCTTATGTTCAGGGTGAGCCAGGATCTGTCTGACCCTCCATCTTATGACATGAGTTAGAGGCATGTATTGGACCTATGTATGTATTTCAATTTTAGACTTATGTACTCTCATGTTATGGACCTTCTTATGTTTTGAGTTATGTTATGTTGAGGCTTCTGCTCATGTATTTCTCATTGATCCACCTTGAATGCTTGATTGAATGCTAAGGGGTTAGTTTGAAGTTCCTTTTGGGATCTCATTCACCGTGTTACGGCTAGGCCCTATGTCTGGGTCGTGACAAACTGCCTTGCACTTCATCATACTCAGGTGTAGTCAACTTTTTGTTCATCTCTAGAGGTATTGTAGCAGGCTTAGCACCACTCAGCGCCATTTTAGATATTAGTTCTGGTATATAATTTCTCTAATTTAATAAAATTCCAGTTTCTAACTTAGGATCTCTATGCCCAAATAAGGAAAAATCTTAGCTCGCCCAAGTCTTTTACCTTGAACTTTCTGTGTAAGATCATTTTGGCATCTTTAATTAGTTGGTTGTTTTTCCCTGTGATAAGAAGATCATCCACATATACTAGTATGACCACTATATCCTCACTTCTCTTCATAGTAAATAGTGAATAGTCATGATTGCTCTTTTTGAAACTTGCTTCTATTAGAGCATTTGTCAGCTTGATATTCTATTTTCTTGAGGCTTTTTGAGACCATACAAGGATTTTAGCAATTTGCATATTCTCTTCTCCCCCTGTCTTCTAAAACCTTTTGGCATTTTCATATAAACTTCTTTATTTAAGTCTCCTTGCAAGAATGCATTGTATACATTAATTTGAAATAAATTCTAGCCCTAAGAAACAACCAATGTTGTAACTGATCTTACTGTTACCATCTTAAGAACAGATGAAAAAGTATCATGATAATCTAGGACTTCTCTTTGACTGCATCCTTTTATAACTAACCTAGCCTTAAAACTTTCAACAGTGCCATCCATTTTGTATTTTATCTTGTAGACCATTTAGACCCAACGGTATTCATCCCTTCTACTAAGTTAACTATTTCCCAAGTTTTGTTTACCTCAAGGACTTCAACTTCTTGCTTCATTGCATCAATCCGTCTATCATTTTTAATGGGTTCCTTGAAACAGTGAGCTCAACAAAAACTGAAAGATATGTAACATAGGCACAATACCTTGTTGAGGTCTTCTCATAGAACTAGTAATTTTCCATAGGATATAGGGTGGTTGGTTTATTTTTGGGAGCTTGTAACACATAACCTTGCATCTATTTAGGTCATTTAGTTGATCTAAATGGCTTCTTTGAACTAACAAAAGCAAGCGCAACATCTTTAGTATTTTCTTCAGCAACTTCAATCACTATTATGTCATTATTATGATTTTTAGGTGCATTATCTGAATTATCAGGCACAAAAGTGTCATTTATAGCATTTATTGCTTTGTGGCTCATCTAGACCAATTCTTGTATTCATATCATCTGTAGGGACATCGTTCTCCCCTTTACTTGTTACTGTCAGGCCATTGTGAGTAGTATGAGGATAGTCAATTTGTGGCAGGGAGCTGAGAAGAGGAGAATCATATGTGGCTTTGGATTTGAAAGGAAATTCAGACTCTCGAATAATTACATTTTAGCTAACAAAGAAAACATGTGAGGTCATATTCAATAAATATAGTCCTTTTGAGTCTCAGAAAAACAAAGAAGCACTGCCGTTCTGACCGCCCTCTAAGTAAACTTATCACCTTTTTTGCAGATTGGTACAAAACATAAACATCCTATACTCTAATGTGATCAATGGAGGCTCTCTTATGATGCAACATCTCATAAGGTGTTTTGCTATTCAAAGCAACAAATGATAGTCTATTGATTAAATGAACAATAACTTTAATACAAAAACCCCAAAAATTTAAGAGGAATATACGCTTGAAATCTCAAGGCTCTTGTTGTCTTCAGTATATGCATGTGCCTTCTTTCCATGATACCATTTTGTTGTGGACAGTATGGACAACTCCTTTGATGTATTATACTAAACTCAGTCAACAAGGCATCATATTGATTAATTAAAGAACTCGGTACCATTATAGGATCTTAACACCTTGATTATTGTGTTAATTAAATTGATTTTTAATCATATGCAAGAATTGCTTCATAGAAACTATCACTTCAGATTTCAATTGCAACAAAAACACCCAAGTATATCTAGTGTGATTATCCACAACAATGAGAAAGTAGTATTTCTTATCATGAGTGGTAACCTAATAAGGTTCCCAAAGATCCATATGTACAAGAGTCAATGGAGAATCAGCTCTAGAAGTACTTAAAGAAAACTTAAGCATAGTTTGTTTAGCTAATGGACAAACAAGACAATTATGATGTAAAATACTTTTGACTTTATTTCTCAGCTCATTCATATGTTGCACTCTTGAGAAGGATAGATGGCTTAATCTCATATGCCATAAGGTTCTGATACAATTGACTAATGCCTTAGATTTGCCTCCTTTATTTGGTTCTCCTACTCTTTGATCCACTCTTGCTGAAATATAAACCAACATTTTCTCTATTAATCCCTTTTACCTTGCCACTGTAGAGATTCTAAAAGACACAAAAATCAGAAAAAAACATTTGACAAACAAGAAAGAGCTCTAGTCAATTTTGACATTGATAGGAGATTGAATCTAAAATCAGGTAGACACAGTACATTCTTCACTTTATCATTCTCAAATAAGGTAGCACTTCCCATGTGAGTGATATCTGCATGTTCTCTAGTAGGTATTTGAATTGTACTTCCTTTAAAAATTTGTGGATCACCACTATCCTTCAACATGTCTAAATTAACAACTGTGATAACATGTAAAATTAGGCCTTAAACCTAACTTATACTCCAAAAGCTAGCTCCAAGGAAGGAGGATTTCCCAAGCCTTATAAGGAGTCCACCATCTCATTAACTACCAATGTGGAACTTTTGTCATTCTTCAACACCCCATCTCACACTCAGTGCTTAACATCTATTGCATGGTAATTTTAAATTTTCGGAGGCCAGACATCCACTTGAGCCTACCAACCAATTAGTCTACTACTCTAATTTGCGACCTCCAATCCTTTCTATCTAAAGTTTCATGTTGTCACGCCCCGGGAGGGTACCCTTTGCGTGGCCGGCACTCAGAGTCTATTGCTAGTCTCCAAGCGAACCACTTAGCCTCATCGCATCATTTAATCAATAAACTCTATTTTAAGTAAACGGGCACATCTCATCTAAAGTCTCAAGATAAATAGATAATAATGACGACTAGTAGAAAGAACTAGCTCACAATCTCAACATCAACGCTCGACCATTGTCTATGAAGCCTCTATTACTACTCATGTGGTGCCAATGACAGACCCATGGCTACCCAAATCAAAAATAAAGAAAATAGTTCAATCTAACTCTAAAGCATGATGAAAATAAAAGCAATGGATCCTCCGGAGTAGGGGAGGCTCACCAAATGAGCTTCAAAATCTCAAATCTTCAATGGAGCGCCTGTTGACGATCTCTAGTACCTGCCTCTGCATCACAAATAGATGCAGTCTAGAGTGGACATCAGTACTTGGAATATATTGGTGTGTAAAATAGCTGAGTGAAACAGAAACAAGTAGAATAATATGGAAGCAACATCGACTCAAAATAAACATCGAATAACATCAAATCATCAAATGTCTATCTATGCAAGAATAAAGAGTAGACAAGTGACACATCAACAATTCAAACTCATCAATAATCTCAGAATCATCTCAAAGGAGCTCACCTCCTCTCATCTCATCTCATCTCAGAGGAGCTAACTCCTCTCATCTCATCGCATCTCAAAGGAGCTCACCCCCTCTCATCTCATCTCATATCATCTCGACTCAGAGTACTCATGAGAGGAAATTTATGGGAGTTTGTCTTATACGACAGCACTCACTTATGAGCCAGTGAATGTACAACAATCTCATTGATATTGCCACAACTGTTCCAAACTTGCTAGGTCAGGAACGCTCCGAAACCATATCAGCTCACCAATATGGAGTCAATACTCAACAGGTCCGCTATTGTTTTCAGGGACTGTTACCCTCGAGGGAACCATATATATGTGATGGTTTTATGCCTCACCTACGTTTGACGACGTAGTTAATGAGTTCGAGTGGGACTCACTCTTACCCATTTCGATGCTCGATACTCCTCCCGACTCAATGCTCGTAAAACCTCCATCTCAACCAATCTAATAGGGATTCGAACCCCGTCAATGATCGGTATCTCATAGGGACTCGAACCCAGTCATCATTCAACTCATTGGGAATTTAACCCTTTCACCAATCATTCTCATCAATGACTCAAGATTTAGAACAATCATTAGGAATAAATTGAATAGACATATCGGTAGAGTTCATTTATAAGGACTCACAAAACAATCAACTCATCATCATTCTCTCATCATAATCAACGATCTCAACTCAAGGCTCTAGACTCAATTCTCAAGTTCATTATGCATGTTTTTCGAATAATCATGTAGTTATGCGAATTCTCATGAAAAGGTTTAATTCAAGAAAACAAACAGTATGATGATCATCGACATAGGAAAATATGTAATTTTAAATATAATTTTAAGAAAAACCATCAAAGATCATGCATGTAAACTCTCCAAATCATGAACTCATCTATGACCTCTATGGGGCACATGAGAGAACAATCTCATGCTTTTAATTTTGCCTTACATACCTGGGATGCAGCTATCAATCAAGCACGTCAAGGATTTCTTCTCAATTCTCTCAAACTCAAGCTCTTCTATTCTCTCCTCAAGCTCTAGCCTTGATAGAAAATGGGAATGGGACATAGAATGGGGGTTGTAGACCCTTTTTACGTTGAAATGACCTTATTAAATCGTGTATAGAGTTTAGGAGGGGTGGAGAATTGATCGGAATGCCCCTCGTAATAATTTAGAAATTTTTAACTCGAAAAAGACCCAATCCGCGATGCGGACTAGTCGTGTACTGTGTATTTTCAAAAAACGTTTTTGAATGAGTTTTCTAAATCCCATCAAAAATTTCCAGAAAAATATAAGTGCTGGTCCGCGATGGTGTGCGGCGTGCTCCTGTTGCGTAGTAACACTGTTTTGTATTTCGGATCGAAAAATTATCTTTTGATTGGGTCGCTCTAAAAATCGACCAAGACCATTTTCCCACTCAATTTTTTGTGCTAATCGCAAATACGACCTCGGATTTTTCATACGAGCATTGGAAGATGCGTTACGCGCATACCCTCCCTCTAGGGGTATTTTGGTAATTTTATCGAGCATTACATCATCTCCCCCTTGAAATCATTTATCCTCGAATGATGAGTAAAGGTGGATATCAAGGCACGAATAGACTCAAGACTCATCTCATCACTCGACTCTTCCTCAGCCTCAATCAATACTACTCAGACTCGAGAATAGAAAATCACATCAAGAATAGATATATCAATTTAGTGAAGGATAAGAAATTTACCTTCAACACTCTCATCATTTGGCACGAATAGGTGTGGATATTTGGCTTTCATCTCTTCCTCAGCTTCCCATGTGGCTTCCTCAAAGAATTGATTTCCCCACATGACTTTGACTGAGGCTATCTCTTTGTTTCTCAATTTACGAATCTGATGATCAAGGACTTGAACCAAAACCTCCTCGTAAGATAGGTTATTTTTCATTCCAATGCTATCAACAGGGACCACCAAGGCAGGATCTCCCAAGAATTTCTTCAACATCGACACATGGAATACTGGATGGACTTCATCTAACTCGAAGGGCAACTCCAACTCATAAGCAACCTTCCCAATCCTCTTCACAAGTCCATAAGCAACCTTCCCAATCCTCTTCACAATCTAATATGGTTCAACATAGCATGGACTCATCTTTTCCTTCTTCCCAAATCTTAGGACACCCTTCACAGGCGACACTTTCAAATATGCCCAACCATCTACCTCGAACTCTAAATCTCTTCTCCTCACGTCGGTATAAGATTTTTGGTGACTTTGGGCAATCTTTAACCTCTCTCTAATGACCTTGACCTTCTCCATCGATTGGTGAACAAGATCAGGCCCAATCAACTCCACTTCTCCAACCTCAAACCACCCAATTGGTGATCTACATCTCCTCACATACAAGGCTTCGGAAGGAGCCATTTGAATGCTTGCATGATAACTATTGTTATATGCGAATTCAATCAATGGTAGGTGATCATCCCAGTTCCCTTTAAAATAAAAAATACAAGCTCTCAACATGTCCTCTAATGTTTGAATCGTACATTCTGCCTGACCATCTATCTGTGGATGAAAGACGGTGCTTAGGTTCACCTTAGTACCCATTCCTTTTTGGAACGATCTCCCAAACTGGGAGGTAAATTGAGCTCTTCTATCCGAGATGATGGACAAAGGAACCCCATGCAACCTCACAATCTCCTAGATGTGCAACTTGGCGTGCTCCTCTCCAGTGTTTGTTGTCTTAACTGCCAAGAAGTGAGCTGATTTAGTCATTCTATCCATGATCACCCATATCGAATCATGTTACTTTCGGGACTTTGGAAGACCAGTAATAAAGTCCATATTAATCATCTCCCACTTCCATTTCGGAATCTCAAAGTTCTCAGCCAATCTACATGGCCTTTGATGCTCAACCTTCACCTGTTGGCAATTCGGGCATTTTGAAACAAATTCAATAGTTCCCTCTTCATTCCACTCCACTAATAGACTTTTATCAAGTCATGGTACATCTTGGTAGAGCCTAGATGAGTGGAATATCTAGTGTTGTGGGCTTCCGCTATGATTCTATCTCGAACACCATCAATGTTTAGAACACACAACCTACTTTGATACCTCAATACTCCATCTCCCCCTTTGGAGAAAATCATCACTTTCTGTTTGTGGAAAACCTCCTTCAGTTGGAGTATGACAGGATCTTGGTCTTGCTTTTCTTTCACCTCTGCAACTAAGGATGAAGTAGACCCATCCTGAACAATAACTTCTCCTTCATCATTCTCCTCAAGTTAAACGTCCAATCGAGCCAACCGATGCACTTCCTTGGCTAGCTCCTTTCTTCCTTCCTCCACATGGGCTGTACTACCCATTGATAACCTGCTAAAAGCATCAGCAACAACGTTAGCTTTACCTGGGTCATAGTGAATGCTCATATCATAATCCTTGAGCAATTCCAACCATCTCCCCTATTGCTGCTTGAGCTCTTTCTGACTGAAAACATAATGCAAGTTCTTATGGTCAGTGAACACATCCACATGCACTCCATACAAGTAGTAGCGCCAGATGTTAAGTGCAAACACCACTGCTGCCAACTTGAGGTCATGGGTTGGATAGTTCCTTTCATGAACCTTAAGTTGTCTAGAAGCATAGGCTATCACCTTCCCTCTCTGCATCAGTACACATCCCAATCCAACCCTCGAAGCATCACAGTAAATTACAAAGTCCTCTGTCCCGTCGGGCAAGGTAAGGACATGTGCAGTAGTCAATCTCATTTTCAATTCTTGGAAACTCTTCTCACATTCTTCGAACCACTGAAACTTGACCTTTTTCTGAGTCAATTTAGTCAATGGCGCGGATAGGGAAGAAAATCCCTCGACAAATCTGCGGTAGTAGCCTGCCAACCCTAAGAAACTTCTAATGTCAGTTGGAGTGGTCGGTCGGGGGCCAGTTCTTAACCGCTTCAATCTTTTGGGCATCCACTTGAATACCATCACCGGAAACAACATGGCCTAGGAAAGCCGCTGACTTAAGCCAAAACTCACGCTTTGAGAATTTTGCATACAACTCATGGTCCTTAAGGGTTTGGAGGACAATTCTGAGGTGGTTAGCATGCTCCTCTTCACTTCTCGAATACACCAAAATGTCGTCGATGAACACAATCACAGACATATCAAGATATGGTCTGAATACTTTATTCATCAAGTCCATAAAGGTGGAAGGTGCATTCATCAACCTAAAGGACATGACCAAGAACTCAAAATGGCCATATCTCCTAAAGGCTGTGAAATATCATATTCCTTCACCTTCAACTGGTGGTAGCTAGATCTAAGGTCTATCTTGGAGAAACAAGAGGCGCTCTGAAGTTGGTCAAATAAATCATCTATCCTTGGGAGAGGATATCTATTCTTTATCGTGACCTTGTTCAGTTGCCTATAATCAATACACATTCTGAGAGACCCATCTTTATTTCACACGAATAGGACAGGAGCACCCCAAGGTGAAACACTTAGGCCTAATGAAGTCCTTCTCTAGGAAATTTTTTAGTTGCTCTTTCAACTCTTTCAACTCAGCGGGGGCCATCTTATAAGGTGAGATCAAAATTGGCTGGGTATCGGGAAGAACATCAATCCCAAAGTCGATCTCCCTATCAGGAGGGACTCCACGCAGATCATTAGGAAACACTTTTGGAAACTCATTTACAATCGGGACTGACTCAAGAGTTAGGGACTCATCATCATCAGATTTAACTCGCACGAGGTGGTAGATACAACCTTTGGAAATCAACTTTCTGGCTCTAAGATATGAGATAAACTATCCTCTTGGTGTAATGGAATCACCTTTCCACTCTAGGACCGGTTCATTAGGAAATTGGAACTTAACTATTCGGGTTCTACAATCAACAGAGGCATACGTGAAACCAATCCATGCCAAGAATCAAATCGAAATCAACCATCTCCAACTCAATCAAATCAACAAGAGTATCCCTATGATGGATGGATACTACATAAGTCCTATAGATTCTCTCAGCTCGAATAGACTTACCCACTGGAGTAGAAACATCAAAGGTTTAAGAACACTCTCAAGGTAACTATAAAATCTACGGGCCACATAAGGAGATACAAATGACAATGTGGCACTCGGATCCATCAAAACATAACAATCAAAAGTAAAGACTCGAATCATACCCATCACAACATCGGGGGAGTTCTCTTGATCTTAGCGACTACCCATGGAATACAAGCGGTTTGTTGCCTCGCCTACGCCTGATGTAGTGGCCCTCTGGTTTCCTCTAACTGGTGGGGCTGGTGTAGTAGACTGAGCCTGGTGAGCCTGCTTTGGACAATCCCTCTTGTTGTGACCTACTTGGTCACATCTGTAGTACACATCATTCCCTTCATGACATCTCCCAAAGTACAGCTTGCCACACCTATCACACGGCGACTTACCCTGCGAACCTTGAGCAACACTGGCTTATTTCTAGGATCCATGGGTTCCAACATTTGGAAATCTTTTATCATACTTGCCTCTAGGCAAAGGTGCACTAGAAAATGATGGTGTTGGAAATCGATTACCATTGACTTTCCTTCCAACCTCATGGCTAGATGTCTTAGCTCTCTTATGGTTGAATTCTTCCTTGTCATGTTGTCTCTCCTCATCGTCTTGTTGCACAAATGTTATCAGTCGCCTGATGTCCATATCACTCACAAGCATGGCTCCTCTCCCATCTCTTTTAGGTCTTCTATTTAGCCCATCAACATACATCCCCATCCTTCCCGTCATGTCAGCAATCATGTTCGGAGCATCGCGAGATAGTTGCGTGAACTTCAAACTATACTCTTGCACGGTCATAGAGCCCTGTTTTAGATTCAGGAACTCTCTCACCTTGGCTTCTCTTTTCTCCCTTGGGAAGAAGCATCCCAAGAAAGCCTCCTCAAACACTGCCCAAGTCAAACATAGGGCATCATCCCTTCTACCCTTTTTCCACTGGTCGAACCATAGTTTGGCCACACCCTTGAGTTGGTACACAGCCAACTCAACCCTATCAGAATCAACCATGTGCATCACTTGGAACACCTTATCAAGTTCCTCCACATAGTTCTCAAGATCTTCAGTAGATGCCGACCCCGTGAACTCCGATGGATTCATTCTAAAAACTTTCTCGGACTCTAGAGGTGTCATGAGAATCTGATCTACTTGCTCCTTGTCTCACAGTAGGTGCTGCGACAGCCTGGGCTAGAGCTTGAATAACCCGGCGTAACTCAGCATTGGAGACCTTATCATGAAGGGGTTGTGCAATAGGGACAACTTGATCCTCGGGCTCCTTGGGTACTTAAGGCTCAGGAGGATTAACAACTTGCCTAGCAGGATGTCCGTTTCCTCTGACAGCTCTTCTGGGAGGCATGATATCAATTCTGCACGCGTAGAGCACGAATTAGAAGAGAGTTTCCATAGAGCTTAACTCTATCGCATGAATTAGAATGAGGAAAAAAAAGGTAACAATTCCTAATTTCCTATAGCCTCCTGCTAATGAAATGTGGTCGACAACATACCCAAAAACAAGACTCTACTAGACACGGCTTCATAGACTCCCTGAGACACTTGAACTCTGTGCTCTGAACCAAGTTTGTCATGCCCTGGGAGGTTACCCTTGTCATGGCCGGCACTCAGAGACTATTGCTACTCCCCACGCGAACCACTTAGCCTCATCGCATCATTCAATCAATAAACTCTACTGAATAGCGGAAAGTATAAGTAAGTGAATGGGCACATCTCATCTAAAGTCTCAAGATAAATAGATAATAGTAATGGCTAGTAGAAAGAACTAGCTCACAATCTCAACATCAATGCTCGACCATGGTCTATGAAGCCTCTATTACTACTCATGTGGTGCCAATAATAGACCCATGGCTACCCAAATCAAAAATAAAGAAAACAGTTCAATCTAACTCTAAAATATGATGAAAATAAAATCAGTGGATCCTCCAGAGTAGGGGAGGCTCACCAAATCAGCTTGGAAATCTCAGATCTTTAACGGAAGCTTGTTGATGATCTCTAGTACCTGCCTCTGCATCATAAATGATGCAATCCAGAGTGGACATCAGTACTTGGAATGTACTGGTGCGTAAAATAGCTGAGTGAAACAGAAACATGTAGAATAATATGGAAGCAACATCGACTCAAAATAAATATCGAATAACATTAAATCGTCAAATTTCTATCTATGCAAGAATAAAGGGTACACAAGTGACACATCAACAACTCAAACTCATCAATCATCTCAGACTCGTCTCAAAGGAGCTCACTTTCTCTCATCTCATCTCATCTCATCTCAGAGGAGCTCAACTCCTCTCATCTCATCTTATCTCAGAGGTGCTCACCTCCTCTCATCTCATCACATCACAGAGGAGCTCACCCCCTCTCTTCTCATCTCATCTCGACTTAGAGTACTCAAGATAGGAAATTTATGGGAATTTCTCTTATCCAACAAGACTCACTTATGATCCAGTGAATGTACAACAATCTTACTGATGTTGCCACAACTGTTCCAAACTTTCCAGGTCGGGAATGCTCCGAAACCATATCACCTCACCCAATATGGAGTCAATACTTAATAGGTCAGTTATTGCTTTCAGGGACTGTTACTTTCGAGGAAAGCATATATATGTGATGGTTTTATACCTCAACTACGTTTAGCTACGTAGTTAATGAGTTTGAGTGGGACTCATTCGTACCCATTTTGGTGCTCGATACTCCTCCCGACTCGACGCTCATAACACCTCCATCTCAATCAATCTCATAGGGACTCGAACCCCGTCAACGATCGGTATCTCATAGGGACTCGAACCCCATCATAATTCAACTCATAGGGACTTTAACCCTTTTATCAATCAATCTCACAATGACTCAAGATTTAGAACAATTATTAGGAATCAATTGAATAGACACATCGGTGGATTTTATTTATAGGGACTCATAAAACAATCAAATTCTATCAACTCATCATCATTCTCTCATCACAATCAACGATCTCAACTCAAGGCTCTAGACTTAATTCTCAAGTTCATTATGCATGCTTTTCAAATAATCATGTAGTTATGCAAATTCTCATGAAAAGGTTTAATTCAAGAAAACAAATAGTATGATGATCATCAACATAGGATAACATGTAATTTCAAATATAATTTTAAGAAAAACCATCAAAGATCATGCATGTAAACTCTCCAAATCATCAACTCATCTATGACCTCTATGGGGCACATGAGAGAATAATTCCATGCTTTTAGTTTAACCTTACATACCTAGGATGCAACTATCAATCAAGCACGTCAAGGATTTCTTCTCAATTCCCTAAACTCAAGCTCTTCTCCTCTCCTCAAGCCCTAGCCTTGATAGAATATGAGAATGGGACTTAGAATGGGGGTTTTAGACCCTTTTTACGTTGAAACAACCTTATTAGATCGTGTATAAAGTTTAGGAAGGGTGGGGAATTGACCAAAATGCCCTCATAATAATTTAGAAAATTTTAACTTGGAAAAGACCCCGTCAGCGACATGGACTGGTCGCGTACTGTGTATTTTCAAAAAAAGATTCTGAACAAGTTTTCTAAATCTCGTCAAAAATTTTCGGCAAAATATAAGTGTTGGTCCGCGATGGGTGCGCGACGCGCTCTTGTCACGTGCTAACACTGTTTTGTGTTTCAGATCAAAAAATTATCTGTTGATCGGGTCGCTTTAAAAATAGACCGAGATCATTTTCCCACTCAATATTTCGTGCTGATTACAAATCCGACCTCAAATTTGCCGTACGAGCATTGAAAGATATGTTACATGCATACCCTTCCTCTAGGGGTATTTTGGTAATTTTATCGGGCATTACACGTGTCCTCGGTGAGATCTAGTTTTGCCATATCTTTTCTAATCACATCCCCCTAATACTTTTTCGGTCATACCTTTACCCCTCTGTGTAACTCCCAAAACCAACCTCTTGCACCTCCTAACAGGAGCATCGGTACTCCATCTCTGCACATGTCCAAACCATCGCAGTCTCGCTTCCCTGATCTTATCAGCCACTGGGGCCACCTCTATCTTCTCCCGAATAGTCTCATTTCTAATCTTATCCCTCCTTGTGTGACCATATATCCATCTCAACATCCTCATCTCTGCGACATGCATCTTCTGAACATGTGTATTTTTTATTGGCCAGCATTCCACCCCATACAACGAAGATGGTCTAACCACTATTCTGTAAAATTTACCTTTAAGTTTAGGTGGTATCTTCTTGTCACACAATACTCCAGAGACAAGCCTCCATTTAGTCCATGCTGCCCCAATATGATGTGTGACATCATCATCGATATCGCCACTACTCTGGATGATGGACCCCAGATACTTAAAGTTTTCCTTCTTGCAGATAGGTTGAGTGGCAAGCCTCACATCAATGTCTGCTTCATCCCTCGCAACACTGAATTTGCACTCCAAGGATTCTGTTTTGGTCTTGCTCAGTTTGGATCCTTTGGACTCCAAGGCGTGTCTCCAAGCCTCCAACCTATTATTAACTTTAGTCTGTGTCTCATCAATCAGTACTATGTCATCTACAAATAGTATACAACATGGAACCTCCTCCTGGATGGATCGCATTAGCTCATCCATCACTAAGGCAAATAGGAAAGGGCTCAACACAGATCTTGATGGAGTCCCATCTCAACAAGGAAATACTCTGAGTGTCCTCCCACCGTTCTTACCTGATTTTTGGCGCTATCGTAAATGTCCTTAATCACCCTGATATATGCCAATGGGACACCTTTCACCTCTAGACACCTCCATAGGACATCATTTGGAACTTTATCATAGGCCTTCTCGAGATCAATGAACACTATATAAAGGTCTTTCTTTCTTTCCCTATATTTCTCCACTAATCTCTATACAAAATGAATTGCTTCAGTAGTCGACTGCTCCGGCATGAATCCAAACTGATTCTCCGAAATAGACACTACTCTTCTCACCCTTATCTCCACCACTCTATCCCAGACCTTTATAGTGTGACTTAACAACTTGATACCCTTATAATTGTTACAGTTTTGAATATCCCCTTTGTTCTTGTACAATGGAAACCATTGTACTTCTCCATTCATCAGACATCTTGACAGTCTTCATAATGACATTGAACAGTCTAGTCAACCACTCTATGCTATCCTTGACCATGTTCTTCCAAAAATCTACTGGAATCTCACTGGGTCCGACTGCCCTCCCTCTCTTCATCCTACTAATGGCCCTTATAACCTCCTCAACTCTAAACCGCCTGCAATAACCAAAATCACGATGACTTTCGAAGTGTGCCAACTCACCCAACTTAATATTTCAATCTCCTTTTTCATTTAAGAGTTTATAAAAGTAAGCTTGCCACCTTAAGTTAATGGAAGTGTCATCCACCAACACCTCACCCTCTTCATTCTTGATGCACTTCACCTAGTCCAAGTCGAGTGCTCTCCTTTCTCTCTCTTTAGCGAGCCTATACAATCTCTTTTCCCCACTTTTATCACTTAGATCCTCATATAGGCGCTCAAACATTGTTGTCTTAGCACTGGTCACCGCCATCTTTGTTTCTGACTTAGCCATCTTATATGTCTCCTTAAGCATTCGCTTTTCATCTTTATCCCTACGCTTCAACCACTTCATGTAAGCAAGCTTCTTATCTTTCACTTTGGCCTGAACTTCCTCATTCCACCACCAATCGCCCTGACGTCCATCAAAGGTCCCTTTAAAAACACCTAGTACCTCGGTAGCTACCTTTCTAATGTAACCAACAGTATTGTCCCACATATTGTTAACATTTCGGCCACTACTCAAAGAATCTAAGGTTCTCAACTTTTCTTCCATATCCCGGGAGAGGGCAGGAGTAAGGCATCCCCATCTAATCCTCGGTTGGGCATAAATAACCTTCTTCTTCTTTTCTCTCTTGATCTCTAAATCCATCACTAGAAGCCTATGTTGAGTGGAAATATATTTACTTGGAATAACCTTGGAATTCTTACATAGAATTCTATCGCCCTTCCGGAGAAGTAGGTAATCTAAATGAGTCTTAACTACTGTACTACAAAAGGTAATCAAGTGGGTTTCCCTCTTCGAGAAACATGAGTTAGCAATAACTAACTCAAAGGATTTGGCAAAATCCAAGAGAGACATCCCACCTCCATTCCTCTCCCCAAAAAACGAAAGCCTTGATGAACATCTTCTAACCCGCTAGCGGTTGCCACGATATGCCCATTAAAGTCACCCCCAATGAAGATGTTTTTCTGTCTCTGGTATGCCTCGCACAACCTCAGCCAGATCTTCCCAAAAAAGCCTTTTGACTTCCTTATCTAGGCCTACTTGGGGCGCATACACACTAACTACGTTCACTACATGCCTACCAACCACGAGTTTGATAAATATCATCCTATCATTAACCCTCCTAACCTCAACCACATAATCTCTAAGGTCCTCACCTACTAGGATACCCACACCATTTCTATCCCTAGAACTACCCTAGTACCACATCTTAAACCCATCCACGCCCCGAGCTTTTATAAGGACCCAAGTTGTTTGAGTGGCATTGCCCAAATGTCCTGGAAATTTTCCCAGGTGAACTGATAGGCACCCCTTCACGGAGGAGCCTGCATGGCCCACGGGAAGCCACACGGACCGTGTGGCCTCCTGTGAAGAGGCACTAAGCCCAGTTCACGGTTGGGGACAACTTTGGGACGGAAGGGAATTGTGGCCAAGTAAAGGCATACTAATACTCACAGGGTCCGTGTGAGGTGACACGACCCGTGTGAGGTGACACGGCCCGTGTGGCTCTCCATGTAACTCACTACGCGGAAATTATTGTAAGTATAAGATTACCATCTCGTAACTTGGTCGTGCAAAAATTATTTCAACTATTGTTGCGAGGTCGATTTCACGACCCGTGTGGAGTCACATGGACCGTGTAGTTGTCCATGTGGTACCACTTAGTTTCGTAAGTTTTCTTTTTATAAGAATTCATGTGTTAGCTCACAGCCACTGTTCATGGTCCGTATGACACTACATGGACTGTGTAGTGAGCCATGTGACCCTGATGGGCCAAATTTAGGTATGTTTTATTAATGGCATTTATGAAATTCTAGTTTGTTTTAATTAAGAATTACGAATTTTTACCTATCCTAAACCCCTAATTCAGCTATTATCCCTCCCCTCCTACTTCATTCTCCCAAAAACACTTTTACCCTCACAAGATCACCCTGTTATCTCTTCCAATTCCCCTCCCCCTCAAGGATCAAGCTAGGGTTCCAAGTAAAGCTTAATTCAAGCCCAATTTTTGCTCCTTAATCAAGGTATGTAGGATTGATTCTTGGTCCCTTCCAACCAAGAAGACCCAAAATTCCTTTCCATCTATTTTATGAATTTTAGTCTCTTTAAATATGAAATTTTATGATTTGATTTTATTAAATCTAATTAGTGTGTGGGCTGTATTTTACTTATCATTTCAATTCATTTTGATTACTATTATGATGATTTACATTGAGTTATGAAATAATGAACATACATGTCCCCTTTAAAATTGATTTATGCATGGGTGACTATTACTATGATTTAAATATTGATTTAAACTTCATATTTTGGTGTTGATTTTAACTTGAATCAATGTTACTCATGCTATCCTCACATTTAAGCATTGAATTACGTTCATGAGCATTGATATGTGGAAATTATGAAATGGGTTAAACCCAATTATATTTTATTAAATGATTATGGTATGATTTTGGTAGGGCATTGGTTATGACAAAAAGGTGATCACCGATATGTCTATGATTCTAGCTTATTGAGCATTCTGGGTGCTTGCACCATTCTGTATATGTGAATGATCTATTCCCTAGATAAGCATTACAAGTATGAACTATGATTTGACATTTGAGCCTAAATATATATTGAATGCTCTGGTACGAACATTGCATTTTCTGAAAGCACGTATATTTATAAGTATTCAAATGGGATGTTATTGAATTAGCACTGATGGATTGGGAGCGTTAGGGCTATCCCCAAGGGCCCTCTCCCTTTCCTTGAACTATGTGCCAACATAGGAATGTCATACATATATGATTCTGAAAACCCTTTCGAAATGGTGATTCTCGTAAGGAAGGTGACCATCCACCGAAATGGTGATTTTCGTAAGGTGTGATGTAGATTACCTTTGGCAAGTAGTCTTCTCCCTACCTGTGGGAGGTCTTAATCGGTTTAATTCATGTAATAGCTCGGATGAATTTGATTTGTCGGTTATAGTTCATCCTCATTATATATGAGCATTATCACATTTCGTGCATCATGACTTTCAAGGCATCTTGTATACATTTATCTATTGAATATATAATTTTTCTATATTATGTGTCTTTGTTGTCTAACATCGAAATGCAGGTTTGGTAAGTCATATCCATTGCATGCCCGCATACTTCGTACATTCAAATGTACTAACGCATACTCTATGCCGATATGATTTTATGATGTAGGGGTCGAGCACTTTGATTACCAGCAGGTGGACGAATAGCCAATCCCAAAGTTGTTGTGGTGAGTCCCGTCTTCTGAGGACGAGTCAACTACCTTTCTTTATGCCATTTTCCAAACGTTCTTACCTATTGAGGGTGAGCCCAGAACTTGTCCTGGCCCCCGTTCTTTGACCAGAGGCATTTTTGGATACTGTGTAAACCCTTATGAGATCTCTTTGTTATAACTGATATTTTGCCTAAGTATTGTGCGAATGAATTATGAGAAACTCCCATTGACTATCTATGTATATATATATATACACACACATGTGTGTGTGTGTGTTTAGATGCTATTCTTGAACCGATGATGTGGATATTGATATCTGAGGCTTGTTTGGGGACTCTCGGGTTTCCATTTGCCGTGTCACATCTAGACCCTAACCCTGGGTCGTGACAAAAGATGGTATCAGAGCCAGTTTTATAAATGATCCTCAGAGTCCAACATGCCACATTGAGTAGAGTCCTATTCATGGGTGTGAAGTGCACCATACCTATGAATGAGAGGCTACGAAAACATTTTAGGAACTGCCTCACTTCTTTATGTCTTTTGTCGTGCTATGGCTAGTATATTTAGTTTCCTTATTTAACGATGTCATGGATCCATTTCAGAAGATGCCTCGAGGAAGACCCCCTCTACCAAGGCCAGTTCCAGCTAATGAAGAACAGGTTCCCCACGAGCATGTGGATGAACCCATCTCCCCTAGGGAGTTCCGTATGGCCTTGGCCATGCTTGCTCAGGTGGTGACTTCTTAGGAAAGGTAGGCTAACTTGCCATGGGATCCTACACCTGCTACTAGGGTAAGGGATTTCACTCGGATGAGTCCTCCAGAGTTCTATGGGTCAAAGGCAAATGAGGATGCTCAGGAGTTCATTGATGAACTTACCAAGATATTGAACATCATGGGTGTCACTTCTGAGGAGAAGGCTGAACTGGCTACTTATCAGCTGAAGGACGTGGCTCAAGTGTGGTATACTCAATGGTCTTTAGAAAGGGTATGTGGTGGTGATGTCAATTGGGAAGAGTTCAAATTTGCTTTCCTAGATCGTTTCTTTCCACTTGAGCTTAGAGAGGCCAGAATGACTGAGTTCATCAACCTCAAGCAAGGGAGTATGGGTGTGAGAGACTATGCCCTCAAATTCACGAAGCTTTCAAAATGTGCTCTGTCCCTTGTGGCTGACCCCCGTGCAAGGATGCATAAATTTGTTTTGGGTATCTCTGATTTACTTGTGAAAGTGTCGTATTGCTATGCTTATACGGGACATGTATATTTCCAGGCTCATGGTGTATGCTGAACAGATCGAAGGGGAGAAACTCAAGGAGAAAAGGATTCACGATCCCAAGAGAGCCCATTTTGATGGTAGATTCTCTAGTTCTCAAAATGTTGGTTTTGGTCGCTTCCAGCAGAGCCAAGGTTTGGGTGTTCAGGTCGTTAATGCTTGCTTACCTCCTCCCAGGGCACCAGTTGGTGACGATCAAGGGTATCCTCTTTGCAAAAAGTGCGGGAAGCCCCACACGGGAGTCTATTAGAGAGATTTGGGTCTTTGCTTCAAATGTGGAGATAAGGATCATAAGGTTGCTGATTGCCCTAAGAATGCCCGTAGAGGCCAAGGTCAGGTAGCCCAAGGCGGGCAAGGTCAACAAAGAGCTCCCGAAGGCATTGGCCCAAGGAACAATAGGTTCTAAGCACTCTATGCCCGCCAAGATATCGAGGAGGCTCCGGACGTTGTGACTGGTATGTTAAAAGTCTTTGATTTTAATGCTTATGTTTTGCTTGATCCGGGTGCAAATTAGTCTTTTGTGCCTTCTTTTTTGGCTGTTAAGTTTGGTTTTTTGAGCCCCCAGATTTTGCGGGATCCTTTCTCGGCCTATACTTCCGTGGGTGAATCTATTATTTCACATAGAGTCTATCATGGTTGCCTTGTTTCTGTGCTTCATAAAGTTTTCCCGTGTGATCTTGTGGAGCTTGATATGTTTGACTTTGATGTGATTCGTGGGATAGATTGGTTGCATGCATCATATGCCTCAATAGATTGTAGAACAAGAAGGTCAAGTTCCAACCTCCCGGTGAGCCCGTTCTCGAATGGAAGGGTGGTGATTCCTCTATTAAAGGTCGGTTTATTTCCTACCTCAAGCCACGGAGAATGATTTCTAAGGGGTGTATTTATCATATTTTGAGGGTCAAAGATACGAAATCCGAAGTTGTAAGGACCCAGACTTTTTGAATGGCATTGCCCAAATGTCCTGGAAAGTTTCCCTGGTGAACTGCCAGGCACCCTTCTACGGAAGAGACTACACGGCTCGTGTGAAGCCACACGGACCGTGTGGCACCCCGTGAAGAGGCACCAGGCCCAGTTCATGGTTTGGGACAACTTTGGGATGGAAGGATCTGTGGCCAAGTGAAGGCTCACGGACCCTCCAACGGTCCATGTGAGGTGACACGGCCTGTGTGGCTCTCCGTGTAACTAACTACGTAAAAATATTATTCTAAGCATAAAATCAGCGTCTCGTAACTTTTGTCGTGCAAAAAGTATTTGAAGTCTCCTTACACAATCGATGTCATGGCCCGTGTGGAGTGACACGGATCGTGTAGTCGTCTGTGTGGTACCACTTAGTTCGCAAGTTTTCCCTTTGCAAGATTTTAAGTGTTGGATCACTCGCAAGTTTTCCCTCTGCAAGATTATAAGTGTTGGATCATGACCACAGTTCACGGTCCGTGTGACACTACACGAACTGTGTAGTGAGTCGTGTGTCCCTGACGGACCAAATTTATGTCCGTTTTATTGATGGCATATGTGTCAATTCAGTTTATTCTAATCACGAATTATAACCTTTTACTTCTCCTAAACCCCTAATTCAGCTAATATCCCCTCCCCTCCTACTTCACTCTCCTAAAAACACTATTACCCTTACAAGATCATCTCCCTTTTTCCTCTCAATTCTTCCTTCTCAAGGATCAAGCTAGGGTCTCAATTGAGGTTCTATTCAAGCCCAAATCTCTGCTCCTCAATCAAGGTATGCGGGATTGATTCTTGATCCCTTTCAACCAAGAAGACCCAAAAATCTTTCAATCTATTTTCATGAATTTTAGTTACTTTAAATATGAAATTTCATGATTTGCTTTTATTAAATCTAATTAGTGTATGACCTGTATTTTACCTATTATTTCAATTCATTTTGGACTACTATTTTGATAATTTACATTGGGTAATGAAGTTGTGATTATGCATGTTCCCTTTAAAATTTGGTTGTGCATGGATGTCTACTACTATGATTTACATGTGGATTTAATTATGGATTTTCTCAATTTCATTTTTATATGGCTGATTTTAACTTGAATCTATGTTACCCATGCTATCCTCATATCATGCATTGCATTGCATTTATAAATATTGATATATGAAAATTATAAAGTGGGTTAAGCCCAACTATGTTTTCTGAAACGATTACAATATGATTCTGATAAGATGTTGGCTATGACAAAAGGTGATCACCGGTATGTCTCTGATTTTGTCTCATTGAGCAATCTGGGTGCTTGCACCATTCTGTTATGAGCTATGATTTGGCCTTTGAGCCTAAATGTATATTGAATGGTTTGGTACGAACAATCCATTTTCTGAAAGCACGTATATGTATAAGTATTCAAGTGGGATGTTATTGACTTAGCACCGATGAATTGGGGGTGTTAGGGCTATCCCCAAGGGCCCTCTCCCTTTTCTTGAACTATGTGCCAACATAGGGACGTTATACGTATATGAATATGAAAATCCTTCCGAAATGGTGAGTTCCGTAAGGAAGGTAACCATCCCACCGAAATGGTGATTTTCGTAAGGTGCGATGTAGATTACCTTGGCAAGTAGTCTTCTCCTACCGATGGGAGGTCTCTATCGGTCTAATTCATGTAATAGCTCGCATAGATTTGATTTATCGGTTATAGTCCATCCCCGCAATATATATGAGCATTGTTGCATTACATGCATCACAAATTTCATGGCATCTTGTATACCTTCTCCTTGGATATATGGTTCTTCTATATTATGTGCCCTTGTCATCTAACATTGACATGCATGTTGGTAAGTCATATGCATTACATGCTTGCATACTTAGTATATTTAAACGTACTATTGCATACTTTATTCCTACATGATTTTACCATGTAGGGGCCGAGCAATTTGAGTACCAACCTCTTGACGAATAATACGTTTTGGAGATTATTGAGGGTGAGCCAGGCTCTTGCCCTGGCCCCTGTTCCTTTGACTAGAGCCATTGTTGGACATACATGAACTCTTCTTAGATAAGGATACTTTGACTGTCTTATTGCTTTCTTATTAATAGACGGATTCCTGGGATCTGATTTGTCTATTTAGTTATATGTGTTTGGATGCTATTCTTGAACTGATGAGTGGTTATTGATATCTGAGGCTTGTTTGGGGACTCTCGGGTTCCCATTCGCTGTGTCACATCTAGACCCTAACCGAGGGTCTGACAAAATATGGTATCAGAGTACTAGGTTTATAAATGATCCTCGGGGTCCAACATGCCACGTTTAGTAGAGTCCTATTTATGGGTGTGAAGTGCACCATATCTATGAGTGGGAGGCTACAAAGACGTTTTAGGAATTTCCTCACTTCTTCATGCATTGTGCCGTGCTATGACTTGTGTATGTAATTTTCTTATTTGATGGTGTCATTGATCCATTTCAGAAGATGCCTCAAGGAAGACCCCCTCTACCAAGGCCGGCTCCAGCTAATGAAGAACAAGTTCGCCGCGAGCAAGTGAATGAGCCCATCTCAAATGGGGAATTTCGTACGACCTTCGCCATGCTTGCTCAGGTGGTGACTTCTCAAGCAAGGCAGGCTAACCTGCCACGGGATTCTACACCTACTTCTAGGGTGAGGGATTTCACCCGAATGAATCCTCCAGAATTCTATGGGTCAAAGGCTAACGAAGATGCTTAAGACTTTATTGATGAGCTCACAAATATTATGGGTGTCACTTCTGAGGAAAAAGCTGGACTGCCTGCTTACCAGCTAAAGGACGTGGCTCAAGTGTAGTACACTCAGTGGTCTTTGGAAAGGGTTTATGGTAGTGATGTCAATTGGGAAGAGTTCAAATTTGCTTTCCTTGATCGTTTCTTTCTGCTTGAACTTAGGGAGGCCAAAATGACTGAGTTTATCAACCTCAAGCAAGGGAATATGAGTGTGAGGGACTATGCTCTCAAATTCACGAAGCTTTCCAAATATGCTCTGATCCTGGTGGCTGACCCCTATGCAAGGATGCACAAGTTTGTTTCGGGTATCTCTGATTTGCTTATGAAGGAATATCGTACTGCTATGCTTATGCGGGACATGGATATTTCCAGACTCATGGTGTATGCTGAACAGATCAAAGGGGAGAAACTCAAGGAGAAAAGGGTTCACGATCCCAAGAGGGCCCATTTTGATGGCAGATTCATTGGTTCTCAAAATGTTGGTTTTGGTCGCTTCTAGTAGGGCCATGGTTCGGGTACTCGGGTCTTTAATGCTTGGTTACCTCCCCCAAGGCATCGATTGGTAAGGTCAAGGATATAGTATGTGTGACAAGTGTGGGAAACTCCACACATGAGCTTGCTGGAGAGATTTGGGTCTTTGCTTCAAATGTAGGGACAAGGATCATAAGGTTGTTGATTTCCCTAAGAATGTCTGTAGAGGCCAAGGTCAGGTGGCCCAAGGTGGGCAAGGACAACAAAGAGCTCCCCAAGTTGTTGCCCCAAGGAATAACAGGTTCTATGCAGTCCATGCCTGCTAGGATGTCGAGGAGGCTCCAAACATTGTGGCTGGTATGTTAAAAGTCTTTGATTTTGATGCTTATATTTTGCTTGATCCGAGTGCAAATTTGTCTTTTGTGACTCTTCTGTTGGTTGTTAAGTTTGGTTTGAGCTCCTAGATTTTGTGGGACCCTTTATCGGTCTATACTCCCATAGGTGAATCTGTTATTGCACATAAAGTCTATTATGGTTTCCCTATTTCTGTGTTGCATAAAGTTTTCCCATGTGATCTTGTGGAGCTCAAGATGTTTGACTTTGATGTGATTCTTGGGATAAATTGGTTGCATGCATCATATGCCTCGACAGATTATAGGACCTGGAAGGTCAAGTTCCAACCTCCCGGTGAGCCCATTCTGGAATGGATGGGTGGTGACTCTTCTATTAAAGGTTGGTTTATTTTCTACCTCAAGGCGCAGAGAATGATTTCTAAGAGGTGTATTTATCATTGTAACACCCCGATTTTTTTAAGCTAAGACCGAGTCATCCTTCATATGATATATGACTTTGATTGATAATTCTTAATTGAGCATAGATGTTAAAGTTAATTTCTTATAGTGGGAATAAAATTGGAGTTGATAAATGATCTTTTACATCAAATCAAGTCCAAAGAATTTCTACCGACTAAGTTTTCGTATGAGTTGATATAAGGGTCAACTTCAAATGACCATATCTCCTAAAGTATAATGAGTTAGGTGACCCATAATATATCGCATTAATGACATTTGAATTAGCTTTCCAACACATCTTATTTCGCCTTAATAAGAGTTCGGAGTAGAGAGTTATGACCATTTTACTGAAGATCTGCAGAGCTGTCTGAATACCCGCGGCGACTCCGCGTCGCGGACATATGGCGAACCCTTTATGGATAAGCTAAACGATGTCCTTTTATTTTATTTGGAGGGTACTTTTATCCTAAAACCTTTGGGGTCTATTTAAGGTCCCAAAACGCATAAAACATTAGTTTTCATAATTAAAAATCCTCTCCTTCACTCCTAAACGTAAATGCTCAAGAATCATCAAAAAAATCATCAAGGTAAGCTATTCCTCATGAATTTCAATCTACCTAACCGGAATTTCTTCATCTATTCATGAATCCCTAATAGAATCTTAAATCATAACCTAGGGTTTCAAGAAAGCAGATTCAAGAATTCTAAGAGAGGATTTCTTGATTCTTCTTTTTCAAAAATTAGGATTCTTCATCAAGAACTCTAAAGATTCTAAGTCAAGAATTCAAGAATCAAATAGAAGCCCTTCAAGCAATATCTTTCCAAGTTCTTCCATTCTAAAAGAACTACCGAGATCGAGGACTTTCTCCAAGAAGGCTAGTAATTCATCAAATTTTGATTGTAATATCAACTTTTCAGGTATGTAAGGCTAAACTAAAGCACAAGATTATTCTCTCATGTGCCCCATAGAGGTCATAGATGAGTTGATGATTGAAGAGTCTATATGCATGATTTCTTTGATGGATTTTCTTGAAAATTATATTTGAAATTACATGTTTTCTATGTTGATGGTCATCATACTAATTGTTTTGTTAAATTGGATATTTTTATGAGAATTTGCACAACCCTTCTGACTAATTTGAAAAACATGCATATTGCACTTGAGAAAACTGAGTATAGACACTTGAGTTGAGATTGTTGATTGTAATAATGAGTCGATTAAATCTTCATGACTAATTTAAAAAGCATGCATAATGCACTTGAGACTTGAGTCTAGAGCCTTGAGTTGAGATTGTTGATTGTGATGATGAGTTGATGAAATTTTGATTGTTTCATGAGTCTCTATAAATGAACTCTACCGATGTGTTTATTCGTTTGTTCCTAATGATTGTTATACACTCTTGAGTCATTAATGAGATGTTGACGATAGGGTTAAAGTCCCTATGAGATGTTTGATGATAGGGTTAAAGTCCCCATGAGATGTGATGATAGGGTTAAAGTCGCTATGAGATGTTTGATGATAGGGTTAAAGTCCCTATGAGATGATTGATGAAAGGGCTAAAGTCCCTATGAAATATTAGTCGTTGACGGGGAGTGAGTCCCTATGAGACTGGTTAAGGTTGAGGTTTTATGAGCATTGAGTCACGGGAGGAGTATCGAGCACCGAAATGGGTAAGAGTGAGTCCCACTCAAACTCATTAATTACGTCTCCAAATGTAGGTGAGGCTTAAAACCATCACATATATATGGTTTTCCTAGAGAGTAACAGTCCCTAAAAGCAATAGCGGATCTGTTGAGTTTTGACTCCATATTGGGTGAGCTGATATGGTTTTTGAGCGTTCCTTACCTGGCAAGTTTGGAACCACTGTGGAAACATTAAGGTGATTGTTATACATTCACTGGCTCATAAGTGAGTGTTGTTGGATAAGAGAAACTCCCATAAATTTCCTACCTTACTCCGAATCTAGATGAGATGAGAGGGGATGCGCTCCTCTGAGATGCGTTTTGAAATGAGATGAGAGGAGGTGAGCTCCTCTGAGATGAGATGAGAGGAGGTGATCTCCTCTGAGATGATCTTTGAGATGAGTTTGAGACTATTGATGAGTTTGAGTTATTGATGTGTCATTTGTCTACTATTTATTCTTTCATAGATGGACATTTGACTATTTGATATGATTTGATGTTTATTTTGAGTTGATGTTGTTTCCATATTTTTCTACCAGTTTCTGTTTCATTCAGCTATTTTACATACCAGTACATTCTAAGTATTGACGTCCACTCTGGACTGCATCATTTTATGATATAGAGGTAGTAACTAGAGATCATCGACAGGCGCTCCGTTGAAGATCTGAGATTCGATGCTGATTTGGTGAGCCTCCCCTACTCCGAAGGATCCATTACTTTTATTTCATCATGCTTTAGAGTTAGATTGGACTATTTCTTTTATTTTAATTTGGGTAGCCATGGATATGTCATTGGCACCACATGATTAGTGATAGAGGCTTCATAGACGATAGTCGAGCGTTGATATTGAGATTGTGAGCTAGTTCTTTCTACTAGCCTTCATTATTTTATATATTCTTTTGAGACTTTAGATGAGATGTGTCCATTACTTACTTATTTTTCCATTGTTCAGTAGAGTTTATTTGATTGAATGATGTGATGAGGCTAAGTGGTTCGCTTGGGGACTAGCAATAGTCTCTGAGTGCCGGCCACGCCAAGGGTACCCTCCCGGGCGTGACAATCATATTGTGAGGGTCAAGGATATGGAGTCCGAGGTGCCTACTCTTGAGTCGGTCCCTGTGGTGAATGTGTTTTTGGTTGTGTTTCCCGAAGACTTACCGGGCATTCCTCCGGAGAGGAAAGTAGACTTCGGCATCAATCTTCTTCCGAATACTCAACCTATCTCTATTTACCCGTATCGTATGGCTCCGGCGAAGTTGAAAGAATTGAAGGAGCAGTTAAAAGACCTATTGGAGAAGGGTTTCATTCGGCCTAGTATGTCGCCATGGGGTGCTCCAGTGTTGTTTGTAAGAAAGAAGGATGGTACTCTTCGAATGTGCATTGACTATAGGCAACTGAATAAGGCGACCGTAAAAAATAAGTGCCTGTTACCCAGGATCAATGACTTGTTTGATCAGCTTCAAGGGGATACTCATTTCTCAAAGATTGATCTTCGTTCTGGGTATCATCAGTTGAAGGTTAGGGTATGTGACATTCCCAAAACAGCTTTTCGGACAAGGTATGGGCACTTTGAGTTTGTGGTAATGTCATTTGGCCTAACTAATGCTCCGGCCGTGTTTATGGATCTAATGAATCAGATGTTTAAGCCATTCCTTGACAGTTTCGTAGTAGTCTTCATTGATGATATTCTCATTTACTCCCGAAGTGAGCAAGAG
This sequence comes from Solanum rostratum, assembly GCA_029948455.1. NCBI lineage: Eukaryota > Viridiplantae > Streptophyta > Magnoliopsida > Solanales > Solanaceae > Solanum > Solanum rostratum. The sequence continues at coordinate 52,500,257 of CM057050.1, read as the reverse complement.
CACGGGAATCACTTGAGAATGGTTCTCCAAACTTTGAGGGAAAAGAAATTGTATGCCAAGTTTAGCAAGTGTGAATTTTGGTTGGGCGAAGTGGCTTTCCTTGGGCATGTGGTGTCTGATAATGGTATCAAGGTGGATCCGAAGAAAACTGAGGCCGTGAAGAATTGGCCCAGACCATTGACTCCTTCGGATATTCGCAGTTTCCTTGGGTTGGCCAGGTATTACAGAAGGTTTGTTGAAGGGTTCTCATCTATTGCAGGTTTGTTGAAGGGTTCTCATCTATTGCATCTCCATTGACCAAGTTGGCCCAAAAGCAGGCTAAGTTTGTATGGTTAGATGAATGCGAGAAGAGTTTTCAGACTTTGAAGGATCGGCTTACATCGGCTCCCATCTTGACGTTACTAAATGGGTTAGAGGGATTCGTGGTGTATTGTGATGCTTTGTGGAGTGGGTTGGGTTGTGTGCTTATGCAGAATGGTAAGGTGATATCATATGCATCTAGGCAGTTGAAGGTGCATGAACGTAATTACCCAACACACGATTTTGAATTGGCAGCGGTGGATTTTTCTTTGAAGATTTGGAGGCATTATTTATATGGAGTGCATGTTGATGTTTTCACCTATCACAAGAGTTTGCAATATGTTTTCACTCAGAGGGATCTCAATTTAAGGCAAAGGAGGTGGTTGGAGCTCCTAAAGGATTACGGCATGAGTGTTCTATATCACCCTAGCAAGGCTAATGTTGTGGCCGATACTCTCAGCAGGTTGTCTATGGGGAGTGTGGCGCATGTTGGGGAAGAAAAGAAGGAGTTGGCCAGAGATGTTCACCGGTTAGCTAGGTTGGGTGTCAGCTTGGCGGATTTGAGCAATGGTGGTATTCATGTTCAAAGTGGACAGAATCTTTCGTGGTACATGATGTAAAGGCTAAGCAAGATTTAGACCCATCGCTACTTAAATTAAAGAAGTTGGTTGCTGAGAAGGAGATTGAGGTGTTCTCCCAAGGGGGAAATGGTGTACTCCGGTACCAAGACTAGCTTTGTGTTCTGGATGTGGATGATCTTAGAAGGGTGATTATGAGTGAGGCTCACAACTTACATTATTCTATCCACCCGGGGTCTACCAAAATGTATCGGGATTTGAAGGAAGTGTATTGGTGGTGTGGTATGAAGAAAGACATCGCTAGGTTCGTGTTCGAATGCCCAAGTTGTTAACAGGTGAAGGTAGAACACCAAAGGCCTGGTGGTTTGGCCCATGACATTGAAATCCCCACGTGAAAACGGGAAGATGTGAACATGGATTTTGTAGTTGGGTTGCCTCGGACCCGAAGGCAATTTGATTCCATTTGGGTTGTTGTGGATCAGATGACGAAGTCGGCTCATTTTCTACCGGTTAAAACTACTTTCAGCGCCGAGGATTACGCAAGGTTGTATATCCAAGAGTTGGTGAGGTTTCATGGTGTACCGAGGTCCATTATATCGGATAGAGTTACCCAATTCACTTCCCACTTTTGGAGGTCTTTTCAGAAGGGACTTGGGACTAAGATTAAGTTGAGCACCGCTTTTCACCCTCAAACCAATGGCCAAGTGGAGAGGACTATTCAAACCTTGGAGGATATGTTGAGGGCTTGTGTGTTGGAGTTTAAGGGGAATTGGGATGACCATCTTCCACTCATTGAGTTTGCTTATAATAATAGCTTCCATGCTAGCATTGGTATGGCTCCGTTTGAAGCTTTGTATGGGAGAAGGTGTAGATCACCGATGGGGTGGTTTGAGTTGGGAGAGATGGCGCTTGTTGGTCTAGATTTAGTGATGGAGGCCATGGATAAAGTGAAGGTGATTAGGGAAAGGTTGAGAGCGGCCCAAAGTCGTCAAAAGTCTTATTCGGATGTTAGGAGGAGGGACCTTGAATTTCATGTCGGTGATTAGGTGTATGTGAAGGTTTCGCCTATGAAGGATGTGATGCATTTTGGTAAGAAGGGCAAGTTAAGCCCCCGGTATGTTGGCCCTTATGAGATTGTTGAGCGAATTGGAGGTGTGGCTTATAAGTTGTAGTTACCTCTGGATTTGAGTTCCATTCACCCGGTCTTCCATGTGTCTATGTTGAGGAAGTTAATTGGTGATCCTAGCACCATTGTGCCTTTGGAAGGAATTGAGCTTGAAGAAAATTTTTCCTATGAGGAGGTGTCGGTGAAAATCTTGGATAGGCAAGTAAAGCAGCTTCATAACAAGGATGTAGGTTTGGTGAAGGTGCTTTGGAAAAATCAACAAGTGGAGAGTGCTACTTAGGAGGAGAAGCTGGACATGGTGAAGCGATACCCTCATCTTTTCTAATCTACTCAAGCCTAAGGTATTAGGCTTCTTCCTTGTCTAATGGTACCATTTCTTGCCCTCTTGAGTCTCATGACATGACACACATACATGTGCACAAAAAAGATTTTTATAATGTTTTGAGTGACTTGGATACGATTTTTGATATGAGCTTAAAGGTCTTGAACAATGGTTTTGCATAATTCTTTTGGTATGATTTGTAGTAATGAATTATGCATTGTATCTTGTGTTGGATGTTTCATGCTCTAATTCAAGCTTTTCAAACCTTGTTCTTGCACATTGGGGGACGAATGTTCCCAAGAGGGGAGATGATGTAAGGACCTAAATTTTTCGAGTCACATTGCCCAAATGTCTTGGAATTTTCCAAGGTGAACTGCCAGGCACCCCTCCACGGAGGAGCCTACATGTGTGAAGCCACGTGGACCGTGTGGCACCCCCTGGAGAGGCACCAGACCTAGTTCATGGTTGGGGACAACTTTGGGACGGAAGGATCTGTGGCCAAGTTAAGGCACACGGACCCTCCCACGGTCCATGTGAGGTGACACGACCCGTGCGTCTCTCCGTGTAATTCACCACGACCCGTGCGGCTCTCCGTGTAATTCACTACTTAAAAATATTATTCTAAGTATAAAATCACCGTCTCGTAACTTTCATCGTGCAAAGAGTATTTGAAGTCTCCTTACACGGTCGATGTCACGGCCCGTATAGAGTTACACGGACCGTATAGTCGTCCGTGTGGTACCACTTAGTTCCGCAAGTTTTCCCTCTGCAAGATTTTAAGTGTTGGGTCACGTCCACTGTTCAAGGTCTGTGTGACGCTACACGGACCGTGTAGTGGGCTGTGTGACCTTGACGGACCAAATTTAGGTCCGTTTCATTAATGTCATATGTGTAAATTCGGTTTATTCTAATCATGAATTATGACCTTTTACTCTCCTAAACCCCTAATTCAGCTAATATCCCCTCCCCTCCTACTTCACTCTCCTAAAAATACTTTTACCCTCACAAGATCACCTCCCTTTTTCCTCTCAATTCTCCCCTTTCAAGGATCAAGCTAGGGTCTCAATTGAGGTTCAATTCAAGCCCAAATCTCTGCTCCTCAATCAAGGTATGTGGGATTGATTCTTGGTACCTTTCAACCAAGAAGACCCAAAAATCTTTCAATCTATTTTCATGAATTTTAGTTACTTCAAATATGAAGTTTCATGATTTGCTTTTATTAAATCTAATTAGTGTATGAGTTGTATTTTTACCTATTAGTTCAATTCATTTTGGACTACTATTTTGATGATTTACATTGGGTTATGAAGTTGTGATTATGCATGTTCTCTTTAAAATTTGGTTGTGCATGGGTGACTACTACTATGATTTACATGTGGATTTAATTACGATATGATTCTGAGAAGATATTGGCTATGACAAAAGTTGATCACTGGTATGTCTCTGATTCTGTCTCATTGAGCAATCTGGGTGCTTGCACCATTCTGTTATGTGAATAAGTTATTCCCTGCATGCGCATTACAAGTATGAGCTATGATTTGGCATTTGAGCCTAAATGTGCATTGAATGGTTTGGTACAAACAATCCATTTTCTGAAAGCACGTATATGTATAAGTATTCAAGTGGGATGTTATTGACTTGGCACCGATGGATTGGGGGTGTTAGGGCTATCCCCAAGGGCCCTCTCCCTTTCCTTGACCTATGTACCAACATAGGGACGTTATACGTATATGAATCTGAATATCCTTCCGAAATGGTGAGTTACATAAGGAAGGTGACCATCCCATCGAAATGGTGATTTCCCTAAGGTGCGATGTAGATTACCTTGGCAAGTAGTCTTCTCCTACCGATGGGAGGTCTCTATAGGACTACTTCATGTAATAGCTCGTATGTATTTGATTTGTCGGTTATAGTCCATCCCTGCTATATAATGAGCATTGTTGCATTGCATGCATCACGAATTTCATGGCATCTTGTATACCTTCTCCTTGGATATATGGTTCTTCTATATTATGTGCCCTTGTCATCTAACATTGATATGCATGTTGGTAGGTTATATGCATTGCATGCTTGCATACTTAGTACATTCAAACGTGCTAACGCATACTCTATGCCTACATGATTTTACCATGTAGGGGCCGAGCAATTTGAGTACCAACCTCTTGACGAATAGTCCGTTCTTGGAGATTATTATGGTGAAAACGTACTAACACATAAAATTTTGCCCTTTTGTTACTATTTGTTTCTATTGCTCTGAAAAAGTTTATTTTATTAAGTATCTTTGTTGATCTGTATATTAGGAATATAAACAGTTGATGGTTTTGTTGCACGAATGTGTATACAAAAAACTTAATTTTGTTTGTATAAATAGTTACTTCTTTTTTTGGCGTGATTAATTCATTCGCGTATAAGCATAGATGTATATAGATTTTTGTTGTTCAAAACAATGTTACGTATAAGTATATTCATAAAGAAAATGTATAACCGTCATAAAGATTATTGAATTTGATAAATCTTGAATATAATATATATACTTACACGTCCAATTATCGATGTATAAAAAGGATTTTTTTGAATGTTAGCGTAATATTCGTGTGTATTGGTGTGTGATTTAAATATTAGATGTATATGTATAAGTATGAGTTTGTAAAACATGTTTTGTGTGGTGCATTTTGTTGTATAAATTTTCTAGTTAGATATGTATACAAGAATTAAAAAATTTAGTGCTTCTATATACCTGTTTTAAATTAGCTTAAATGTAATTTGTTGTATATGTTACTTGTCTTTGTTGTGACACATGTGTAAGCTGATGTTTATATAAAATAAAACTATTGTTATTGTAACGCGACATGCAGTAATTCATGTTGTATTGGTATAATATAGATTCTAATTTGATTTGTATCTATATGCATAAATTATTAATGTGTGTAATGTATTGTGTATAACTGTAACACCCCACATCTTACATGTACTAGTCCAACACAGATGAAACATGATATGGCAGAGCCAAATCCGCACATATTTTTTTTAAAAGTGCGTGAATTTTAGATCAAAGGGCTATATGTACGTCTCAAGTTAAGGAGAGTGTGACCTTAAATGAAGTAAAATAATTGAGGTGCTTGTGAGACTTAGGAAGCTAGTAGGTGAGTCACTTACGTGCTTAGCTTAAATAAGCTCGGTAAACGGATACAAGGCCCAACACCGAATTTGTTCAAGTCCGATAAAGAATAAACCCTGAGTTAAGGATGTCATTTGGGCCCATGGTTTGGCATCATAAAAGGACAATATTTGCAGCCCAAGATGGATAAGAAAAGGGCCAAATTACAATTACAATCCATTTCAAAACTAAAGCCCAAACTAAGTGGGCTTAGGGAAGAAATGTTTGCAATAAAGCCCATCCCATTTGAAGCCCAATAAGGCCCAAATGAAAGGGCCAAGCTGCTGCCCTATAACCTTATTAAAATAAGGCTAAAACCCCAAAAGAAAGTCGGCCAAAAGAGGCCTATAAAAGAAAGCAACCAGCAGCAACTTTTAGCCATTTTCTTAAGCCAAATTTCAGATTTTCTCTCTAAGTTTCTTCTTGCTCTTTCCTCATTTTCTAAAGCAGCCAAGACACACTTCTAGGGTTCTTGAAGAGAACCTAATACTTGAGGGTTAAGTTAAGTAAAAATACCCATGGTTTGGTGTAATTTTTCCATGAAAAACATGAAGAATATGTTGGTTATATTGTGCAGGAATTTTGGGACAGAATGTGTTCCAATTTTGTGGTTCACTTTTCTTGTTAAATAAGAGACTTTTATCTTGTTGGTTGGCTGAGTTATGAAGTAATATGTATGTTTTTAAGAAGTCTTGGGTCCGTAATGATGTAAGAAGGCTGCTGGACCACTTGTATCTTCCGCAAAAACAAGTTCTCAAATGATGTCTTAATTCCGGTCATTAGTAAGAATTTGTGGACTGTTTTTGGGAATTGTTGTCTCATGTTTTTCATCTACTTAGGGACTGTTTTTGAACTGGTTTAGGACTGTAATTGTGTGTAAATATGTTGAGGACAGTCTGGTTGAGGTTGGAACGGATTTGGAATGGTTGACGTCGAAATGTAGCGGAAGGACGCAATGTTGCGTTGTCTACTTACGTGTTAAGTAGAGTTGTTGTATGCTGCATTATATGAGTTGTTGCAATGCTGTTATGGGACTAAACATAGCTGGATATGACATGTATATAGGAATGTGTGTTAGAAAATACGATTAGGAGTGGAAATGTTGAAAGAATACTCGTTGGGTGCTAATTCCGAGCTTGCTGCCCGGATATTATTTTTGGGTGAAATTGGATTACTAAGACGTGTTTATTAGCTGCTAACACTAGTTTTATCACCTAATATGTTGTAGATAAGTGTTTGGAGGAAAATGATACTACTCCGAGGTAATAACGACATAGTACAGCGAGGTATGTAAGGCAACTTGATTTCCTATTACTTGGCATGAAATCTATAATCTTCCTTAGCATATAAAGGCACGTACAAACTCCAACATGGCTGCTAACCGTGTCCCCACTCTTTACCATGTTCATATGTACCCATACATAGTCATTGTCAACCTGCATATGTACTTGGATACCAAATATACTTGAGTTCCTTCTTACCCAACAAAGTCTATGTGTCGTTTAATCTCCGATACGGTTCATTAGTTGTGTATCTCTCTTTTCATTGTAGCATTACCTTGTATGGTTGCTCATATGTCACATGTCTATATTACTACAGTTCTAAAGGTTATGACCACCAAAAGAACCATCTCAAAGTAAATAAAAGATAACTTACAGTTGCTTATAAATGAGTGGTAGCCCGAGGGGTGGAAGAATCACCTAGCCAGGGTCGATCTCATTTGGGTGGTAGCCCGAGGGGTGAAGGAACCACCTAGCCAGGGTCGATCCCATTACAAATTTACCACTGATCAGCTGGTCATTTACATGATATATTGTGCACAGATTATATAGTAAAGATATAGAAATAAAAAGACATAAAGTACATGATTCCACAGTATGACTAAAGGTGGTCTTTACATCCTTACACACCAGCATGTAATTTCATCTGAGTTCTTATTTCATGTACAGTATTTCCTGCCTTACATATTCAGTACATTATCTCGTATTGACGTCCCTTACGGGGGACCTGCATTTCATGCTGCAGGTACAGGAGCTACTAGATCTCCCCAGTAAGAGTACAGGACTTTCAGCTGCTATTACTAAGCTCCAGGTTGCTTCGGGGCTTGTGTGTTTAGAACTTGTATTTTGTATTGTATAGTTGGTCATGAGGCGGGGCTTGTCCCGACTCATATAGATATTGTTCCTTATTTAGAGGCTTTGTAGACAATGTAAATTAAAGTGTGGTCAAATAGTGTATTATAGGCATCGTGGCTCCAACGGCCTAGTCTTATGCATTTACTTTTGGTTTGTTAGTACAGTTTATTGAGTATTGAGTATGGAAACCTCTTAAATGTTCATAGCAGGTGTATAGTTATATGTTGGTTCTCCCGAGCCTTGTCGGCAACGGGTGCCAGTCCGCCTTAATGGGGCTTAGGGCGTGACAGAAGTGGTATCAGAGCGGGTCGTCCTAGGGAGTCTACAATGCCGTGTCTATGTAGAGTCTTGTTTATGGATGTGTTGTGCACCACATTTATAAGCAGGAGGCTACGTGGCATTTAGGAGTTGTCACTTTCTTTTCATTCTTTAGATCGTGCCATAGAGCCAAGTGTTGTAGGTTGATTATTTCTGACCTCTAAATTATTTTGTACAGTAAGCATGCCTGAAACAAGGAAAAGCAAAGGCAAGGGGAAGGAGGTGGAAGTGGTAATTGGTATGCCCAGTAGGGTGAGACGACGAGATGAGGCCCAAGATGAGTCTCTGTCCCAAACATCTCCAACTCCTCCAGCTCCTGATGAACCAAGTCGTAGTGAAACTCCCTCAGAACCACCTGTCGATGCTGCTGTGCAGGATTTGAGAAATGCGGTCCAATTATTGACCCGCATAGTTGCTAGCCAAAGCCAAAGACAAGAAGGCCCAGTTGTAGGTACAGGTGGTGTGGGTAGGGTAGCTAGCACGAGGATACGTGACTTTCTTAATTTGGACCCTCCAGCTTTCACCGGGTCAGATTATAATGAAGATCCACAAGACTTTATTGACCAGATCCAACGTACTTTAGATGTTATACATGTAAGTGGTACAGAAGCTGTAGAATTGGCAGCAAATAGATTGAAAGGTGTGGCTATATTGTGGTATGAAGCTTGGAAGCAATCTATCTAAGGGTATAGATGCACCTCCAACTACCTGGAAGGAGTTCAAAAAGGCCTTTCTTGACCACTACTTGCCATACGAGATCCGAGAGGCCCGGGCAGATCAATTTCTGAATCTCCAACAAGGGGGTATGAGCGTGAGGGAGTATAGCCTCCAGTTTAACTCCTTGGCCTGGTATGCTCCTAATGTAGTTGCTACTATGGCAGATAGAGTTCATCGGTATGTGGATAGGTTGGATACGTATCTGGTAAGAGACTGTACCATTGCTTCACTGAATAAAGACATGGATATAGCAAGGATGCAAGCATTTGCACAGAAACTAGAGGATCAGAGGCAAAGGAGAAGGACACAAGAGATAGAAAGGGGCCAGTCCAAGAGGGCCAGACCTACAGGGCAGTTTTTACCATCCCAAGGTGATGTTAGGCCCTGATTTCCTAGTAAACCACCTAGACCATCATCCTCCTATTCTGCAGTCAGTGCTCCACCGCAATTTCAAGGGCCAGAGGTAATCAGTTTAATCAAAGAAGTGAGGGACAAGGTGCACGGACTACAGGATATTCGGCCAGCCAACAGATTCCTCCTAGGCAGTCTTGCAAACAATGTGGGAGGAGTCATTCAGGTATATGTCGTGTTGGGACAGATGCCTGTTATTGGTGTGGTGTACCAGGGCATATGATAAGAGATTGCCCAAGAAGACGTATGGGTAATATGGCACAACCTGCTGGGTCAGCTGTTGCATCATCATCGTCAGTTCCTCCCTTCAGTAGGGGTCAGCAAATGCCTACAGGCCGTGGTAGAGGTGGTAGAGGAGCAGCTAGCTCCAGCGGAGCCTAGAATCGCACTTATGCTCTGGGGAGTCGGCAGAATTTAGAAGCTTCACCCGATGTGGTCACAGGTACATTGTCCATCTTTTCACATAATGTATATGCATTAATTGACCCTGGTTCTACATTATCTTATATTACACCACTAGTGGCTGGGAAGCTTAAAAGAACACCTAAATTATTGAATGAGCCATTTGAAGTGTCTACGCCAACCGGTGAATCTATTATAGCTAGAAGGGTCTATTATGACTGTGTCGTAACTGTTTGTGACCGTGACACACTGGCTGACCTTGTTGAGTTAGATATGGTGGAATTCGATGTTATAATGGGTATGGATTGGTTAGCTTCTTGTTATGCTAATGTGGATTGCCGATGTAAGAGAGTGTATTTCCACTTTCCAAATGAGGCAGTCCTTGAATGGGAAGGTAATGTTGGGGCACCAAAGGGGAAGTTTATTTCCTATTTTAAGGCAAGGAAGATGATGTCAAAGGGGTGTATATGTCATCTAGTTAGAGTAAGGGATATGGAGGCTGAATCACCAACTCTTCAATCTGTTCCGGTAGTGAATGAATTTGCTGATGTGTTTCCCGAAGAGCTTCCAGGTTTGCCTCCAGAACAAGAGATAGATTTTGGCATTGATTTACTCCCAGGCACTCAACCTATTTCTATCCCTCCATATAGAGTGTCCCCGGCAGAGTTACGTGAATTAAAGGAGCAATTGAAAGATTTGCTAGAGAAGGGCTTTATAAGACCTAGTGTGGCCCCTTGGGGTGCACCAGTGTTATTTGTACGTAAAAAGGATGGCACCTTGAGAATGTGTATTGATTACCGGCAATTGAATAAGGTGACAATTAAAGACAAATACCCCCTCCCCAGGATTGATGATTTATTTGATCAGTTACAGGGTGCCAAATGTTTTTCAAAAATTGATTTGAGGTCAGGTTATCACCAAGTGAGGGTGAGGGAAAAAGATATACCCAAGACAACCTTTAGGACACGCTATGGCCACTTTGAATTTCTTGTTATGTCATTTGGGCTGACAAATGCACCAGCAGTTCTTATGGACTTAATGAACAGGGTATTCAAGCCGTTCTTGGATGTCTTTGTGATAGTATTTATAGATGACATTTTGGTGTATTCAAGATCAGAAGAGGACCATGCAAATCACTTACGACAGGTATTACAAGTTCTTTGTGATCGACAATTGTATGCCAAGTTTTCCAAATGTGAATTTTGGTTGAAATCAGTGGCATTCTTGGGTCATATTGTATCTGATGAAGGAATAAGGGTTGATTCACAAAAGATAGAGGCAGTGAAAGATTGGCCAAGGCCAACAACACCCACAGAAGTTCGAAGCTTCTTAGGGTTGGCAGGTTATTACAGAAGATTTGTTGAAGGTTTTTCTTCTATTTCTGCACCTCTAACAAAGTTGACACATAAGGTGACCAAATTTCAATGGAATGATGCATGTGAAAGGAGCTTTCAAGAGTTGAAAAGCAGGCTAACTTCTACACCTGTATTAGTGCTTCCAGAAGGCACAGAGGGGTATGCGGTATATTGTGATGCTTCGGGGGTTGGCTTACGGTGTGTACTGACACAACATGGTCGGGTAATTGCTTATGCCTCGAGACAACTGCAGCCACATGAGAAAAACTACCCGACACATGACCTTGAACTAGCAGCTGTTGTGTTTGCCTTGAAAATATGGCGCCATTATTTGTATGGGGTTCATGTTAACATATATACTGATCATAAGAGCTTACAGTACATATTTAAACAGAAAGACCTAAATTTAAGGCAACGGAGGTGGCTGGAGCTAATAAAGGATTACGATGTTGATATACTATACCATCCAGGGAAAGCAAATGTGGTAGCCGATGCTTTGAGCCGCAAGGCAAATGTGAATATTGATGATCAGACCGTGGTAAGTCAAGGAGTCACTAAGGATCTACGTCAACTAGCCAATTTGGGAGTGCGCCTCATTGAAACTCCAAAGGAAGGGGTTGTTGTGCATAATGCTGCAGAGTCTTCATTGATAACAGAGGTAAGGGAAAAACAGTTCAAAGATCCTATTCTACAACGACTTAAGGAGAAGGTGAGTCAAGGCATAATGAAGGGCTTTGAACTTACCCAAAATGGAGTACTTTACTGTCAAAATAGATTGTGCGTTCCTAATATAAATGGATTAAGAAGGAGAATAATGGAAGAAGCCCATCATTCAAGATATACTATCCATCTAGGATCAACTAAGATGTATCATGACCTGAAGGAAATGTTTTGGTGGGAAGGCATGAAAAAGGACCTTGCAGAATTTGTGGCTCAATGTCCAAATTGCCAACAAGATAAGGTAGAGCACCAAAAGCCGGGAGGTTATATGCAATGTATAGAGCTTCCAACATGGAAGTGGGATATGATTAATATGGATTTTGTTACTGGGTTGCCTCGCTCATTTCAGAAGTTTGACTCCATATGGGTAATAGTTGATAGACTTACAAAGTCAGCACACTTCTTGCCAGTTAAGAGTGACTATACGGCTGAAGAGTATGCAAAGCTATACCTTAAGGAGATAGTTAGACTACATGGGGTCCCAATCTCCATTATATCTGATCGGGGAGCTCAATTCACCGCAAAGTTTTGGAAATCCTTCCAGAGGAGCTTAGGGACACAAGTAAATTTAAGTACAGCTTTCTACCCGCAGACAGATGGTCAAGCAGAACGCACCATTCAAACACTTGAAGATATGTTACGGGCGTGTGCATTGGACTTCAAAGGTAGTTGGGTGGACCATTTGCCACTTATTGAATTTGCCTATAATAATAGCTACCATTCAAGCATCAAGATGGCACCGTATGAAGCTTTGTATGGAAGGAAATGTAGATCACCAGTAGGATGGTTTGAAGTGGGTGAAACCACCTTGCTTGGTCCAGATCTAGTCCAACAAGCCATGGAAAAAGTCAAGGTAATACGGCAACGGCTAGAAACAGCCCAAAGTCGTCACAAATCATATGCAGATGCTAGAAGAAGAGGACTGGAATTCTCAGTAGGAGATTGGGTATTCTTAAAGGTATCCCCAATGAAAGGTGTTATGAGATTTGGTAAGAAAGGGAAATTAAGCCCGCGTTACATAGGGCCATATAAGATTATTAAAAGGTTTGGACAGGTTGCATATGAATTGGAACTACCCCAGGAGCTTTCAATGGTTCATCCAGTTTTTCATGTCTCAATGCTCCGAAAATGCATAGGTGATCCATCTCGTATTACTCCTATTGAAGATATGCAAGTTACGGAAGATCTCACCTATGAAGAGATACCTATTGCTATCCTAGATCGTCAAGTTAGAAAGCTAAGGAATAAGGAAATACCTTAAGTAAAAGTGCTTTGGAGGAACCAACAGGTAGAAGAGATAACGTGGGAGGCTGAGGAAGCAATGAGGTCTAAATATCCTTATTTATTTGAAGCTAAAGAGGAAGTCCAAGATAAAGAATTGAAGGAGTAGTAGGTACGTGAATATGAATTCTTATTATGTTTTCAAAAGTCTGTTTACACGTGAGTTCGTTTAACCTATTCAATTATGCTTACATTCGGGGACGAATGTTCCTAAGGGGGGGGGATGTAACACCCCACATCTTACATGTACTAGTCCAACACAGATGAAACATGATATGGCAGGGCCAAATCCGCACATATTTTTTTTAAAAGTGCGTGAATTTTAGATTAAAGGGCTATATGTACGTCTAACGCTTAAGATGACCGAGTGTATATAATTTTTAGGTCAAGTTAAGGAGAGTGTGACCTTAAATGAAGTAAAATAATTGAGGTGCTTGTGGGACTTAGGAAGCTAGTAGGTGAGTCACTTACGTGCTTAGCTTAAATAAGCTCGGTAAACGGAGACAAGGCCCAACACCGAATTTGTTCAAGTCCGATAAAGAATAAACCCCGAGTTAAGGATGTCATTTGGGCCCATGGTTTGGCATCATAAAAGGACAATATTTGCAGCCCAAGATGGATAAGAAAAGGGCCAAATTACAATTACAATCCATTTCAAAACTAAAGCCCAAACTAAGTGGGCTTAGGGAAGAAATGTTTGCAATAAAGCCCATCCCATTTGAAGCCCAATAAGGCCCAAATGAAAGGGCCAAGCTGCTGTCCCATAACCTTATTAAAATAAGGCTAAAACCCCAAAAGAAAGTCGGCCAAAAGAGGCCTATAAAAGGGAGCAACCAGCAGCAACTTTTAGCCATTTTCTTAAGCCAAATTTCAGATTTTCTCTCTAAGTTTCTTCTTGCTCTTTCCTCATTTTCTAAAGCAGCCAAGACACACTTCTAGGGTTCTTGAAGAGAACCTAATACTTGAGGGTTAAGGTAAGTAAAAATACCCATGGTTTGGTGTAATTTTTCCATGAAACACATGAAGAGTATGTTGGTTATATTGTGCAGGAATTTTGGGACAGCATGTGTTCCAATTTTGTGGTTCACTTTTCTTGTTAAATAAGAGACTTTTATCATGTTGGTTGGCTGAGTTATGAAGTAATATGTATGTTTTTAAGAAGTCTTGGGTCCGTAATGATGTAAGAAGGCTGCTGGACCACTTGTATCTTCCGCAAAAACAAGTTCTCAAATGATGTCTTAATTCCGGTCATTAGTAAGAATTTGTGGACTGATTTTGGGAATTGTTGTCTCATGTTTTTCATCTACTTAGGGACTGTTTTTGAACTGGTTTAGGACTGTAATTGTGTGTAAATATGTTGAAGACAGTTTGGTTGAGGTTGGAACGGATTTGGAATGGTTGACGTCGAAATGTAGCGGAAGGACGCAATGTTGCGTTGTCTACTTACGTGTTGTGTAGAGTTGTTGTATGCTGTATTATATGAGTTGTTGCAATGCTGTTATGGGACTAAACATAGCTGGATATGACATGTATATAGGAATGTGTGTTAGAAAATACGATTAGGAGTGGAAATGTTGAAAGAATACTCGTTGGGTGCTAATTCCGAGCTTGCTGCCCGGATATTATTTTTGGGTGAAATTGGATTACTAAGACGTGTTTATTAGCTGCTAACACTAGTTTTATCACCTAATATGTTGTAGATAAGTATTTGGAGGAAAAGGATACTACTCCGAGGTAATAACGACATAGTACAGCGAGGTATGTAAGGCAACTTGATTTCCTATTACTTGGCATGAAATCTATAATCTTCCTTAGCATATAAAGGCACTTACACACTCCGACATGGCTGCTAACCGTGTCCCCACTCTTTACCATGTTCATATGTACCCATACATAGTCATTGTCAACCTGCATATGTACTTGGATACCAAATATACTTGAGTTCCTTCTTACCCAACAAAGTCTATGTGTCGTTTAATCTCCGATACGGTTCATTAGTTGTGTATCTCTCTTTTCATTGTAGTATTACCTTGTATGGTTGCTCATATGTCATATGTCTATATTCCTACAGTTCTAAAGGTTATGACCACCAAAAGAACCATCTCAAAGTAAATAAAAGATAACTTACAGTTGCTTATAAATGAGTGGTAGCCCGAGGGGTGGAAGAATCACCTAGCCAGGGTCGATCTCATTTGGGTGGTAGCCCGATGGGTGAAGGAATCACCTAGCCAGGGTCGATCCCATTACAGATTTACCACTGATCAGCTGGTCATTTACATGATATATTGTGCACAGATTATATAGTAAAGATACAGAAATAAAAAGACATAAAGTACATGATTCCACAGTATGACTAAAGGTGGTCTTTACATCCTTACATACCAGCATGTGATTTCATCTGAGTTCTTATTTCATGTACAGTATTTCCTACCTTATATATCAGTACATTATCTCGTACTGACGTCCCTTACGGGGGACCTGCGTTTCATGCTGCAGGTACAGGAGCTACTAGATCTCCCCAGTAAGAGTACAGGACTTTCAGCTGCTAGGTTGCTTCGGGGCTTGTGTGTTTAGAACTTGTATTTTGTATTGTATAGTTGGTCATGAGGCGGGGCCTGTCCCGACTCATATAGATATTGTTCCTTATTTAGAGGCTTTGTAGACAATGTAAATTAAAGTGTGGTCAAATAGTGTATTATAGGCATCGTGGCTCCAACGGCCTAGTCTTATGCATTTACTTTTGGTTTGTTAGTACAGTTTACTTTCTTTTGACAACATATTGAGTATGGAAACCTCTTAAATGTTCATAGCAGGTGTATAGTTATATGTTGGTTCTCCCGAGCCTTATCGGCAACGGGTGCCAGTCCGCCTTAATGGGGCTTAGGGCGTGACAATAACAATGACTTCATTAGCCCTTATGGTGATGCATTTAGGACAGTGGAATGATGAAAATTATTACATTGACTATATTTTGGAGGGTGTTGTCTTTAAAGAGCATGCAACCTACCTAGAATTGTATACTCTGATTGCAGCCCAAGTTGGTGTTGATCTTACTGAGAAGGTAATCAGAATGGAATACAAAGTCGAGCATGGAGATATGCCAATGGTGATATACAATGATATGGGTGTGAGGGTTTAATTTATGTTATGTTGAAGAAATCTAGTAATGATTTCAATAAGTATCCAATTTGTGCAAGCATTTTTGATAAGGAAATGTGCGAGACTGATGTTGGTGGAAGTTCTCCAGAACGATCAGTTTCAATGCTGGGGGCAAATTCAATAGTTGAATTGGATGATTTTGAAAATTGTGAGCTATCTGGCGATGAGTTAGTTGAGCCTTTGTATGCTTTTGGTCTCGGAGACATGAATGGAGTCATATGTGATCCTTCACATAAGTATGTGGAGGTAGACCAAGTATACATAAACAAGGCTACGTTCAAAGTTGTTATGGCTCAATATGCAATTGCAGAAAGGTTCCAATTCAAGTCAGCGAGGTCGAATATAATAAGGTTATACAAATTATACATAGACTGTTCTACTATCATTATTTTGTTTTTTATTTTTATTTTTTTCCATAGAAATTTGTTTATACAAATTTCTATGATTTAATTGGTGGGGTGAAAATACATTTATCATTGGTGGATTGAAACAATGTGAATGATTTATTTTTATGTATATGAGTGCAGTTCTACTTTTGTATGTAAATCTGAAGAATGTGAATGGTTGATGAAAGCTTCTACAATTAATAAATCTGCCATGTTTCAAGTAGAACATTCAACATAGATCATATTTGTCGTTTGAAAGATTGAGTATACTCCCAACGGCAGGCAATTAGTAATTTGATTGGTGGACTTATGAGACCTAGATTAGAAAATCACAAGCGAAAGTACACGGCTTCAGAGATAGACAATGATGTCAAATAGGATCTTGGGGTCGATATTACGTACATGTTAGCATGGAGGGCAAAGGAGAAAGCCTTGAATTGTTTAAGAGGGACACCATATGGATCATATAACAAATTACCTGCTTATTTATACTGTTGGCAAGTACGTATTCGGGCTCACACATACATTTAAAGAAGAAAGAGGAGGGTGAGTTTCTTTACGTATTCGTTGCTCTGCATGTTTTTATAAGGGGGTTTGATCACTTTAGGATTATGGTTGTTGTGGATAGGAGTCACCTTAGAGGTCCATATAATGGCCAGTTCCTTTCTGCAAATACCATGGATGGAGCAGGTATGATGTCGTGTGTTTATGTGTATAATTCTATTATATATAAATAGTTATACAATGTGCATTTTTTAACTTGAAAAATGGTTTTATTATATGTACAGGACATATATTTCCACTAGCCTATGGAGCTGTAGATTCAGAAAGTGATGCTTCTTGAACTTGGTTTTTTCGGCAGTTTAAAGTAGCATATGGACAAAGAGATAGGATGTGCATAGTTTTTGATAGAAATGAGAGCATCACAAAGGTTGTTATGATGATATATGATGGAATTCCTCATTATGCTTATATATGGCACTTATGAAATAATGTCCAGACAAGGTACCGGAAGTCGCATGCAAAGTTGAACGAGGTGTTTTATACAATGGCAAAGGTTTATACACAGGCTGATTTTGATAGGCTGATGGAAATGGTAGAAAAGGTTGATATAAGAGTTAAAGAGTACTTGCAACTGGCTGGTTATGATAAGTGTGCTAGGATTTATGCACCCGCTCATCGGGGGTGGTGTATGACTTCGAACCTTACAAAAAGTATTAATTCAGCTTTGCTATCGGCACGCGAGGTACTGATTTTTGACTTTCTAGAAGAAGTACAGTTGATGTTTGGCAGATGGAACTGCCAAAATCAAAAGGAGACAACTTATAGGTTTAAACCACTTATGAATAAATTCCAATATACTCGTAAAAAATGAAATCAAGAGTATGAGGATGACAGTAATTATCATTTTTGTATAAATATAAATAAGTCATAATTAATTTTTATTGTATATTTGATTTTTTCTCTCTGTATTTTGAATAGGTTATATCATCAAGTGTCCAAGTGCACAATGTTAGTGATGAAGGGAGAATGTATATAGTCTGTCTTGAAAATAGGACATGTAGCTACGGTTGATTTCAGATTGATGAAATACCACGTGCACATGCTTGGGATGTGCTGAAGTTTAAACATCTAGAACTAGAAGAATATTGCTCCGATCTATATAAATCAAAAACTGTGTCGAAAATTTATGAGATGCCAATCTATTCTCTGTCGGATAGAAAGGATTGGGTCATACTGGACCATGTATTGGATGATATGGTTCTACCACCTATATTTAAAATACCTCCAGGAAGGCCAAAGAAGAAGACTAGAGATAAGTCATTCTCGGAGTTGCTAGCAACCAAGGGTAAAAATACATGTAGTATATGTGGAATTGCAGGTCACAACAGGCGTTCATGTAGGAATAGGCCCCGTAGTACTTAGCATGGAATAATATTTATGATTTATGAAAGTAGTTTATTGCTTTCGTGTTTTCGTATTCCGTCAGTTTGAATTCTTGGTATTTGAATATGTACTTTCAGCTGGTTTAAATAAAATAAATTGACTTATATATCAAGTTTGTTCTTCTATCATTTTAAACGGAGTGGTTTTGGTTGTCGATGGATAAGTATAATTTAATTTTGTAATTTTTTTGAATCTAAAAAAATAGTTTCGCTTGGTTATATGGAAAAATTCATATAAAGATAGAATGTGCAATTTTTTTATGTGGTTTGTATATGCGTCTGGGTGTATCAAAGCTAAAAAATATGTACTTAATGTATGTCATATAAAATATATGTATTTTTTTTGTATAAGTGGACGTGTGCCAGGCTTATATATTTAACATAAAATGTATAAAATTTAGATATGTAAAAAAAGTTCCTTTGGAGGTCAATGAATTTTATATACATTTTATTTATAAAATTTTACGAATGTGTAAAAATAGCATCACGTGGTACTAGTGAAAAAAGTTGGGATCATAAGAACAGATACTTAACTATATATGATGTTGTTTGTATAAAGAATGTTTTATTGTGCATGAAGATGTAATTATTTATACAGTTTGGTATTTATATTTTTTTACGTAGTTTGTGTAATTGTATGACTCTATTAGGTATAATATGTATAATGATTGTGTTTTCAACTATTGTATATATAATAGGTTTTTTATAGTATAAGTGTCAGTTCTTTTAGCGATCGTATAAAAAGTGTAATTTTGTCTTTATTGTATGGTTAAGCTAAAACATGTTCATGTATATGATTTGCTTCTTACTGCACTATAACATTGTATAAACATGTGAATGATTCCTGCTTGTAAATTTGTATATCAACTATTTGCATAGATGACCCACATTAAAAGAATAAAGATCATTTGGAAATTAAACAAATTTCATGGTGTGACCAAAGCCTAAAATATTATCCTTCTTTCATTGACAAAAGGTTACACCATCCTCACAAAAAAAAGAAGAGAAAATGAAATACTTAGCAAGTATTATTGTTCCAAGAACATCATCCAGCATAAGAGAAACCAAAAAAAAGGACATTGAAATTGTTGTTGAAACTACATAGAAGATGAATATGTATCAAGTTAATCTTTTTTTTCCAAAAGATGAGTTCAGCTGAAAGTGATGATCTGCTAGATTTCAATTATTTCACTGTCACTGCCAACAACCATCCTACTTGGCTTCGGCGGTGCCTCATTGTCACTGATGGCGTCTTGTTGTATCTTCCTCATACCATAGTCCCAAAAAAGAGCTACGTAGCGATTGCGCATTCATTCTGAATCAATGGTGGTTACTAGAATGTATTTCCCATCGCTCAAAAATTCAGCGAATGCAACCAAATATACTCCACATTCCCTAGAGAAGAAACCCCCAAAACAAAATAGGAAAAGCCGAATATATAATCAGTAATTGTATAAAATGATAACTAGATAAGATTTTTAGGTAACTTACTAGTTATCTTCAGGTTGTAGGGGTAGGTTGTTCACATGAACTATGTCAAATAAATCGTACTCGGAGTGCAGCTTATAACTTAGGTGCTCTTGTATGTCTAACACTTTCTTTTCATAAAAGTCCTCAGTCGTCAAGTATGTTGGTATAAGTTCTGCGTACTTGTTGACCTCTTTAACTACAAACCCATCATGGACAGTGGATCTTGGTGGAGTCGTATACGTATATGGTGTGGTCGGTGAAACATTTGACTATGAGAAACCAATGAAATTTATCCTTCATATTCACTGTAATGAAGATGTTGTTAACTATGTGCATGGCACTGCGGCCTGCAACCTGAATCCATTTATGTAAGCACGTATTATTCGTTCCGAGTTAGCATTGCACACACCATTTTCAGAATCAGCATATGAAGCCCAGATGTCGTGTATCGGTGCATTAAAATTGCAGTCTACGGTGGTGAATCGATATGTATTACTCATGGAATACTTTGACTTTTTTCTGAGATAATACATGATCATATCTATGTGCTAGAAAACAATGTATAAAAAGGAAATAAAATAAATATAAGTATTATGCAATTTGAAATTTCATTTTTTTGGTGTGGACTAAATATTTATTCGATACATACTGAGACATTGATCGCCTGCCCCATACTTTCTAGTTTGAAAAAACAGTTTTTGTTCGATATTGTTGCTACACCAAACTCAAGCGGCACAGGCAAGGCAGCCTTGTGTTTTCAGTAGTGATCTTCTTTTTGTTTCCTATTGTTTTGGTATTAAATGAAATAATTTTTAGATAACTGGTAGTATTTGAATAATAATATACAGACATAAACAGTTGTCACGACCCAGACCTAGGGCCTAGAAGTGACACGATGAATGGGAACCTGAGAGTCCCCAAACAAGCCTCAAAGTATCCAAATCCACATCATTGGTTCAGAAGCGCATTCAAATAGTAAACACAAAGTTCTAAGGGGCGGGAGAATAGGACTCACGCTATGGGGCAATACGGGACTAGGAACTTTCCACATACACCAGAATATGCATATAGCCAAATATGAACTTCCCATAAGTCAATCCAACAAATACATAAGCTAGATACCACACATAACATAAAGATTTCAAAGGAGTCTACATATTATCCAATGAATGCCTCTAATCAAGATGGAACGGGGGCCAGGACATGTTCCGGGTTCACCCTCAAATGAGAAAAGAACTCGAAGATAGTAAAGGTAAAGGAAGACAACTTGTCCGTCAAATAAGAGCTTCCACGCAAAAATGCTAATTATTGTAGGAATGGCTTTATCCCAGACAAATTGAGTCCAAGCTTGAATGCCCGTTCGATTTCTTATCGATTCCCAACCAGCTTTGAGAATAAATTACTCACTACGATTCTTTTTCCATATCCCCCTGTCCTCCTGATGAGATGTGAATATACCACTATTCCTGATATCGGCCCCTGACCTGCCTCCGATTTGAAGGCTAGCTCCTGCTTCGGAAGTAAGATCTGAAATCGGAAGTTCACACTCAGCGTGAAGGAAAGTGCGGATCAAAAAAGGAAAGAAGATAGCCCTGGGAGGAAGAAGCAAGAACAGCGAAGAAATAGAGGGAGAACAACATTGATTGAGAGGGGGGACAACCCTTTCTTGATTAGCTAGGAATAGACATCGAGATTCACTTACGAAAGAAAGATTCTTAAGCGCTAACGTAACTCCCCAGGTATAGAAGAGAGGTTTGGTTGCTCACTAAAAGTACAGGCCGGGTCCAAACCAAACCTTGTTACTTTTAAGCTATCTTTTCGCCTGAGGCTTTCGGACAAGACTACTTACTCCAGTAGGTTAGTAAGCTACCTCTTCTGCTTTCAGGCAAGGGTAGCTCTGAAGAGAGAGTTGAGCGAAACCAGGCATAAGGAGCAACAATAGCTATTGAGAGTTCCCCCGCTAGGGGAACGTCAGGAGGGGGACATGCTCTATGTTCACTGATTCTGTTTCACTATGATGGGGGGTACTTTTTTTTCCCTTAAGGAAAAAATGAAATGCATAGGGGACCATCCTTTTGTTGCGGCATGCTCCTCAGATTTACGGATTCGCAGGGGGCCTCAGGCCCTACTTAGTTGACTGATAATGACAAAGGCTTGCGACAATTCAACATGCCAACTATTAAACAACTTATTAGAAATACAAGACAGCCAATCAGAAATGTCACAAAATCCCCCGCTCTTCGGGGGTGCCCTCAGCGTCGAGGAACATGTACTAGGGTGTATGTGCGACTCGTTTAGATCATGAGCTGGCACAAAAGCAAGAAAATGACTTTTACAGTATCAATGATCAGTACCGATGAATGGGATAGGATGGAAAAAGGAACTCCATTGTATTTATTACTGGGCGCTACTTGACCGGTGTTGTGCCATAAATGGCAGTTCCACCGGAAAGTCCTACTCCTATGGTATTGCCGATCAGTTTCGAAGGAACGGCGGGTTCACAGCATCCGTTGGGTTGCAACAGGAGAGTCGGTCCGTAGGATTTCCTTTTCCTCTTCCTATTCTTACTTCTGTAGGTTTCCCGGTAATAGGGATATTTGCGAGAACTCTTACCCATATCTTACCATTTCTGCGGAATTGTTCGCTCATAGCACGATGGAAGTGTCCGATTATAGCACGACGCGCTGCTTCAATGGCTCGATATGAAAGACGACCAGCTCTACAACTTTGAGTGCCATATCTTCCAAAACCAAGTTGTGTACCGTCCGGTTTGCAACCCCTACTACATCTGCCTTTACGATATTTACTATATTTCGTACGTTTCGGATATAGCACGTCCCCCTTTTTTTTTACTATATGAAATCCACACTTTGACACCTGAGATTCCGTAACGAGTAGATACTTCCGCAGGAGCATAATCTATTTTCTGGTTAAATACATTACGAGATGTTTTTCCATACTTTCCGCATTCAGTTCTAGCTTGGAGAATGGGACTCACCACAATTATTCTTCTGGATCGGACTACTCGTCAAACGGTTATTCCTCGAAGTGCTCGGCCCCTACATAGTAAAATCATGTAGGTATAGAGTATGCGTTAGTATGTTTGAATGTACTAAGTATGCGGGTATGCAATGCATATGACTTACCAAACCTGCATTTCAGTGTTAGATGACAAGGACTCATAATATAGAAAGTATCATATATCCAATGGAAATATATATATATAAGATGCCATGAAATTTATGATGCATGAAATGCAACAATGCTCATATATAGCGGGGATTTGACCTCAACCGACATGTATAAGACCAAGCGAGCTATTACTTGGAATCCCGATGAAAACCCTTCACAAGTACAGAGGTGGTCTACTTGCCAAAGGTAAACCATACTTCAACTTACGGGAACCCGTCCCATTTCGTATGAAGCAACCCCCTTACGGAAAAATCATCCCAAAGGATTTCTCATATAGCATATCATATCACATAACACTTCAACTTATAGGAACTCGTCCCATTTCGTATGAAGTCACCTTCCTTACGGGATCCCATCCCATTTTGAATAGGATTCTCATAACTCATGCTAGGCATATAGTTCGAGAAAAGGGAGAGGGCCCTTGGGGATAGTCCTAACGCCCCCAATACATCGGTGCTAAGTCGGCATCCCACGAGAATACTTATACATATACGTGTTTTCAAGAGATACATTATTCTTTTCAAAATGTTACTCATTTCATAGCCATCCAACGCACATTTAGATTCAAATGTCAAATCATAAGTCATAATCATGATACTCATGCAAGAAATAACTCATTCACATATACAAAATGGTGCAAGCACCCAAGATAAAAGAGTCATAATCATAAGACATATCTGTGATCACGTTATTGTCATAACCAATATCTCATCAAAATCAAATCGGAATCATTTCATAAACCATAATTGGGCTTAACCTACTTCATAATTTCCATATAAACCAATGTCCATGAATGCAAATGCAATGCATGATGTGAGGATAGCATGGGAAATATAGATTCAAGTTAAAATCAATCATCATAATATGATATTGAATAAATCTATAATTAAATCGACATCTAAGTCATGATATAAATCATTCATGCATAAAAACAACTTTAAAGGGGACATGCATGTTATAACTCAAAGTAAATCATCATCATAGGGCTTAAAATAACTTAAAATCATGAATAATGTACAGCCCAAACATCAATTGAATTTAATAAAATCAAATAATGAAAACCCACATTTAAAGTAGACTAAGATTCATGAAATCAATTGAAAGGAGTTTTGGGTCTTATTGGTTGAAAGGGACCAAGAATCAATCCCACATACCTTGATTGAGGAGCTGAATTTGGGGAAGAATTTAGCTTGAATTTGAAACCCCAATTGATTCCTAGACTGAATCTTGAAGATGAGACTTGGAGAGAATTTTGAGAGTCTAATTCTAGAAACTAAGTGTTTGTCTTGAATGAGAGTTTAGAAATAGTTAGGAGTTTAGGAATATAAATAGGGTTAAAAAGGTCTTAAAAGCCTTGGGGATGGGTCAAAATATCAAAAATATTTCAATAAAATGCCCCTTTAAATTTTAAATCGAAGTTGACACGGTTGGCTTCACAGTCTGTGAAGCTCTTCACGGTCCGTGAAGGCCTCCCGTCTAGCCCAAACAGTTTCTACGAAAAAGGGCATAACTTCTTCCTCCAAACTCGAAATGAGGTGAAACCAGATGCGTTGGCAAGATAGTTCAAATAGATTCAATTTGATAGGTTGTGGGCCAACCAGTGCCTTTTGTATTAAGAGATATGACCATTTAAAGCCGACCTTCTATTAGTACTTGTGAAAAACTTAGCCAATGGAATTCCTTTGAACTTGACTTCATGTAGGAGACCTATGATGGCCTTAATCAACATAAATAATCTTGAATTGAAGGCTTGAAAGTGAAACTTAGCTTGAGCTTGAAGATCCCATACTTAGAATTTTCAATGCGGAGGAAGTTCACACGATTGGTTACACGGTCCGTATGATACTACACGGGTCGTGTCAAGGACCATGAAATGATACTAAGAAAAATTACACCACGCAAAGTTACGAGATGGTGATTCCATACTTAGAAAGATTTTGCGTTATGAGTTATATGGTGGTCCACACGGCCCGTGACAAACCACACGGACCCTGTGGGTAGCCGTGTGACCACACTTGGCCTTGTTTCTTGGTTTCCAAGTGCAAGTCCATCACATGGCTTACCACACGGCCCGTGAAGCACCATAGGGTCCGTGTGGGGTTCCGGTGTGACGTGCCTTAGCCCGAAACTCCCTGTCAAGTCCCCATAATCAAAATTATGGCCAAGTATCCCTTCACTGGAGGCACACGGTCCGTGTGACCTCACACGACCCATGTGGGCCTCCCATGAAGTGAAACTTGGTCAATTTTTCTCATGGGGTGACATTATAAAGTCCGATAAAGTCGTTCGAAAATTCAGGTCCTTACAAAAATTATCAAAATACTTACTTGTTTTGATGTTTAACTAGGAGACCAACTAACAACCAATCCCATAATTGCTTATAGAGAGAAGTATCATGTGTGGCATATATTGAGTTAAATGGGTGCTTTTGATGAAAAATGTTAGGCTTCTTTGATGAACTAGTTGTATATAGGAAATTATAGTTGTATGTTAGTTTAAATACATACAACAATGTATGTGTGTATAATTTTTGTGTGTATATTGTCTCAATAAACACAAAATAGGCTAAAAATGTATATGAGTTATGTTTAGAGGGATGTTACCTATTACCGATCTGAATGTTTTCAGGTATGGTGAAACATTATATGGACTTGGGCGTCTGGGTCTCTTGGTTGGTATCGGTGTCCCAATAATTTCAAGTGGAGGCGTGTTGATATAGGCCAATAGATGTATCATAATCCCCCTTTCATTGTTAATGTGCTTCGGATTAAGGCTTGGAGAAGCTCTTCAGGCAGTTCAAATTGAGATTCAGAAAAATGTTAAGCCTGGTTTAGGTTTCCCTTTGTCGGATCCTGCTTCTCATCCAAATTGGAGTCGGTTGCTTTTGTATTTAAGGCTACTTCCTGAAAAAAATAATGTATACATGTCAGAGTCTCATGTGCATTAAAGGTAGGACTTTTGTACCAAAATAGCTGCACATATACCTCTCGGTTGTCAAAATTTGGGCATGACATCTATCTTTGATAGTTGGCTCAAGAGTGGCATGCATTGCATTGGTTTTTGCTTGGGCCTCGTTGCCCTGGATCTACAATGAAGCTGGATTGTATTAGGTATTATGTTAGATAGATGGTATAGGCATACATATACCTCTTTGTCGTCCGTTTATTTGCGAACAGGCTTTGCTTGTCCATGTAATTGATCTTCAACAATTACGGGAGACTCCACATGGCTTTCAACACCTCGTTTCTGCGGTGTAATTAAAAACATTTGTGTATATCGTGTGCATTTCGTATAAAGTATAAAAGAATATAATATACATTTTGGAATATACATAAGTGTTTCGTATACATTCTTTTATAAAGTTAATTTATTTAGCATAGTTGGTAACCACCATGGTATCATTTTGGAATAGAGGTGTTACCTCTGGCTCGTTTGGATCAACATAAATGCACTGCCATTGGGCGTGTGACGAATCGCTGAACAGAAATGCAAATTTTGCGGGTCCTCCTTTGCCCTCAACTTGAAATGTGGCAATAGGTTATTCACAATTAAAAGCATATGGCTTGCACAATTAGAAAATGCACAGAATCCTTGAGTGTATATTGATTGGATTTAAAGGCATATATACATTCACAAAAAAATGAGGTAATCACAGTTGTATACTAAGGTCTATGTGTGTGAAAATTATATACAGTTGGCAATT
Organism: Solanum rostratum; assembly: GCA_029948455.1. NCBI lineage: Eukaryota > Viridiplantae > Streptophyta > Magnoliopsida > Solanales > Solanaceae > Solanum > Solanum rostratum. The sequence continues at coordinate 52,473,579 of CM057050.1, read as the reverse complement.
TAAAAAACTTAGCATGCTTATACTAAAAGAGAGAAGAACCAGTGTGTTGTATATATCACAGTTGTGTAGAATCACATTTGTATACTATTTTGAATATATGTTGATAGTGTATACATTTGACAATCTTAAAAAAAAAACCTACTATATTTATACATAAACAAAGGGATGAATAAGTTGTATTAATTTACAGTGGTATACTGTTGTTTTTATACGTAAGAAATGTATAAAATTAATACTATAAAAAATCAAACATATTTATATAAAAAAACAAGAAGAACTGAGAGTTGTGTATATACAAAGTTAAATGTATATGATCTGCACAGTCATATATATGTATGTGTATAATAAATAAAATGAGGTTTTGCATGTGCTTAAGGTTTTAATTATAAAAAAAATTGATATCAACAGGTAATACTCCCCCCCCTCCCCGTCCTTTGTGTATTGAAATATTATAAAGGTATAAATGTGGTTGCAACATTAGAATTTTGTTCATGCAAAATTTGTCTGATGTATAAGCATACGGTACCTCTTGGCTAATCTAAGTACTTGTTACTTCATGGGGATTTTGTTCCATGTCATGAACTGGGGCATGTTCCATATCCTCATCGAGATCATTTTTGTTGTTTCTCACAGCTTTCAAACCGTCTTAAAGTTCTCTTAAACCATCATCTTTAGATCTTTAAACTCTTCCTTTACCTGCAATTGATTTACGATTACAACTTCGATTAGTGATAAACGAAAACAAGTAGGTGTGTATTATGAGATTTTTACATACATATTGTTTGAACGATTCAAATTCATCGCGCGAAATCATTGGTTCATTTGTCCTGTTGCTTGAAGGCATAGGATCTATGTCCTTTGTTTTTTACGTTCCAATGGTCGCCTTATTTGTGTCTTTTTTGCGGCATTTGCATTCTATTTCACATTCATCTAGTTAACTGGGATTGTCTTGTCCTGAGGTGAACGTGATGCTTGAAGCTGAGGTGGTGGTCTCTTATCCGGTAACTTTTGAGCCGCTTTTGTTACAAAACCCCTCGGTTTTTCCTTGGAGGTGAAGCATAAGATATTACTTTTTCTTTTCCTTTGTTTGTCTTGGAATGGGAGGCTCTTGGAAATCGTCGTCGGAATGGATAACTTGATGATAGCCAACCTGAGGTATCCGGGGTTGTACTGTATATGATACAACATGCTCCGGCGAAAGTTGCAGGCTTGAGAGCTCCTGTTCAGTTGGTGTTATGTTTTTTAGGACAACCTAAAATATTTCAGCTAGGAATTAGTTATATTAATTATTGTAAAATTTAAGATAATGTTATTGTAATGATTGGAATGTTATACCTTTTTACGAATGCCTTGAAATAATGAATTGATTAAGAATTCACATCGAGACTTTTCGTTTGTGGTTACCCAGCTACGTATCCTAGGAATATGATCAGAAAGTACAACAACAATCTTTTGATTGACATACGAGCAACACTAATATATCCAAACTTGCATGGCTAGCGGAAATCCGTGAATCCTATAATACTTTCCAGTCAAGGTGATCTTGGCATGCAAATTCTTTAGAAGCTCTTGGAATGCCTCGTTGCTCCATGGATAGTCAACATGTCTGCCAGATTCAACTAGATCAAAATGTTTCCTTCCTATTGTTGTGGAGGATGACTCTTCTGACATAATGAAGTTGTGTTTAAAATACAGTGTAGCAAACTTCAGAGCGTCTTCGTAATTGTCGCCCCAGACCTTGTTAATGCAACTGGCAACCAGTTGTTGCTTGCTAATTGATCTATTCGTATCTCCAAAGTACTGACGCATTAGTCTGTTTGGCTCTTCGATATTGAACATAAAATTCAACGACTCATCACAACACTTCAGTCCAGAAATGATCGCAAATTCTCTGCTAGTGAATTGTAGTGTTGAAACATTTACATGAATAATGAAGGTGTCACTTTAACTACCCTGCACCTCAATCATCATGAAAGCCCTGAAGATTTGAGCTTGAACATTGCATTGATTGATGTCTAATAGATGTGAGAAATATGTAGTTTCACAAAACCTCCTCAGCTGGCTTTCAGTTAGTATCTTTGTCAAATCATCCATCATATTTACATTTGTGTAACACTGCATATGCTAAGTGACAATAGGGGTCCCTTTCATAATATATTGAACTCCATGTTGTAAAAATAAGCAAAAACATATGCATTGTTCAGACAGATATGCATATACATTTATAATCTCTTGTATGTGACTAAATGTAGTGTAATCAAACAACAATGACATTTCTTTTCGATAAACAATCAAATAGGTACAAGGATTCATAGATATTTTACATCAAATGGAGGCCAGTCAGAAGATAGCAACAACACAACAACCATCGTATCAAAAAACCACATAATATAGACCAAAGTTTCACTGATATACAATAAATATTATCAAGTAATCAATTTTCGAAGTTTTCGACTGTTAACTTCAATAGATAGTGGCCTAAAATTTGGTCAGATTATTGCTTTTGGCACTTTTGCTTCACTACCCAATTTACACATTTGTAAAACTTTTGTTTAGGCATGTATGCATACATATTTATATTTCTCTTGTCTTTGACTAACTGTAGTGTAATTCTATAGTTACCAGACAAATATGCATATACATTTATGTGTATGTTGTGTATACATATTGGAATGTAATGCCCGGTAAAATTACCAAAATACCCCTAGAGGAGAGGTATGCATATAACACATCTTGTAATGCTCGTATGGTAAATCCAAGATTGGATTTGTGATCAGCACGAAAAATTGAGAGGGACAATGATCTCGGTTGATTTTTAGAGCGACCAGATCAAAAGATAATTATTCGACCCGAAAATAAAAAACAGTGATGGTGCGCAACGGAGGCGTGTCGCGCCTCTATAGAGGAGTCACACTTATGTTTTTTCAAAAATTTTCGACGGGATTGGGAAAATTCATTCAGAAACTTTTTGGAGAGGATACACTGTGTGCAACCAGTCTGCGTCGCGTACTAGGCTATCTCGAAGCTGAAAATTTTCTAAATTTTGTGAGAGGCATTTTAGTCAATTTCAAACATCTTCTAGACTCTATACACGATCTAATTAGGTTATTTTGACGTAAAGAGGGTTTGAAACCCCATTCTAAGTCCTTTTCTAATAATTTAATAAGACTAGGGCTTGAGAAGAGAGGAGAAGAGCTTGAGATTGAGGAATTCAAGAGGAAATCCTTAAAGAGATTGTTGAGAGCTTCATTCCAAGTGTGTAAGGATAAACTAAAAGTATGAGATTGTTCTCTCATATGCCCCATAGATGGTCCTAGAAGAGTTGAAAGTCTAAAGAGTCTACATACACGATTTTGATGTTTTTTCTTGAAAAGTATATTAATCATATGTGTTTTCCTATGTTGATGATCATCATAAACCTATTTTCTTGAATTGACTACTTCTCATGAGATATTGTATAACTCTACATGATTATTTTTGAAAGCATATATGATTGAACCTAAGGATTGAATCTAGCGCCTTGCTGAGAATGTCGATTGTGATTGTGATGAGAGAATGATAATGAGTTGATAGAACTTGATAATCCTATGAGTCTCCATAAATGAACTCCAATGATTGTCTATTCGATTGTTCCCTAACAATTGTTCTAAGCTTTGAGCTATTGATTGAGATGTTGATTGATGAGGGGGTTAAAGTCCCTATGAGATGTTGATTGATGGGAGGGTTAAAGTCCCTATGAGGTTGATACATAAGAGGGTTAAAGTCACTATGAGATTGATAGATGAGAGGGTTAAAGTTCCTATGAGACTGATCGATGAGAGGGTTAAAGTTCCTATGATTTGATTGGATTGATTGTCTTATGAGCATTGAGTTATGGGAGGAGTATCGAGCACCAAAAGAGTAAGAGTTAATCCAACTCGCACTCGTCAAACTACATAGCCAAACGTAGATGAGGATTAGAACCATCACATTACATTATGGTTCCCTCTTGAGAGAGTACCTAAAATAGAGGACTAGTTGATTGTAGTTTCCCTTAGTGGATTCGATTCGTTCCCTACCTGGCAGGCAAGTATGAAACGGTTGTGGCAACACCAGCGGGATGTTGTACAATCACTGGCTCAGAAGTGATTGTTGTCGGATAAGAAAAACTCCCAGAAAGTTCTTATCTTGAGGTCCTTTGAGATGAGTCTGATTTGAGGTTGATGGGTCACTTGTATACTCTTTATACTCGCTTTAGATAGACATGTGACGTTTTGATTTGATGATTGTTCTGAGCCAATGATTGTTCCATATTACTCTACCTGTTTCTGTTTCATTCAGCTATTTTACATACTATAATTCCACGTACTGACGTCACTCGGTGTTGCATCATTTTATGATGCAGATACAGGGATTAGGAATCATCAACAGGCGCATCGTTGAAGATCCAAGACATTCAGCTTATTGGTGAGCCTACCCTACTCCAAAGGATCCACTATTATTTATTTCATCATGCTTTTGAGTTAGACTAGACTAGTCTTATATTTTGATTTCGGTAGCCATTGGTCTGTCATTGGCACCATTTGATTTGTGATAGAGGCTTCATAGATGATAGTTGGACGTGGATGTTGAGATTGTGAGCTAGTTCACTCTACTAGCCTTTACCATTAATTTATTATTCTTTGAGACATTAGATGAGATGAGCCAATTACTTTCTTTTACTTCCACTGATCTGTAGAGTTGTTGAATTGAATGGATGTGATGAGGCCAAATGGTTCGCTCAGGGACTAACAATAGTTTCTGGGTGCCTACCACGTCTCGGGTACCCTCTCAGGGCGTGACATGGAATACACTGCGTATTAGTAATTTATACATGAATAAATGGTGTATATGTATGTATGCATAATAATAACTTATACATAAGTAATAAGTTATATAAACATAACTTATACTTTATAAGAAGCTAGCAATAACTAGAAAACTTATATAACTCAATAAACTAATATGTGTGTTGTATATTTATCCAAATTATACGTCTGTAACATGTTGTGTTTGTAATGGTAACTTATACATAAATAATAAGTATATATCACTCTAAACATAACTTATACTGTATAAGCTGCTAGCAATGACTACAAAACTTTTATCACTCAGTGAACTAACATTGTATATTTGTGTGTTGTATAATTATCCAATTTATACGACTGTAAAAAAATGTTGTGTTTTCTTCAGGTATTCATTTGTGTATACAAGTATGGGGGTACATTGTATACAAGTATGGGGCTATATTGTATATTAATAACTTATACATAAATAATAGTGTATATTAAAATGTGTATAATAATAACATTTACATAACTAAATGAGTTATGTATGTATAACTTATGCATAACTATGTGTGTTTTGCTATGGTGATGTGAGAAACACTTAGAAAAAAAGTACCTAGTTTTCTTCTGCGATTTTATCTAGGTTGTCAGAATTAGATCCATCACCATTCTTTTTCTTATTCACCACTGCTAGAAGCAAACTCCTCTACTTTACTCTTTTTTTTAACTGGTTGGCCGTGGAACATTGTCATTCCGATGCTTAGATCTAATTTCTCCGCTAGCCCTAGCTCTTGCAATGGATCCTGCAATGGGCTCAACCTCTTGAGTTATACCCAACGAAAAGATGGCAAATATCCATAACCTTATCATGCAAGTTTATACCTCTAGCTATCCTCTTGGATGATGATTCTTTGACCATAATGTGTAGTTATGTACTGATAATATTTCAACTGTGAAAAAATAGGGCTAACGAGTGTATAAGAAAGAGGGAAACTAAAAATTTCAAAATAAAAATTAAAAACCGCCAAAAATTAATCTGAAATTGAATCTACGAGATCTGAAGGAATATTAGAATTTTTTTTTCTGAAATCCTTACCTGCGTAGATGATGATCTGTTGAGCGATTGAAGGAGGTAAATTAGACGCTCATTTATGGAAAAAAATCTTGAACTTTTGTATAGAATGGAGAGAGAAAGTGAAGGTGGAAGATGATGGGACTTATACAAAAAGTTCGCGGGTCCCACAAAATCATATAGCCAACTTTTTCAAACGTTGGTTGTTGTATGTAATATTAAAAGCATGTAGTTAATTTATGTTGTTTTGTAGTAAATATTTGCTCAATTATGAATTTTTTTCAAAAATCAATTAACAATCTTAGCTTAGTATAAAAATTGGGCAAGTAACACAAATTTTACAAATTTAGGATCTAATTAGGTGTGTTTCCACGAGTTTTTGAAATTATCATTCGTGCCAAATTTTAGTCCTCAAATACATGTATCTGACGCGTTCAAAAACGTGTATCTCAAATACATGAAGGTAAAATTAAGTATAATTTATTTTAGATACACTGTATCCACGTGGATTCACATGTATTTAGGATAAGTTGACTCTCTCTCGCCTCTCTCGGTATGTATCCATATTTCGGAATGTATCTGGTATCTCTGTTACATTTATCTAGTGTGATTTACATGTGAATAGGATGTATTAAACCTCTTCCTCGCCTCCCTACAAACATTCTCCTGTTTTATTTGCCTCTCTCGGTCTCTCGCTCACTACTCTTTCTATGTACTGTATTTCAGGGTGTATTTAATAGTGTGTGTGAATATATATATGCAATGGCGAAGCCAAAATTTTAATTAAGGGGTTCAAAATTTGAAGAAGTAAACACACGAACTAGTCGACGTTTATTCGATATCTATTATATATATATATAAAATATTATTTTAATCTTGTAAAAATAATATAATTTCTCACCGAATCCCCTCACAGTATGCTGGCTCTGCCCCTGTATACATATATATTTGTCTTGAAATTTAGTATAGTATTTTTAATCCATAAGATAAATATATAACTATTCTAACTATAAAAATATTTTCTCCTTTTGTAATCCATCCTACTCAACGAACTCTCATCGGGCTTCTTTCTGTGGAAGCCCAAAACTTGCATCTCCCAGAGGCGTAAATTTACCACTTCATCTTCGAAAAGTGTTGGCATTATCACAGTCATCTCCACTATATATAAACTGCAGAACTCTCCCTAAACCCTAATTTCTCTTTTCATAACCCTAGTACGTTGGAGCAGATCCAACAGATTGAACAGGTAAGTCTCTCTCGCCGACCTCCCTTCCATTTTCTGTTTCACCTCCTATTTGATAGAATTAATACCGCTTCATAGATACTTGGCTCTTTTCCCCGCCTTCTTTTTGAAGTTTACTAAATCCTCGGTTATTTTCTACTTATACAAACCAGTAAAGGGTGGAAAATTTGCATTTCAATTGTACTTTTTGTACCTTTACATTTTTAGTTGTAGAAAATTGTGATTTTTAGCTGATTTCATTGTCCTCCTGTGAAATCTGTCATTGTTTTTTGGGACAGAGGAAATAAGTCATATCTTATCATTTATTAATTACAATGGGTTGGCTATACAATTTTGTGATTCGGGGGTTGTATGTTGAATGTGGTTTAAATAGGTCATGGCTCCAAAGCAGCCGAATACAGGGCTATCTGTTGGGCTAAACAAAGGCCATGTTGTGACCAAGAAGGAATTAGCTCCACGCCCTTCTGACAGGAAAGGGGTAAGTGGAATTCTTTATCTTGCCTTTCCTTGTTGATTGCTTATGAAATCTGGTCGACAACTTGGGCTTGTATTGTTCCGATTTGAATCTATGTGCACATTTTGGACTTCTATATTTTTCATGGATCATATATAAGCAATTTCAGGAAATTGGGTTTTCTGGAGTAGTCATACAAACTGTGAAACAATAGATTTTTTTGTTACCGAAACGTCCTTTATTGGTGTCTGCATCCATATTAATTTTTTTTATGCTGTAATGGGCTGCACTGGACACAACTTTTTGCTTTATAGCATAGGGTTATCTATTACCTATACCTGTTTATTTTTGTCATTTCAGAAGAGCCTGATGCACATGATTTTTGTTGTCTTAGAAGAGAACACTGCCTGGGTATGTTGTTGTTGTTGTTAGAAGAGAATGATGTAATTGGGTTTTGGGTTACCAATACAATTTATTTGATTTGGGAGTTCAAATTTTCAAGTTTCTGTAAGAGTGCACACACTGTGACATTTATAACAGATGCATGTACATCTTGTACTAGAATGGGTTGATCAAATGCCGTGACAAAGATATACTTTTACCCCTTTGAGACCAAAGGGGTGAATAGCCTCATATATTCCTTAGAAATTAGGCTGTATTGTTTTGGGGCGCCTTTCTTGTACCTTCTCTTACGAAGAAATGCTTTTAGCACGATGCTTGTAATCCTACAAAGTTTGTTTTTATCTTAGTATTATTATTGTGGGAAGGAGGTTTAAATATTTTTTAGCTGGCATGAGTTTTACTATAACTGATTTGGATCTATGTGTACTATGCTTTTGCTTGCCGATTAAATATGTTTTACTTGCATCTTCTTAACACATCATAATCTCTTCCATTTCCATTTTATTTGTTTTTAGAAAACAAGCAAAAGAGTCCACTTTGTGAGGAGCCTTATCAGAGAAGTTGCTGGATTTGCTCCATATGAGAAGAGGATTACTGAGCTTCTCAAAGTTGGAAAGGACAAGCGTGCCTTGAAGGTAGCCAAGAGGAAGTTGGGTACTCACAAGAGGGCAAAGAGGAAGAGAGAAGAGATGTCTAGTGTTCTCCGTAAGATGAGGTAATGACTTTATTATTGCTTTTACTGATTCATTATATTGAGGAAAGATTGTCATCACTAGTATTCTCTCGTTGAAGAATGTTACAAGTCCTTGCCAGGTATCTGTTGTTTTATTTTTTTTATCTTTTGGACTTGTACAGGGCTACTGGAGGTGGTGAAAAGAAGAAGTGAAGCCTGTATTCACCACAATTGACGTTTGCAGGATCCAGTTAGTTAATTCACCAGCTTTTACATGCAATGTATTTTGTTTTCAAGGAAGAGGACTTGTGATCAAAAGTTTCCTGTTTATGTTTCATGAAGATTTTGGAATTAGTGATATTTTAGACGTTTTTGCAAATTGCTTGCTTTTCTTCTAGTACTTGTGTTAATTATCAGCTTTTAATCTGGAAAATGGTGTCCATGTTGACTCTTTGTGAAATACCTGGGAAAGAAAACAAACTTTCTGCAGTTCTATGCTGTTGAAATAGGTAGAGCTTTTCCAGGATAAGACAATCCAATTGGTATCTATGAAAATGTCGCTTGGACATCTTTGCTTATTTTTTGAGAAAAATTTTCCCGTATGGATGTATTTTCTGAAATCTTTTATTTTAAGAAATATTTCTTTGGATCATTTTTTAGTGCTTGGTTGAGTACAAAGTAATTAACATGATAATCATAAACGTAAGGATATGATACACGGTTAAGATTCAAGTGAGTAACCTTTAACTTCTATTGAACAACTAATTTTAGGCCTATAACTGATTAGGAAATCACAAGCCACTGCCTTTTTAACAATACCTAGTTTTGGTTGTGGCTGAAAGATCGATATTCCATCTGTCAAGTTTCTTGAAAGTTGAAACTATTCACCATCTCTAGATAATGAGTGATTATTGTGTACAAGAGCAATACAAGAATATGCAATTTTGGAACACTAGCGAATTTCTGCAATATTTTCTCAACACCTTCCTTGCAATCACCAGAAAAATTGCTTCACTCTATCGGTGAGGCCTGAGCCAATATCATCTGCTCTATGTTGCATTGCTTGTTGACGGCTGTTCATCTTAGAGATGGCATTATCCTTTAGCTCTGCCATTTCTGTGCCTGGTTTTCACTGCCCATTCCATGAGCACAGATATCAGAAAGAGTATCTTTTTCATTATTTTATGGATTGTCTCTTTTGATTTCCCTCTTACAGTGGTATCTAGCCTTGCACAATTTACCTCTCCTCAATTGACTGATTTCCAGCACGGAGCTATGTGACAGCAATATTCAAATCCTCTTGTATGTCATTGCCAACATCCACTTTGTTGATGCCTTGCCTCTCACAATGGTATCTAGCCGTCTCCAGTGTTTTTGCTTGCTTGCTAGCTCTTTTAGCTTCAACTTCATCCCAGGCTCTGGGTGCAAGATTAAAACAGAATGAGCTAAAGGTGAAATGGAATCGAAAGAGGGGGGAGGTCTTTAGCATTAGTATAAAATTGTTGAACAAATGAAAGATGACTGAAATGTTTCAACATGTAAACAAGCTAGTGCAGAATATCTGCTGTTTTAACATAAAGCCAGGGCCACTTTGCCCATTGCCAGCTATGCTTTAACAAATGCGAGCAACTTAATACTTTTGCGAAACAAATTTCGGAAAATAAATATTACACGAAGAAAATTTCGGCACTTTTCTTATCTTCCCTTCACCAGAAAGTGTATTAAAGCATAAGTGACTCATGATACATCATATTGTTGCAACTTCTCAGAAATTTAATGGTCACTAAATCGCGCAAGGGATTTACAGCTAGTAAATAGTAGATGACCAACTGGAACAAACAATGTGATTGATTAGTTTCACCTTGCCAGAACCATGAGCCATCGAGGTACAGTGAATCAATAATGCAGATTGATATCCAATTAGAGAAGAGAACTCAAGATATGAATTTCAACTATATGTTTCTTACCTAGCCATGGATAATGCTTTCCTTTCAACCTCAAGCTCATATTGTAACCGTGCAATCTCTTGGTTTTCAATTTCTGCATCTCTATGAAACTTGTCAAGTTTTTCCTTTTCATATGATATATCTATTTGTCACTCTTAAGGCTCTGAACCTGGAAAGAACTTTCAGTTCCGAATCGAGCAGCTCGTTCCTTCATCAAGATGCTCTGCTTCCTGCTCAGCTCTCAAGCTCTCCAACTCCTGCCTCACTTCTTCACTGTATCAGCCCTTTTCTTTTCCAATATCTGTTCCTTCTCAAAACTTGCATTCACATCTTTCTCAACTTGAGCTGCCAGTGAGTAATATGATGCAACGGCTTTTCCAGCAATTGACTCAGCTCCAATGCGTGAAAGTTCCTCAACGATGGTGTCAGAAGCTTCACCAGCTGCTAGAGAAATAGCGGCTTGACCTTTTGTCACAGGTTTGTATGGTTGGCAGAGTCTTGTATATCCTGTATTGATAGGTTGGCAAATAATAATACTTTTCATTTGTGATGGATAGGATGATTACATGTCAGAAATGATTGCAGTGAATAGAAATTACCAAATACAAGGGCTATTATTCCCTGTTCACCTGATGACGAGTCAGCTATCAGTGCTGGCCATACATCTGGATGAATCTTGTCAGTATCTATCCATCCAGAGACCTTCTGCTGGGACTGCACATATAGATAAGAGATTGTTGCATCTACTGATTAGTCTGTTATGTGTCAGAAACAAGGTAAAATGACATTTTTCATCAATTTGTATGCAACTTTCTGGTCAACTACTGGAAACTGTCTCTTCTCTAGGACCATCTTCCAACTGACAAGATCCTGGCGTGATAAAGGACATTATTTGGCGTCAAGCTATTTTAGCACTGACATGAAGTCAGACTATCTGGGTCAATATTTATCAGCAAATCAAATGATAAAGAGATCCAAGAATAATATAAGTAGCAATACTCATATCACATCAAATGAAGGTGCTGTTGATGAAGAGAGGGTAGAAGAAAGAGAAGTTATTTTGAGCACTATTATACCTTTCGGGAGTGAAGAAGAAGGGACTTAGGTCGGGATATGAAGATGACTTCTTGTCGCATATTGAGAGCTTGCTGGAAATTAGAGCTGCTTCAGCCAAGCCTGGAAAAAATTGTCATTCACTGACAGCAACTTCAAAGAATTTCACAAAGTAAAAGCAGAATTCTGAGAAGAAAATCAATGATTCTTAAGCTCTACCTTTGTATGGAAGGGAAGTCTTGATCATCAAAGGCAAGTTCAGTAACATCTCAATGTACATTGCAGGGTAAACCTTTGAGGCACTGGTTCTGCAGTAATAAAAAATTCAAAAGCATTCGCTATTCCTCATAGGTTACCTTGATAGAATGCTACTAGCACTCACCAACCAGTGAGCATATTCACCTCGACTACCAAGGTCTCCAGGTTGACATTAGCCTCAATAACCTAGAATTTAAAGATTCAAAACCAGTGGCTGAACTCTTTATGTGCACAATTGCAAGAACACCATGGGATCACAAAGTTTCTCATTAATGTTAGGTCACATATTTAAGTCTTCAAGAATGAAACATGAATTGAATACACTCATATCAGAACATGTTTGAATTGAGCATAGGGTTAATTCTATTGGATGGTAAGAGGTGGGAGAGGGACAGAAGTAGAACTCAGAAAAGCCTGCCGTCAGTTTTCTTTTCATTCCAGAAGCAGATAATGGCAATCTAGTTCTAGACATGCTCTGTCCAACAAGGTGCAAAGCACTAAGGCATTCCATCTTCCTGGTGATTAGACCTAGGCAGCAGTGGCAGTGCCTCTAAACAGTGATAATGATGTAGTCGTCCAACAGGCCAACACTTACAGTAGCAAACAGAAATCTATCCTCCATATCTAAAGCTCTACATCAAACATATTGAATCATTTTATGGTTTCATCTCAGTACAAGATGGTTGTGCCAAGTGACCATGGTCTACTTCCCACCAATTGCAAATATCGTTTTCCCTTTGAAAACAAAAACTTTTTTTTTCCCTTCAAATTTTAAAATGAAACAAGGGCCAAATGCAGCGTGGAGGCATTTGGCCATGAAGTTTCTCCACTTTTTTCAAGAGTTCAACTATGAAACATGTTTGGCAGTCAAGCTGAATTCCAGAATTTTCAACAAAAAATGTTTTCATTTTTTTCACTCCAAATTACTCGCAAAAAGTCAAAACCATCTCCAATTTTTATTTGTGGCCAAACACTAACTCCAATTTTCCAAAATAAGTTTTCACTTGGAAAACAAAATCTCCCTCACAATCAAAAATGGTGAAACGCCCAGTATGAGGCAGTAAATTAAAGCACATTCCTTTATTTACTTTAGCAAAAATAGACAAACTGTACAAGTAGCTTCGAGTAAACAACAAAATAAGGAGTGTTAATATAGAATTCGATTGATTGCAAGGATGGTAAAGAAAGGACATCAAATATAGACTTAGATGTGGCTTCACTTGCAGTTAATACATCACCAACAACTGTTTCATCGTTCAGAGGATGTGTGACCAACATCTGTATCTTCACTAATCTTACTTTTCAATAGTGGAAAGATCCTTTTTTGTACCTTGTTCCATTTGACTCTTCTCTAAAGTCTAAAAATTTCGCATCTTCAACTGATTATCAGCAGCTATTGACATTTCTTGTCCTACAGTTAATGGATCCATCTGCTGTTTCACTCCTGTGTACATGCACTTGTAAATCATAAATCAAAACTAGCTAGCAGCATTCATGTTGGGTTAAATAGAGTTTTGATGATGGACAAAGGACAATAAAACATGCTAACTTATCACGTTCTTCACTGCACTATCTCAGAGAGGAAAAGACACGATACCACAAGAAGCGGAATGGATAAAGCTCTTGGAGATAAGGTCGAAAGCACAAAAATAGGAAGATGGTTCAGCAATCACAAGTGAATAAAAGAGTTGGTATGAAGGAGTTTCATGAGGTGAAGAACTCCAATAGAACAAGAAGCAGGAAAAGAGCAGTTTGAGCTGATGAAGAAGTCTTGTGCAATGTGATATCTAAGGAGTCTAACGGCAAGTAGATCTCTGGTAGATAACAATAAAAAGAGCTAAGAAGACTCAGAACATAATAAAGACGGAAACAAAAAGAGTCAGTGCAGTTAAGAGTCTTAAGGAAACATTTAGGTTGTTTGGTTCTTTATTGAAGTCAACATTTAGGAAATTGTTTATCTCTTTCGTGTTGAGTTTAAAATGTTTTTCTTCTCAGTAAACTAAAAACTGAGAGTAAGTGTAGTCTTCAAGTTGGGGGCAACTCGAAGATGTGGGAAAATTAAGCCTAGGGAGGTTTGTGTCGTTAGGAAGTCCTTGAAGTTTTGTTGTGTCTTAAATTACTAGGTTCTTATAATCTTTTGTTGAGGCTCATACTGATTTAGTAAAGTTGGCAAAAATTCCTGTAGAGGTACAAGTCATGGTTTTTCACCTTTTGTGAGCTGGGTGTTTCCACATAAAAATTCTGTGTTCTCGTTTATTTCTACTTTACAGAAACACGTCTGCGAAATTGGTTCTTTGATTAGACAAATCCATAGGTTGTGCAAATCCAACAATACAAGAAAAAGTTGATGAGATTATAAGGTCAGTTAGTTTGTTTAAGTGTGTTATCGAGTCACATTAGGCAATTAGTGTGTGTATATACAACACTTGTAATGAGTTATGATCAATGTACATCTCACGCTTAGTTGTGGAGCCAACATTTTCGTTTCAACAATTGATATATATCAAAATATCTATATTTAACCTATATATTTAAAAAAAAATTCCGACAAAGGGTGTTCGTCTATCCGCCACTGCTCACGCTTCTAGTGTTGTGTTCCTCTAAGCTCGTTACATACCAATTGGTTAGAGATTTTTCATTTCATTAATTCCAATTTGTATGCTCCTGTATTTTAGTGAATTGAGGCAGCCACGTGAGTTAAAACAAGTGGCTATGAAATGTTGTTAGAAGAGGTAGTTATCACTAACTCTTGGACATAATCTATCTACATATGGTCAATGTCTTTCATTGTAATGGAATCAATTTTTCTATTCAATAAATGAAAATCCCTCTTCTCTTCTTTCTTTCTTTGAAAGGAATCGATTGCAGTTGTTCAAGGGCAATTCAAGTCTTTGTCCTTTAGGTTAACTCATCTTAATTCAGCTTGCATCATTGGTATTAGAGCAATGATACGCTCTGACCTACAACAATGGGTGACCACAACATCCGTACCCAAGAATTACGATGGGAGTAGTTGTATTATTTTACTGAGTTGCATGTCTAAATTAATGAATTATAAAGTATTGTTTACATTGTTTAAACTTGCATGTCATATTGATGTTGAGTTGAGCTGATTCTTTCTTTGAATGCCTTAAATGCATGTTGTTCTACTCAACCTACATTTCACCTATTGACGTCATTTGACGCTGCATCTTTTCATGATGCAAATACAGGCGTAAGGGATGTTCAATACACGATTCATTGAAGAATTAGAGCACTCTACAGAGTTT
The DNA here is from genome assembly GCA_029948455.1 of Solanum rostratum. Lineage (NCBI taxonomy): Eukaryota > Viridiplantae > Streptophyta > Magnoliopsida > Solanales > Solanaceae > Solanum > Solanum rostratum. The sequence continues at coordinate 52,458,404 of CM057050.1, read as the reverse complement.
GGTGAGTCCTTCGAGCATTCACAAGATTATCTTTCATTTTAGTTGTGTCTTCTTTTTCCTAGTTGAGGAAGCCTTGGGGTTGTCTTGGCACCTTCATAGTTAGTAGAGGTTTCATAGACAGAGTCAAATTGATGTACTTAGAGACTATTTTGAAAATCAACTTTATTGATATAGAGCTAATTATTTGAATTACTGGTTTATTGATTGTGACATCTCTGAGCCCACATGAACATTTCTTTGATTCTATAGACTTTTCACTAATTGATCATGTGATGAGATCAAGTGGTTCGCTTGGGAGCCATAACAATTTTTGAGTAGTGGCCACACTTAGGTATCCTCTTATTCTCTATTATCTATATAGATAAACACATTTTGATTCTCGTTGATAAAATATTTTCTAAATTATAATTTAAAATTTATTTACTACATAAATAGATAATTTTTTAAACAAACTGTTATGAAATATCTTTATTTTTAGTCATTGTTTTTGGAATACTTGTATTAAAATATGTTTATAAGACTGCTAAAATTAATAAAATTATTATTTTTATTATGTTCATTTGTTTCACTATAGAACGATATTAGTTTATGCTCAAGCAATTTTTTTTCTTTTTTCTTTTTGGATGAATTAATATAGTAAATTTGTTATATGGATTATAAATATAAAATATTATGATTTTAAAGAAGTATATATGAGATAAAAGATATGCAAAAATAGAGCGGACATTTAAAAAGATTAATTAGTACGAAAAAGTGAGGTGGGAGGGAGAGGTTCAATTTTAAAGCAAAGTCCGGGTTTGTAAATAATATTCGCCTTTATAAAATTGTATAAAGAATTAAAATAATTTTAATAGTCTTCATCACTTATTGAATTTTTATGTTTATCAGTAAAAAATCTGAATTACACGTCCAAGAAAGACTTCATCTTCAAAGATTTCGTTATACATGACCCAAACTGACCCTCAGATTAGAAAAGCTAAATATACTATTTAGAAAAAATACATCTCATTAAAAAAAAGTACTATATATACTCTTACTTTCCAATAAATTATGCATATTTTTTTTAATATACTTATATTTACTAAATTAAAAAAGAACACTTAAAATTGTTTTTTTAATTTAAAAAAAATATCACGTAATGTCAGAAGATTATCTCATTAATTTATTTTTGGAATTATTACCTAATTAAGCAAACTTAAGACTAATAATATCATTTATTATCTACATTTCAATTTTATTACATTAATAGCATACCCGTTATTTTTTTTTGCTATAAAAGATGTGGTCCCCACCAGCCCAATGTATAAAATCTAATTCCTTTTCCCTCCTTCATTAGACTCCATTATACACATGATTCCATTCCATCTTCCATAACCGCCTCCCCAATTTACGCCATTTTCACACCCTTAAATCTCTCAAAATCTTAACAAATCAAGTCAAGATCAGTTTAACTAAGGTAATATTTCAGTTTATTTTCAAAATGCATACTTGAAATTTCAAGTTTTATTTTTTTTGGCGCTTTTTTATTTTTGCTCACCCTGTTCAAATTTTCCCCAAATTTTTTACTTTTTAGCCGGAATTTTCAACTCATCTTCCATACAATATGGTGAAGGAGTCTTCATCAAAAAGGATTACGAGAGGTATGCATTGTGCATGTTAAAAAAATGGAAGCATACAGTTTCTATATTTCCAAACATTTTCATTTTTGTTATATATGCATGTAATGTTCATTTTTCCCAAGTTGTAGATTTCACAATATCTATGTCTTGTTTTCATATTTTTATACAAAAAAAAATATATATTTGACAGATCTGATAATGTATTTATATAAACATGGGTGTATAAGGGTAGATTTATAAAAAAATAAAGATTATTTAGCATTTATACAGTTATGGAATGTATGCCAATTGCAACTGTGTATATATAAATACAGTACATTGAAAATTTTGGGTAATGTTTATACAACCACGAAATCCCCCATCTCAATATAATGTACATTTCCATGGAATCCATCATTTAGCCCTCCTTATACATTATATAAATTATTACGGAGGAAAACTTATACAAACCTGGTCCATGCAACTTTAAAAAAAACATAAATGTTCAAGTGTATAAATTTATTACAAGTAAGCACACATGTATAAGTTCATGAAAATTTTATACACTTAATGACATACATGCATAAATTGATCTGTATAACTTTAAAAAAAAAACACAAATGTTCAAGTGTATAAATTTATTACAAGTAAGCACACATGTATAAGTTCATGAAAATTTTATACACTTAATGACATACATGTATAAATTGATCTATATATTTATGTGTAATTATACAGTGAGCAACATTGTATAAATTATACTAGTTTTTATATAAATTGAAAACTCACCAGTAACTTCCTTCCAAAAAACCCAGGAAAAAAAAAATTACGTTGGCAATTTTTTCTGATAGAAAGGAAATTTTTTTTTTTATTTAGAGTAGAAATATCATCTTATTTTAAGAAGAAGTGTTCAATTAGGAAAAGGATTTTAATTTGTTATTATACTTCCTTAATTAAGTTGGCAATTTTTTCTGATAGAAAGGAAATTTTTTTTTTATTAGTGTAGAAATATCATCTTATTTTAAGAAGAAGTGTTCAATTAGGAAAAGGATTTTAATTTGTTATTATACTTCCTTTATATATGCAACCGTTTCCTATAATAAGTACCTAAAAAAACGCCTAATTAATTAACAAAAATTTGACACTTCTGATTTATACATTACCCTGAAATCCGATTTATACATTAAATTTGCTATAGCCATAGTTATAAAAAGTAATTTCATAAACATGGCTATTTTAAGATTTTTAAGATTTTTAAGTTTGCCATTTATGAAAAATCCCCTTAATTTTTTATTCTTCCAGGCCTGTCTCAAACCCGGCCCAATTGTAAAAAACTCATTTTCTCCCTCACTTAGCCGTACACTGGGTTTGGATCAGATTTGAATAAAGGAAGGACTCATTTTTTTTTTTTTAGCTGAAATAGGGTGTATAAAAACTGAGTGAGGTAATTTTTTTAAGAATGAGGTGATAGTTTTGAAATTAAAAAGACGATTTGAGATTATTTATTTCTGTTAACTAAAAGAGCAAATATTCATCATTCATAAAATTATGAGAATATATATTAATGAAAGTATATATGCATCACTATGAATGAAGACTATATCAATTCTTATACTTACCCGTTTGCTCTTTACCGCTGAATTTTGAAATGCGGGCCAAGGCCAACCTTATAAGTACTTGTTTATTGATTTTGACAGAGCTTTATAAAGGGAGGGAAGTTTTCTTAAAATAGAATGGTGCATCCTTTCATAGTAAATATATCATTCAACTTAGGAAAGAGCTAGAAGACAACATGCATAAATAAGAGAGAGGGAAAAGGAAAATAGCTACACCCAAGTATTTCTCTTTGTTATCAACTATTATTGCTACTTTCTGCTGGTTATGATTTTGGCATTGTTATTTGCTTTTCCTCTTAAATTTAGAATAGTTTATGATTTGTTTATTTATGAACAAAAGAATAAAATTATTGAGATTAAAAGTTGAATAGCGATGAGTTGAGTTTAAGCTGCTTCGTCGATCAGCTTATAACTGATGCCCGACACATTAAAACTTGAACATAATATGGTGACACACAAACATTCTCCTTTTGTTGTTTCTTTCTTTACAAAAATATCCTACTTTTCTTTTTGTCTATTTCAAAGAGCTTTTTGACAACATTTAATTTCATCTTTCCACGTAACATATTTAAAACCATAAGATTAAAAAGTATTTTAACCGTGCATATGGTGGTTGCCATAACCAAAAAATAGGCAGGAACTCAACTAACTAGACAGTACAAAGGCTTCTTGATAAGTCAGAAATAAAATAGCCTGTTGGTGAGATGTTCCTAAAATTGTCATTTTAGAAATCATGGAATAGCATGAGAGAATCATCAAGATTCATTAGGGAAGATTCCAGAGTAATGCAAACTTTTTTTAGGCGCATGAATTTTTCGCCCACTTCTCCAACCAGCTTATCTTTGGGAATCTGAAGAATCTGGCACAAGTAACACTAAAGACATTAGTACATGTGGATCCATTAATCATCAATGAAGAGCAAAGGTAAATAACAACTATTGAATTTTTAAGTTCGTTATCATAAACTGAAGGGGAAGGTAAATGCACAACATAAACAGAGTAGATTGACTAGGTTGATTTTAGCTGTTGTTCCTTTGAGAATAAATTTTTTTCCGCAAGTATTTGCTTCCGATACACTAATCTTGACTCTTCTTGTATGTGTGTGCGGTCTGAGGCTATCGAAATACACTAACTCATGAGGCTGACAAGCGATTACATGCTACCTTATGCACTGAATCTACTATCTATATCTGATTCTAGGGGTTCTGGGTAGTTGGTATATATATGTATCATGTGGTTGTGGTTGTCTATATTTGTTCTAGGTATATCTATGATATGGTTGTGGTTGTCTAAATGGGAGAGATATGAAGACCTGTGGCAGTTCAAGGACAAGGTGCGGGAATTCTTGCAGCAGCAACAGTGCACCGCGGTCGTCGCCACATCAGGTGGGGGAGAGTGTCAGGACCCGCCACTATTTTTGCACGGAGGAGAAGAATCTGGAGCCTTCGGATAGTTTACGAAAGACTCTAGATCCGTGTAAGATTATTCTTGTAGTATGTAGTTTTCTCTAGAATTGTATAGAAATGTGTGGAGAATTTAAGAGAATGAACTATTGTTAAATATAGGAGAACTTGTCATGTAAATATTATTTACACTTTGGCCCCTTAGGAGTAGTATAAATAGAGGGGGCCTTTCGCATTGCCAAACCATCCAGAAAAGCAAGTTGTAAAACATTCCTCCAAGAAATACAAGCCTTCTTTCCAAAAGCTCTCTCTATAGTTTTCTTATCTAGCGTTCCCTTAACGATCTTAGTTGAAAGGGCTTACTAGTATTTGCAAGATCGTGAAAGAGTCGTGAGCAAATCAACTAGTGCCGCACGAGAGTCTTAGCAAAAGTTCTAAGTCCGTGACAACATGGTATCAGAGCAAGTTTCACTAAAGGGATCATGGCAAGCGGAGGAAACTTTGACGCCGTCAATGCCACCAACGTCAAGACAGATGTTGGCAAGAAGTCACGAAAAGGGAAGAAGAACTCCAAGAAGGACGAGATGTTGTTCGAGCCAACATCGAGCGTGTCATTACCACCCACTCACTCTCGACCACAGAGGTGAGTGACGATAAGCGTGGCGAGGAGCACGTAAACGTCACACCTAGTATGGAGTGGGTTACAAGAGTAGAGGCTGCCCATCAAGCGGAGGAATTCTTCGACAAACGCTTGAACGAGTTCGACAACAAGTTCAAGACCTTGGAGGAGTTCACCCTTGATGAAAATGACAGCATCCGTAAAGACTTGCACGGGCATAAGGAACTGAGGTCGAGGCGAAAGAAGCATTCACTTCCTTGGAGTGCCAGGTCGCCACCTTGGAAGGCAGGTTCATGGACATGCTGGAGGCCATGAATGCTAGGGTGAAGGCGCTCGAGGAGGTCATTGAGGAGAGATATGCTACACCGGCCGTTGAAAGAGAGGCTAGGATTGAGGCTCCCAAGCCACCTGTCTTTAAAGGCGCCTGGGACGCGCAGGAGGTGGAAAACTTCTTGTGGCACTTGGAGAACTACTTCAAGTGCAACAAAGTGAAGAGCGATGAAACGAAGATTAACATGGTCGTACTATACTTTATAGAGATGGCCATGTTATGGTGGAAGCGCAAGGAGGCCGAAATAGGGAAGGGGCTATGCACGATAGGCACGTGGGAGCAGTTCAAGACTGAGATCAAGAAGGCCTTCTTCCCAAACAACATTGTCTATGAGGCCAAGCGTAAGTTCAAGGAATTGAAGCAAACTGGCAGCATACGGGCATACATAAAGAAGTTCATAACCCTCACCCTTCAGATTCCCAACCTTGCAGAGGAGGGGATGATGTTTCACTTCATGGACGACTTGCAGAACTGGGCAAGGATGGAGGTGGAACGGAGATAGGTATCCACCATAGACGAAGCCATCACTCAAGCCGAGGCCTTGACGAACTTCAAGCACGATAAAGGCAAGGTTAAGGAGTCGAAAGGTAGCCATGCCAAAGGTGGGGGAGATCGCAGCAAGGGCAAAGAGCAACATCCACCTAGAAGCCAAGATTGGGCTGACAGCAAGAGGTCCGGATGTCAGGGATACACTGAGAAGAAGGAGCAGTCGTCCAAGGGAAGCGACTGCTATATTTGTGGAGGCCCACACGGTTACGCTAGGTGTCCCCAAATGAAGATTCTTGGAGCCATCCTGCGTGAGCATAAGGAGGAGTCACAGGACCAAGGGCAGAGTTCGGGCACTACCCAGGTGGGCATGATCGGCTTTTTTTGAATTTTTATTATGCAAATTTTCTGCAAATTATATTTTGAAGTTGACTATCTAGAACCCTCTTAAGCTTAATAAACTATTGACACATTCAATCAATAATTTTAACCTTTTTGTTGCACCATCCTTCTAAAAAACAAATAGCCAAATATGTATGTGGTTGTAAATTTTTATTAATTATCTAGATGCTTTCACTCTATCTCGACAAGCATGTTTACATGACAGAAAAGATGACTAATGATTTCCCTCATCTGGAATAATATGCTCCATCTACCAAATCTCAAACATAAATCAAACAGATAACTTCATATTCTCTTTTTTGTTTAATCTTCCGTCATGATTGAAGGGAAACAAGAAATAACAAGTTCTTTTCTAGAATATCCTTCTTGATGCACGCACGACCATGATTTACTATTGTGTTTGAGAACTTAATCTGCCAGCAACAGGAAAAAGTGAAAGAACCACCACTATGTTTAAAGTAACACAGAAGATAACTTATTCACACTCAAACTGCCACTCAAAGTAAGTGGTTTATGTCTCAAAGTAGAACTAGAAAGACTATTTTGATCCCTTTGAACTCCTTTTTGGTTCGTGCCAATCTGTAGGCTGACCAATTCATAGCAAATTGATGTCTGTCTTAGATATACAAACGGAGAACCTTGTTCTCACTCAATCACCTTTCATTAGAAGATACCGGACCTAAAATGAAGATGAATGCAAATGCATAGGGTTTCCGCAATCAAAAGATAACTAATTATTTGGTTCAGTAATAAAGACACATCTACTGACCAACACTTGCAAAGTTAATGATGATAGAAGATGAACACAAAACAACAATAAACAAGCAGTAGACACACAGGAAAAAAATTGATAATAGAGATCTGTAAACAAACCTCTTTCTCCTGTTCTTTTTCATGTGCTATTCTCAATCTCAAATTAAGGGCAGCATGGTACATTTCATCTAGAACATGTTCCCAGAGAGACCGCTTATTAGTTTTCCACAGAATGAATTCTGATTGCTTTGCTGCACGTGCAACAACTTTCTGCATAGAATGGGGAACATCATTAGTATGTACTACAAAATTTGTTCAATACAATTTTTATATCTACTATGAGTGTGTAAGCATGTGCGGGTACATGCGTATATGTGTACATATGTACAAAGATGAGAAGAAAAACGCTTTCTTCAATGCAAGCCACAGTTGGGAAACAAAACAATTTGGAGCTTATCACCTTACTTTGTATTTTGTCCTGATTGACATATGTCCTGCAGGCCTATTAGGGCGTTTCAAACACCACTATTAGAGCATTTCAAATGCCATCAACCTTCCATATCTAGACGGGAAAGCATATTAAAGATTGACCATCTGCTTAGATCAAAAAGCTTCATAGATTTGACATTTATCTGATGTAGCACTCCTCCATCATAAAGGACAAGGAGGAGAAATTCATAGTTGCATAAATAGACATTTATGCGATCTTATGCACTTATTGTATCCTATGGTGACAGTCAATTGTGAGATTTATCAGCAGTCTGAAACTTCATTATTGTCCACATTACTTTCAGTTTCACTGTGGATGGAGACTTCAAAAGATGGTGAGAGAATTGCTGCTGAACAGCTTTCTGCGGTTTTTTATTTTTTTGAACAATTTGAATTCCACTTCATTTTTATTTTAAATAGAGTAGTAATCTGCTCATAGAAAGACACTCAGCAGGAGGAAACAAGCATTCTCTAGTCTAATGGTTGCCTATGCAGGTGCTAGTTTGTGGCAATATAAGAGTAGTTTATGGCCGATCTTACGACAAAACATACAGGTGGAGATTGTAAACAGGAGCAAAACTAGATTCCCACACATGTATCAGGCTGGAGAAGAGAACTGATGGAAAATGTTCCCCATTTATATAGTATTTTTATAAACAAACCAAAGAAAAAAAACCCAACTCTGTACTACTGCAGAATGTAATTCAGAAGCAGCCTAGCAACCAAACTTCAGAAGAAACTTCAATGAGAGGGAAGTGCAACATGCCTGTCAACTTCTCAATCTTCTAGGACCTATAACCTTGGATGAAAGCTGAGTGGATTCAGATATGGAGGGCCAGTAGATATGAGAAATATTCTGTTAAAAGCTGCCACAAACTTCTTCAACAACAAACTGGCCAGTGGGAGGTATCATGGCCTTTGAAGATGCTTTGGAGGATCAACACATACAAAAGCTGCTGGTTTTGGGAGGATTGCAGCCTTAAACAGATGTCTTACTCCGGATATGCTCCAAAGAAGAGGATATATCTTATGCAGCAGGGTATTTTTCTCTAAGAAATTCTGGGATCTGTACACCATTTATTCGTCCACAAACTGGACAGATATGGGATCTCTTCCTAACTATCTATAGTGTGAAATAGGTCATGCCTAATGGTATTAAAAGTCTGTTGAAAAGTGGCAAGAGTCAACAGATAATCAAAGGTAGATGATATGGACAACCATTCCTCTATGAAATAAATAAGACGCTTTGAAGATCAGAGGCTCTACATTCCAATGTTAAAAAAAATAGATGCTTGCAAAATTTGTAATTTTGGTGAAAGGGTAGTGTAGTTGAAGACCTTGTTCAGTTTTTGGATTTCATGGATACGCAGGAGTTCAATATGTAACTGCTATCCTATGTTGGTACTTTTCTGAAGTTTCTTGATAAAAGTTACTTTACCTGATAAATAAAGTACTGGTACTTTACGCATTCTCCTTCTGTACTTCTGATGAATCAGGATGATCTTCATACTTGATTCTTGAGATTTTACGCTTGAACAGGATCACATGTTCAGAATCAGTGGTAAATTTTCCCATTGTGGAGCTTGACGATTCACTCACATTGTTTACGCGGGTAATTGTGTTGAGTCAGAAAGTTCATGGTGTCCCAAGTCCCAGCCAAATCTTGAGCTAAAATTTTAGTCCCCCAATTTTCAGTATGGATCTCGACTTTGAAGCAGAAAGTAATGTAACAAAGTAGTGCACAGTATCTGGAACTTCCAGAGGATATTTTCATTTAACGTAAAGATCTATTGATTTCAAATTACTCAATGAATTTCAGGGTATGCCCCAAGTGTCCAGTAATTTACCATGGAATAGATCAGAGTGGGTCATGTTACTATTTAGCAAGAGAGAACATAGTTTATAGCATGTATCCGAACAAACATACTCTCCCTTCATATTAGTTTTAGCTATCCTCAGATACAGAAGCAAAGCCAAATGTCTTTTTGCTGCTTCCATAACACTGGCATGAGAGCAAGACATCCACAGAATAGTTTCGATGCAATCAAATCAAGACATATTTTTCTACTACTACAGAAGACTGAAACATATTACCTTCATCTCTAAGTAGTCATCTTTCCACAGCTTAAACAGAATCTTGACTGCGTCTTTCTTTTCAACAAATGTGGTATCTGAAATCTGAAAAATTACAGCACAGTAAGACTGCTATCATCTCATTTTTCAACAAATCGTAGCACCCCAAAAACAAAAACCTCTCTCACCTAAATATTCCAGAAAACTTTCACACACTAGTGCACTTCAACACTATTATCATGTAATGATGTATGTGTACTTTCTCAGGAGCCTCTACAATGTGGGCAAGAATATCAATGGAACTATGGAACAAGTGATGTATACTCTAATCTGTTCTATTTTTACCTATACAATTGATATATCCTCTAATCTGTTCTATTTCACCTATTTTCTTAGTACTTTCAACAATTACAACATACCCTATGAAGTCTCATAAGTGAGGTCTGAGGATGGTAGAATATACGTAGACCTTACCATTACCTGGTTGTCTTCGAAGGGCTCTCAGTTCAAGTGCGACAAATTCTAGTATAAAGGAGGAGACAATGGAGAGAATATAGCAAATAACAAGGAACAGTGCAGAAGTAACTAAACAACAATTAAATCATTTGATAAACACCATAAACAACAATGGTACATATAAAACAGAACTACAATAATACAACTAGCACCATCGCGTACACCAGTTATCCTAAGCAAGACAACACTACACTACTTACTACCCTTCCACCCTAATAGAGTCCTCCACACCCTCCTACCTAAGATCATGTCCTCAATAACCTAAAGTTGCATCATATCCTGTCTTATCACCTCTCTCCAATACTTCTTGGGCCTACCTCTATCTCTTCTCGTGCCCTTTGTAATCTCGCACCTCCTCACTAGTGTGTCTCTTCGCATGTCCAAACCATCTCAGTCTCACTTCCATAATTTTGTCCACAATAGAAACACACCCACCTTATTCCAGATATCCTCATTTTAATCTTATCACTCCTGGTATGACCACATATCCTACTCAACATTCTCATCTCTACAACGTGCACTTTCTGAGCATGGGAATTCTTGACTGACCAATATTCAGACCCATACAACAATGTCAGTCTAACCACCGCCCTATAATACTTACCTTTGAGTTTCAATATACCTTTTAATCACACAAGACTCCAAAGGCAACCCTCACTTCATCCAGGCCGCACCAATACATTGTGTGATATCATCGTCGATGTATCAGATGCCTTAGATTATAACCCAAGATACTTGAACCTATCTCTCTTGGAGATATTTGGGTGTCAAGCCTCACCTCCATGCAAGCCTCACTTCCATGCCTACCTCATCCATCACATCATTTAAATTGCACTCCACATATTTTGTCTTAGTCTTGCTAAACCAAAATCCTTTAGCTTCCAAAGCTTGTCTCCATACCTGTAACTTAGTATTCATTCCATTGCACATCTCATCAATCAATACTATGTCATTTGCAAATAACAAATACCATGGCATCTTATCTTGAATGTCTCGCGTCAATAAATTCATGAACAAGGCCAATAGAAACGGACTAAGAGTTGACCCATGGTGTAACCCCATCTCCACAAGTGCTCGAGTCTCCTCCCACTATTCTAGCTGTGTTTTAGTTCCTTCGTATATGTCTTTTATTGCCCTAATGTAGGCCATTGGTCCACCTCTTGCGTCCAGACAAGACTCCCTCGAAACTTTATCCTAGGCTTTCTCAAGGTCAATAAACACCATATGTAAGTCCCAATATTTACTTAATACCTCATCTATCATATTATTTTTTTCTTAGCTTCTGTTTTGTGAAACACTTTTTCAACATTTGGGGACTAAATATATTAAGATTTACATTTGCCAGAGTAAATTACAATTTAGAGAACCAAGGAGATATACACTCCTTCCTTCACCAAGAAATGCATATTCTTGGTGAAGTTAGCTTGGCATTTTGATAATGCATGAAACTATTTAATAAAAATAGGAGGATATCTGAAATGATGGTCCATCAATTAGGACGTGAAGAATAAAACAAAAAAGGCTTTTCTTTGCTTGAGTTTCAAATTTTCTTTTGATAGCAAATACATAACCAGTTTCAGAGAGAAAACAGAGCTATCTATGCTTTGATGATTACATTAAATCACTTTTCATCCCTCAACTACATTAACTGGATTTAATAATAGATCTCTTATGGACTATAAAAAAAGAGGGAGGACAGCCCATGATAAACAAAATCTGTCACGTACAAAACAGTCTCATAGCCATCTATTTATTTAATTCTCTCATAATGGTGGTGGTTGGACCAGCTTCTGGGCAACTCAACTATTTCATTCCATACTTTTGTCCGCCAGTAAAGGCACCAGGTAATTTTGTCAACAAAGGCTTAGGTCGATGAGGGAAAATAACCTTGCACGTTTTTTTGTCTCTACTGTGATTTGAACCTTAGTTTTCACTCACTTTATTGATTGATAGGCTACACCCTTGGGTGCCGCCATTGCCATTTATGCAGGAAACAATTTGTAGAAATCTAGTATGCCTTCAAATTAAGTATCTTTAAAATTAACATGCAATTCAATAAAGATACAATACCTTATCCGTTTCGACAAGACGATCAGCTTTCGACAATAATCTGAACATCCTGTAGGCCTCCCTCCCATATCTTTTTAAGACAATGGATTCCACCTGCAAGTTACCATGTAGAGATGAAATAATTCAATCTAGAACATTTAAAAGGTCATCGCTTTCCTATAAGTTTGCAATCAACCTCTTCAATGCGAGCCTGTTCAATAATGTTCTTCAAATCTGTACACACATAACTGACAGTAAGTCATACTGGGAAATCAAAAACTTGGCTCCGCAAGGATTTGAATTTTTCTTAAGATTATATTACAAATGAAAAAATCATGTGCTGATAGATATACATACCTACACTATAAGTTTCATCTATTTCCAGCAATGGAGCTTCGCATCCTAATTCAGCAAGGGAAGCTCTGATACGTTCCAGGTCCATACCAAGACCACCTTCCCTCTTTATCACCTCATCATAAATAGCATTTATGGACTGAGGAACTGCAAATAATGAATATAATAACAAAGGCATCAAGAAAAAGAGAAAAAAAAAGAGCCTAGAAATTCCAAAACAATGCTAACACTACAATGAAAAAACTTAACATGAATCTGACATTCATAAACACAAAATGCTCCATTTCCCCAGAAACAAACCAAATGGAAGTTTTTGGTACAATTTCCAAAGCAAGTACAAAAATGTAAAAACAATTTTACTGCAGGCAACGACTCGTTAATTACTCAAACCAGAGACCTTAACTTGAAAAAAATTTAACTAAAGAAAAGTAAAGCAAGCATGCCACTGTTATGCATGTCTCTAGAAAGGAGCATAAGGCTCAGGCTTCACGCTAGAAAGTCATCCATATATGACTGTGCATGATTCAAGATGAATGTACCTTCACCTCAAGGTGCTAAAAGCCTCAAAGGCAAGGCTGGAGATTAATGTAGGTGGGGTCATTTGTTATGAAGAAAGATCGGTGGACTTTGTAAATGTTAAAATATCAAGTCTATTTATGTCATGAAGCTGGCTATACCTCATCTGAGACATACACTTCATTTGTTATCATGAACCTGCCCCTAGTGGTGACATGAGCATTATCATCCACTTTTTTTTTTTTGGAACAAATGCAAATTTTCGTTTCTATTTATCCGTTAACAGTATCAGCAAGAGGTCACAATCAAGTTTAATATTTATTGACTAGTAAATGAAATCTGCACTGACCTGAGTTATCAATTCTCAATTTAGATTCAGAATGTCTACTCAGCTCCAGGGTCGCGGCAAGAACAATGGCAGCATCATTGTTGACACGTACTTTCACATTTGCAACACAAGCCTACAATGCACACAATTTATATAGCTGTGATTTCATAGCCCAATACTGTTGTAGATTCTCCGGAGATTTTAAATTCTAAGAAAAAGTCAGCCGAGACAAAGTTGTCTGAACCATTTCTATTGTGGTAGTAAAGGTTTCTGTTTTTTGCTAAACAACATAGCAAGTTAAGGAGACACTTTCTCAGTGAAGGCAACAATCAGGGCCACAACTCTGACCTCATCAAGTGGGAGAAGGTGACTCAACCAAATTATCAAGGAAGTCTTGGAATCAAGGATCTTGCAGCTCATAACAAAGGCATGATGGTGTAGTGGCGGAAATTCAACTTGGAGGATGCAGGGTTAGAAACTAGAAAGATATCGTCATAGCAAAACATGGAGTGTTGAATCAATGGTACACAAAGGCTTCTAGTCTCCCTCATGGAGAGGGTCTCTAGAAGGGTAGTACAAAATTATGGACACCTTTGTTCAACAGACTCATTTTGAGGTAGGCAATGACTCACTCTTAAGATTCTGGAATGTAAAATGGCTTGGAAGTACCACTATTCAGGATGACTTTCCAAATTGTGCACATCTCTCAAGATCCCAACTCTGTAATTGATGTTAACAGAGAAGGGAACAATTGGGATCTGACATTCAGAAGAAACATGTAGGATTGGGAAGTGAATAAGTTGTTAGACCTTTTTGCAAGACCTCAGCAGCGTCACATCAATCACCAGGCAGTTTACAAGCTCAAATGCGAGAATCACAGTAGGGGAATCTACACAGTAAGGAAGGTTACCATCAGTTGTACTCTAGAAACCACTTGATAAACAATTGACCCTGGAAGCTCATCTGGAGGTCCAAACTGCCTCCTAAGGGTATAGGTTTCAGTTCGACAACTTTATATGAGGCTTGTCTTCAGCTCCCAAGCAGATGCTATGTGTGCAAAATGGAGGCTGAAACTAACAGGCTTCTATTCCTTCACTGTGAGGTAGCCTCAGATATCTGGAACATGTTTTTTTCCCTCTTTGGTCTCAAACGGACCACATCCCTCTCAGTTAAGGAAGCTTATGAGAGTTGGAGCCTATAAAGAGCTCACAAAGCCATCAAGAAGATCTGGACATTGGTACCCACTTGTATATTTTGGTGTCTCTGGTTAGAAAGGAACGGGAAATGTTCAGATGGGGAGCCTTAACTCCTTCAGGTCTTCAGAAGATAAGGTGTATTGCCAATTTGTTTAGCTGGTCAAATTTGCTTCCTGTTGTTAATGCAGCACATCTTTTGGATTTTATTAGCTAAGAACTAGTCCTGACTTAGTTTCTTTTTGTACCGCGAGATAGTCATTTTTTGTAAGTTCAAACGCCATATCTTGTAATTTTTACGTCGTCTTGATGCCTTTATTAATACCACTTACTTCATCAAATAAAAAAGTTGAGAGACCGACCTTGTGTCTTAAGCGGCGGATGAATTCTTCAAAATTGGCACGCCAAAGTACAGTCTTTTCATCTGTAGCCAGCAGTTCTGTGTTTGACTCCAAATTATCTTGCTTTCGCTAAAATCAGAACACAATAGATCAGCCAACTTTCAAAATTGTTCATCTTCAATGAAAAGGTCAAACCAACCTTTGTGCCACATGTCACATCAGTAGTCTTTTTGTCAGTTTTTTCCACAGAATCATTCCAGTTATCCTCAACTAAGAATCTCATGGATTCCATTGGAGCAGCTGCTATTAAGGCTTGTTGTTCCAGGGTTTGTGCTTGAATCTGTTTTCATTGGTAAATGATAAATTCAAGAACATGAACAATGAAATACCAACTTAAAAAACTTTCTGCACTATATTTACTTATCAGGAATATAGTTATAGAACAGGGATGCTTATGCTCTCATCCACCTTCCTCACCCCAAATAACCTATAAGTAGCACTACTCTTCTTGTTAGCAGATGAGGTAGCATCTCTTTGTTGATTTGAGAGAACATCACCTACATTCCTTTAATTCCTACGCTACTATTCCAACCATTTCCACGACAGTGCTAGACTGAGCATGGAGTTCAAGATATTCATTTTTGTCTTATATATCATATTAGTGGCAATATAAGAAAGATCAAAGTAGTTCTGAACCAAAAATAAAGTAGTTGAAAGTTAGTTTGACAGAGGAAATATCACATCAAAGTTCAGAACTGAAGCTAATGGATTGAATTCTTGGAAGTTGTCAAAGTTGGATAGAATAGAACTGAGTAAAAACATTATGGAACGACCAGAAATGGAAAGAGTGACATATAATTAAAATAGATGGAGTATTTGTTTTACATTGTCAATTCTTTCTCCTATCTTATTTTCTTATTTACTGTCATTTCTGCGATTTCAGCCTGCGAAAAAATGCATGTACTACTGTCTCCAAATGATAAATGGAAGTACGCTGTTACTGGTTAATAGAAGAATGGAAAAGTATTCTGTTGCTCATAGAAAATCTCCATTCCCTTTACTTCTTGTTTATGATTAACAGTACTAAAGCACATGCTGAATTAAATAATACTTCAGCTTAAGAAGAAAAGCCAAGATCACACATATTTCTAGAGCAAAATGAAGAATGCAGCAGAACACCAACATCACATGGAGTCATCAAGGTCAGTGGTATTACCTAAAGAAAAATCTTTTAACAGGAAAGAAAATTGAACAGAAGTTGTCATCATATTATAAACTTGACATCAGAATACCTTGGCAGATTTAGCACCTCGTTTCTTTGCAACAGTTTCTTCTGCAGGAGGAGGTTCAAGAAATGGTTCAGGGGCAGGACAGCGTTCCACAAATCTAGCATTAACAAGGCTGTTGAAGCTATCACGTGCAGCATCAGTGCTAGTGTCTGCTGGAAAATGACAACACACTCTTAAAGCAAGAAAGACATTTAGGAGATGCAGCCTAGGCTTTTAGAAGTTAAACAACCCAAGTTTTGTTGCTTCAGGTTCAAGTAGCTTTAATCGAGAAACAAATAAATATGCAAATTGAAGTTATGAAATAGACCAGGAAAGTGGTAAAAATTTTGCAATCAAATTTGGGTGATAATAGAGCTCAAGAACTGCTTTACGTATGCACCCAAGGATATAGTCTAGTGATCAATGAAATGGGTCCAGAACCATGAGATCTTAGGTTAAACGCCAGTAGAGGCAAAAACATTAGGTGATTTCTTTCCATATCCAAACTTTGATGTTCAAGCAAGGCTCCTTTAACCCCAAAATCTGGAAGGAAAAAAAAGGACGAGAGAAACTCCAGTATAATTGGTAGTTTTATAGACTTGCAAAGCATCGATGAACTAAGTAATAAGAGTGTTTTGCTTCAAAACCATAGATAGGAACATAAAAAATGGCATGTATATGTAGTACCAAGAAGTGCCACTAATTTTGTACACTTTTATTGATTAGTTAAGTACTGCTTTTGTTCATTCTGTCTTTGTGCATCAAGAAAAGGAGATCTGCATAAGCGCTTTAAGGTTTTAAATTATCTTTTTTATAATTGTGGTGTTTGGACCAGTTTTCACGCACCTCGGCTAATTCCACAAGATACCCGTCACCTCCACAAGCATCAAAATCCAGAAAAAACTAAAAAAAAATTGAGAAAAGTCTTTTTTGATTGGATGGGAATGAATGAAAAAATATTTAATCATCCCATATAGAATGTACCAATTTACTCTTTCCACCAAGACTCGGACAGAAGAGAAGAAATTACCTAGTGTATTGCCTTTGTTTGTATTTGAAACTGAGACCTCATTGTTCTCAACCACGTTATTGTTGGGTAATGCCAACAACTGGTCTATGGCAAGGCCCATGAGGGGACTGGGGTAGACCGGGTTGGAGTCATGATCGAACATAGCGCTTGTTTGGTGGACTTGGTTAAGAAATAAAGTTGCGTCTTTGCTATCAGCTATAGCTTTTGGCATGATAGTAAGCGCTTGATCCTAACAAGTGGTATCAGAGCAAGGTCATGGGTTCGATTCCCACGAGCAACATGCTGCATGAGACAGATGTTGGGAGGGGGATTGTTGGGTAATGCCAACATCCTACCTATGGCAAGGTCCATGAGGGGCCTGGGGTAACCCGGGTGAGTCATGATCGAACATGGCGCTTGCTTGGTGGACTTGGTTAAGAAATAAAGTTGCGTCTTTGCTATCAGCTATAGCTTTTGGCATAATGGTAAGCGCTTGATCCTAACAATTATTTACCAATAGGCCACACCCTTAGGTAATGTTGTGTATCACCCGTGTTTTTTGTCAATGACTTTTTTCTGCTTTTTAAAATATTGGAAACAAGAAGCATGTTCATAAGTTGCTAATCATCTTCTAATAAAAACCATTTTACAAGGAAGTGATTTTTTACCTTTTAAAATCAGTAAAAACCTTCTTCTTGTTGTTTCTTATTTAGAAAACAGAAGCAAATACAAATGAAAAGCCAAAATAGAACTCAAACTCATATATTAAACTAATTAGCTATGATGATAGTAAACCATAATCATAGTTTACAGGAAAATTCACAAAGAACTACAGAAAGGATATTGTTTCACCTTGTTTTGCTGCCTGCTTGTATCTATCTATAATTTGGCTGAGTGAAAGCCTACCATGCTGAAGCAACCCTTCAAAAATCTCTTCACACTAAAAACACAAACACATTCACTATCATTTAATTAACAATAAAATATAATCAGCTCGAGATAGGGAAACAAATATTTTAACTAGCGAAACCAATAAAACTCACCTCTTTTCCCAGTTCCTCAGACACGATCTCTATAAACTTAGGGAACCTCAATTTATGTATTATGTTGTCAAATAGTGCCATGTATTGTGTAGTAACTTTTGGTGCCTCCCCAAATCCTCCTAAATGGCAATATATCAGACATCCAGAAACTTCTCAATATATATCCTCATATTAAATATCTAATCGCAGTACGAGAAAGTACTTGTAGCATTAGTGTTACTACCTGGTTGTTGCACTGCAAAGGCTTGAACACAATTGTGATGAATAAGCACGAGCAAACAGTTCCTAACATTCTCTCTGCTAAGCTCTGTGAAACTTACAACCTGACCTAAAGATTGTGTTCCTCTTCGCAACAGACAGTCGCAAACCTTCTGCAAAAATTATCAGAAGATGAATTAGGAAAAAGGGGATCGACAAATTATTTTAACTACATTAAAGTACATCTACAACTGCCCTCGAACTCAACCAAACAGTTGCTCTGGCTATACGAATCATCTATATTTATTACATTCTACTTGGGGTACCAATAATTTGCTAAGTTATAAAACCCCAAAAGAAAAAAAAAACTACTTCTCCTCAATCCCCTGCTATATACAATCTTCTCTATTTAGGTTCGTCTCACTATGATGTTCTCCCCAAAAAGAAGAAAAATTAAAAGTTTGAAACTTTTCAACATAGGTTTTTGGTTTCAAGTCTATAATAACGGTCTATGCAAGAATTGATACTATGAATTTGGGCAATGGAGGTAAAAGGCGGAGAGAATTACTGCATTTAATTCGCCGAAGTAAGAAGAGATGAGATAAACAGCGAGCTTGATGCCGTGCGGCGAAGCCATGGCGGTACTTTGATCTCTCTCTTTCACAGTACTACTGAGGGAGAGAGACAAAAGAAAGGGAGGCGGGAAGAAGTCAGGGCTTAGGGTAACAACTGTAATTAGAGTAAAACGGAGGGCGTTGGTCACATCAAAGGTCCATAGCTCAGTGGTAGAGCGTTAGAGTGCAGATCAAGAGGTCACTAGTTCGACCCGCGTTGGCTCTCTTTTAATGTTTGAATTTTTACTGTTTTCCACACTTGGTGCCTCAGTTGGGCCCCTTTTTGATATTTGATTTTTCTTGAAAAAATTATGTAGATGAGTCTTTTTTAATAAATTTAGATGATTCTTTTTTAATAAATAATTATTGATTTTAATAATATTTTTTATTTATTATTATTTATAGCAATATTATGATAAATTTGCATTTGTATTAAAAGTGAATTATGCATGCAATATAAATGCATTATAAGTGTTTTGAAATATATTCTACTTGTTTGGTAAGAAAATAATATATTATATTATTATAAATATATTACAGTATATGATAAATGTATTATTTATCAATGAAATTTGTATTATATATGTTTTATAAGTAGTTCTTTGCAATATGAATTAAAATTATATTATAAATGTATTTAAATATTCAATGAGAATAAATTATTATTGTTATGAAGGATAAATATCTTTTTAATCTAGTATACTAGGTAAGTTTTTTTTCTTTCTATTTTGCACACTTGTTGCCTGTTTGGGATTGCTTAGTTCCCAAAATAATAAGCACTTATTTTTTTTTTAAAGTACTTTTTAAAAAGGAATGGTGTTGGGTAAATTTGCAAAAGTACTTTTAAAAATAAGCAGAAGGAGCTTTTCTGCTTTTGGGAAGAAGCGGAAATTTTTTGTTTCTCAAAAAAAGTAGAAGCGAAAAATTATTTTTATGACAATAATATCCCTATCTCACACACACATCCTTATATATTAATTAGTTCAGTGTATGTATTTTGCACGTATGTGTCATGTCAATTTAAAAATTATATATAAATGGTATTTATTATTAAAAGAAGTACAATATTCATATAAACAAAATTAAATAAATATGATTAATTTGATGCAATAGTTTCATCTATTATGTAAAGACAAAGATGAAAAATTCAATTCAACTACTTATAATATAGATATGTTAATAGTTTATAAATACATAAAATAATAATTTGGAGTTGAATAGGTAGGAGTAAAATAATTAATTGATTAACATTTAATTTTAAAAAAGAATCCTAAATATAAAAGGAGTAGTTTAATGTTTCCAACGTAATTTTAGTTACTCCTTTTCCTTTTTAAATTTATTATATTACAAACTTTTATTAATAAAATATTTGATAATCTAAATTTTAATTAAATTCAAAGACTTAAATATTTATTTTTTCTTTTCTTCACAGTCTAGACAATTATTTAATAGAATAATCTCTAAATCAAGAGTGAATTCTAAATATAAAGAAATTCTAATTTAAAAGTGAATCTTGAAACTAAATAAATAAAAGAGTAAATACTTAAAAAATTTAAAAATAGTGAAAAGACGATTTTGTCTAAAGGGGAGTCTTTTAATGAAGGGCAAAAAATTCAAACAATATTTCTAAGAGCCTTCACGTTTTTAATATAGTATATAAATATAAATAGATAGATTAACATATCTCACAAGTTTGATTAATGTTTGATATTTACATCATAATTCTTTAGGATTTATATATTGTTATTTTATTTCACTCATTTTCTTTAAATAAATTTGAAAATATGTGATGCATGAATATAGAATTTGCTTACTTTTTGTAAATTTTGACACGGTAAAATGTATCCAAAAATAAGGTTAAAAAAGAGAAAAAGAATCTAAATTTTCTTTTTTAAAAAATTAAGCTAACTAATCCTTGTTAGAAAATTAGTTCATCGCTAGAGAGAACTAATGACGCCATTAAATCATTACAACGAAATCGAGAGAAAATGCATTTAGTATTAAGAGTTTAATGACCATAAAGTACTACTAACAATCATACAACAAGTTGCCCGGTAGGATTGTTAGTAGTGATTTATGGTGAAAAGTGTAATGCTCTTATTACTAAATATTCACTTTTAAAAAGGTATTTCCTTGAGATAAACCCCTACTTCACAACTCTTTGATTTGAATTTGTGTCGTTAGAGAAATTGATTTTCTTGAATCTTCGAAATGAACGAGGGAGGGGTTTGAGTATAATTTATTTACCTTTATGCAATTGTATATGTTACACAAGCCTTAATAATAAATATTAAGGTGTGAGGAAACAAATAGGGAATGAAAGAAAGAAATTTGGGCAGCCAACCTTTTATTTTGGCAGCCCTTTTAATTTGCTTTTATAATATATCTTTTTCCCTAAGGTAACTTATAAACTCTCTCATAACTTTATATTTGACAAAAAATCCAAAAAGAAATCAGTTCCTTTGAGCAAAAATCAAGATATCCCCTACCCTTTGGTTAGTGGCTAAATTCTGTCTTTAAATTATCTAATGTTTGGTAATTGTGAAATATCTCGTTGTATATAGCTGTGTTTTTAGTGTATAAATACGTTTTGGAAATCTAATTGACATACCTATAACTTTTATGTTTATGTGAAATTTTGAATCTGCTTGTATTGTACTGAAAAGGGGACGAAACATAGTGAAGGTTTTGGCCAATTTTTCTGTTTGAAAAGCCTTCCATGTACTACTGTTAGTATTTTAATCATCTCTTGATTTGTGAGCTATATGTTACGATAGTTCTTAGTTCTTTGCAACCCCAAGACATGTAGCTATAACTCTTATATTTATGTTGGAACCTAATTTGGTAGTTATGGATTCGAAATGGTGGACACAATTTAGGATAAGTTCTGTCAAGATTTTGAAATAGGAAGCCCTGGGTATGTGCTGCTAGTGTTTCGATTATAATTCTTGTACAAAAGGTATTTTGAAGTGATTCTTGATTGTTTACAACCTATATACATATACCTACACTTTTTATGAGACTGAAATGTCTAGTTTTTCCGTATACCAATTCAAAATCTAGTTACGATGCAAGGCAATAAATCTACCGAGAAGAGTGTGATTTGCAGACGTGGGGCTTAGTTTTGGTATCTATCATGTTAGTTTTTACCTATTGAAAGTGATGAATATTAAATGAATATTTGAATTGGGTATTAAGGTACTTATTCTCTGGTACAATCTTAAGGAAATTGTTGAAGAAACTAATGCCGTGTTGATTCACGACTTGAACTCGGTAGGGTCGTCGTGTGCTAAATGGTTAAGGTTTGTGTAAAAAAAAATTATCCTTCTGCTTTTGTTACCTACTGGTACATTTGAATGTTATCTTGGTATCTCAGCTATGTTCTTGTCATTTTATCTGGTTGTATTAATATATTTTGAGATGTAATACCCCTAAATTTCTTTCTACCTGATCGGGAGTGATTGGACAGAGGTTGCTGAGAAAAGTTGCAGAGGAAGGTTCATGAGAACTATTTACGACTCGTAGACAGGTTCATGACTCGTAGAATGGATCTCATGAAATCCTAGATGACTTGGTGAAATTTTCTAAGTCTGAGGCCTATATACGAAATGGTATACGACTCGTAGAAGAGGTTTCGTGACAAATTTCAGTAACTCAAGTTTCAGGACCACCTATTTATGAGAGGAGTTTACGACCCATAGAATGTTTTACGGATTGTAGAGAGGGGTTTCGTGCCAACTTCCAGTAACTCAAATTTTCAGGCGCCTAGTTTACAAGGGGTGGTCTACGGCTCGTAGAATGGTCTACGACTCGTAGATGGGTTCTCATAAACCCAAGCGACAACTTTTAGGAAGGGTAATTTTGTCTATTCTTACACTTTTAAATTTAACCCTTGGACATTTTGGACTTAATTTAAATCCTGAATGAGACCCTAAACATATTTTCCACCATTCATCACACTTAGGGCTTTCTTGAAGAACCTTAGAAGGAGGAGAAGAGCAAGAAGTCTTGATTCTAGCACGAGGATTCATTGAAATCTGAATGTTTCTTCCATTCCCACGTATGTAAGGCTCACTAAAGTGTGGAACCACGTTCGTTCACACGCCCTTTTCCCGTTGAAATTGAGGACAAGAATTGAGTTTTGAAAATTCTATCATCCGATTACTAAATCATTGCATTTATCATAAGGTGTTGTTATGTTACATGAGAAAATTGTTGTATTGTATGATCATTAATATGAGATTTACATATGTATTTTATACTTAGTAGCATGAACCCTAAATTGCATAATTCTATGAAATTATATGCATGGATTGAGTTGAGGTTGAGTTGATGAGTTGAGAAAATTGAGCATCATAGAGCATGAAAAGCATATTGAACAAAATCACTTATACTACCATGAACTTACTGGCATTGTATGATGGGCATTGTATGATGAGTCAATTTAAATGAGTCTAAATGACCGTCTGAGTCTGAGTCGAGTTTGATTGTATGCATTGATTGACTGAGTTGATGAGTAACTGAGACGAGTTGAGATGAAGTAACCTAAAGAGGTTGAGATTTTGATGTGATTGATTGAGCATTTGAGGATTGAGTTGATTGATTGAGTTGAGCATGTTTTAGTCTTGGGAGAAGTATCAAGCACCGAGCTGGGAGTGAGTAAACATATACTTTAAAACCCACAAGACTACGTTGCCAGCATAGGATAGTTGTAAAGCTCATTATGGCGACTCTTTTTCCGCAAGTGGACATTTATTATGGATCCAAGAGAGAGGTTGATCATCTTTTACCGTGGCAAGTTTAAGACGGGCATGGCAACGACGTCGACGTCGTTGTGAATCACCAAACTAAAAGTGATGGGATTGGATGTCGGTTAAGAGAAACTCCTAAGAAACGTTGATTGAGCATGATATTTTAAACTGAGTCTAATATTTACTGCGCATACTTTTAAAAGAGCATGAATTACTTTAAACTTGCATGTACTGAGTCGAACATGAGTTGTTGAGTCGAGATGAGTGAGTTGAGCCTTATTTCTTGAGATATTTTACATACTAGTATATTCCATGTACTGACGTCCATTTGGACCTACATCATTTTATGATGTAGATACAGGTGATAGAGGACTTTAGCCCGCTAATCATTAAGGTCCAGATCAGTACACTTCCAGAGTTGGTGAACCCTCTTTGCTTTTCGGAGGAGCTCTTTTATCTTATGCGTTGACCTATATATTATTATTTTTCTTTCTTTTTTGATTGGGGGTGTCCATGGCCTATCATGGCACCATCTAAATTGTTGAGTAGAGATTTCATAGAAAATGAGTAGAGGATTTGTTGAGCATTTGGTATTTCCAAACTTATTCATTGGAAACTATGAGTTAATTGATTTATGTTATCTTGATGATGTTATATTTATTTTGAGTTATTTCTTTTGTTGTTGAGACGATGTGATGATGAGGCCAGCTGGTTCTCTTGGGGAATAAAAAAAGGTTCTTCAAGTGTCGGCCACTCCAAGGGTACCCTCTCGGGGAGTGACAAACTTGGTATCAGAGCACAGAGTTCAAGTGTCCTAGGGAGTATATGAAGTCATGTCTAGTAGAGTCTTATTTATGGGTGTGTTGTGCACCACACTTCATAAGTAAGAGGCTATAAGACATTAGGAATTGTTACCCTTTTCTTGTGTTTCGAGTTCGTGCGATAGAGTTAAAACTCTACAAACTCTTTTCTAAATCGTGCGTTACGCACTTGCAGATCATGCCTCCTAGACGCACCGCAACCCAGAGGAATGCCTCAGCTAGCAATACTGAGAACCCTACTTCAAAGGTGCCTCCTCAGATGGAAACGAGGGGCCAAGGTCGACCGACCAGAACTGCTGGTGTTCCTATGACACCTACCGCTCCATCTACTTCTACTATAGAGGACGACTTCAGAGGAGCTATCACTATGCTCAAACAGTTAGTGGCTGCCCAGAGCGGGAACCAGGCCTCACAGACTCCTTGTTCTAGCTCTCATAAGCCGATGGATGTCTCCAGACTGAGAGACTTTCTGAGGATGAACCCACCTATCTACACTAGGTCAAAGGTTGAGGAGGACCCTCAGAACTTTATTGATGAGATGTGGAAGCTTCTGAAGACTATGCATGCGACTAAGACTGAGGGAGTTGAGCTTGCTTCCTACCAGCTCAAGGATGTGGCCAATGTTTGGTACAATCAGTGGGAAGAGAGTCGAGGTGATGATGTTGAGCCCGCTGCTTGGGACGAGTTTGAGAGTGTCTTCCTTGATCACTTCTTTCCTCAGGAGTTGAGAGAGGCAAAGGTTGAGAAGTTTGTGAATCTGAAACAAAAAGGTCTAACTGTTAAGGAGTACAACCTAAAATTTATCCAATTATCCAAGTATGCCCTAGAGATGGTCCAGGATATGAGAGCGAGGATGAGGAAATTTGTGTCTGGGTTGGGTAGACAGGTGAAGAGGGAGTGCAAGGTGGCACTACTGATCCCAGGTATGCATATCTCCAAAATAATGGTTTATGCCTAGCAGACTAAGAAAGATAAGAGGAAGGATAGAGAGGAGCATCCGAGTAAGAAGGCCAGGTCAGCAGGGCTTGAGCCCAATCAGATCAAGCAGGGTAAGGGAGATAAGTCCTATTTCTAGAAGAGGTCCTCTAGCTATACACCATCATAGCCAGTGCACCAACCCCGAGCCACAGGTATGATCACAAGTCCCAAGGTCAGCCAAATTTTAGAGCACAGGGTGCACAATCTCAAGCCAGTGTGACTTTTGGCTCTAAGGGAAAGCCACCTTATGGGAAATATAGCAGGATGCATGTAGGAGAATGTAGAGAGGGAGGGAATGGTTGCTACAAGTATGACGAACCGGGCCATTTTCAGAGGGAGTGTCTGATGTGGGGCAATAAGGCCCAGTCTACTACCACAGCACCACCAACGAGGGGTAACTAGAGAGGTGTTACACTGGGGGCAGGCGGTAGGACAAACTGTCTGTATGCGATGGGGAACCAACAGGACCAAGAGGTTGCACCAAATGTTGTGACGGGTGTGCTTCGAGTCTTTACCTTTCCTTACTATGCTTTACTTGATCCGAGTACAACTTGTTCTTTTGTGATGCCATTTGTGGCGAGTATATTTGGGATTCTTCCTGAGTGCCTTCTTGAGCCAATTTTGTTTCCACTCCTGTTGGTGAGTTCATTCAAAGTAAGAGAATTTATAGAGTTTGTGTGGTATCGATTTATTATAGGGATACTCTTGCTGATTTGATTGAGTTAGAGATGGTCAATTTCGACGTGATCCTTGGCATGGACTGGCTTCACACCTTCTATGCCTCTATTGATTGCCAAACCCAGACTGCCAAATTCCAGTTTCTAAATGAGCCTACTATTGAGTGGAAGGGAGATTCTATTGCGCCTATGGGTATGTTTATTTCTTACCTCAAGGCCCGAAGACTGATCTCTAAGGGATGTATCTACCACCTCGTGCGAGTCAAGTTTGACAATGTTGAGTCCTCTACTATTGAGTCTATCCCAATCGTGAGTGAGTTTCCTGATATATTTCCCAAGGATCTGCCCGGAGTCCCTCCTGATAGAGAGATCGACTTCAGAATTGGTGTACTTCCTGACACCCAACCTATTTCTATTCCGCCATATAGAATGACTCCTGCGGAGTTGAAAGAGTTGAAGGAGCAGTTGAGGGATTTGTTAGAGAAAGGATTTATAAGGCCGAATGTCTTTTCATGGGGTGCTCCAGCATGCGATTGAAGGATGGTTCCCTTAGGATGTGTATTGACTACTGCCAGTTGAATAAGGTGACAATCAAGAATAAACATCCCTTTTTGAGGATTGATGACTTGTTTGACCAACTTCAGGGCGCTACTGTTTTCTCCAAGATAGACCTCAGATCAGGCTATCTATCACGCCCCAAGAGGGTACCCTTGGCGTGGCCGACACTCAGAGACTATTTCTAGTCCCCGAGCGAACCACTTGGCCTCATCGTTACCTCATACTCAACAGCAGAAGGAACATCCTCAAGGAAAAGACTGTAATATAATTAAAGTAATCAAGTCTTTATATAAAAGTTAATTTCCAATAAAGAAGAGTTGGAAAAAACAATACATAACATCCTCTACTCAATGTCTATGAAGCCTCTAACTCAAACATCTAGATGGTACCATGACAGGCCATGGTTACCCAACTCAAGGAAAATAAAGTACTACTCAAGCTAGTTGATAATAATATAGAAATCCTCCGAAAAGAAGGCAATTTCACCGATCAGCTGAATGCAAATAGATCCTCAACGAAGAGCTTGTCGATGATCTCTAATACCTGCCTTTGCATCATAAAATGATGCAGTCCTAGAAGGGGATATTAGTACGCGAAATGTACTGCTATGTAAAATAGCTGAGTGAAACAGAAACAGGCAGAATAATATAGGCATAACATTAAAATTAACATCATACTCCATCAGAATGTCAAATGTCTATCTAAAGAAAGAAGAAAGAGTAGATAAATGACCCATCAACATCTAATCAATACCTCATCAATACATCAGACTCACCTCAAGGAAACTCGACTCGACTCAACTCAACTGAACTCAACTCAACTCAAGGAAACTCGACTCAACTCAACTCAAGGAAACTCGACTTAACTCAACTCAAGGAAACTCGACTCAACTCAAGGAAACTCGACTCAAATCAAGGGAACTCGACTCATACCATCACATCAACATCAACATTAGAAACTATTAAGTAAGAGCTCACTGGGAGTTTCTCTAACCAACAACCATCATCTATGAGCCAGCGATGATACAACAAAGTGATGCCGTTGCCACATCCATCTAGTACCCTTCCTGGAGTAAAGGACATCAACCTCAGTGGATCCACAAGAAAAAAACCTCAGTTCTCTTTTGGGACAAGAAAGGAGCCATCCGCATTGTGGTTCAATCCTTTCTTCCTACGTGGGCCATGTAGTTAATGGGTTCAAGTGGGACTCACTCTTACCCATTTCGGTGCTCATTACTCCTCCCAGAAATCGACATGCTCATAAAACATCATCATCAGTCCCATACAGACATAGTACATCAACATCAACCTCAAATCGTCTCATCAACATCAGCACTATGGACTCGAAACACTCTTTCTAGAATTTAGTTTCAAGTTTTAAGACTCATGAACATCATTCTCATCAAAATCATCATCAAGACTCTCATCAATTAAAACACAATCACAACGTCACAAACATCATCATCGTCAAGGCTCTAGACTCATTCCCCTAAGTTCATTATGCATGCTTTTTCAAATAATCATGTAGGGTTATGCAAAATCTCATGAAAAATGTTAACATCAAGAAAACAAATAGCATGATGATCATCAACATAAGAAACATGTAATTTCAAATTAATTTTTCAATGAAAACCCTCAAGTGTTCATGCATATAGACTCTTCAACCATCAACTCATCTATGACCTCTATGGGGTACATGAGAGAACAATCCCATGCTTTTAGTTTAGCCTTACATACCAGGAAAGATATTACAATCAAAATTTGATGAATACTCATCTTCTTGGAGAAAATCATCGATCTCGATTGTTCTTTTAGAGTGGAAGAACTTGGAAAGACATTGTTTGAAGGGCTTCTCTTTGATTCTTGAATTCTTCACTTAGAATCTTTAGAGTTCTTGATGAAGAACCCTAATTCGTGAAAAGAAGGATCAAGAAATCCTTTCCTGGGATTCTTGAATTCGTTTTCTTGTAACCCTAGGTTATGACTTAAGATTCTATTAGGGATTCATGAATAGATAAAGAAATTTAGGTTGGGTAGCTTAAAGATTATGAAGAATAACTCACCTTAATGATGAATCTTGAAATTTAATCCTAACTTGATGACTTTCATGATGATTCTAGAGCGTTTATGTTTAGGAGTGAAGGAGAGGGTTTTGATTATGAAAACTGACGTTTTATGCGTTTTGGGACCTTAAATAGACCCCCAAAGGTTTTAGAATAAAAGTAACCTCAAAATAAAATAAAAGGCCGTCGCTTAGCTTATCCAGAAAGGGTTCGCGATAGCTCTGCGATGTGGAGCTATCGCGGCTCTTCAAACAACTCTGCAGGTCTTTAGTAAAATGATCATAACTTTCTACTCCGAACTCTGATTAATGTGAAATAAGATGCGTTGGAAAGCTAATTGAAAGATCTTTAAGTTGATAAATTATGGGTTACCTAAATCATTATACTTTAGGAGATATGGTCATTTGAAGTTGACCCTTCTATCAACTCATACGAAAACTTAGTCGCTAGAAATTCTTTGGACTTGACTTGATGTAAAAGATCCTTTTATCATTTTCATTCTATTCCCACTCTAAGGAATTAAATTTAACATTTATGCTCAATTAAGATTGTATGTCATATGAAGGATGACTCAATCTTAGTAAAAAAAAATTGGGTGTTACACTATCACCAATTAAAAGTGAGGGAATGTGACATCCCGAAGACGGCTTTTCGAACACAATATGGTCACTTCAAATTCTTAGTGATGTCTTTTTTGGGTTGGCAGACGCACCTGCCACATTTATGGACCTGATGAATAGAGTATTTAGACAGTATCTTGACATATGCGTGATCGCATACATTGCCGATATATTGGTGTATTCCAGAGATGAGGATGAACATGCCAATCACCTCAGAATCACGTTGCAGTCGCTCAAATATAATGAGTTATATGCAAAGTTTTCTAAGTGTGAGTTTTTGCTCAAATCAATGGATTGCTTGGACTATATAATTTCAGGGGATGGAATTCGAGTTGATACTCAAAAGATTGAGGCGGTCAAGAACTGGCCTAGACCAACCTCACCGACTGAGATAAGGAGTTTTCTGGGATTGGCTGGCTATACCGGAGGTTTGTTTAGAGGTTTTCTTCCACATCCGCACCACTGAATAAATTGATTCAGAAGAAGGTTAAGTTTCAATGGTATGACGAGCGTGAGAAAAACTTCTGAGAGCTAAAGATGTGGTTAACTACCGTACTAGTGTTGATCTTGCCTGATGGGACAAATGGATATGTCATCAACTGTGATGCTTCGAGAGTGGGATTAGGATGTTTGTTGATGCAGAGGGGTAAGGTTGTTGCGTACGCTTCTAGACAACTTAAGGTGCATGAGAAGAACTATCCCACTCATGACTTGGAGTTGGCAACAGTGGTGTTTGCTCTCAAACTATGGCGCCACTATTTATATGGAGCACATGTGGATGTATTCACAGACCACAAGAGCCTGCAATACGTCTTCACCCAAAAGGAGCTTAACTTGAGACAGAGGAGATGGCTTGAGTTGCTTAAAGACTACGACATGAGCATCCTCCACCACCCAGATAAAGCTAATGTGGTTGCTGATGCTCTTAGCAGGTTTTTCATGGGAAGCACCGCCCATGTGGAAGAGGAGAAGAGAGAGTTAGCCAAAGAGGTTCATAGACTGGCACGATTGTGAGTCCAATTAGATAAATCAGGTGAAGGGGGAGTTCTTGTGCATAATGGGTTAGCATCATTCCTAGTAGTGGAGGTGAAGGAGAAACAAGATCAAGATCATGTTTTATTACAGTTGAAGGAGAATGTTCATAAGAAGGTGATGGCTTTCGCCAAAGGGGGAGATAAAGTATTGAGGTATCGGGGCAGATCGTGTGTTCCAGATGTTGATGGTGTTCGAGAGAGAATCATGGCCGAGGCCCATAGTTCTAGATATTCCATCCATCCAGAGTCTACCAAGATGTACCATGACTTGAGGAAAGTCTACAGGTGGAGTGGAATGAAAAGAGATATTGTTGAGTTCGTTTCTAAGTGCTCGAATTGCCAACAAGTTAAAGTTGAGCACCGAAGGCCATGCGGAGTATCTCAAAACTTGGATATTATAGAGTGGAAATAGGAGATGATTAACATGGACTTTATCATAGTCTTACCAAGGTCTCGCAGACAACATGATTCGATTTGGGTAATAGTTGATTGGATGACTAAATCTGCTCACGTTTTGGCAGTAAAGACGACTGACACTATGGAGGATTATACCTGACTTTACATAAAGGAGATTGTTAGATTACATGGAGTCCCCTTGTCCATTATCTCATATAGAGGAGCTCAATTCACCGCCCAGTTCTGGAGATCTTTTCAGAAGGGTTTGGGTACGAAGGTGCACCTTAGCACTACCTTTGACCCCAGACGAATGGCCAAGTAAAACGTACTATTTAGACGTTAGAGGATATGTTGAGAGCCTATGCCATTGACTTTAAAGGTAATTTGGATGACCACTTGCCTTTGATTGTGTTTGCTTACAATAATAGTTTCCATTCGAGCATTCAGATGCCCCCGTATATGGCACTTTATGGGAGGAGGTTTAGGTCACCGATTAGATAGTTTGAGGTAGGTGAAGTAGAGTGGATTGGACCAGACTTGGTTCACCAAGATATGGAGAAGGTGGAGATCATTCAAGAAAGGTTGAGCACTGCGCAGAGTCGACAGAAATCCTGCACAAACGTTAGAAGAGGAGGCTTAGATTTTAAGATTAATGATTGGGTGTATTTGAAAGTGTCACCCATGAAAGGAGTGATTAGGTTCAGAAAGAAAGGAAATCTAAGTCTGAGGTACATTGGCCCTTATGAGATCATAAAGGCAGTGGATAATGTGGCATATGAGTTAGATCTACCATCAGAGTTAGAGGCCATCCATCCAGTTTTCCACATTTCTATGCTCAAGAAGTGTTTGGGAGATTCACAATTGGTTCTAACTATCAAGAGTATTGGAGTGAAAGACAGCCTGAGTTATGAGGAGATCCCTGTCCAAATCCTTGATCGTCAGTTTCGCAAGCTAAGAACCAAAGAGATTGCATCTCTCAAAGTACTATGGAGGAACCAATTTGTAGAAGAAGCTACTTGGGAGGAGGAAGAGGACATGAAGGCCAAATACCCTCATTTGTTCCTGCCTATTGATGGTGAGAGAGTTGATAGTAATGAATCTAAATTCTTGAATTTCCATTCCTTGAGTTCTCCTTTCATTCTCAATATGATAGACGATAGAGTTCTAGAGTCCGAGTGAGGATTGATTTGATTTGTTGACTGTTTAATTGTTCTACTTGCTGAAGATTTCTGATTTGTTGATTGCATGAGTGAGGTCAGAGTTGGTTGATTGTTATAATCCATAGGGAGATTCGTTCCTTAACCTAAATCCCTAAAATTCTCTTCATTCGAGGACAAATGATCCCAAGGGGGAGATAATGTAATACTCCCAAATTTCTTTCTACCTGATCTGGAGTGAAGGTTGCTGACAAAAGGCTATGAAAAGCTGAAGAGGAAGGTTCACGAAAACCATTTATGACTCGTAGATAGTTTTATGACTCGTAGAATGGGTCTTGTGAAACCCCAGATGACTTTGTGAGATTTCTAAGTTTGAGGCGTAGATACGTAATGGTATACGACTTGTAGAGTATTTCACGACCCGTAGAGGAGGTTTCGTGACAAATTTTAGTAACTCAAGTTTTAGGATCCCCTATTTATGAGAGGAGTTTACGACCCATAGAATGTTTTACGGATCGTAGAGAGGGGTTTTGTGCCAACTTTCAGAGACTTAGATTTTCAAGCACCTAGTTTACGAGGGGTGGTCTACGGCTCATAGAATGGTCTACGACTCATAGATGGGTTCTCGTAGACCCTAGCGACAGCTTTAGGAAAGGTAATTTTGTCTATTCCTACCCTTTTTATATTTAACCCTTGGATGTTTTGACTTAATTTAAGTCCTGAATGAGACCCCAAACATATTTTCCACCATTCATCACACTTAGGATTTTCTTGAAGAACCTTAGAAGGAGGAGAAGAGCAAGAAGTCTTGATTCTAGCACGAGGATTCATTGAAATCCGATTGTTTCTTCCATTCCCAGTTATGTAAGGCTTACTAAAGTGTGAAACCACGTTCGTTCACACGCCCCTTTCCCTAATTTGAGTCGAAATTGAGGACAAAAATTGAGTTTTGAAAATTCTATCATCCAATTACTAAATCCTTGCATTTATCATGATGTATTATTATGTTACATAAGAAAATTATTGTATTGTATGATTATTGATAGGAGATTTACATATGTATTTTATACTTGGTAGCATGAGCCCTTAATTGCATAATTCTATGAAATTCAATGCAGGATTGAGTTGAGGTTGAGGTTGAGGTTGAGGTTGAGTTTGATGTTGAGTTGATGAATCGAGAAAATTGAGCATCAAAGAGCATGAAAAACATATCGAACAAAATCACTTATACTACCATGAACTTACTTGCATTGCATGATGCGTCAATTTAAGTGAGACTAAATGACCGTCTGGGTCTGAGTCGAGTTTGATTATCTGCATTGATTGACTGAGTTGATGAGTAACTGAGACGAGTTGAGATGAAGTAATCCAATAAAGTTGAGATTTTGATGTGATTGATTGAGCATTTGAGGATTGAGTTGATTATTTGAGTTGACCATGTTTTAGTTTTGGGAAGAGTATCGAGCACAGAGTTGGGAGCGAGTAAGCATATAGGTTAACCCACAGAACTACGTTGCCGACGTAGGATAGTCGTACAGCTCATTCTGGAGACTCTTGTCCTGCAATGGATATTTCTTATAGATCCAAGAGAGGGGTTGATCGTCTTTTGTGGTGGCAAGTTTAGGACGGGCGTGGCAACAACGTTGACTTTGTTGTGCATCACCAAACTAGAGGTGATGGGATTGGATATCGGTTAAGAGAAACTTCTAAGCAACATTGATTGAGCATTGCATTTTAAATTTTGTCTAATGTTTATTGAGCATACTTTTAGAAGAGCAGGAATTACTTTAAACTTGGATGTACTGAGACAAGCATAAGTTGTTGAGTCAAGATGAGTGAGTTGAGCCTTATTTCTTGAGCTATTTTACATACCAGTATATTCCATGTATTGATGTCCATTTGGACCTGCATCATTTTATAATACAGATACAGGTGATGGAGGACTTCAACCCGCGCATTGTTGAGGTCAAGATCAGCACACTTCCAGAGTTGGTGAGCCCTCTTTGCTTTCCGGAGGTGCTCTTTTATCTTATGAGTTGACTTAGTATGTTATTTTTTCTTTCTTCTTTGATTTTGGGTGTCCATGGCCTGTCATGGCACCATCTAGATTGTTGAGTAGTGTCACAACCCGGACCTAGGGTCTAGGAGTGATATGGCGAATGGGAACCCGAGAGTCACCAAATAAGCCTCAAAGTATCCAAATTCACATCATCAGTTCGGAAGCGTATTCAAATGATAAATACATAATTCTAAGGGACGGGAAAGTAGGACTCACACAATGGGGATATCATAGGGTAAGAGATTAACATGAATTAACATAACACATAGCACATAAAGACCAAGAGGAGGGTAAGTATGACTTATGCTATGGGGCAATTCGGGACTTAGGATCTTTCAGATCTTATCATGCAATCAAGTCACAAGACTCATAGCCAAAACACATAACAATATCCAATAGGTAACCAAGCCATAACATAATCCCCAATCATAGCACTTAGCATATAAATGTAAAAGAGTTTATGAGATGTCCAATAATGCCTCTAGCCATAAGATAGGACGGGGACCAAGACACACCCCGGGCTTACCCTTAAATGTATATAACCTAAACCTAAGCACCATAGGTAGAAGATAGGTAGCTTGTCCTTGGAAGATAGGACTCACCACAACAAGCAAAACTTGAGATACGAGCTAAACGTCGTATGGTGGATAAGTGTACTCCTCGGTCCCTACATGGTGAGATCATGTAGGAAAAAGTATGCATTAGTATGTTTGAATTGTCACGACCCGGACCTAGGGGCCTAAACGTGACACGACGATTGGGGACCTAAGGGCCCCCAAACAAGCCTCAAAGTATCAAAATCCACATCATCGGTTCAATTCAAATAGTAAGCACATAGTTCTAAGGGATGGGAAAATAGGACTTATGTTATGGGGATATCGAAGGGAAACAGATTTACGTGGATTCACATAGCACATAAAAACTAAGGGGCGAGTAAGTATGACTCACTCTATGGGGGCAATACGGGGCTTAGGATCTTCCACATTTCCACCTCAAACATACATACATATCATAATTCCCATAGTAAATCCACGATAGCCATATCAAATAGATAACCATAATCATAAGCTCGAAATACAACACATAACATATAGATCCGACAAGAGTCTACAAGATGTCGAACAATGCCTCTACTCATAAGATGGGACGGGGGCTAAGACATGTCCCAGTAGCTCACCCTTAAGTAAGAAGATATATAGAAAACAACATAGGTAGAAAGAAGGTAGCTTGTCCTTGGAAGATAAGACTCACCACAATACCAACTCTCCGAATTTGAGCTACCCATCAAGCGGTGGATGATCGTAACACATGGTTCTTACATGGTAAAATCATGTAGGCATAAAGTATACGTTAGTACGCTTGAATGTACTAGTACGCGGGCATGCAACATGAAAGGAAGATGATGTTAACCTGCACAATATGCCATATGAAAACCACAGAGTAACCATGACCCACATATACTAGCACTCAAAGGGTCACTCCTTGCTTGAATTGCGTAAGGGAGGGTTGTACCCATCCTCATCAATACATACTTAGCTCATACATACATGTGCATAGGGAAGGTTGTACCTATCCTCATCTATGCATTGTGTAAAGGGAGGGTTGTGCCTATCCTCATCAATACATACTTAGCTCATATAACCATGTGCATAGGAAAGATTGTACCTATCCTCATCTATGCCTTGTATAAAAGGGAGGGTTGTGCCCGTCCTCATCAATACACACTTAGCTCATACATATATGTGCATAGGGAAGGTTCTACCTATCCTCATCTATGCATTGTGTAAAGGGAGGGTTGTGCCCATCCTCATCAATACACACTTAGCTCATACATACATGTGCATAGGGAAGGTTGTACCTATCCTCATCTATGCATTGTGTAAAGGGAGGGTTGTGCCTATCCTCATCAATACACACTTAGCTCATACATACATGTGCATAGGGAAGGTTGTACCTATCCTCATCTATGTATTGTGTAAAAGGAGGGTTGTGCCCATCCTCATCAATACACCCATGTAATTACATACTCATGCAAGATGTCACATCATATATATACCCATATAATTCATATTCATGTAGAAATCAAATTCATATTACTATCAATTCATATCATGATGGTGTTCAACTTATATCATGCTTGTGTTCATAGATTCTTACTCAATTCTTGTTCATAACCATAATTTCGATCCAAAACATATGCATAAACATGTTTGGGTTCTAACCCACTTCATAATTTTTATACAAACCAACGTCCATGAATGCATATGCGTGAGTGATGTGAGAATGGCATGGGTGATGTAGAGTAAATCTAAAATCAGCATTATAATATGAAATCTAGAAAATTCACAATAAAATCCATATGAAAATCATAGTGTAGATCACCCATGCATAAAACAATCCTTAAGCGGACATGCATATTCATAATTTGCATAACTCAATGTGATTCATCATGATAGAGCTTAAAATAACTTAAAATCATGAGTAATGTACAACCCATGCATTGATTGAAGTTAATAAGATCAAATAGTAAAAATCCACATTTAAAATGACTAGGATTCATGAAATAGCTGGAAAGAAATTTTGGGTCTTCTTGGTTAAAAGGGACCAAGAGTCAATCCCACATACCTTAGCTAATAGAGAAAATTCGAGAAGAAATTTGGTGAAGAAAGAGTTCTTCCTTGATCCCCAAGCTTAATCCCACTAGAGTTCTTTGAGAGAGACTTGAGTGAATTTGTGAATGTGAAGAATGAGTTTTGAATGAGAGGGATGAAGTTTAGGTAATTAGGAGGTCTTTAGGTAGCATAGGAAATCACAAAAAACCCTTAGAATAAACCATAATTACGAAATTGTCGTTCATGAAATGAGTGAAAAATTAACTTGTCATGACTTCATTGGCCTTTACACGGTCCGTGAAGCACTTCACTGGCCGTGTAAGTGCCCATGAAGCCATACTTAGACAATTTTAGCAAGTTTCCTTAAGGCAAGCATGTTTCCAATGAGTGTTGTACGGACCGTGTGAAGTTTCACGGGCCGTACAAGAGTCCGTATGGAGGTACCAGGCTACGAGGCACGACTTCACACTTAGAATATGATTTTCCAAAGAAATTTCGTGATACACTACCCACACGGTCCGTGAGAAGTTACACGGCCCGTATGGGTGTCCGTGTGGCTTGCCTTGGCAAAAAGGGAGGAACACATCTCAGGAGGGTTTTTCAAAAATGAGCATAACTCCTTTGTCCAAACTCGGAATTGGGTGAAACGAAGTGCGCTAGAAAGCTAATTCAAAGAGCTTCAATTTGGTAGGTTGTAGCCTACCCAGTTCATCTTGTGCTAAGAGATGTGACCATTTAAAGTTGACCCTTCCAGTGAATCATATGAAAAAGTTTAGAAATGGAACAAATTTGAACTTGGCTTGATGTAGGAGACTCATGATGACCCTTAAACACATATATAAGTTTGGATTGAAGGCTTGATAGTGAACTTAGCTTGAGCTTGAAGGTTCTATTCTGAGCGCACAACTTGTGAGGTATTACATAAACGTACTAAGTATTGGGCATGCAATGCATATGACTTACCAAACCTGCGTTCAATGTTAAATGACAAGGGCACATAATATAGAAAGAGTCATATATCCAAGTATGAGTAGTATACAATATGCCATGAAATCTATGATGCATGGAATGTCATAATGCTCATATATAGTGGGGATGCAACCTCAACCGACATGAGTGAGACCAAACGAGCTATTACTTGGAATCCCGATGAAATCCCCTCACCGGTAAAGAGGTGGTCTACTTGCCAAAGGTAAACCATACTTCACCTTATGGGCATCCCTATTTCGTATGAAGCAATCTTCCTTACGGGTATCCCCATTTCAGATAGAATTTTTACGTATATCATATCATATCATATCATACTTCACCTTACGAGCATCCCCATTTTGTATGAAGAAACTTTCCTTATGGGCATCCCCATTTTGGATAGGATTTTCACATAACCTATGCTAGGCACATAGTTCAAGGAGAGAGAGAGAATCCTCAATCCATCGGTGCTAAGTCGGCATCCCACAAGAATACATATACATATATATATACATGCTTTCAAAGAGGCAAT
Source organism: Solanum rostratum (assembly GCA_029948455.1). Classification (NCBI taxonomy): domain Eukaryota; kingdom Viridiplantae; phylum Streptophyta; class Magnoliopsida; order Solanales; family Solanaceae; genus Solanum; species Solanum rostratum. The sequence continues at coordinate 52,419,979 of CM057050.1, read as the reverse complement.
AGTCATTTCAAATCTGTTCAATGCACATTTAGGATCAAATGCCAAACCATATTTCATACTCATGATACTTATGCACAAGAATAACTCATTCAAATATATAAGATGGTGCAAGCACCCAAAATTCTCAAAGAGCCATAACCATAGACGTTTATGTGATCAGATTCTTGTCATAACCAATACCTTATTAAAATCGTATCATAAAACATAATTGGGCTTAACCCATTTCATGATTACCATAAAATTCAATGTTCATGAATGCATATGCCATGAATGATGTGGGAATAACATGGGTAATTGAGATTCAATCTAAATCAACAATATAATATGAAATTGAAGTAAATCCATAGTTAAATCCACCTTTAAATCATAACGTAGATCACCTATGCACAAAACAAGTTTAAAGGGGACATGCACTTTTATAACTTCATAATCTCAATGCAAACCATCATATTAAGGCTTAAAGTAACTTAAAATCATAAATAAAGTACAACTTATACATCAATTGAATTTAATAAATCAAAATAATGAAAACCCACATTTAAAATAAGCTTAATTTCATGAAAAATCACTTGAAAGAGTTTGGGTCTCCTTGGTTGAAAGAAACCAAGGATCGAACTCACATACCTTAGCTAATGAAGAGATTCAACAAGAAATTTGGTGAAGAAAGAGCGCTTCCTTGATTCCCAAACTTAAAACCCACAAGAGTTCTTTGAAGGAGACTTAAGAGTGACTTGAGAGAATTCAAAATATAAGGAGTGAATTATGAGTATTAGGAATAGGGTTTAAGTCATTAGGGAGCCCTTATATAGCATAGGAAGTCCTAAAAGACCATTAAGATAAACCGAATTTATGAAAATGCCATTAATGAAACAGATAGAAAAATTAGACGTTACCACTTCAAGGAAGGGTACACAGCCCGTGTGGAAATACACGGTCCGTGTACTTGCCCGTGAGCCAACACATAGACAATTTTCACTTGACGAAGGTCTGGAATGGAAATCCCATACTTGGAATTTCTTTGACAAAATCACCTATACGGAGGGTTACATGAGTCGTGTGAAGCTACACGGTTTGTGTACCCAACCGTGTCACCTTCTTTAGAAAACAAATCTCACGACGAGTTACGAGACGGTGATTCTATACATAAAAACGTTTTCACTCCGAAAGCTATACGGACGACCTCACAGGCCATGTCTCACTACACGAGCCACATGAGGGGCCGTGAGACTACACTTGGTCCCAAAATTGTGGGATTTCAAGCCAAGGCCATCACACGACCCACCACACGGTTCATGAAGTGTCACATGGACCGTGAGGGGTCCAAGCATGATGTGCCTTAGTTTTAATCACCACATCAAGGGCTAACACCAAACTTTGAGGCCAAGGATCACCTCATTGGAGACCACATGGGTCGTGTGACCTCACACGGACCGTGTAGTCTCCCTTGAGGTAACATTTGGTCCAAATCTTGCCAAAAATGACATTTTCAAGCTCCGATGAAGTCGTACGATATTCGGGTCATTACAAGTAGAGGCTTCATAGACAATGAGTAGAGGATTTGTTGAGCATTTGGTATTTCCAAAATTTTTTAATTGGAAACTATGAGTTAATAGATTTATGTTATCTTGATGATATCATATTCATTTTGAGTTATTTCTTCTACTATTGAGACGATGTGATGATGTGGCTAGGTGATTCTCTTGGGGAATCAAAAATAGTTCTTCAAGTGCCCTTCACGCCAAGGGTACCCTCCCGGGGGAGTGACACGAGACTCACAAGGAACTCGCTTAATTCACCCATTTGTACGAATTGTCTGATCACTTGACATCGTTGTGGACTTTGTCCTTTTTGTGGCTGTGACTTTGTCACTATTGGCATGCCTCTTGTTCGGATCAGTTGCCATCTTAACTGTGGATTTTTGGTTCGTCCTGAGTACGGAAGCGATCCATTTTATGCATGAACTGAAAGCACTCTTAATATGGTTCTTGGTTCTCTTGACTATTGGGTTTTATTCCTTCATGATATAGGGCCTCGACCCTTCTTGATACTTGATCATGTTTAGTGTGAAGGCATGACATACATATTGCGCGAACTTATTATTTGATTGTCTCATAAAGATGCTTCTAGGAACTCTTGATACTTAGACCTTTAAATATCATACTTGATGTTATTAATCTATTTGTTCACTTAATCTACTTATTATATTGCATTTGTGTTCCCTTCACTTAAGAAAGGTAAATTGAGGAATCTAAAGGTTTCGGCTTTTAGCTTTTACACCACTAAGGTTCATGCTTAGCAATAGTTGTTTCTATCGTAGGGAATATATTTGAGATGATGCTTGAGGATGGCCATTGAAGATAAATTTTTGGAGCTATGCAGAAGATCACATTTGGATCTAAATATATATATTGTAGTAGTTTTGGGATATGTACATGATCCTCCTGTTGCATATGTATGTATAAATTTGAATGGCTGGTGTAAATTATGAAACCATGGTTTGTAACTTAAAGTTTTGGCTTGTTTAGTTAGGTTGGAGCTGGCGAGTTGTTTTTATATTAAATTACTACTTATTTTGAGGTGATTGTATGAAACGAAAACTAGTAAGTTTTATGCCTTTGTATTTTAACATCAATAATAATTTTCAGCATGTACTAAAATAGTATGGGCAATATGTAAAAATCTCACAAGATATTAATTTAAATTATTTTGGAAGTTGCTCACGCTATAAGCTGGAACCTGAAAACAACTGAACTACCCCTAGGACGAAATCCCATACCTATAATTATTTTGGATTCATTATTAAATTATGATTAATATGCTACTTATTAAACTCTTAATTTTTTAGCAAGTATTATTTGAGTGTAATGACCTGGCCTAACATTGTGAAGTATTGTTCGCTCTTGGACTTAGCCCATCATGAATTTGTCCCTTTGGGCTTACCCCAAAAGGCGCCTCACAGTATAGAGATCATTTCTTTACTTATATACCCAACATCTCTCTTGTGTTTTGCCGATGTGGGACATCTCATCTCAAGATGGGTTGTTACATACACCCCCTCTATGGACTCAGCGTCCTCGTTGAGGTTTGCCCCACCGCATGGGATTCTCCTAGTCTCAGCACTGAGGTTTGCCCCGCCTCACTAGGATTTGCCTAAATTCAGTTTAACTCTAGCTCCACATCGACTAGGCTGACGCATGAGTGACTCTGATACCATCTGTAATGACCTGGCCCAACACTGTGAAGTATTTTCCGCTCTTGGGCCTAGCCCGTCATGGATTTGTCCCTTTGGGTTCACCCCAAAAGGCGCCTCACAGTATAGAGACTAGTTCTTTAGTTATATACCCATCATCTCTCTTGTGTTTTGCCGATGTGGGATATCTCATCTTAAGATGGGTTGTTACATTAAGCCTAGATCGTACAGAAGTGACATCCTCCCACAAGAGTTACCACGAAAAGCGAGTGATTTACTAGTCAAACAATTAACGGCAAGAATGTTGTTAGCACAAGAGGATGCAGAATTGCAATTGTAATGGTTGGACAAGAAGGCCATGCTTTATAAGGATTAGATTTATGATGTTATTTATTATGATTTTCTTTTAAAACATATGATGGCTTTTTTTTTTCTTTTGATTGAGTTTCTTTTAGCTATAAAAGTTTGTTTATTAAAATAATATTTATATTTAAATGATTTATACTATTACTTATGAGAAATAAATAAATTATCAATCTTACACCATTAAATTTAATAATACTTTTTACAGATATGTCATTGGCTAAAAATAATAGTGATGTGTCTGATTAAGAAGTTTTAATTAAAAATGATGATAAAATCTCATAGCAGGTACTCACTCAATACATCCCCTCTTCGCAACTCAAGTACCATTCCTCTACTCACTATACCCCCTTACCTAGCTACTCATAACTAATTAAATCTCATGGGCCTCTTTCTTCAGAATTATAAGGCTAGTGTAGATCTATCACATTGAAAGCACTCTATCCCTCTATTCCACATCCATGTCTCACCCTCACAGTACAAATATGGGGATACATCAACATAGAACTCTTTCTAGTTTTGAGCACGCTCTAACACATTCTAACACTAACTCCCTCTTTATACCTTATCATGAAAATCATAGGGTATTCACCACTATTTCATCAAACTTATGGCAATCGATTTGTCATCTCATTACTTACCTAATGGGTATATAACTCTAACTACAAGCCCCAATCAACTACCGCTTTCACTATCTCGTCCTTTCCTTTCTATCGTCATCATTCTGGCTCTGGAATGACAACTTTACTCAGGGTGGTATAAGACCTCACATCTTACTCTTAGGTGGTAACATTAAACTCTTTAAAGAAATAAGTTTCTTTCTCATGGATAACATTTAACGTAAGTAAAGTCTCGAATCTTACCCGTCATGACATCTGGGGCGACATCTGGAGAACTTTCCTGATCCTCTCTAAATGTGGATGTTGGGGTAAAATCTTGGGCCTCGTAGGACTGCTTAGGACAATTCCTCTAGAAGTGACCCATTTGGACACACTTGTAACATCCATCACTTCCCTTACGACATTCTCCCAGGTGACATTTACCACACGTGCCACAAGGTGGCTTACCTTCGGGTACCTTGAACCATACTAAAGTTATGAGGCTCTGCTTGAAAGTGACTCATATTCCTATTTCTCCTTGACCTCTTAAACTCAGGTGGATTCACCCTTAAGAACACAATATCTCCGGATGTATTTGGAACACCCTGCCTACCTATTCTTTGTCTATCAACCAACTGTCATAGCCTGGGCCAAAGTTTGGAGGGCTTAGCAAAGCTCATCATTGCTGATGTTAGCCTGTGGTGGCTACACGGTAGGGACGACTAGCTTATGGGTTTATCCTAATCTTGGGGCTCGGGTAGGTTAGCATTCTGTCTGGCTGGGCTCCCATTCACTTCATCAACTCTTCTTGGAAACATGGTCACAATTCTAAAAATGTGCAACACACGAATTAGAAGAGATCTTTCTTAGAGTTTAACTCTATCACACGAATTTGGAATAAAAAAGAAGTGTAACAATTCCTAATGTCCTATAGCCTCCTGCTTATAAAGTGTGGTTGACAACACACCCATAAACAATACTTTATTAGACACAACTTCATGGACTCCCTAGGGCTCATGAACTCGGGCTTTGATACCAAGTTTGTCACACCCCGAGAGGGTACCCTAGGCATGGCCGGCACAGCGAACCACTTGGCCTCATCACATGTATTCAATCAATACTTCAAGACAATTAGCGAAAAAGAAAAGGATAGTAATGGGCACATCTCATCTAGTCTCAGAATAATATTATGAATAAAAGGCTAGTGGAAAGAAACTAGCTCAACAAGTCTTATCATCAGCATTCGACTCTAGTCTATGAAGCCTCTATCACTATCAAGTGGTGCCAATGACAGACCCATAGCTACCTCAACTCAAGGAATAGTAAAGCTACTCTAAAATTATGACTCTAATAGCTAGATGAAAGTACATAATGGTCCTCCAAAGTAAAGGAGGCTCACCAACTCTGCTGACTGCTCAGATCCTCAATGATGCGCCTGTTGACGATCTCTAGTACCTGTATCTGCATCATAAAATGATGCAATCCAGAGGGGACATCAGTATGTGGAATGTACTGGTATGTAAAATCGTTGAATGAAATGGAAACAGGTAGAATAATATGGAAATAACATCAACTCAGAATAATAACCAAATCAAAATGTCATATGTCTATCTAAGGAAAGAGTAAAGATTAGACACGCGACCTATCAACTAATCAACCTCTTCAATCAACTCAACTCAATGGAACTCAACTCGACTCAACTCGACTCAACTCAAAGTATTCAAGGTAGGAAATTTTCGGGAGTTTCTCTTATCCGACAACAATAACTTATGAGATAGTGATTGTACAATGAAGCGATGTCGTTGCCACACCCATCCAGTACCTTGCCAGAGTAAAGGAAAACTTAAATTTAGATCCAGACAATTAACCAATCAAGTCTGTTGTTTCAGGATAATAAGGTGAGCACCTGTCCGACTCTAACGGAACTTAATCCATAGGATGAGAACTTGCCCCGACTCTAACGGAACTTAGCCCTCAAGGTGAGAACTTTTCCAACTCTAATGGACTTAGCCCTCAAGGTGAGAACTTGTCCGATTCTAACGAACTTAGCCCTCAAGGTGAGAACTTGTACGACTCTAACAGACTTAGCCCTCAAGGTGAGAACTTGTCCGACTCTATCAGACTTAGCCTTCAACCTCTAACGGACTTAGTCCACTCCTACGCTTGGCGACGTAGTTAATGAGTGCGAGTTGGACTTGCTCTTACTCTTACTCATTTCAGTGCTCGATACTCCTCCTAAGACTCAATGCTCATAAGACTACTCATCTCAACTCAATTATCTCACATTAGCCTCGTAGAGACTCTCATTATCTCATTAACTCAAACTTAAGAGTACTTTATTATTTTAGGTACTTTAACTCATCTCAGTTAACTCAATTCTCATTTAAGAACTCAAGGACTCAGATCATCAATTAGAAGAAGTCGTTTAGTCAGAACTCAAAAACACAATTATGAAGACTCATAGGATCATCAAGCTCAATTAACTCAACCTCATACTCACATCAAGACTTCACTCAACATACACAAACCAAGGCTCTAGACTCCATTCCTAGGTTCATTATGCATGCTTTAACAAATTAATATGTAGAGTTTATATAATATCTCATGAAAAGTATTCAAATCAAGAAAACAAGTTTATGATGATCATCAACATATGAAAATACATATAATAAGCATAATTTTCAAGAATATAATCAAGAAAGTATTTCAAGAAGTATATATAGGGACTCATGGACTCTCAACTCCTCTATTACCATCTATGGGGCCCATGAGAGAACAATCTCATGCTTTAGATTAGCCTTACATGCTTGGGATGAAGGTAGACAATCAACTCGGCACAAATACCGCTTGAGTTCCTCGAATCCTCGCTTTTCTCTCTTCTCTTTAGCCCTAGGTCTTTTTGTTGAAGGTTTTGAAGGACTTAGAATAGGGTTTATAACCCTTTTATACTTAAAGCGACCTGTTTTGGTTATATATTAAGTGCAGGAGGGGTTTTGAAAGGTCTAGAATGCCGCTCACGAAATTAAAAAAAAAGTCTATCTCGGGACATGGGGTTCGCGACGCGGACTAGGTTTATTTTTAGTATTTTTTACCGAAAATTCTCCGAACAAGGTTTCTAATCCCGTAGAAAATTTTTAGGATAAAACCAAGTGTTGGTCCAGCAGGTGCACGTCGCACACCTGTCGTGCACCCTCACTGGTTCGCATTTTCGCACCAAAAAATTATCTTCTGATCCAGTTGCTCTAAAAATCAACCGAGACCATTCCCCACTCAATTTTTATGCTAATCGCAAATCCGGCCTCAGATTTTCCATGGGAAGACATGTTATGCATACATCTCTCTTCTAGGGGTATTTTGGTAATTTTGTTACACTCATCAAATAGTATTAATTCATAGTTTTAAAGATCCGCAGGTCACTATTACCGCCGAATTCATTTAATGAAAATCCTTATCATATGATTGCATCCGAATCATAATCCATCACGAATTTTCATTATCATTATGCTCAAAAGCCATTGTCATCATCTCAAAGCCAACCTTATCATAGACATGATACCTTAAACCTAGTTACACCAACAAAATCCAAGAGACTAATCCAATTTTTTATACGCACTCTTCTACTAAAATCCTCCATTGTCTTCTCCTAAATTTACTCATTTGGACTTTCTCTACCCATATGCTTATCATTCTAATATTATTCACTTATTATTTCGATATTGATACATTGTCTTGGATCTTATTATGGATCAGTAGTCTTCATTTAGAAACTCCCGAATACCTCATAACTTAAATGCATTAATTATACCAAAGATCTGCCACTAAAACTTTTCTTATAAATAATACTTAACCCAAGCATCCAAAGTAACAAACTAGTTGATTTCTCAAATATGAATACAACATTAGACCTTATCAAACGAGCCCATGATACACTAATAACTCCTAAAGTAGTTTGTAGTCACGTTTGACAATCGACATATCCATTTTCATATATCACTAATACTATATTGTGAAATTTCATCAGATACACCACTAGAACACATCATACCTATCAAGAAAATAGTACCAAACTAGCCCGCATACTTCTACCCATAAAATAACTACAAAATATTATCCAATCCATCATGACTCTATCCTAAGTAATACTATTTGTTTTCCATAAATTCAATCACTAGCAAAAGTAACACACACCATAACTCTAATCAAGTAAGCATTAGTATCGTTGTGATAGTCGTATCATGACCCTCCTTAATATCCACTCGATCTATGAAATCATAATAGAGATTCTGACTTTAATTGGCATAACATCATTCTTATCATTATCTAAGCGTTTCATACATATTATGATAACTTCAGTAATAGCAGTTTGCAGATTTACAAAATTCATTATCTAGCCGTCCCTTTAACATTCCACTTTCAATTGTTGAACCACTTCAGATAACGTATATACCATACAAATACTATTTCTATTGCCAGATAACTAACCCAAAAATGATAACACTTTCATGAGATCTCTCAAATCATTGTTGACTTCATTACTCAAATATCCTCAAAGTGCATCATCGAGTCATCATCTTACTCAACTTTTTTTAAATTATCAAACATTTTATTTTTTTATAAGTATATCAGTTACACTTTAGTACCTGATCTAACATTCAAACCATATACAACCACTAACTACTCACATAAAGAACTAAGAATGAATCATCTATATAAATGAAAGAGAATGAATAAAGTGATAAGAATCACACTGAATCAGGGATGTACGATGGAGAAAGAATTAAAAAAAAGGAAGTTTCCTAACAATCTTCATAGCTTCTTGAAGATAAGTATAGACGTCTCCATACCGATCCTCGAGACTCTATTAGACTCGGCTTGTACACACGTGGACCTATGAACTTAGGGCTCTGATACCATATGTCACGACCCAAAAATGGGCGTGATGGCGCTCGTCTTATCCCACCAAGAAAAGTCAGCCTAAAATCTAATTATAATAATAAAATGCGGAAGGATAATATAAATAAAAATTTAACTGCAGATATAAGTCAACTTAATCAAAATTCCGCCAAAACCTAGTTGTCACGTGCACAAGCCTCTAATGTGTTACAATAGATTTGAAAGAAAAATATAAGTATCAAATGATGTTGTATCTAAAGTAGAACAAGATTATAAATAGGAGGATAAGGCTCGCTGAGATGACAAATAGCTACCTCACTAATTTTCACAGAAAGCCTCGGATAAAAATAGAAGAGATAGTATCATAAAGATCTGAATGCATAACCTACAAAAATATAGAAACAAGGGGACTTTTAAACCAAACCAAACCAAACCTCCACAACTACAACCTGCATAAAACCAGTCCAACCTAACATCTCACATTATACATAGCATATAGCTCGATAACCACACCAATATTTATAGATCAACAACATAAGGATAAAGTCCATTCATCACAAGTTTCACAAAAGGCACTTATAATTTCATAAACGATAAAGATGTGCAATGCAATGCAATGCAATGTCAAGTATAATGATGCATGTTTGACCCAGTGATATAGACCTGCTATATCTCAGCCCGGGACCCATGGGGGACTTTTAGACCATGCATCCATCGCGACGTGTGACACGACCCTCGAATCATAGTATTTGTCGCGGCGTTCGACATGACCCTCAAATAATAGTATCCATTATAGCGTGCGACATGTTCCTCGAAATGGTACCTCGTTTTTAGTTTCTTATATTTTTCTCAATTTCCATAACTTTTGTCACAATTTTGTCTCAGAATCAATTCAACTAGACATATTCACATAAATAATGAGGAGATGACCATTTTTCTAACAATGCACAATTTACAACAACACAACGACACAACATCAACAATAAATCAATAAATCTTTCAAATCATTCTCGACACATCACATATCAATATATAAACAAGTTTCCTCTTATTATCCTTTTTTTTATCATCAATATTATTCAATAAGAACAAATCAAACCATCATCAAGTCCCATTAATCTCAAGCACAAACAACAAGGAAATACAATTCTATACACTTAACAAGAGTCGAGAAATCCACTTGCCTCAATTAATCAAACAAACTTCAGAACTTGAACCTTTGTAATGCTTTCGGATGGTCAAAATCTGTTTGAATACATAATTTACATAAGAATACTAATCTAATGACACCCACACTGCTATATTTATTTTCTGCTAAAAAATCGAGTCAAAAAGTCACCCCAAGCCCTCGAATTCAAATCTGAAATTTTCTTTCAAATTATGTTTACGCATCATACAATAAACTCATATGTTAAAATTCAACTAAAATGGATCATTATTCGACTCCCAAATTAAGATTTTATTTTAAGAACCTAGGGCTATATTTTTTTCAATTTAACATAAATTATACACATTTCTACCCTAAAAATCTATTCATAATCTCATGAAAATTTAAAAGAAAGGATGAGAATAATTACCTTGATGATTTAGGATAAAAATCCTAATTTTTCTTCTCTTCTTTTTTTTCTCATGCGTATTTTCTTTTCTGTGTTCTAACATCTGTTCCTCTGTTTCTGCGTTTTTCTATTGTAGGCGTTTCAACCTTTTTGTCCCCCTTGTTTTTATTATCTTTTTAAAATTTTATGGGAAGTTGCCCTTTTTCTTTTTTTCTGTTTTTTTGTTTTGAATACTTATTATTCTAATTCTTTTTTTCTTTTAAATTAAATGAGTACTAAAAGTAACAAATTTTATTAATTTTTATTTGAATTAATATAAAGCAAGTGGTAAAGAATATTAAATAAATTATGAATTTAATCTATTGATTAAAATAGTTATCTAAAATTATCCATTAACTAATTATTCATAATTACCAAATAGTCTAAAAATTTTAACTTAAATTTACGAAAAAGATCTTTTATGAAAAAGAGAGGATTATTTTTAAAATGACCTAACGGGTCATTACAGTTCCTATGGGGAGCCACAAAAGATAAAAAGAAAATAGCACCAGTGAAGTGGACCAGTGTTTGTGTGCCAAAGAAATATGGTAGTTCAAATATCAAGGGGTGTTGTATGTAGAATATAGCATCAGTGTGGAAATTGTTATGGAAATTAGCAAGTAAGAAAGACATAGTGTGGGTCAAATGGGTTGATGACATATATATATGAAGTCAACCGGAAACATCTGGGAGCACAGACCACCAACAGATTGCAGCTGGTATTGGAAGAAAATCAATTCTTTGAAGGCTCAGATGACTAGTTGGTATCAAAGAGGAAAGTACATACTTACTCCAACATGTAATTACTCTATTGCTCATAGCTACCAAGCCTTATTGGGAAATATGTCCAGGATGCAAGACGCGGATTTAGTATGGAATTCAATAATGCTGCCAAAGTAGAGGTTTATAGCTTGGCTTGCTTTCCAAGGAATATTGCTTACAAAGGATAGATTTAATGAGGTTTGAATATTCATACTGATAACACAAACTGTTGTTTATGTGAAGAGAGTCAAGAAGAAACACACTCGCACCTATTTGTAAAGTGTAGTTGGATAATGAACATGAGAAGCAGAGTAACCAATTGGATAGGGATCTCAATGCAGAGCACTGGAGTTAGAAATATATAATGCCCGATAAAATTACCAAAACACCCCTAGAGGAGAGATGTGCGCTTAGTGCATCTTCTGATGCTCGAATGGAAAATCCAAGGCCAGATTCATGATAAGCACGCCAAATTGAGTGGGGGAAGGGCCTCAGTCAATTTTTAGAGTGATCGAGTCAAGAGATAATTTTTCGTTCCAAAATGAGAAATAGTGAGAGTTCGTGACAGAGCCGCGTCGCGGACCCATCGCGAAGGGTGACTTATCTTTTTCTTAAATTTTTTGACAGGGATGAGAAAACTCGTTCAACAAGATTTTTGCCAAAAATGAGCTATACGCGACCAGTTCGCGTCACAGACTAGGTTATTTTGCTGCTGAAAAATTTCTAAAATTTCGAGGGGTATTCTAGTCCATTCCTAGCATTTTCTAAAATCCATGTATGATTGATATAAGTCATTTTCACGAAGAAAGGGTCTAAAACCCCATTCTAAATCCTCTTCCTAACAACGCTTATACGCTAGGGCTTGAGGAGACTAGAGGAGAGTCGAGATTGAGGAATCAAGAGGAAGCCCCAAGGGAATTGTGTTGATAGAAATCATCCCAGGTATGTAAGGCTAACCTAAAGCATAAGATTGTTCTTCCATGTGCTCCCTTTGAGTAAATTGAGTCTATGGTTGAAGATGATGAGTTATATGTAAAAATCCTTGAGTATTTTACTGAGATTCTTCTTAAGTCATGTATTTTTCTTAAATTGATGATCATCATAAACTTGGTTTACTGCGTAAGTTGTTTTTATGAATTATTTTACAAAATTCTATGTCTATTTTACTAAAGAATGCAAGAATGAGCTTAGAGAGAAAGAGTCTAGAGCCTTAACGATGATGAAGTTTGTGATGTTGTGATTGTGGTCCAAATTGATGAGAGTCTTGATGATGATGTTGATGCGAGTGATATCCATGAGTCTTAAAACTTGAAACTAAATTTTGAAAGAATGTTTCTAGTCCACGATGTTGATGTTGATGTTGATATTGATGAGATGAGTTGATGTTGATGATGATGTTGATATTGATATACTATGTCCCTACGGGACTGATGATGATGATGTTTTATGAGCATGTCGAGTTCTGGGAGGAGTATTGAGCACCAAAATGGGTGAGAGTGAGTCCCACTTGAACTCATTAACTACGTGGCCCATGTAGAAGAGAGGATCAAACCACAATGCGGATGTTTCCTTGTTCCAAAAGAGGACCGATGTTTTTTCTTGTGGATCCACTGATGGTGATGTACTTTACTTCGGGCAGGGTACTGGATGGATATGGCAATGACATCGCTTTATTATATTATCACCGGTTCATAGGTGATGGTTGTCGATTAGAGAAACTCCCAGCTAGGTTCTATTTTGATAGAACTCTGATGTTGATGTGATGGTATGAGTCTTGATGGATGTTGATGTTTTACTATTTACTCTTTATCCTTGTCCTAAACGGGCATGAGTCCTTTGAGTTGAGTCGAGTTTCCTTGAGATGAGTCTGATGTATTGATGATGTTGAGATGAGACGTTGATGAGTCATTTGTCTACTCTATATTCTTGTTTTAGATAGACATTTGATATTCTGATGGACTATGATGTTGAGTTGATGTTATCCCTATACTGTTAAAACTTGTACTATTACATTCAACCATCTTACATGCCGTACATTCCACGTACTAACGCCACTCGGTACTACATCGTTTCATGATGAAGATACAAAAGTTAGAGGACTTCAGCAAACGCATCGTTGAGGTTCGAAGATCCTGAGTTCAGTCATTGGTGAGCCCTCCTTGCTATCCGTAGGGGCCCTTTTTCTTTATTCTGTTATTTTGTTTATTGAGCTGAGAAGCAATGGCCTGTCATGGTACCCTCTTAGACTATTTAGCTAAGTTAAAGGCTTCATAGACATGAGTTGAGATTTGATGTGAGGTCTTTCCCTCTTAGGGTTGAGTTAGTAATACTATTTACTTATCATCGATGTTGAGCCTGAGTTTATTGTCCATTGGCCCTTCTTATTGATGTAGCTCACTACCTTATTATATTACTTCCGCTATGTTTGGTGTTGGATGACTGTCCTGGGATTGAGTGGTTCACTTGGGGACTAACAATAGTCTCTGGGTGCCAGTCACGCCTAGGGTACCCTCCCAGGGCATGACAAAATACATTCCAATGGATCAAGAGAAGAAGATGGAAGCAGTTTCAAAAGGAGTTAGTAGCGGCAATCTGGGGGGTAATGATATACTACACTAAGCAATCCAGAAGTAGGAGAATATTCCGGCAAACTAATGTGCAATTGGAGTCTATTAGCGCTCAAATCCAAAAGGAAATTGGTATAAGGGTTGCCATGATGAAATGCACGAAAAAATCTCAAAGAAATCAGAATTTGATTTCAAGGCTATGTAATTAGATCAATGTTTATGTTTCGTTTGTTTGTCTTTGTTGAGATCTAGTGATCATGTTGCCGGGATCACTAGAGGCTCTTTAGGTTGTAAATATTTGCTTTGGTATGGTAATATTTCACATTTTATTACCAAAAAAAAGTTATTATTGATGCAACAGTTCCCAACATCACTTTAGCATAAGCTTGTTGTGGAGGCTCATGGTTTTGCCTTTGAAAATTGGAAGTAAACTTAGTAATTCATGGGTTTTAGGAGCTTGCATTTGGGTTGTTTCCCATCCGTTATTTTGTCCAAACCAAATTTCCTTTTAGGATTCTTGCTCATATCAGATTTCTTATTCTCTCTGACATCACCTAATTTAGAATTACTACATTTGTCATTAGAGGTTATATCAATAACATTATGCTCAGTTTATTTACCACAGTCCTAATCACTACAATCAATAACAAGGTCAGAGTGGTTAGCTTGATTAAGAGAAGAAGATTTACCTTGATCCTGAACCTTGTCTTTACTGTAAGCCTTCTGGTGACCCACAGGGCCACTCACCACTGTTAAGTTGGTAGGATTTACACAGTGAGGATTCAAACTAATATTCGACTTCACTGGGCTGGATTCGATACCCTCCACTTAATTTAGAGTATTCACCTTATCTGGTAATCATTTTGGCTCTTTTTTTTCTGGCGTAACTCCAGCATTGATGCCTAAAACATCATTGGTGGTGATTTCCTTCTAAGATATAGTATCTTATACTTTAACGACTATAAATATCGAATTTGTTGCTTTAGGATTCATATTCACCAATGTGGAACCATCAGGCATTTGATGAGTTTGGAGATTAATGTGTGAAAATTTATCCCAATCTTTGAAAATCACAACTCCGTCCCAGATGTCATGTAGAAGTAATATTTTGATTCCACAATAACTCCTCATTGAACTTCGAAGGATCATTAGGAGGAATTGGGAGTAACAAATTGTTCTCAAGGGTGGATCCCCTATTACCGAGTTGTTACGCCTGTTCCGGTGGCCTAGGGTGGCCTATCAGCGGACCCCCTATATATATGTAGACAATTGTTTTTTTGGTTTCTGCTCTTATTTCTATTACTCTTTTAATGTATTTTCTCCTAGATAGATTCTGCCTTCACACCCATTAACAATAGTTTTAGATTACAGACGAACTTACCTATTAGTGGGTTATGGTAGGTGACATCATAACTTGAAAAATTGGATCGTGACAATATTCAATTAAATAAAATTTGATGTTTAGGCTCAATGTACTTGATAATTTTTGGAATGACCTATCAAATTTCATTTCTCACATTATTTTAAGTGATTTTTTATATAAAAAAAATTCATATGTAATCTTAATGACTAACACAACAATTCGAATCAATAATGATCAATAACCGATCAACCAGTGGTCAATTAATCAATATCTTAATGATTCTTTAACAATTCAACATGTCTTCAACTCGAAAATGAATAAGTTGAACAAATAACTTTCTAAATAGAATAGAACCGATCGATACACAATCCTAACTATGGTAATATCAAGGGTCCAAAACTTAGTGGTAAATCATCTGACCACATATCAAGAGGTCATCACTTCAAACTTAATTGGGACCTTTCTTCTCTTTTTCTTTTAAATATTTTGCACACAAAACTTGTGTTTGGAATGCCTTATGAAGTCATGATTTTAAATCATTAGCATTATATAGAATTTTAATAATATCAAGGGTCCATAGCTCAGTGGTAGAGCATTTGACTGCAGATCAAGAGGTCACCGGTTCGAACCCGGTTGGGCCCTTTTTATCTTTTTTTTTTTTCTAGTTTGCACACTAAATTTATGTTTCAACATGCAATATAAAATCATGATTTCGAGTTACATCATAAATTTTAATCATGATTATGGTCATATACAATCAAATTGCATGAATTGTTAGGGATGGTGAACGCGATTGAACTACATGAATTATGAGTCTAACTGCAGATCTAATTGGGCCCCTTTTAATTTTTTTTATCTCACATATTAAATATATATCTTTATCTTTAGAATCAAATGTAATTGAACAATAATAATATCATATCTAATATAATTCTAGAAGTAGGATATGATAAATATAAGATGAGAAATGTGATTGAGCTAGATGAATTATTAGTCAAATTAGATATATTAAACTTGAATGCAATTAAATTTTATATAGAATTTTGGATTGGATTTGTAAAGTGAACATTGGGTAGGATCTATCAAAAATAACATTTTTTTCCTTTGTAAAGTAGGAGTAAGGTTGCGCACGTATCATCTCTTTAAACTCCACTTGTAAGATCACAAGTAACATATTATTATTTGTAAAAGGGAAAAAAAGATTAAATAAGGAATTAGATTTTAGTGTTCAGTTTTTTTTCTAGTTTATTTTTCTAGTTTACACATTAAACTTGTGTTTGAACATGCGATATGAAATCATGATTCCAAATTACATGATAATTTCAATCATGATTAGGATCATAGACAATTGAATTGCATGAATTACTAGGAAGGGTGGGATGGTTAATACGATTGAACTACATGACCTCGCATTTTAAATATATATTTTTATCTTTAGAGTCAAATGTAATTGAACTACAGTAGTAACATATCTAATATAATTCTAGACGCAGGATTTGATAAATATAAGATGAGAAATGTGATATAGTTAGATGAATTATTAGTCTTATTATATATATATATATACACACACACATACACACATACATATATTAAAGTTGCATTCATATGTATGCATATATGTATTAAACTTGAATGCAACTCAATTCCATATAGAATTTTGACTTAGATTTGTTAAGTGAACATTTGGTAGGATCTATCCAAAATAGTTTTTTTTTTCCTTTGTAAAGTAGAGTAAGATTTTGTACAAATTGCCTTTCTAAAACTCCACTTGTAAGATTATAATTAGTATATTATGATTTGTAAAGGAGAAAAAAGATTAAATAAGAAATAATATGTTAGTGTTAATAGTAATGTATTTCTTTATTTTTATGCTAAATAATATTTTTGAAAAATCTAAGGTAAACCTTTTTATTCTTAATCGTAAAAAATTGGGATAGTTTTGTTAATAATCCTTCAAGATTTTTTTTTTCTGATTTGATTTGGTTCAACGTTGTATATGTTTCTTTCTTGTTTTCTTATTTTATCCCATAAAAAGTGGATTTAATTTTTGCGTTCTTATGAGAAGTTCTAAACAATGAAACCAATTACGAGAATTTGAAATCCTACTATTTTTGTTCATGTTTATTTTTAAAACAATCTATAGATGATAAAATTTGAATCAAAAAAATAATAATCAAGAACGAAAATATTGCAATAATCGTAATATTTAGTTTCAATATGTGAGTGTTACAATCTCTATGAATCCTCTGATTAGGCTTTTCAACTGTAAATTCAAGGGCTCTTGAGTTTGATCTTGAATTTGAAGTGCGTTCTTGAATCTAATCTTGAGTCTTGATTTTGATCTTTATCTTGATCTTAATCTTGTTCTTGAGTTCAAGAGTTTTTAAACTTGTTCTTGAACTTGAATGCTTGAATGTTTGAATTCTTGAATTTGTAGAGAAATTTGTGTCGTTTGATCCACGAGCTTTCTCTAGATTTCTATTAGAATTCTTGATCCATTCTGAATTATGAAGTCCCCTATATATAGTTGTAGAATAGAGGAGTCATGATAGAATCAGACTTTCTCCTTGCCAATTAGATTTAAGTGACATGACATATTGAGCTTTAATGAAATGAGTTTGTCATCTTGGCACATGACATGATCCTATTGGCTTCTTTGTTTGACTTGGCGTGCCACGTCGTTTGACCATGGTGTTAAGTGGGCCTCTTGGATGAAGGGATATTGGGCCCAATGAAGTGGGTCATCTTTCGTAGCCCAAATAAATGCATTTGGGCTTTTAAATCCACATTGTACTGGACTTAATTAATAAACCCAATTATATTAATCCACAATATTCATTTTGGGCTAATATATCTTGAATCATTTTATAAAATTTATATTTAATAAATTTTATATGATTATAAATAGGGAAATTTTCATAAACAACAATCTAGTGAAACATAATAGGCTAAAATAGCTAATGTTTCTAAAATTACGTTTTCTAACTTTGGTCATGCGAAAGGAAATGTATAAAGTCATTTTTTTTTATAATGTATTAAACCAAAAATTTAACTCCCTATTAATTAAAGAAGAGATTTTTCAGCTATTAATTATGGAAACGTCTCCATAAATAAAGGAAGTCAATAACAAGTAGAATTCCTTTTCCTAATTGAACTCATACATCCCAATATAAAAGGGGGGGGGGGGTTCCATTGTCAATAAAAAATAGATTTTCTTTCCTAATGTGACTCTTTTGTCCAAAAAAAAAAAAGAAAAAGGTTCCGTTGTAGTTTCGATGAAAAAAGTAGTTCTTTTTTTTGCTTGTGTATAAAAAAGCATCTGAAACATTAAAAATTTGGGGAATATTATATATACATGCATGGAATTGTGTATTTTTTATTGCAAACAAATAAGTGTATACTTATACAAAAGAATTTTATTCTTGCATAGATATCAGAAATTGTATGAAATTTGCTGGAACTTATACATATGGGACTTAAATCAGAAAACTACATATCAGAAATTGTATAAAATGTGCAAGAACTTATACATGTGGGGCTTATACATATGGGCTTAAATTAGAAAATGTATAAACTGTGTTGGAACTTATATATATGCAGCTTAAATAAGAAAAATACATATCATAAATTGTATAAAATGTGCAGGAACTTATAAATGTGGGCTTAAATTAACAAAAATACACTTATATATCTCTGTTTTGTAAAAAAAAAAAGCACATATACAAATTGGGGGAAATATACATTACATGCATAGATGACGAATACCAGGTGTGTTTACAACCTAAAAATAGGTCTAAGAATGCATAAGCTAAGGAAATACCTAATTTAGTGCCGACGGCTGCAATGTAGCAAGGGTTATGTACAAAATAGGAGAAAATTTTGAACTCTCTATGAAAAAATTAAAACCCGCCAAAAACTTAAACTGTATAATGTGCTGACAATGACTACAAAACTTTAATTAAACTATATAATGTGTTTGGCCGATGAACATTGTCATTCCAATACTTAGATCTAATTTCTCCACTAGCCCTATCTCTTGCAATGGATCCTGCAATAGGCTCGTCCTCTTGAGTTATAACCAACGAAAAAGATGGCAAATCATCCATAAATTTATCATGCAAGTTTATACCTCTAGTTGTCCTCTTAGGTGATGATTCGTCGGCCATGATGTGTAGTTGTATACTGGTGATTTTTTCGACTGTGGAAAAATTGGGGCTAACAATGTATAAGAAATGGGGAAAGTGAAAATTTCAAAATAAAAATTAAAAACTGCCAAAAAATTGGTATGAAATTGAAGCTACAAGATTTGGATGAATATTAGGAATTTTTTTTTGAAATCCTTACCTATGTAACTGATGATTTGTTGAGAGACTGAAGGAGATAAATATGGAAAGAAATCTTGGTATTTTTTATCGAATGGAGAGGGAAGGTGAATGTAGGAGATGAAGGGTTTTATACAAAAAATGTCTGGGTCCCACAAAATCTTATAGCCATTTTTTTCAAAAGTTGGTTGCTTTATGTAATTTTAAAAAACTGTAGTTAATTTATGTGATTTTGTAGTGAATGTTTGCTCAGTTATGAAATTTTCCCATAAATACCCCCAGCTTTAAGACTTGTCAAAATATTTTTGAAGACTAGACTTGAAGTATCAAACTTGACTTTGTTTGAGACTAACGAGTTGAACAAGCATTTACTTTTGTGCCCACACCGATAAAGGGGTGCATAAGAAAAAAATATGCATTGTTATAACAAAATGACCCCAAAAGTCTTTATCTTATTATATATAATAATAATAATATATAATAATATATTTTCAGTTAACAAAGTTAACAAGAAATGACCTATTGTTTTCTTAAAAAGAAATATTATTAGCCCATTTCCTGCAATTTGCACTAACCTAGCGGATTGCAATCTTCAAACGTCAGCGCCACTGTTTCCAATTTCCAATTGAATTTGGAATACATGTACTTATAGGATTCTTATTAAACTTGAAAGATTCTCTAAATTTTGATCCCATTAGGATACAATTTAACATCCCCTACAGTACTCTATAAATATCCCCATATTTTCATCCGGAAGCTTTATTCAGAGAACTGCAAGTTGCTTGTCTCGCCAGCTTAAGAAGGATCTGTTTCCCAAGTAATTTTTTTCTTCTTTTTTTCAATGCTCGGTAAAATTACCAAAATAACCCTACAAGAGGGTATGCACGAAATGCATCTTCCAATGCTCGTATGAAAAATCCAAGGCCGGATTTGTGATCAGCATAAAAAATTGAGTGAGAAAATGGTCTCAGTCGATTCTTAGAGCGACCCGTTCAAAAGAATTTTTTTCATCCGAAGCAAAAAATAGTGTTGGTGCACGACAGGAGCGCGTCTCGCCTCCATCATGGACCAACACTTATATGTTTCTGGACATTTTTGACGGGATTGAGAAAACTCGTTCAGAAATATTTTCTAAAAATACACTGTGTGCGACCAGTCCGCGTTGTGGACTAGGTCTTTTTCGAGTTGAAAATTTCAAAATTTTTATGAGGGGCATTTCGGTCAATTCCCCATCCCTCCTAAACTCTATACCCGATCTAATAAGGTCGTTTTGACATAAAATGGTCTAAAACCCCAATTCTAAGTCCTATTCTATAATTTAACAAGGCTAGGACTTGAGGAAAGAGGAAAAGAGCTTGAGTTTGAGAGATTTGAGAAGAAATCCTTGACGTGCTTGATTGATAGCTGCATCCCAGGTATATAAGGTTAAACCAAAAGCATGGGATTGTTCTCTTATGTGCCCCATAGATGGTCATAGATGAGTTGATGATTTGGAGAGTTTACATGCATGATCTTTGATGGCTTTTCTTAAAATTTTACTTGAAATTACATGTTTTCTATGTTGATGATCATCATACTACTTGTTTTCATGAATTGAATTTTTTCATGAGATTTGCATAACCCTACATGATTATTTAAAAAGCATGCATAATGAACTTGAGAATTGAGTCTAGAGCCTTGAGTTGAGATTGTTGATTGTGATGAGAGAATGATGATGAGTTGATAGAATTTGACTGTCATATGAGTCTCTATAAATGAACCCTACCGATGTGTCTATTCAATTGCTTCCTAATGATTGTTCTAAATCTTGAGTTATTGATAAGATTGGTTGATGAGAGGGTTAAAGTCCCTATGAGTTGAATGACGATGGAGTTCGAGTCCCTATGAGATACCGATCATTGACAAGGTTTGAGTCCTTATGAGATTGGTTGAGATGGAGGTTTTATAAGCATTGAGTCATGAAAGGAGTAGTGAGCACCGAAACGGGTAAGAGTGAGTCCCACTCGAACTCATTAACTACGTCGTCAAATGTAGGTGAGGTATAAAACCATCACATATATTATGGTTCCCTCGAGAGTAACAATCCCTGAAAGCAATAGCGGACCTGTTGAGTATTGACTCCCTATTGGGTGGCTGATATGGTTTCGGAGCGTTCCCTACCTGGCAAGTTCGGAAGGTTGTGACAACTTTAGTGAGATTGTTGTACATTCACTAGCTCATAAATGATTGTTGTCGGATAAGAAAAACTCCCATAAATTTTCTATCTTGAGTACTCCTAGTCGAGATGAGAAGAGATGAGAGGAGGTGAGCTCCTCTGAGCTGAGATGAGATGAGATAAGAGGAGGTGAGCTCCATTGAGATGAGTCTGAGATGATTGATGAGTTTGAGTTATTGATGGGTCACTTGTCTACTCTTTATTCTTGCATAAATAGACATTTGACGACTTGATGTTATTTGATGATTACTTTGAGTTGATGTTGTTTCCATATTATTCTACCTGTTTCTGTTTCACTTAGCTATTTTACATACCAGTATATTCCAAGTACTGATGTCCCTTTTGGACTGCATCTTTTCATGATGCAGAGACAAGTACTAGGGATCATCAACAGGCGCTCCGTTGAAGATCTTAGACTCGAAGCAAAAATTTTGTGAGCCTCCCCTACTCTGGAGGATCCACTACGTTCATTTCATCATGATTTAGAGTTAGATTGGACTATTTCTTTTATTTTGATTTTGGTACCCATGGGTCTGTCATTGGCACCACATCAGTAGTGATAGAGTCTTCATAGACGGTGATTGAGCATTGATGTTGAGATTCTGAGCTAGTTCTTTCTACCAGCCTTTATTGTTATCTATATCATTATGAGACTTTAGATGGGATGTACCTATTTACTTACTTTTATTTTCGCTGTTCAGTAGAGTTTATTTGATTGAATGATGTGATGAGGCTAAGGGGTTCGCTTGGGAACTAGCAATAGTCTCTAGGTGCCGGCCACGCCAAGGGTACCCTCCTGGGGCGTGACATTTTTGTACTCTTCTTCATTGTTTTTTTGGTGTCTTCTTTTATCCCCTTTTTTTTGTTATTGTAGGGTCATAATTCAAGATTCTTTTTATCTAAAGAATTTGGTCTTAAGGTCCCCAATTTGATACTTTACAATGTTCTAAATGTTTAAACATAGGAAACCAATAATACAAGGTTTTACGCTGTTCTAAATGCATAAACATGGGGGACCAACAATAGAAGGCTTTACGCTGTTCTAAATGTTTAAACATAAAGGACCAACACTACGAGGCTTTATGTTGTTCTAAATGTTTAAGCATAGGAGACCACCAATACGAGGCTTTACGTTGTTCTAAATGTTTAAACATAGGAAACCAATACTACGAGGCTTTACGCTTTCCTAAATGTTTAAACATAGGGACCACCAATATGAGGCTTTACACTATTCTAAATGTTTAAACATTAGGGACCAACAATACGAGGCTTTACACTGTTCTAAATGTTTAAACATAGGGGACCACCAATACGAGGCTTTACACTATTTTAAATGTATAAACATAAGGGACCACCAATACGAGGCTTTACGCTATTCTAAATGTTTAAATATAGGGGACCAACAATACGAGGCTTTATAATATTCCTAATGTTTAAACATAAGGGACATCTCAATTTAAGGTTTTACAATATTCCTAATGTTTAAACATAAAGGATCCCCAATTAGCCATATTCATTTATTTTGATTCTCGTTCCCCCCTTTTTTACATGCTTTCATTGGTGAAGGGTAATATTTTTCCTTTTATGCAGCCTGAACAATGCTCTTCTTCAAGGACTACACTTGCTCATGCCTCATAATTGGGACACAAAATTGCGAGGTAGAGACCAAAATTTTAGTCCAAGATCCTTTAGTCGGTTATTATGTTGATGCGTGGCCATAATTGAGAAACACACTTCATAAGGCAGATTGGACTTTTGAATATGACTACACATCTAACAAAGCTTCCAAAGTATGGTATCTTTAGAAACTAAATCTTCAAGGCACCAATCTTGCAAGCACTCTTCAAAATCTAGGGTGTCACATGATTCAAGACGGTTTATATTAGGGAGATAAGATTCTGTTTGAAAGTGAATATCATCGGGACATTGGGAATGGACAGAAGGCGTCCTTAGCAAAAATGGGCAGAGCTTGAACGATGCTAACCTCCGAGATGCTGTCGTTGCTTCTCTTTTTACTTATAATCGGAACTCGAATATCGTGCATGCCTTTTGTGAGCACTAGGCTGGATTCGATACCCTCCACCTTTTTTTGGTGATCATTTTGACCCTCTTTTTCTAGCTCAACTCCAACATTGATTCCTGGAACATCATTGGTGGTGATTTCCTTCTGAGATATAGTATCTTATACTTTGGGGACTATAAACATCTAATTCGTTGCTTTAGGATTCGCATTCACCAATGTGGAACCATTAGACGTTTGATGAGTTTGGAGATTAGCGTGTGAAGATTTATCCCAATCTTTGAAATCTCACAACTCTGTCCCAAATTTAATGTAGAAGTAATATTTTGATTCCACAATAATTCCTCATCGAACTTTGAAGGATCAGTAGGAGGAATTGGATGTAACAAATTTTTCTCAGGGTGGATCCCCTATTACCGAGTTGTTCTGCCTGTTTTGGTGCCCTAGCGTGGCCTACCGGCGAATCCACTACATATATATATATATATATATATATATATATATATATATATATATATATATATATATGTAGACACTTGTTTTGTTGGTTTCTTCTCTTATTTTTATTACTCTTTTAATCTATTTTCTCCTAGATAGATTCTACCTTCACACCCATTACCAGTAGTTTTAGATTACGGACTGACTTACCTATCGATGAGTTATGGCAGGTGACATCATAACTTGAGAAGTTGGATCGTGATTGTTGACATTCCGAAGGCGCAACGTCGTGGCAACTCGTAAAAAATAAAGAAAAGAATTTAAAAGAATATTTTTAGGAAAAATAATTTAATTTAGAGTCACCACCTAATTTTAAAGATAATTAGGAAACAAATTAATTATTTATAAAACAGTATGCGAAACCAATTAGATCTAAGTAAGGGTTCAAGTTATTCTGAAAGAAAGGTATTAGCATCCTTCAGAATCCACAACTGTGAGTCCCAGCTGAACTCATTTTTTTCAAATTGAGGAGGAGATACACAATATAATATAAGTATAATAATCACAAAATATATACAAACAATGATATAAATAATTATATGAAGAACGTCTTATTTGCCGAACGTCAACATAATACACAATAATGAATAAATAGAGAATAAACTAAAATTGTTCCATCTGTTTTAATGGGGAGGCCTCAAAATCCGACGAATAGATTTTTCATTGGCCATGTTTAGCTAATAATATGTACGTGTACTTAAACTACATATTTTGAATTTAAAATGCGATGAATATGAATATAAACTAAAACTAACTTCTTCCCGTCTTTTTGAAATGGGGAGGCCTCGAAAATCGACAGAGAAGTTTCGTCATTGACCATGTTTAACATATAAGTTTAAATAATAAATAAAATGCCAAAAATTATTCAAACATAACACAATGATAATAAACATATAACTGTAGCAATGAAAACTATAAAAATGACAAAGAATGTAACCTTCCTAATATATCAAGCATCCATACATTATTTCATTAATAAAGCAACAACAATCAAAAATAAAAAAATCAAAGTCCGAACAACCAAACGAATATAATAATTACAATGGTGTAGGAAGACAAAAACTATACGAATAAATAAATAATATAATATTATTATTGTTCTATTATAAACAAAGCAAATTAACAGTTAAAAGCAATAAAATAGACTAACTATGAAAAAGAGACAAAACAAATACAATATACAAATAGATCTAAGAGTTATCGTAAAATGATGCAATAAAAAATAAATAAAGTAATCAAAAGATCAATTAAAATACAAAACAAACTTAATCAAATAAAATAACAAATAGCAATGGTGAAATTATGAAAGAAATACCTATAAACAGAGCTTGTTGGTGACTTGGTTTCGCCGGAGTTGGCCATTATTTTTCCGAAAATTCGGAGCTTCGATGTGGTTTCCAGCGGGGTTTTAGTGATGGCTTCATTAATCGGACTTCTTGGCGGTGGATTTCATGGAGCTTTGATGGTTTTTTGTAGTGGTTTTGTGAACGATTTTTGGTGGGTTTCGTTGCTTTGTATGGTGGGTTTGCAGCGGGTTTCCAGGTGGGTTACTAGGGTTGTTGTTTTCGTTGATCTCTGGGAACAGAGGAGGCCATTTTCAAGTGGGTTTGATGGGCTGTTTTGAGGTGTAATTTTGGGGGGGTTTTAGAGGCGATTTTGGTGGTGTATTCGACGAGGTTTGGGGCTGTGTTTGGTTGGAATTTTGGGTGTTTTCAGATGCTGTTTGTGTTGTTTTTTGTGGAAAAAAAGGTGAGGGAGAAGGGGGGGGGGGGAATGGGGTTCCATTTGCTGCCATGGTTGTGGTTTCCCAGCGGCTAATTTGAGGAGTTGAAATGTGTGGAGTTTCCGTGATTGTTGGGAATAATTTGGGGTCGTTTTCTGGTGATTTTGTTGTTGTTTTGTCATGCCTCGGGAGGGTACCCTAGGCGTGGCTGACACCCAGAGACTATTGCTAGTCCCTAAGCAAACCACTCAATCTCAGGATAGTGATCCAACATCAAATACAACGGAAACAATATAATAAAGTAGTGAGCTACATCAATAAGAAGGGTCAATGGCCAATAAACTCTATCCCAACATCGATGATAAGTAAATAGAATTACTAGCTCAACTCTAAAAGGGAAAGACCTCACATCAAATCTCAACTCATGTCTACGAAGCCTCTAACTCAACTAGATAGTCTAAGAGGGTACCATGACAGGCCATGGATACCCAGCTCAACAACAGAATAACAGATAAAGAAAAGGACTCCTACAAATAGCAAGGAGGCTCACCAATGACTGAACTCGGGATCTCTGACCTTAACGATGCGTCTGCTGAAGTCCTCTAACTCCTGTATCTACATCATAAAATGATGCAGCGCTGAGTGGCGTCAGTATGTGGAATGTACGGTATGTAAAATGGCTGAATATAACAGTACAAGTACACAGTATAGGGATAACATCAAATCAACATGATACTCCATCAGAATGACAAATGTATAAATAAGGAAAGAAATTAGAGTACACAAATGACTCATCAACGTCTTATCTCAACATCATCAATACATCAGCCTCATCTTAAGGAAACTTGACTCAACTCAACTCAAAGGACTCATGCCCGTTTGGGACATGGATAAAGAGTAGGTAGTGAAACATCAACATCCATCAAGACTCATACCATCACATCAAGATCAGACTTCTATCAAAGGAACCTAGCTGGGAGTTTCTCTAACTGACAACTATCACCTATGAGTCGGTGATGACGAAGCCGTTGCCACATTCATCCAGTACCCTACCCAGGGTAAAGGACATCAACCTCAGTAGATCCATAAGAAAGAAAACATCAGTGCTCTATTGGGATAAGGATCCATCCCCATTGCGGTTCAATCCTCTCTCCTACGCGGGCCACGTAGTTAATGAGTTCGAGTGAGACTCACTCTCACCCATTTCGATGCTCAGTACTCCTCCCAGAACTCCACATGCTCATAAAACCTCATCATCCTCGGTCCCATAGGGACATAGTACATCAACATCATCATCATCGGTCCCATAGGGACATAGTACATCACCATCAACTCGTATTATCAATATCAACTCATGGACTCGAAACATTCTTTTAGAATTTAGTTTCAAGTTTTTAAGACTCATGAACATCATTCCCATCAACATCATCATCAAGACTCTCAATAATTTGCACCACAATCACAACATCACAAACATCATCATCGTCAAGGCTCTAGACTCATCCCGTAAGTTCATTCTTGCATTCTTTAGTAAAATAGACATAGAATTTTGTAAAATCATTCATGAAAACAACTTAGGCAGTATATTAAGTTTATGATGATCGTCAGTTTAAGAAAAATGCATGAATTAAGAAAAATCTCAGTAAAATACTCAAGGATTTTCACATATAACTCATCGTCTTCAATCATAGACTCAATTGACTCAAAGGGGTCACATGGAAAAACAATCCCATGCTTTAGGTTAGCCTTACATACTTGTGATGACTGCTATTGATACAACTCCCTGGGAACTTCTTCTGTTTTCCTCAATCTCGTCTCTCCTCTACTCTCCTCAGGCCCTAGCGTATTAGCGTAGTTAGGAAGAGCATTAATAATGGGGTTTATACCCTTTCTTCGTGAAAACAACCTATATTGGTCGTGTATAGGTTTTAGAAAATGTTAGGACTAGAATGCCCTTTGAAATTTTAGAAAATTTTCAGCTGCAAAGTAACCCAGTCCGCGATGCGAACTTGTCGCGTATAACTCATTTTTGGGAAAAATCTTCTTGAACGAGTTTTCTCAACCCCGTCGAAAAATTTAGAAAAAACATTAGTCATCCTTCGCGATGGGTCCGCGACGCGGCTCTGTTAGGAACTCTCACTGTTTCTCATTTTGGAATGAAAAATTATCTTTTGACTCAATCGCTCTAAAAATCAATGGAGACATCTCCCCCACTCAATCTTTTGTGCTGATCACGAATCCGACCTCGGATTTTCCATTTGAGCATCAGAAGACGAACTTAGCGCACATCTCTCCTCTAGGGATATTGGTAATTTTGTCAGGCGTTACATCATTCCTCTCTTGGGATCATTCGTCCTCGAATGATGAGTAGGAGCGGTATGCTGGCATGAATAGACTCAAAGAGTCACCTTGATACTCACTCAATAACTCAACTTCTCAACTCTTCATCGACCTCAATACATCTATTCATAACATCAAAATGTACACATCAACTCAGAATAAAAACATCAAGTTAAGGTAAGAATAGGAATATTACCTTCAATACTCTCATCATCTGACATGAACAGGTGCAAGTATTTAGCCTTTATCTCTTCCTCAGCTTCCCACGTGGCTTCCTCAACAAATTGGTTCCTCCACAAAAGCTTTAACAGAGGCTATCTCTTTGTTTCTCAGTCTACAAACCTGTCGATCAAGGATCTGGACTGGAATTTCCTCATAGGACAAGCTATCTTTGAATCTAGTGCCCTTAACAGGGATCACCAAGGCAGGATCTCCCAAGCACTTCTTTAACATAGATATGTGGAACACCGGATGGATTCCGTCAAACTCAGAAGGTAACTTTAGCTCATAGGCAATCTTTCAATACTCTTCACAATCTGATATGTGCCAATATAGCGAGGAATTAATTTCCCTTTTTCCCAAACCTTATGACACCTTTCGTGGGTAATACCTTCAGGTATACCCAATCGTTCACCTTTAGATCTTTTCTCCTTACATCAGTGTAAGATTTTTGATGGCATTGTGCAGTCTTTAACCTCTCTCTTATAATCTTCACCTTCTCCATGGCACGGTGGACAAGGTCTGGTCCAATCAAATCAGCTTCTTCCACCTCAAACCACCCAATAGGTGATCTACATCTCCTCCCATACAAGGCCTCATAAAAGGCAATTTAAATGCTCGCATGATAACTATTGTTATATGTAAATTCGATCAGTGGTAGATGATCATCCCAATTCCCTTTGAAGTCAAGGACGCAAGCTCTCAATATATCCTCTACCGTCTGAATAGTGCGCTCCGCCTGACCATCCATCTGTGGATGAAAGGCTGTACTCAAATTTACCTTGGTACCCAATCATTTCTGGAAAGACCTCCAGAAGTGGGAAGTAAACTGGGCTCCTCTGTTCCAAATGATGGACAAGGGAACTCCATGCAACCTCACAATCTCTTGGATATACATCTTGGAATACTCCTCCGCAGTATTAGTTGTCTTAACTGCTAAAAAGAGCGCTGATTTTGTCATCCTGTCCACAATCACCCATACGGTGTCATGCTGTCACCGGGATCTCGGTAAGCCGATGATGAAGTCCATGTTAATCATCTCCCACTTCCACTCTGGGATCTCAAAGTTTTGCACCAAGCCACTTGGCCTTTGATGCTCAATCTTCACTTGCTGGCAATTCGGGCACTTGGAAACAAACTCAGCAATGTCCCTCTTCATTCCAACCCACCGATAGACTTCTCTCAAGTCATGGCATATCTTGGTAGAGCCCGGATGAATGGAGTATCTAGTGTTGTGGGCTTCGGCCATGATCCTCTCTCGGACACCATCAACATCAGAAACACATAGCCTATTCTGGTATCTCAACACCTCATCTCCCCCTTTGGATAAGACCATCACTTTTTGTTTGTGAACAACCTCCTTTAATTGGAGTATGATAGGATCTCGATCCTGCTTCTCTTTTACTTCTGGTACTAGGGATGATGTAGACCTACTCTGAACATTGATCCCTCCCTCATCATTCTCCTCGAGTTGGACTTCTAGTCGAGCCAACCTATGCACTTCCTTCACTAGCTCTCTCTTCTCTTCCTCAACATGAGTTGTGCTACCCATTGACAACCTGCTAAGAGCATCATCAACAATGTTAGCTTTACCTGCGTGGTATAGGATGCTCATATCATAATCCTTGAGCAACTCCAACCATCTCCTCTGTCACAGGTTGAGCTTTCTCTGATTGAAGACATACTGTAGGCTCTTATGGTCAGTGAACACGTCCACATGCACTCCGTATAAGTAGTGACATTAGATTTTCAGCGCAAACACCACCACCGCCAACTCAGGATCATGGGTCGGGTAGTTCCTCTCATGAACTTTAAGCTACCTAGAAGCATAAGCTATCACCTTCCCTCTCTGCATCAATACACAACCCAGCCCAACCCTTAATGCATCACAGTATATTAAAAAATCCTCCGTCCCATCAGGTAACTTCAAAACAGGTGCGGTGGTGAATCTAGTCTTCAACTCTTGGAAGCTTCTCACACTCCTCAGACCACTGAAACTTGACCTTTTTCTGAGTTAGCTTGGTCAAGGGTTCGGATAGGGAAGCGAATCCGTCAACAAATCTGCAGTAGTAGCCTGCCAACCCCAAGAAACTCCTTATGTCAGTTGGAGAGGTCGGTCTTGGCCAGTTCTTAATCGCTTCAATCTTCTGGGCATCTACTTGAATTCCCTCATCCAAAACAACATGGCCTAAGAAAGCCACTGACTTGAGCCAAAAGTCACAGTTTTAAAACATCGCATACAGTAAAGGGTCATTAAGAGTTTGAAGGACAATTCTAAGGTGTTTGGCATGCTTCTTCTCACCCTTCGAATACACCAGGATATCATCAATGAACACGATTACAAATATGTCAAGGTAGGGTCTGAACACCCTATTCATCAAGTCTATGAAAGTCGCAAGGGCGTTCGTTAACCCAAAGGACATGACCAAGAACTAAAAGTGTCCATATCTAGTCCTGAAGGCTGTCTTTGGAACATCATATTTTCCCACTTTCAACTGGTGGTATGCCGATCTGAAGTCTATCTTTGAAAAGCATGAGGCGCCCTGAAGTTGGTCAAACAGATCATCTATCCTGGGAAGGGGATATTTATTCTTGATCGTGACCTTGTTCAGTTGCCTATAATCTATGCACATTCTGAGAGACCCATCCTTCTTCCGTACAAATAGAACGGGAGCACTCCAAGGAGAAACACTTGGCCTAATAAAGACCTTCTCTAACAAATCCTTCAACTGCTCCTTCAACTTAGCAGGGGCCATCCTATATGGGGGAATTGAAATAGGTTGCGTCTCGAGAAGAACATCAATACCAAAGTTGATCTCCCTATCAGGAGGGACTCCAGGTAACTCCTCAGGGAACACCTCCGGAAACTCATTCGCAATCGGAACTGATTCAAGGGTAGGGGGCTCAATATCATCAGATTTAACTCGCACGAGGTGGTAAATACACCCTTTAGAAATTAGCTTTCTAGCCCTCAGGTAGGAAATAAACTTACCCTTGGGTGCAATAGAACTTCCCTTCCACTCTAGGACTGGTTCACTCGAAAATTGGAATTTGACAACTCGGGTCCTACAATCTATGGAGGCATAGCAGGCATGGAGCCAATCCATACCAAGGATTACATCAAAGTCAACCATCTCCAACTCTACCAAATCAGCTAAAGTATCCTTATAATCGATTGATACTACACAATCTCTATAGACCCTCTCACCTAGAATAAACTCACCAATAGGAGTAGAAATAATATAAGGCTCAATTAAACACTCGGAAAAAATCTCAAACTTATTGGCCACATAGGGCTTCACAAAAGATAACGTGGCACTCGGGTCAAGCAATGCATAATAATTATAAGAAAAGATTCGGAGCATACTCGTAACAACATCTGGCGTAACCTCTTGATCCTGTCGATGACCCATCGCATACAGACGGTTCGTACCGCCTCCTACACTTGCAGTAGTAGCCTTCTAATGACCGCCCGCAAGGGGCGCTATAGAAGACTAAGCTTTGTTACTTTCATCAACCCATCTCCTCATTGGACACTCACCCTTAAAATGGCCATGCTGTCTGCATGAATAATAAGAATTTGATGCCTCATGGCACGCACCAAGGTGAAGCTTGCCGTATCTGCCACAAGGTTGCTTTCCTCTTGGGCCTGGGATCACACCAGCTTGGGACTAAGGATCCTGAGCTCTGAAATTCTGGTGACCATAATATTTTTTCCCATAACTATTTTGCTGAACAGGTGCACTTGCCACCGAGGGTGCATAGTTAGAAGACCTCTTCTGAAAATAGGTTCTATCGCCCCTATTCTGCTTCTGTTGGCTAGGCTCATGCCCTGTCGATCTGTCCCTCTTACTCTGCTGCTTTTCCCTATCCTTCTTCTTGTCCTCCTCAGTTTGTTGGGCATAGACCATAAGTCTAGAAAGGCCCATGCCTGGAATTAACAATGCTGCCTTACACTCCTTCTTTACCTGCCTGTCCAATCCAGACAGAAACTTCCTCATTCTCGCCTTCATATCATGTAGCATCTCCGCGGCATATCGGGACAGCTGAATAAATTTGAGGCTGTACTCTTTGACAGTTAATCCCTCTTGTTTCAGGTTCACGAACTCCTCAACCTTCGCCTCCCTTAACTCTTCGGGAAAGAAGTGGTAAAGGAAAGCACTCTCAAACTCCTCCCACTCAGCAGGTTCAACATCCTCATCTCTACCATCTTCCCATTGGTTTTACTAGACCTTAGCAACATCCTTAAGCTGATACAAGACCAGCTCAACTCCCTCGACCTCATTAGCGTACATGGCCTTCAAAATTTTGCACATCTCATCAATAAAATTTTGTGGGCCCTCTTCAACCTTAGACCCCATATATACTGGCGGGTTCATCCTCAGGAAATCTCTGAGCCTGGTTGCAGCTGTAGGCTCTTGGGAACTGGAGTTAGGGGCCTGAGGACCTCGGCTATTACTCTGGGAGGCCACCAACTGAGTGAGCATAGCAATGGATCCCTTGAAGTCTGCTTCTGAAGTGGAGGCTGACTGATGAGGTAGTATGGGATCTGGGTAGCTCTGGCAGGTCAGCCCCGTCTCCTTGTCTTAGGCTGGGTAGGGACCCCTGGTGGAGGATTCTCAACATGTGGGGTTGAGGCATCTCTCTGGGCAGCAGTGCGTTTAGGAGGCAAGATCTACAAATGCGTAAGGCACGAATTACAAGGGGCGTTTCATAGAGTCAAACTCTATCGTACGAACTTAGAACATCAAAGAAGTGTAACCATTCCTAATGTCCTATAGCCTTTTGTTTATGAAGTGTGGTGTACAACACACACATAAATAAGACTCTACTAGACACGGCTTCGTAGACTCACTAGGACTCTTGAACTCTGTGCTTTGATACCCAGTTTGTCATGCCCCGGGAGGGTACCCTAGGCGTGGCTGGCACCTAGAGACTATTGCTAGTCCTTAAGCGAACTACTCAATCTCAGGACAATCATTCAACATCAAATACAACGGAAACAATAAAATAAAGTAGTGAGCTACAACAATAAGACGGGTCAATGGCCAATAAACTCTGTCTCAACATCGATGATAAGTAAATAGTATTACTAGCTCAACTCCAAAAGGGAAAGACCTCACATCAAATCTCAACTCATGTCAATGAAGCCTCTAACTCAACTAGATAGTCTAAGAGGGTACCATGACACGCCATGGATACCCAGCTCAACAACAGAATAACAAATAAAGAAAAGGACTCCTCCGGATAGCAAGGAGGCTCACCAATGACTGAACTCGGGATCTCTGACCTTAACGATGCGTCTGCTGAAGTCCTCTAACTCCTGTATCTACATCATAAAACGATGCAGCGCTGAGTGGCGTCAGTATGTGGAATGTACGGTATGTAAAATGGCTGAATATAACAGTACAAGTACACAGTATAGGGATAACATCAAATCAACATGATACTCCATTAGAATGACAAATGTATAAATAAGGAAAGAAATTAGAGTACACAATGACTCATCAACGTCTCATCTCAACATCATCAATACATCAGCCTCATCTTAAGGAAACTTGACTCAACTCAACTCAAAGGACTCATGCCCGTTTGGGACATGGATAAAGAGTAGGTAGTGAAACATCAACATCCATCAAGACTCATACCATCACACATCAACATCAGAGTTCTATCAAAAGAACCTAGCTGGAAGTTTCTCTAACCGACAACCATCACCTATGAGCCAGTGATGATACAACAAAGTGATGTTGTTGCCACATCCATCTAGTACCTTGCCCAGGATAAAGGACATCAACTTTAGTGTATTCACAAGAAAGAAAACATCAGTCCTCTATTGGCATAAGGAGTCATCCGCATTGCGGTTCAATCTCTCTTCTACGCGGGCCACGTAGTTAATGAGTTCGAGTGGGACTCACTCTCACCTATTTTGGTGCTCAATACTCCTCCCAGAACTCGACATGCTCATAAAACCTCATCATCCTCGGTCCTTTACGGATATAGTACATCAACATTATCATCATCGGTCCCATAGGGACATAGTACATCAACATCAACTTGTATTATCAACTCATGGACTTGAAACATTCTTTTAGAATGTAGTTTCAAGTTATTAAGACTCATGCACATCATTCTCATCTATATCATCATCAAGACTCTCAACAATTTGGACCACAATCACAACATCACGAACATCATCATCGTCAAGGCTCTAGACTCATCCCCTAAGTTCATTCTTGCATTCTTTAGTAAAATAGACATAGAATTTTGTAAAATCATTCATGAAAACAACTTAGGCAGTAAATCAAGTTTATGATGATCATTAGTTTAAGAACAATGCATGAATTAAGAAAAATCTCAGTAAAATACTCAAGGATTTTCACATATAACTCATCATCTTCAATCATAGACTCAGTTGACTCAAAGTGGTCACATGGAAGAACAATCCCATGCTTTAGGTTAGCCTTACATACCTGGGATGAGTGCTATCAATACAACTCCCTAGGAACTTCTTCTGTTTTCCTCAATCTCCTCTGTCCTCTACTCTCCTCAAGCCCTAGTGTATTTGCGTTGTTAGGAAGAGGATTTAAAATGGGGGTTTAGACCCCTTTTTATGAAAACGACCTATATTGGTCGTGTATGGATTTTAGAAGATGTTAGGAATGGACTAGAATGCCCTTTGAAATTTTAGAAAATTTTCAGCCGCGAAGTAACCTAGTCCGTGACGCGGACCGGTCCCGTATAACTCATTTTTGGCAAAAATCTTCTTGAATGAGTTTTGTCAACCCCGTCAAAAAATTAGGAAAAACATAAGTCATCTTTCGCGATGGGTCTGCGACGCGGCTCTGTCGTGACTCTCACTGTTTCTCGTTTTGAAATAAAAAATTATCTTTTGACTCGGGCGCTCTAAAAATCAACCGAAATATCTCCCCCATTCAATGTTTTGTGCTGATCAAGAATCCGACCTTAGATTTTCCATTCGAGCATCAAAAGACGCATTAAGCGCACATCTCTCTTATAGAGGTACTTTGATAATTTTATCGGACTTTACATGTTTCATGGCTGACAATGGATGGAGATGGCTGTTCATTGGTGGTGGTTGTGAAATCTTGTGGGTTATGTGAGGAAAAAGGAGAGAGGGTTTTGTGACGATGATGGCTATTTCAGGTTATTTTTCTTGGGGGTTGACGGATTGGAGCTCCGACAAAGACAATGAATAACGGAACTTAAAAAAAATCTAAAAGACTATTAAATCCTAATTTCAAAATTATTCACCCTCTGTACAATATAAAATTATATATACACTTTGAAACCTTTCAGGCTAAAGAGATACGGGCCCATATTGTGGGCCAATCAAACATACGCGCATATTATATCTGAACAAGAAAACATGGATTATTACACTACGTTAAAATTTAAACTTAAACAAATTAAAATCCTAATATTTTGAAAATAAAAATATTTATAAAAAATTAATCTAAAATCGCCCAAAAAATATTTTAAACTATTTAAAAGTATCAACATAAGAAGTTTAAATTTTTAGAAGTGTTGGGCCAAAATTGGGTGTCAACAGTTGTCCGTTTCTTCAGATATGATCGATGAAAGAGATTGTGGACTAAGAAAATTGACAAACCCAATTTTGACAAAACATATGACCTTCAATACAAACCATTTTTCACTGTGGTGGAAGTTGCTTCTTAATTCCAAAAGTTCCACGTTGTTGCAACTTTATTGACTTGATTTGTACCTGTGGTTTAATTGAGAATGCAACTATTTAGATGTTCTCAAAAAAACTAAGACAAAACTTTATTAGTAAGACAAAATTAAAGAAAAAAGTAGCATCACTTTCACCACTTTTGTCGTCCTCTTTCAATTCAATCTGACAACCTTCATCTGATTTCATTAGCAAGGTGTGAATCCTTTGAGAAGACAAATAAGATCCATTGATAGGATATGAATACATCTCCATTAGCAAGACTGTCACAATCTGGACCTAGGGCCTAGAAGTGACACGGTGAATGGGAACCCGAGAGTCCCCAAACAAGCCTCAAAGTATCTAAATCCACATCATCGGTTAGGAAGCGCATTCAAATAGTAAGCACATAGTTCTAAGGGATGGGAAAGTAGGACTCACGCTATGGGGATATTGAAGGGAAGGGGATTTATATGGATTCACATAGCACATAGCACATAAGAACTAAGGGGCTGGTAAGTACGACTCACTCTATGGGGGCAATACGAGGCTTAGGATCTTCCACATTTCCACATCAAACATACATACATATCATAATTCCCATAATCAATCCATGATAGCCATATCCAATAGATAATCGAAATCATAAGCTTCAAATACAACACATAACATATATAATATACGAGAGTCTACAAGATGCCCAACAAAGCCTCTACTCATAAGATGGGATGGGGCCAAGACATGTCCCAGGCTCACCCTCAATTAAGAAGATAAGTAGGAAACAACATAGGTAGATGGAAGGTGGTTTGTCCTTGGAAGATAGGACTCACCACAGTATCAACTGTCCGAATTCATGCTACCCGTCAAGCGGTGGATGATCGTAAGACATAATCCCTACATGGTAAAATCATGTAGGCATAGAGTATGCGTTAGTATATTTGAATGTACTAAGATGCGGACCTGCAATGCATATGACTTATCAACCTGCATATCAATGTTAGATGATAAGGGCACATAATATAGAAGAATCATATGTCCAAGGAAGAGTAGTATACAATATGCCATGAAATTCATGATACATGAAATGCAATAATGCTCATATATAGTGGGGATGGACCATAACTGAAAAATCAACCTTATGTGAGCTATTATATAAATTAGCCCGATAAAGACGTCCCACCGGTAGGAGAAGATTATATGCCAAGGGTAATCTATATCACACCTTACAACCTCATCTTTTCGATGGATGGTCACCTTACTTACGACCACACCTTTTCAGAAGGATTTTAATTATCATTCCATATCATATCAATAAATAAAACCATTCATTAAGACTCGATCTTTTCGATAATGACTTTCATTTATATGTTGGGATATAGTTCAAGGAAAGGGAGAGGACCCTTGGGGATATCCCTTACGCCCCCAACCCATCGGTGCTAAGTCAAGACATCCCACGAGAATACATATACATATACATGCTTTTCAAAAGATTATGCAATTGTTATTTCAAATCCGTTCAATGCACATTTAGGCTTAAAGTCCAAACCATAATTCATAACATGATACTTATGCATAGGAATACCTCATGCTCATGCCGATATGGTGCAAGCACCCAAAATGCTCAAAGAGCCAGAATCATTGGCATATATTTTATCACATTCTTATCATAACTAATGCCTATCAAAATCATATCAAAATCATTTCATAAAACATAATTGGGCTTAATCCACTTCATAATTTCCATACAAACCAATATCCATGAATGCACATGCCCTAAGTGATGTGAGAATAGCATGGGTAATATAGATTCAAGCTAAAATCAAAATTATAATATGAAATTGAAGTAAATCCATAATTAAATCCACATTTAAATCATAATATATATCACCCATGCATAAATCAAGCTTTAAAGGGGACATGCATCTTCATAACCTATATGTAATCATCATAATATGGCTTAAAATAATTTAAAATCATAAATAAAGTACATCCCATACATCAATAGAATTTACTAAATAATAATTCTCAAAACCCATCTTTAAAGTAAGCATAATTTTATGAAAATCAATTGAAAAGAGTTTGGATCTTCTTGGTTGAAAGGGACCAAGAATCGATTCCACATACCTTGATTAGAAAGATGGATTGATAAGGATTTAGCTTGAAGATGAACCCTAATTGAACTCTAGCTTGAGTCTTGAGAGAAGAACTTAGAGAGGATTTTTAGGAATTGATTTTAGAGTGAGAGTGTTCCTAATGAGAATGAATTAAAGTGAAAGGATATCAACTGATTTAGGGGTCTAGGATAGGTAAAGATGTCATAAAACACATTTAAAATAAATCGTATTTACGTAAAAGCCATTAATGAAACGGAGGGAAATTTGGTTGTCATGGCTTCACTGCACTGACACGGTCCCTGAGGCACTTCACGGGCAGTGAACAGTGCCCGTGAGACGACACTTAGATTTTTGTAATGTTCGACACTTAGAATTTTCAACGCGAAGGAACTTCACACGGACGACCACACGACCTATATGCCACTACACGGGTCGTGCCGAGGGCCGTGAAATGATACTTAGAGAAATTTTTGTACGCAAAGTTATGAGATGGTGATTTCGTACTCAGAAAAAATTTCACATCATGAGTCACACGAGGGGCCACACAGCCCGTGACACACCACACAGTCTATATGGGGGTCCGATGTGACGTGCCTAACGCTGAAACTCCCTGTCAAGTCCCCGTAATCAAAATTATGGCCGAGTAACCCTTCACTAGAGGCCACACGGTCCGTGTGACCTCACACGAGACATGTGGGCCTCCGATAAAGTGACACTTGGTCAATATTTCTCAACGGGTGACATTATAAGGTCCGATAAAGTCGTTCAAAAATTTGGGTCCTTACATCATCTCCCTCTTGGGAACATTCATCCCCAAATGTGCAATAACAAGGCTTGAAAAGTTTGGCATAGGAAACAAAACTTCCAAACATAAGATGGGATACATAACTCACCCCTTGAAGATTATAAAGTCATTAAAACTCATGGTAAAGAATATTAAAATCCGTCAAAACCTCACAAAAAAATCTCTTTTTTTCTGGGTGTATGCATGTCATGTCATGAGACTCAAGAATGGAAGAATTAGGACCACTTAGAAGGGGA
Source organism: Solanum rostratum (assembly GCA_029948455.1). Taxonomy (NCBI): domain Eukaryota; kingdom Viridiplantae; phylum Streptophyta; class Magnoliopsida; order Solanales; family Solanaceae; genus Solanum; species Solanum rostratum. Next base: position 52,380,459 of record CM057050.1, on the reverse strand, counting down.
AGAACCTAATACCTTAGGCTTGAGTAGATTGGAAGAGATGGGGGTATCGCTTCATCATGTCCAACTCTGCCTCCCATGTGGCACTCTCCACGTGTTGATTTCTCCAAAGTACATTCACCGAAGCTACATTCTTGTTACGGAGCCGCTTCACTTGCCTATCCAAAATCTCCACGGGGACTTCCTCATAAGATAAGTTTTCCTCAACCTCAACACCCTCCAAAGGCACAATAATGCTAGGATCACCAACTAACTTCCTCAACACAGACACATGGAAGATCGAGTGAATGGAATCAGTCTGGAGACAACTCTAACCTATAAGCCACATTCCCAATCCGCTCAACAATCTAATAAGGGCCTAAATACTGGGGACTTAGCTTGCCTTTCTTACCAAAATGCATCACTCCTTTTATAGGTGAAACCTTTACATACACCCAATCACCAATATGAAATTCAAGATCGCTCCTCCTAACATCCAAATAGGAGTTTTGGCGACTTTGGGCCATCTTCAACCTTTCGTTAATCAACTTCACCTTCTCCATAGCCTCTAATACTAAATTCAGGCCAATTAATGCCATTTCCCCCAACTCAAACCACCCACCAGTAACCTGCATATCCTCACATACAAGGCTTCAAACGATACCATACCGATGCTAGCATGGAAGCTATTATTATAGGGAAACTCAATGAGTGGAAGGTGGTTATCCCAACTACCCTTGAACTCCAATACACACGCCCTCAACATATCCTCCAAGGTTTGAATTGTTCTCTCGGCTTGCCCATCAGTTTGAGGATGGAAGGCGGTGCTCAACTTCACTTTGATTCCAAGACCCTTTTGTAACGACCTCCAAAAGTGAGAAGTGAATTGGGTGCCACGATCCGATATGATAGACCTAGGCACACCATGCAATCTCACCAATTCTTAGATGTACAACCTTGTGTAATCCTCAGCGCTAAAGGTAGTCTTGACCGGTAAAAAGTGAGTCGACTTAGTCATCCGATTAATGATAACGCAAATGGAGTCAAATTTCCTTTGGGTTTGAGGCAAACCAACCACAAAGTCCATGTTCACATCTTACCATTTCCAAATGGAATCTCAATATCTTGAGCCAAGCCAGCGGGTATTTAGTGCTCCACCTTCACTTGTTGACAACTTGGACATTTGGATATGAACTTGGCTATATCCTTCTTCATACCATACCACCAATACACCTCCTTCAAATCCCAATATATCTTAGTAGATCTCGGATGGATGGAGTAATGAGAGTTGTGAGCTTTGCTCATGATCACCCTTCGAAGGCCATCCACATCCAGAACACATAATCGGTCCTGGTACTGAAGTACACCATCTCCCCCTTGGGAGAACACCTCAATTCCCTTTTTGGCAACCAATTTCTTCAATTCGACCAATGTTGGATCTAAATTTTCCTTAGCTTTCACATCAACAACCACTGAAGATTCGACCCCATTTTGAACATGGATACCACCATCATTAGAGTCGGCCAACCTAACCCCCAACCTAGCCAACTAGTGAACATCCTTTGCTAACTCCCTCTTCTCCTCCCTAACATGAGTCACACTCCCCATAAATAGCCTACTAAGGGCATCAGTTACAACATTGGCCTTACTGGGGTGATATAGGACTTTCATGTCATAGTCTTTAGGAGTTCCAACCATCTCCTTTGCCTCAAGTTAAGATCCTTTTGAGTGAACACAAATTGCAAACTCTTGTGATCGGTGAAAATATCACATGTACCCCATATAAGTAGTGCCTCCAAATCTTCAAGGAAAAAACCATCGCCACTAACTCAAGATCATGCGTCGAGTAATTATGCTGATACACCTTTAATTGCCTTGATGCATATGATATTACCTTACCTTGTTGCATAAGTACATGACCTAACCAGATCCGTGAGGCATCACAATACACCACAAACCCCTCCAAGCCATTGGGTAGAGTCAAGACATGAGCCGATGTAAGTCAATCCTTCAAGGTTTGAAAACTTCTTTCATATTCATCTGACCACACGAACCTAACCTTGTTTTGGGTCAATTTAGTCAACAAAGATGCAATAGATGAGAACCCTTCAACGAACCTCTTATAATAGCCGTCTGACCCTAGAAAACTTCGAATATCCGAAGGAGTCAATGGTCTAGGCCAATCCTTCACGGCCTCGGTCTTCGTCGGATCAACCTTAATACCATCACCGGACACCACATGAAAAAGGAAGGCTAATTTCCCTAACTAAAATCCACATTTGCTAAACTTGGCATACAACTTCTTTTCCCTCAAGGTCTGTAAAACCAACCTCAAATGATCCATATGCTTGAACACTCGATTCATGAGATCCATGAACACATCTGGGGCATTAGTTACGCCAAACGACATCACCACAAACTCAAAGTGCCCATACGTTGTTCGAAAAGCTATCTTAGGAATATCACACTCTCTAACTTTCAACTGATGATATCTAGAATGGAGGTCAATCTTTGAGAAATAGGTAGCCCTTTGAAGTTGGTCAAACAGGTCATCGATCCTAGGCAATGGGTGCTTATTTTTAATGGTCACCTTATTCAATTGCCTATAGTCGATACACATTCGAAGAGACCCATCTTTCTTCCTTACAAATAACATCGGTGCACCCCATGGGGATATACTTGGCCTATGAAGCCTTGTCCAACAGGTCTTTCAATTCGTCTTACAACTCTTTCAACTCAGTCGGTGCCATACGATAGGGAGGAATAGAGATAGATTGAGTATCCGAGAGAAGATCGATGCCAAAGTCCACTTCCCTTTCGGGAGGTATACCGGGCAAGTCTTTGGGGAACACATCCAGAAACTCTTTCACCACCAAAACCGACTTAAGAGTAGGTGATTCGGACTCTATATCCTTGACCCTCACATTATAATAAATGCACCCCTTGGAGATCATCTTCCGGGCCTTGAGGTATGAAATAAACCGACCCTTAATAGTGGTGTCACTACCCTTCCATTCAATGACAGGCTCACCGAGAGGTTGGAACTTGACCTTCTATGTTCTACAATCTATAGAGGCATATGATGCTTGTAACCAATCAATCCCAAGAATCACGTCAAAATTGAACATCTCAAGTTCCACAAAATCACACGAGAAACCTTTGTGCAACACAGAAACAGGACAACCATGATAGACCCTATGTGCAAAAACAGATTCACCCACAGGAGTATAAACTAAGAAAGGATCCTTCAAAATTTGGGACTTAAACCAAACTTAAAAGCTAGTAGAGGAGTCACAAAAGACAAATTTGCACCCGGGTCAAGCAAAACATAGTCATCAAAATCAAAGACTTTTAACATACAGTCACAACATCCGGAGCCTCCTCAATCTCCTGGCGTGCGTGAAGAGCATAGAACCTGTTGTTCTTTGGGGTAGCGCCTTGTAGAGCTCCTTTCTGGCCTTGCCCGGCTTGAGCCACCTGGCCTGGACCTCTCTGAGCATTCTTGGGATAGTCAACTACCTTATGGTTCTTATCACCACACCCAAAGCATGCACCCAATTCCTTCCAACAAGTACTGGTGTGATTCCTCCCATACTTGTCACACGTAGGATACCCCGGACTATCACCAATCGATGCCCTAGGAGGAGGAACTTTAGCATTAGCAACCCTAGCACCAAAACCTTAGTCCAGTTGGAAGCGAACAAAACCACCATTCCTAGAACCCGAGAATCCACCATCAAACGGGCCCTCCTAGGATCATATACTCTCCTCTTTCACCCCTTCGTTTTGCTTAGCATATACAATGATTCTAGAAATATCCATATCCTGTATGAGCATGGCGGTACGAAATTCTTTCACAAGTAAGTGAGAGATACCCGAAATGATCTTGTGGATCCTTGCACGAGGATCAGCCATAAGTGTCGTGCATACTTGGAGAGCTTAGTAAACTTGAGGGAATATTCCCTCACGCTCATATCTCCCCGCTTGAGGTTGATGAATTAAGTCATCTTAGCTTCCCTAAGCTCAAGTTGGAAGAAACGATCTAAAAAAGCAAACTTGAACTCCTCCCAATTAACAACATCAGCACAAACCCTCTCCATAGACCATTCGGTGTACCATACCTGAGCCACCTCAGAAGTGACACCCATAACATTCAACACCTTGGTGAGCCTATCAATGAACTCCTGAGCATCCTCATTAGCCTTTGACCCATAAAACATAAGAGGATTCATCCGAGTGAAATCCCTCATCCTAGAAGCTGGAGTTGGATCCCTTGGAAGATTAGCCTGCCTAGTCTGAGATGTCACCACCTGGGCAACCATAGCAAAGGCTGCACGGAATTCACCATTGGAGATTGGTTCATCCATAGGCCCTTGAGGTGCTTGGTTCTCATTAGCCGGAGCTGACTTGGTAGATGGGGTCTTCCTCGAGGCATAGTCTAAAATGGAGCAATAACACCAACACAAGAAGGGAAAACCAAATATACGAACAATAGCACAACACCTGACATGAAGAAGTGAGAAAAATTCCTAAAACGCTATCGCAACCCCCTATTCATAGACATGGTGCACTTCACACCCATGAATAGGACTCTACTTGATGCAACATGTTAGAATCCGGATCATTTACAAACTTAGGGCTCTAATACTTTGTTACAACCCAGACCTAGGGCCTAGAAGTGACACGGTGAATAGGAACCTGAGAGTTCCCAAACAAGCCTCAAAGTAGCCAAATCCACATCATTGGTTTGAAAGCACATTTAAATAGTAAACATATAGTTCTAAGGGATGGGAAAGCAGGACTCATACTATGGGGGTACCAAAGGGAAGGGGATTTACATGGATTCACATAGCACATAGCACATAAGAACTAAGGGGCAGGTAAGTATGATCCACTCTATGGGGGCAATACGGGGCTTAGGATCTTCTACATTTCCACATCAAACATACATACATATCATAATTTCCATAATTAATCCATGAGAGCCATATCCAATAGATAACCGAAATAATAAGCTTCAAACACAACATATAACATATTGAATCTACGAGAGTCTACAAGATGCCTAACAATGCCTCTAGTCATAAGATGGGATGGGGGCCAAGACATGTCCCGGGCTCACTGTCAGTTAAGAAGATAAATAGGAAACAACATAGGTAGAAGGAAGGTGGTTTGTCCTTGGAAGATAGGACTCACCACAATATCAGCTGTCCGAATTCAAGCCACCCGTCAAACGACGGATGATCATAACACACAACCCCTACATGGTAAAATCATATAGGCATAGAGTATGTGTTAGTATGTTTGAATGTACTAAGTGTGCGGGCATGCAATGTATATGACTTATCAGCCTGCATATCAATGTTAGATGACAAGGGCACATAATATAGAAGAATCATATGTCCAAGGAAGAGTAGTATACAATATGCCATGAATTCATGATACATGAAATGCAATAATGCTCATATATAGTGGGGATGGACCATAATCGACGAATCAAACAAATGTGAAATATTACATGAATTAGTCCGATAAAGACCTCTCATTGGTAGGAGAAGATTACTTACCAAAGGTAATCTACATCACACCTTATGACCTCGTCTTTTCGGTGGATGGTCACCTTCCTTACGACCACACCTTTTCATATCATATCAATAAATGAAATCATTCCTTATAACCTGGTCTTTTTGGTAATGGCTTCCGTTCCTATGTTGGCACATAGTTCAAAGAAAGGGAGATGACCCTTGGGGATAGACCTTATGCCCCCAATCCATCGGTGCAAAGTCAAGACATCCTATGAGAATACTTATACATATACATGCTTTTAAAAAGAGAATGCAATAGTCATTTCAAATCCGTTCAAGCACATATAGGCTCAAAGGCCAAACCATAATTCATAATCATAATACTTATGCATAGGAAATGCTCATGCTCATGCCGATATGGTGCAAGCACCCATAATGCTCAAAGAGCTATAATCATTCACATATATGTGATCACATTCTTGTCATAAGCAATGCCTTATCAAAATCATTTCATAAAACATAATTGGGCTTAACCCACTTCATAATTTCCATACAAACCAATGTTCATGAATGCACATGCCGTGAGTGATGTGAGAATAGCATAGGTAATATAGATTCGAGCTAAATCAACATTATAATATAAAATTAAAGTAAATCCATAATTAATCCATATTTAAATTATAATATAAATCACCCATGCATAAATCAACCTTTAAAGGGGACATATATCTTCATAACTGCATAACCTCAATATAAATCATCATATTAGGGCTTAAAATAACTTAAACTCATAAATAAAGTACAACCCATACATCAATTAAATTTATTAAAAAATAATTCTCAAAACCCATATTTAAGGTAAGCATAATTTCATGAAAATCAATTGAAAAGAGTTTGGGTCTTCTTGGTTGAAAGGGACCGAGAATCAATCCCACATACCTTGATTATAAAGATGGATTGAGAAGGATTTAGCTTGAAGATGAACCCCAGCTGAACTCTAGCTTGAGTCTTGAGAGAAGAACTTAGAGAGGATTTTTAGGAATTGATTTTAGAGTGAGAGTGTTCCTAATGAGAATGAATTAAAGTGAAAGAATATCAGCTGATTTAGGGGTCTAGGATAGGTAAAAGGTCATAAAACACATTTGAAATAAATTGTATTTAGGTAAAAGCCATTAATGAAATGGAGGAAATTTGGATCGTGATGGCTTCATTGGCACTGACACGGTCCGTGAGGCACTTCACGAGCCGTGAATAGTTCCCGTGAGACGACACATAGACAAATTTTTGTAATGTTTGACACTTTAGAATTTTCAACGAGAAGGAACTCCACATGTACGACCATGAAATGATACTAAGAGAAATTCTTGCACAAAAATTATGAGATGGTGATTCGTACTTGGAAAACAAATTCACATTGTGAGCCACACATGGGGCCACACAGCCCGTGACACACCACACAATCCATGTGTGGGTCCGGTGTAATGTGCCTTAGCCCAATAATCCCTGTTAAGTCCCCGTAATCGAAATTATGGCCAAGAAACTCTTCACTGGAGGCCACACTGTCCGTGTGACCTCACACGAGACGTGTAGGCCTCCATGAAGTGACACTTAAGGGTGACATTATAAAGTCCCATAAAGTCATTCAAAAATCTGGGTCCTTACAAGGACGAGTGAAGAATAATTCATTGATAGGATATGAATGCATGTCCATTTTTAGGACGAATAAAGACAATTTATTGAATGCAATATGAATGAATATGTAGTATGAATGAATGTACAACCCTTTCGACAATGCAAAATGAATGAATGACCCTCTTGGCAATACAAATGAATGAATGTCCCTCTCGGAAATGCTATATGAATGAATAGCCCTCTTGGCAATGCAAATGCATGAATGGTCCCCTCGGCATGCAAATAAATAAATGGCCCTCTCGGCAGTGCAATATGAATGAATGGCCCTCTCAACAATGCAAATGAATGAATAGCCCTCTCGACAATGCAAGATGAATGAATGACCCTCTCGACAATGCAAATGAATAAATGGCCCTTTCGACATGCAAATGAATGAATGACCCTCTCGGCAATATAATATGAATGAATGACCCTCTCGGCAATGCAAATGAATTAATGACCCTCTCGGCAATGCAACATGAATGAAATATGAATGAATGGCCCTCTCGGCAATGCAATATGAATGAAATGAAAATAAAGAAACACTACCACCTCCGATAGTGCAATGTAAAACGAATGCATGAGACACTATCACCTCCGATAGTGCAATGTAGAATGAATGCAGATGACACTACCACCTCTGATAGTGAAATGTAAAAATGAATGCAAATGACACTACCACTTCTGGTAGGGTAACGTAAAATGAATGCAAATGACACTACCACCTCCAATAGTGCAATGTGAATGCAATGAACACTACCACCACCGATAGTGCGATGTAAAGTGAATGCAAATAACACTACCACCTCCGATAGTGTACTATAAAATGAATGTAAATGACACTACCACATCTGATAATACAATGTAAAATGAATACAATGATAATGAAATATCAATGAATGAAATATGAACGAGCACTACTTCCTATGGTAATGCAATATAAAAATGATGTTGCTTCATTTTTAGGATGACAATGCTTCATTTTAGCGATGCTGGAGATTTTAGAGTCAGTTTTGAACTTCTACCATGATGGAGACCATTTGAAGCTGATTATTGAGTTTCTGAAAGTACTTGATAGAAGTTTTGAGGATTTCCTCAAAAGTTCTTGTAACACCCGATAAAATTATCAAAATACCCCTAGAGGAGGGGTATGCGTGTAACGCATCTTCCAACGCTTGTATGAAAAATCTGAGACCAGATTTGTGATCAGCACAAAATATTGAGTGAGAAAATGATCTCGGTTGATTTTTGGAGCGACTAGATCAAAAGATAATTTTTTTACCTGAAAACCAAAATAGTGTCGGTGCGCGATGGAGGTGCGTCGCACCACTGTAGCGGACCCATACTTATATTTTTTCAAAACTTTTCGACGGGATTAGGTAAACTCTTTCAAAAACATTATGGAGAAAAATACAATGTACGCGACCAGTCCGCGTCGCGGACTAGGTTATTCCAAAGCTGAAAAATTTCTAAATTTTTTAGGGGCATTCTGATAAATTACCAACCCCTCCTAAACTCTATAAATGATCTGATTAGATCTTTTTGCCATAAAAAGGGTCTAAAACCCCATTCTAAGTCCTTTTCTAACAATCTAACAAGACTAGGGCTTGAGGAAAGAGAAGAAGAGCTTGAGATTGAGGAATTTAAGAGGAAATTCTTGAAGTGATTGTTGAGAGCTTCATCCTAGGTATGTAAGGCTACACTAAAAGCATGAGACTATCCTCTCATATGCCCCATAGATGGTCATATAGGAGTTGAGTGTCCATGAGTCTCCGTACATGTTTCTTAAATTGATTCTTGAATGTTTTCTCACAAATCATATTTAATTACATGTATTTCTGTATGTTGATGATCATCATAAACTTATTTTCTAGAATTGGATATTTTCATGAGAAGTTGCATACATGTTAACTTTAGAAAGCATGCATGAATGAATCTAGGGGTTGAGTCTAGAGCCTTGCCTTGTGATTGTGGTGAGAGAACAATGATGAGTTGATAGAGCTTGATAGTCCTATAAGTCTCCATAAATGGACTCTAATGATGCTCTATTTGATTTTTCCCTAATGATTATTCCAAGCCTTGAGCTATTGATGGAGATTGATTGATGAAAGGGTTAAAGTCCCTATGAGTTTGATGGATGATAGGGTTAGAGTCCCTATGAGCTTGATTGATGAAAGGGTTAAAGTCCCTATGAGTTCGATTGATGATAAGGTTAGATTCCCTATGAGATACTGATTGATGATGGGCTTAAAGTCTCTATGAGATTGGTTGAGATGGAGTTCTTCTGAGCTTTGAGTCTTGGGAGGAGTATCGATCACCGAAAGAGTGAGAGTTAGTCCAACTCAAACTCGTCAAACTACGTCGCCAAACATATGTGAGGATTAGATCCATCACATTATATTGTGGTTCCCTCTTGAGTTGAGTTTATATCCCTGAAACAATTTTTGACTCATTGAGGTTTTTTCCCTTAGGGGATTCGATTCGTTCCCTACCTGGAAAGTACGGGACGATTGTGGGAACACCGGTGGGATATTCTACAATCACTAGCTCATAAGTGATTGTTGTCGGATAAGAGAAACTTTCAAAAGTGCCCACCTTGAGTACTCTGAGTTGAGTTGAGTTCCATTGAGTTAAGTTGAGTGACCTTGAGATGAGTCTGATTTGATTGATGAGGTTGAGGTGTTGATGGGTCACTTGTCTACTCTTTATTCTTTCTTTAGCATAGACACTTGACATGTTGTTTGTTTACCATTCTGAGTTGATGTTGTATCATATTATTCTACCTATTTCTGTTTCATTAAGCTATTTTACATATGGTACATTACATGTACTGATGCCACTCAGTGCTGCATCGTTTTATAATGCAAATACAGGGATTAGAGATCAGCAATAGGTACACCATTGAGGATCCGAGACATTCAGCTGATTGGTGAGCCTTCTCTACTCCGGAGGGTTCACTACCTTTATTTCATCATGCTTTTGTGTTAGACTAGACTAGTCTTATATTTTGATTTTGGTTGCCATGGGTCTGTCATTGGCACCACTTGATTAGTGATAGAGGCTTCATATATGATAGTCGGACATTGATGTTGAGAATGTGAGCTAGTTCTTCCTACTAGTCTTTATTATTAATCTATTATTATTTGAGACATTAGATGATATGAGCCCATTTACTTCCCCTGATCTGTAGAGTCGTTGGATTGAATGGTTGTGATGAGGCCAAGTGGTTCGCTTGGGGACTAGCAATAGTCTCTGGGTGCCGGCCACGTCTCAAGTACCTCCTCAGGGTGTGACAATTCTGTCCCAGTTAGATCTCTCGACAAATGTTGAACTATTGATCATAGAATCTCACATTATTGTGAAATTTTTGAGATTTCTCTCAAAAATTCTGTCCCAGTTGCATGTGCCGGCAGGATCTCTAATCTTTCCTTGCTGGGGATTACATCTTTCTTGTGCATTTTGCCATTTTTCAAGATTTCACCCCAGTTTTCATTGTAAAAAGGTATGAAAATCTCATCAGGTACATGACCCAACCAAAATAATCCTTGCTTTTCTCTTTTTTTTTCTTTGTTTTTTCTTAAACTTATAGTGTCACGCCTTGGGAGGGTACCCTAGGTGTGGCTGGCACCTAGAGACTATTGCTAGTACCCAAGCAAACCACTCGTTCTCAGGATAGTCACTTAACATCAGTATAGCAGAATGGTAGAAGTAAGGCAGTGAGCTACCTCAATGAGAAGGGCCAATGGCCAACATCAATCTCAACATCAGGATAAACATATGCAAATGTTAACTCAACTCATAAGGGAAAAACCTCGACATCAAACCTCGACTCATGTCTATGAATCCTCTAACTTGACTTAACCATCTAAGATGGTATCATGACAAGCCATGGCTACCCAACTCAATAAATAAAGAACGCAAACAAATAAAGGGTCTCCTCCGGATAGCAAAGAGGCTCACCAATGACTGAACTTGGAATCTATGACCCCAATGATGCATCTGCTGAAGTCCTATATCTGCATCATGGAATGATGCAACATCGAGTGACGTCAGTAGGTGGAATGTACAGTATGCAAAATGGTTGAATGTAATAGTACAAGTACAATAGTATAGGGATAACATAAACTTCAACATCATACTCCATCAAAATATCAAATGTATATCTAAGGCAAGAATTTAGAGTGGGCAAATGCCTCATCAACATTTCATCTCCACATCTTCAATACATCAGACTCATCTCAAGGAAACTCGACTCAACTCAACTCAACTCAAGGAAACTCGACTCAGCTCAACTCAACACAACTCAAGGAAACTCGACTCATACCATCACATCAACATCAACATCCGAGTACTATCAAAGTAAGACCTCACTGGGAGTTTATCTAACTGACAACCATCACCTATGAGCCAGTGATGATACAATGAAGTGATGTCGTTACACATCCATCCAATACCCTGCCCGGGGTATAGGACATCAACCTCAGTGGATCCACAAGAAAAACCTCAGTCCTCTTGTGGGACAAGAAAGGAGCCATCAGCATTGCAGTTCAATCCTCTCTTCCTACGCGGGCCATGTAGTTATGGGTTCAAGTGGGACTCACTCTCACCCATTTTGGTGCTCAATACTCCTCCCAGAACTCGACATGCTCATAAAACATCATCATCATCAGTCCCATAGGGACATAATACCTCATTATCAGTCCCATAGGAACATAGTACCTTAACATCAGCATTAACTCATCTCATCAACCTCAACATCATTGATACGCCCAAATTACACTCCGAATAGAAGAGTGAAGCGGTCATTAGTCAAATATAGAACTCAACCAGAGTTGAGGTCGATCCCACAGGGAACACGTAAGAATTGATCTATTAGTACCGGCTTTCAGATGTAAATGCTATTCCCGAGATAAACATGCATAAAGTAAATGGGGGGTCGCGTTGTTTAATTCAAAGACTTTTGTAATGTAACTAACGACGATGTAATTCTGGTTTTCAAATAGATAAAGAGAAGCTAGGGTTGTGTTCCCCATGACGTCTAATACGACAACTAAACTGGATTGGTAAACTCGCTCCTAGTGGTGCATGAAAGATCCAACAACTTAGTTAATCCCTAGTTCACCTTTCGGTCCTTCCTAGTGATATTTCAGTCATCTCCTTTCGATCGCAGAGTGTATATTATTCTAAACTTTGTTTTTGATCTCAGAGTACCCTCACCTCTCAGTCTCAGGCACTTAGACTAGGTTCATAACCCCGAATCTCTATTGTCAAACTCTTTTCCCAATCACTACATCCCTCTCGGGCATGCAGCGAATACAGGCTTACCCTAATGCGTCGACTCATTAAGGAGAAGTTAGAACGAAGAATTTAACAATACATGCAATAATCATTCTCACGAATTACCCTAGTTTGCGTTATCTTATTGAATCATCATGGTTCCCACAACCCTAGTTGTGGGTTTAGCCTAGCATAATATTGATAATTTGCCCACAACAATAAGATGAAAACATAATGATTGACTTACAATTGAAAGAACAAGAATCCGTGTTACAATCTTCGAACGTTGATCACAATCACGAATCACGCGTGTTATAAAGCCAAACTATTGTTTTTCTCTCTTACTCTCTTGTTTCTGCCGTCAGAACAGAAGTGTTTAATGAAATAAAATAATATACTATTTATACTAAGTAAAACTAATCCGATACAATTTAGGAAAAATAGACTCGGCAAAGGACACGGTCCGTTACACGGACCGTCTGAGGCTAGACGGCCCGTTAACTGGTCCGTCTGACTCAGCTACTGCATTGGCACGTTCCGTGACACGGCCTGTGTAGTGACACACGAATTGTCTGTCCTTCCGCGTGATTCTCCTTGCACAATTTCCTTAGATTTCGACGAAAGCCCCTCTGAGTTACGTCAGTCACACGGCGTGTGGCACGGACCGTCTGAAGGTAGACGTCCCGTGTGCCCGTCCGTGTGAGGGAGGTCATTTTCCAATGACTGCTCGTTGCACCAAGTGTGGTGCCAAGGTCGGTCACACGGACCGTGTAGCGTGACACGGCCCGTGTGGACCTTCCGTGGTCCTACACTTGGCCTTGTTTTCCATTCATTCCTTGTGCTCTCCTAAGTAATCCATGCCTTTGCTATTCTCCTGCACAGTATCGAAAGACACCTATTAAACTAACAACAACGCTTAAGAACGCACTATAATTCTATGTCTCAAGCATCGTAAAAGTCGTATTTTCATGACTCATCAACACCCTCAACTTAGAACCATTGCTTGTCCTCAAGCGATGACCAAAAACACATAACGACGCACAAAGACAAGCGCTTAACAAGAAGTAAATAGCGACCCCTTAATCATCAAACTCATGCTCAAAAAGTGTACTTGCAATGTGTTCACACCCAAACGGACTCTCATCAGATCAACCTAAGCACTACACTATATCCCGTTGGCCCTAATTAAGTTCGAGAATAAAGATGAACCAGTTAGTATAGCAACCAAACAGCTCGGTGATAGTGCCCCTCACTACAAAAAAGTCTCACACACAGTGTAACAGTGTAATACAGAGACTGGAATGTAGACACTCACACTCAAAAAGATTTTCAATCGACACACAAGTTTAGACCATATGCTTGCCTTTATTTTCACCACCTTGACTCTTGAATGACCTTTTTAGGATCACTCTAGGGCTTTTACGGCTTGTAACGTAGGCTCGGGCTTGGGTGAGGTATATATATAGGATTAGAGTGACTGACTTTTCGTTCCAAGACCCTGCTTTGACTCAGCCTCTACTTTCGGCCTCCCAAACTCTTTGTTTTCCCTGTTTTACCACTTTACTTTGCGGATGGGCGTGGCTACTTTTTTTTTGTTCATTCATTCACATGTCCCAGACTTCCCCTTTTTTTTCAGTCCAGCTTTTCTTCTCATTACTCGACTCTTTCCCGCCTTTATTATTCTGCCTCTTTTACAATAGCCACCCTCAACTTAGGATTTTGACTTGAGGTGAGGTTCACGATGTCTTTTCAAGGACCAGGGCCAGTATAAGCCACCCTCAACTTAAGCCTTTGGCCTGGGTTGAGGTTCACAATGTCCTTAAAGGGACCAGGGCCTGAGTACAGGTCTGCAGATAGATTGGAAACATGAATTGGGTAATAAGAAAGAAAAGGTCTATTAAGGCTCAATCATTTGGTTCAAAGGGAGAAACTTCATTTGGTTGATTCGTTTTAGGCTTAGTGACTTCTCAAAAAAATGGCCTAAGATCCTATCCTAATCCACTCATTCAATCGTTTTAGGGGGACTAACCAGGCAAGTTCTAGTTTACAAGTGCGTCAATCGAATTTAAGCAAATACACTCTCATACACATGGCACATATCCCCCACTATTTAGCACTAACCAACATAGTCATGCTTCATTATTCAAGATGCCAACTAGACGATGTACACTGTGCTTTAAGAGGATCACAAATTTAGTCAGTATGGGCTGGAAGCATACACAAGTTTCTTGAATTATTGTTCTTTAAAATTGGGGTTACTATAAGACTCTTACAAACACTTATCTTTACACAAACAGAACAAACAAAACAAACCTAAACATGCCAGTTCTACTAGATACTACACCTTCAGAGAAAAGAAACATGGCAAGAAAAACTCGTCAGGGTAGGATGCCCCACCCCCAGCAAAAGACAGTGCAATGTCCTCATCACACCATAATACATACTAAAGCAAAAATAGGAGTGGAACATACCTAAGACGCCCTAGGCGTCAGGCGGGTCATCATGGCCCGATCCAACTGGTGGGTCCGGGTTTACTACATCAGCCTCTGGTCCCACGGCACTCTCAGAAGCACCTGCCCGTGCAACCTCATAGGCTAGTCGCTCCCGCTCCTCCTGGGCTACAGCTTCTCGACGCTGAGCTCTCAATGCCTTGCGCAGCCTTTGTGCTTCCTCATGCTGCGGGTCTTCCAGAGGGCTAGTGCGCTGGCTGCGGCGCTTACCTTTCTCCTTATGACCGGAAGCCTCTGGAGGAGGTACCTAGGCAGCAGGTGGGACGAGTGGTACGCCCCAGCCCTCGGTCAAGCTCGGCTCCACCGGGACACTGAACAGTGATATCAACGAATCAGGCGGTGAAGCCGGAGCTGGCACCGTGCTGTTATATCGGGCATACAGCTCTGCAATTTTCTCTTTCATGTCCTGCATCGTCTGCACCAAATGCGCCATCTCATCACCGGACATACTTCCAAACATGCTATAGAAGTAGCCCTCCAAAGTGTTGACCTGCTCCTGCAAACTCTGTATTTGGCCCACTAGTTCGGCGCGGAGATGGTCCTCAGCCAGCTGCACATAAGCCTGCACCACTTGAGGTACCCTGACCACCATTTGGTCGACAATCGCCCGTGTTTGTCTCTGTTCTGTTACCATGCGGGCTAGAAAGTCATAGGGGATATAAGTGTATCCCTGATGCGTCTGGGGTGCTGTGCCACTGCCCCCGGGCTGCTCAGATTCTGTGCCAGGCTGGGGGGCCATGGAGGGCTCCTCAAAGGACAAGGGTTGCTGAGGAGGAGCCCGAGGAAGCTGTGTAGGAATCCCAAGCCGACGGGCTTTGCTGTGATACAACAGGTTATCTATGTCCTTGATCATGGCAATGTTCACCACACCCGTTGGAGCTATCTTTCTATCTAGGTAGTGGGTGGTAGGGACACGGGCCTGCCTGCAGAGTGCCCGAATCAGGCATGGGAATGACATATCTGCTCGTGCCGATAGGGCGCGGTCCTTGATCTCCATGGCAATGATACGACCCACATTAATACCAAGTCGGGCTACCAAGCACGCTACCAATGAAGCATGAGAGAGTTGGAGCGTGTTGTCATTCACCGTGGGTCGTAGTCGAGCCCGCACCACCGACCACCAGAACTTCGGAACAAATGTGAGGGAGGCCTTGGTAATGAATCTTGGGGTTAGTCACCCAAGCTGCCTCCGCTCCTTGGAGCACAATCTGCTCCGCAACCCACTTCAACCCCTTGGCCCATTCAGCCGGGTCAGACATTCGAACCTCATCAGTAATGTTCACATACCTGGCAATGAATAACCCATCTGGTAGGGCACGGTAGTCCGGGCCAAATAAAAACCTGTTGATTGTGTCCGCGGAGATATCTACTTGAGTTTCCCGGATGGTAACATAGTCCCGGTGGGACAACTTAGCTACAAGCCGCTTCTTCGCTCTTCTGGGCAGGTTGCCTTCAATGGAGGCAAGTAGACTGGCAGCTTAGCTGGAGTAGAATTCGGCAATCATATCAGGCCCATAATATCCGAGAGGGCTGGCCATCCACCTGAACTGGTAAGCTGCAAATGCATTGCGTATCTCCGGGATGGCATCCAATTTGTCAACGAGGACTCGCATCTCCGGAATGATCGGCCTCCCCTGATACCCCTCAGAGCCTTTAGTGATGCCATTTACATAGATTTCTTTTGCCCCTGGGACTGTCCACCGTCTGCGCAAGAAGACCAGAAGCCACTTGGCGGTTTTCGGGTCAGAAGTCCGGGCCACCGCCTGGTGAGTAGCCTCGTCGTCGCTATCACGGAGGATCAGAATGTCATCTTCACCCCCAGCATTGTGCTCTACGGTATCGGGAGTGCCGGCCTCGTCTTCCTGATCTGGGGCATCTTCCCCCTCCACCCCCACCTCCGGAGCTTCCTCCTCAGACTGGGAAGCTATATAGCGTCTCACTGCATGTGAACGGGTAGTGCGAGGGGGGTGGGGGAGACATTGCTGGTGATCTGCATAGCTGACCCGCCTGCGGAGTCATCACCTGAGTAACTCCCCTGGTGTTGACTTGAGGATTCCGTGATGGAGTCCCAAAGACGTGACTCATGCTCGTCCCTAGGTTGGCGAGGTCTTAGACGGGGGCCCATAGTAACCTGCAAACATCGCAAGGAATAAAAATTTAGTCATGTCAGAATGCTTAGGACGACACACTAACGGGTACTCAGACTTCCTCTGTGTTAATAAAGTGACAAAAGCCCTTAAGAGTGGCCTCACTCGGTCTATCATAGGGAATTTGGCACTAGAATGTATATTAGAGTCAACAAGGATTAATACATTCGAGCATGTAAGATGATAGTATGCGGACACGGGGGCCTCACACGGGCCGTGTAACAGTACACGGTTCATGCAAAGGCCCGTGTGATGGCCCATGGGCGTAGCAGAGGTGAAGTGGCCTGGGACGGACAGCCACACGACCCGTGTAGGGCCAGACGATCCGTGTGAACGGACCGTGTGGCTTGCCTTAGTGCAGAGGCGAGTGGCCTGGGACGGTCGGCCACATGGCCCGTGTAGGGCTAGACGGTCCGTGTGAATAGACCGTGTGGCGTGCCTTGGCGCAGAGGCGAGTCTTGGCCCATACGGTCCACTACACGGCCCATGTAGTGACACACGGACCGTGTAAGGTGTCGTGACAAGGCCTGGTGTCCCCAGTCATCCCCCAACGTTCTAGAATCCACATTCATACAAGAAACATTGCATCAAAACTCAAGATCGGCTATTATACTATGCGTAACACCATTCCTACAACATTTGCCAAATTTTAAGGACCCAAAATCACGAAGACCCTATGCTCAAGAGTTCAAGAATGCAACAATGGTGATTTAGGGTTTCTTATTACCAAATCCTTAAGAAATTGTGCCCAAGAGCGTCTTAGACTTCACAATCAACTAAATACACACATAAAAATCACATAATGTACCACAACTAGAAGAAAAATTCAAGCAACAACTAAAGAATGAGTAACCCAAAACAAAAACTTACTTGAGAGAGGAGAGTAGGACTTGGACTCGAAAATTTACCTAAGGGAAGGGATACGGATCGTGAGCGGGTTGCACAACGCGTGTGAGAAGAGATAGAATTTTATGGTGTGAGAAAGAGAGGGTTTGAGCGTGAGAAAGGATTTAGAGAGAGAGAGAGTGAATGTAAAAATAAAAGTGGGAGAGAGCGTATAAATACCCCAGCATATGCAGCCCAAGACGCTCCGGGAAACGGACCATGCCACGTGGAACGGTTCGTGTCGTGTACCGTGGGCGGCACGCGTGACTGTTCCCGAGGCGCACGCTCAAACGGTCCATTACATGGTCCGTTCGAGCTCACACGGATCGTGTAGATGGACCGTGTGATTTACCTTAAACGTGGGAAAATCTTACCTAGGGGGCACGCTCAAACGGACTGGTAAACGGTCCGTCTGGAGTCAGACGGTCCGTGTGATGCCCCTTTGTACGAAGTTTGGCGATGTTGTCACTCCCTGCGCCCTCATGCCTGATCATGCTTCCTTTCGCCATGTTCATCCTTCCCTGAGACAAAAAAATCCAAGCCAATGTAAAGCATAAGCCAATGTTGTTCTTTTTTTTTTGATGGTTGCCTCCCATTAAGCGCTTGGTTTAACGTCACGGCTCGACGGGGTTGTTTTGACTACTCAGACTTTGTCAAGATGGAGAACCTCAATCACAGAGGTTTCCTCCGCAGCTCCCAAGTACTTTTTCACGCGCTGTCCATTGACCTTGAAACGGTGCCCGTCATCCATCTCTAGCTCAACTGCTCCATTATTCAACACTTGTGCGATCTTAAATGGGCTAGACCACCTTGATTTCAACTTCCCTGGAAACAGCCTCAATCTGGAGTTGTAGAGCAGCACTCTGTCACCAGCCTCAAAGCTCCTTTGTGCAATCAGCTTGTCATGATAAGCCTTCATCTTGTCCTTGTATAGGGCAGCACTCTCATAGGCCTGGAGACGAAATTCATCCAACTCATTTAACTGGTTCATCCTCATGTTCGCTGCCTCCTTCCAATTCATATTCAGGGCCTTAAGAGCTCAGAGCGCCTTGTGCTCCAACTCAATTGGCAGATGACAGGCCTTGCCAAACACCAACTGATATGGTGACATACCAATGGGCGTCTTGCAAGCTGTCCTATAGGCCCATAATGCATCATCTAACTTCCGCGCCCAATCCGTTCTTGTGGCGTTCACAGACTTGGTCAGGATCTCTTTGATTTCCCTGTTAGACACCTCAACCTGCCCACTTGTCTACAGATGATAAGGTGTGTCAACCTTATGTTGACGTACCCCATCTTTAGCAAGTACAACCCGAAAGGATTTGTTGCAAAAGTAGGATCCCCCATCACTAATGATAGTCCTGGGTGTCCCAAACCTGGCAAAAATGTTCTGCCTTAGGAACTGTACCACGCTTTTGCTTTCATTATTCGGCAACGCTGCTGCCTCCACCTATTTGGAGACGTAGTCCACTGCCACCAGGATATACTTCATCCCAAAAGAACTAACGAACGGACCCATGAAGTCAATGTCCCATACATCAAATAGCTCAATTTCAAGAAAAGGGGTCATTGGTAGCTCTTGTCGCCTTGACATGTTTCCTTGGCGCTGACACTGGTCGCACCCTCGCACCAGGTCATGGGCATCTTTATAGATGGTGGGCCAGTAGTACCCACACTGCAGGATCTTTTTGGCCGTCCTGGCACCACCATGATGCCCCCCACTGGAGAGGAGTGGCAGGCTTCCAGGATGCTCAACATCTCTGCCTCTAGGACACATCTTGTGCTGACCCTATCTACGCATGTTCTGAACAAGTATGGGTCATCCCAAAAGTACCTGCGCACATCATGAAAAAACGTTTTCTCTGGTGAGGGTTAAGGCCTTCCGGCATAATATCACTCACAAGGAAGTTAGCAAAATCAGCATACCAAGGGACTAAGTCCGCAGAAGCGGCCAATACCTGCTCATCAGAAATGAATCATCGATGCTCAACCACTCATTGGCTTGGGCCGCGTCTTCCAACCTTGACAGGTGGTCTGCCACTTGGTTCTCTGTGCCTTTACGGTCCTGGACCTCGAAATCGAACTCTTGTAGCAGAAGCACCCATCTGATTAATCGAGGCTTAGCATCTTTCTTGGCTATGAGGTACTGGAGTGCAGCATGGTCAGTATGTACGATCACCTTAGTGCCTAGTAGATATGCTCGAAACTTGTCGAATGCATACACCACAGCTAGCAACTCCTGCTCAGTCACAGTGTAATTTCTTTGAGCCTGGTTTAGTGTCTTGCTGGCATAGTAAATGGGATGGAAGATCTTGTTGCGCTTCTGCCCCAGCACAACACCCACAGCAACTCCACTTGCGTCACACATTACCTCAAATGGGGCACCCCAGTCTGGTGCAACCACTACAGGTGCAGAAATCAACTTCTGCTTCAAGGTCTCGAAGGCACGCCGGCACGCATCATCAAACTGAAATTTGACATCGTTCTCCAACAGTTTGCACAATGGGTGTGCAATCTTGGAGAAGTCCTTGATAAACCTGCGGTAGAACCCAGCATGTCCAAGAAAACTCCGAACCCCTTTTACTGAGATAGGAGGTGACAATCTCTCAATGACTTCGATCTTGGCCTTGTCCACCTCAATCCCCTTATTTGACACCTTATGGCTAAGGACTGGCATTTCTCCCAATTTAGGACCAACTTGGCCTCTTCACAGCGCTGTAGTGCCTTGCTTAGATTCCGCAGACAATTATCAAAAGAATCACCCACTACCAAAAAGTCATCCATAAATACCTCGAGGGTGTCTTCGACCATGTCTGAAAAGATGGACATCATGCACCGCTGGAAAGTGGCTGGGGCATTATAGAGTCCAAATGGCATCCTCCTGAGAGCAAATGTGCCATAGGGACAAGTGAAGGTAGTCTTCTCCTGATCCTCTGGGGTGATCGATATCTGATTGTAGCCCGAATACCCGTCGAGGAAGCAATACCACCCACGCCCAGCTAGCCTGTCTAACATCTGATCCATGAATGGCATGGGGAAGTGATCCTTTAGAGTCCATCTGTTCAACTTCCTGTAATACATGCACACTCGCCATCCAGTGACAGGTCTCAGCGGGACGAGTTTACTTTTGTCATTAGCCACCACTGTCATGCCCCCCTTTTTTGGGACACACTGCACTGGGCTTACCCATTTGCTGTCTGAGATGGGGTATACCACCCCAGCATCCAGCCACTTGATGATTTCCTTTTTCACCACCTCTTGCATGGGTGGATTTAACCTTCTTTGATGCTCGATGTTGGGCATGCAGTCATCCTCCAATTTGATTTTGTGAGTGCAGATGCCTGGAGGAATGCCGATTATGTCTGCAATGGTCCACCCAATAGGTCGCTTGAACTTTTGGAGGACCCCCAATAGTGCCTCCACCTGACTTGCTTGAAGATCTGCAGCCACAATCACAGGAAGAGTGTTATTAGTACCTAAAAACGCATACCTGAGGTGTTGAGGTAACTCCTTGAGCTCCAGAGCAAGCGGTTCCTCGATAGAGGGTTTTGTCGGTGGTGTTGGCCTATTTTTCAAATCCAAGTCCAACTTCCGAGGGACGAATAGTCTGGTGCCCATGCCCTGTAATGCATAGATGGTGTCTTTGTACCTATCAACACCATCTCTTGGAAAGTTCATAAGCACTGCCGCCAGTGCGTCTACCGTCATCTTTTCCTCCATCGAGACTTCAGAGGAACCCTCATCATCAAATCCATGACAGACATCACAGCTAACTCTTTAGGCCTTTTCATGGCAGCGCACACACTGAATTTCACCTCTTCGGTGTTTAACCGGAAGGTGAGTTCTCCGCGCTCTACGTCCACTAGTGCCCTGCCAGTTGCCAAAAATGGCCTTCCAAGGATGATTGGTACCTCGAAGTCCACCTTACAGTCGAGGATGACGAAATCGGCAAGGAAGATGAACTTGCCAACCCGAACTAGAACATCACACAAGATTCCCACGGGCCTCTTCACTGATCTATCTGCCATCAGTAGCCGCATGGTCGTGGGTGTGGGGGCTCCCAAGCCCAACTGCTGATATACTGCCAACGACATCAAGTTAATTCTGGCACCCACGTCACAAAGGGCCCGTGCAAAGTCATATGCACCAATGGTGCACGGGATGGTGAAGGCTCTTGGATCCCCCTTCTTTTAGACCAAGGACCTTGTAGCGATGGCGCTACAGTGGTGTAAATTATCCGCTGTCTCAATCGTGGCTGTTATCTTCTTAGTAACTAAGTCCTTCATAAACTTAGGGTAGCCAGGCATCTGTTCAAGTGCTTCCACCACAGGTATGTTCACAGATAACTCCTTTAACATGGACAGGAACTTCTGGAACTTGCCATCCTTCGCCTTCTTTTTCAGCCTTTGGGGGAATGGCGGTTGCGGTTTCGGAATGGCTGGCAGACTCGGGTATTTGGAGGTGTTCATCTCTATTGCCTGCTTAGTCGACTATGGCTCTACTGGCGCAGCATCAGGTCTATCACCCTCATCGTCAACATGACCCTCCGTGGGACTATGTACCTTGTCATCTGCTTTCTCCTGACCTGCATCATTAGCAACAACTAGGTTAGAAAGTACCTTACCACTTCTTGTGGTGATCGCAATGCAGTGGCCATTGTTCTTTGGGTTTTGCACTGTATCACTCGGGAGTGACCCAGCTTTCCTCTAGTTCAATGACACTGAAAGCTGCCCCGACTGCTGCTCAACTGCTTGATCGAGGTGGAGTGCGAGTCTACTAGCTGCCTAACATTGGACATTTTGCTCTTTACATCCCGCACCCCTGCCTCTATGGCCTCCACTTTGCTTAGGACTTTTGTCATCATGTCCTCTAGCCTAGAGTTGTCACCACCTTTGTTTTGGCGGTCACGGTTTCTGTAGCCATCCCTATTTTGCCAGTTCCCTTGGTAATTGTCCCGATTGTAGTTCCGACCTTGGTTACTAGAGTTGAAACCCCGGTAACCCCCCTAACTACCCTGAAACTGAGCTTCCTCATCGTAGTCGCTGCCTTGATCATCATACCTGGGGAGTGCTTCCATTGCTTTCACCTTCTCAGTGCCCCCACCAAGGAACATCTTTGACAGCAACTCTATTTGTATACTCATATGGCCATGTCCTGGTCCCATTCTTCCTCCTTCTTACGCTGCTCCTTACTCATCTCAAATACCATCCCGGAGCAGTCTGCCTCTCTGGTGTACCATGCCCTGTTGTTCTTTGCCACCTGATCTAAGATGACCACTATGTCCGGGAAAGTCCTGGACATATATGACCCTCCATAAGTTGCATCAATGATTGGCTTGGTAACGAAGTTACAGGACCTGTAGAAGACTGCCTTCAAGTGTTCGTCAGTGAGATGATGGTTTAGGCACTGTTTGAGCTTTTGTCTGAATCTCTCCCAAGACTGATACAACGCTTCATTCGGCATTTGTTTGTGAGACCCGATCTCATCTTTGAGCTTCAGTTGCCGTGAAGCAGGGAAGAATCTTTCCAGAAAGGCTTCCTTTAGTTCTCCCCATGTACGGATGGAACCGTGGGGGAGCTCGTTCAGCCACCTTATTGCCTCACCAGACAGAGACGGTGGAAATAGTCTCAACCTCAGTGCTTGTTGACTAACTCCTGGAATTTCGGACAACTGGCAGGCAGCCAAGAAATTCAGCAAGTGTTGATTTGCATCCTCTGTGGCAGCTCCAGTGAACAACCCCTTCAACTGCAACATCTGCAACATGGTGCTAGTGATAGTGAATTTGACCCCAGCGGGCAGAGGTAGTAGCACTATTGCCCCAGTGGTCCCAGCACCATCATCATCATCATCATGTGTTGCTGGTGGGTACTGAGGTCCTTGAGGTCTCAACGAGGGTTGGTGTTGCTGTGGTGGTACGAGTGGTACCTGGCGAAGTGGTGCCGCTGGTGGTACCACATTACCAGCGAGATCATCCATGCCCAACCCATCTTGTCCTCTATCAGCAGGGTTCACTGCCAACTCCCTCTTCCTTGCTGCTTCACGGTCCTGGGCGTTCATTCTGCAAATCGATTTAGTAAGCTCGAGATCATAAGGAATAAGTGCTTCACCCTTACTTCGGGTGCTTGGCATGCAATGCTGATTCCCTAGAAGACAAAAACAAGAAACAAAGTAAAATTAGGGACTAGACTTACAAGCTGAAAGTAGCAACTAATAGACTAGTTCTTTGCCGCATTCCCCGGCAACGGTGGCAAAATTTGATACGCCTAAATTACACTCCGAATAAAAGAGTAAAGCGGTCGTTAGTCAAATATAGAACTCAACCAGAGTTGAGGTCGATCCCACAGGGAACACGTAAGAATTGATCTATTAGTACCGGCTTTCAGATGTAAATGCTATTCCCGAGATAAACATGCATAAAGTAAATGGGGGGTTGCGTTGTTTAATTCAAAGACTTTTGTAATGTAACTAACGACGATGTAATTCTAGTTTTCAAACAGATAAAGAGAAGCTAGGGTTGTGTTCCCCATGACGTCTAATGCGATAACTAAACTGGATTGGTAAACTCGCTCTTAGTGGTGCTTGAAAGATCCAACAACTTAGTTAATCCCTAGTTCACTTTTCGGTCCTTCCTAGTGATATTTCACTCATCTCCTTTAGGTCGCAGAGTGTATATTATTCTAAACTTTGTTTTTGATCTCAGAGTACCCTCACCTCTCAGTCTCAGGCACTTAGACTAGGTTCATAACCCCAAATCTCTGTTGTCAAACTCTTTTCCCAATCACTACATCCCTCTAGGGTATGCAGCGAATACAGGCTTACCCTAATGTGTCGACTCATTAAGGAGAAGTTAGAATGAAGAATTTAACAATACATGCAATAATCATTCTCACTAATTACCCCAGTTTGGGTTATCTTATTGAATCGTCATGGTTCCCACAATCCTAGTTGTGGGTTTAGCCTAGAATAATATTGATAATTTGCCCACAACAATAAGATGAAAACATAATGATTGACTTACAATTGAAAGAACAAGAATCCATGTTACAATCTTCGAACGATGATCACAATCACGAATCACGCGTGTTACAAAGGCAAACTATTGTTTTTCTCTCTTACTCTCTTGTTTCTGCAGTCAGAACAGAAGTGTTTAATGAAATAAAATAATATACTATTTATACTAAGTAAAACTAATCTGATACAATTTAGGAAAAATAGACTCGGCAAAGGACACGGACACGGACCGTCTGATGTTAGACGGCCCGTCAACTGGTCCGTCTGACTCAGTTACTGCGTCGGCACGTTCTATGACACGACCCATGTAGTGACACACGGACCGTATGTCCTTCCGTGTGATTCTCCTTGCACAATTTCCTTAGATTTCGACGAAAGCCCCTCCGAGTTATGTCAGTCACACGGCGCGTGGCACGGACCGTCTGAAGGTAGATGGCCCGTGTGCCCGTCCGTGTGAGGGAGGTTGTTTTCCAATGACTGCTCGTTGCACCAAGTGTGGTGCCACGGTCGGTCACACGGACCGTGTAGCGTGACACGGCCCGTGTGGACCTTCCGTGGTCCTACACTTGGCCTTGTTTTCCATTCGTTCCTTGTGCTCTCCTCAGTAATCCATGCCTTTGCTATTTTCCTGCACAGTATCGAAACACACCTATTAAACTAACAACAAAACTTAAGAACGCATAATAATTCTACGTCTCAAGCATCGTAAAAGTTGTATTTTCATGACTCATCAATCATCTCATTATTATCAATATCATGGTCTCAAAACATTCTTTTTAGAATTAAGTTTCAAGTTTTAAGACTCATGAAACATCCTTCTCATCAACATCATCATCAAGACTCTCATCAAATTTGAAGCACAATCACAGCATTATCATCGTTAAGGCTCTAGACTCATCCCCTAAGTTCATTCTTGCATTTTTTAATAAAATAATCATAGGATCTTTGTGAAAGACACTCATGAAAATAAATTATGCAGTAAATCAAATTTATGATGATCATCAATTCATGTAAAATATATTAATTAAGTAAAATGCAGTATAATAATCAACAATCTTCATATCAAACTCATTATTTTCAAGCAATGACTTAATTTACTCAAAAGGGCATATAGAAGAACAATCCCATGCTTTAAGTTAGCCTTACATACCTGGGATGATTGCTAACAACAATATTTTGAAGAATCTCCTCTTGAATTCCTCAATCTCAACTCTCCTCAAGCCCTGACTTAGTGATTTTGCTAGGAAGAGGGTTTTTGAATGGGTTTTGGAACCCTTTCTCTGAGGAAACAACATATATTCATCGTATAGGATGTTTAGAAGGTATTAGGAATAGACTAGAATGCCCCTCAAAATTTTAAAGAAAAATTCTCAGACTTGAAGTAACACATCTGCGATGTGGACCTGTCGCAGACAGCGCATTTCGGCAAAATTCAACTCCATTAGAAACACACAGACACACATAAGTGTGTCTTTGCGATAGGTCCGCGGCTTTGTCGAAGACTCACACTATTTTTTGTTTTAGAACGAAAAATTATATTTTGACTCAATCGCTCTAAAAATCGATCGAGACCCTTCTTCCACTCAATATTTTGTGCTGGTTATGAATTCGTTCCTGGATTTTCAATCCGAACATCGGAAGATGCATTTTGCTCACACCTCTCCTCTAGGGGTATTTATGTAATTTTACCTGATGTTACATCATCTCCCCCTTGGGACCACTCGTCCTCGAATGTTGAGTAGGAATGATATTATGGCACGAATAGACTCAATGACTCACCTCGATACTCACTCAACAACTCAACTCCCCAACTCTTGATCGACCTCAATAACATCTACTCGGACATCAGGAACATACACATCAACTCATGGTAGGAACATCAATTTAAATTAAGAATAGGAATATTACCTTTGTTACTCTCATCAATATCAGGCACGAATAGGTGCGGGTATTTAGTTCTCATCTCTTTCTCAGCTTCCCATGTGGCTTCCTCAACAAATTGGTTCCTCCATAAAACTTTGACGGAGGCTAGCCCTTTGTTTCTCAGTCTGGGAACCTGTCGATCAAGGATTTGGACTGAAATTTCCTCATAGGACAAACTATCTCTAACTCCTGTGCTCTCAACAGGGATTACCAAGGCAGGATCTCCCAAACACTTCTTTCACATCGAAATGTGGAACACCGGATGGATTCCGTCTAACTCAGAAGGTAACTCTAGCTCATAAGCTACCTTCCCAATTCTTCTCACAATCTGATAAGGGCCAATATGACGCAGACTTAATTTCCCTTCTTCCCAAACCTCATGACACCCTTCATGGGTAATACCTTCAGGTATACCCAATCGCTCACCTCAAACTCTAGGTACCTTCTTCTCACATCTGTGTAAGATTTCTGATGGCTTTGGGCAGTCTTCAATCTTTCTCTAATAATCTTCACCTTCTCCATGGACTGGTGGACAAGGTCAGGCCCGATTAACTTAGCTTCTCCAACTTCAAACCACCCAATGGGTGATCTAAACCTCCTCCCATACAAGGCCTCATAGGGGGCCATTTGAATGCTTGCATGATAACTATTGTTATATGCAAATTCAATCAATGGTAAATGGTCATCCCAATTTCCTTTGAAGTCAAGGACGCAGGCTCTCAATATATCTTCTACCGTCTGAATAGTGGGCTCTGCCTGACCATTCATCTGTGGATAAAAGGCCATGCTCAAGTTCACTTTGGTACCCAATCCTTTCCGGAAAGACTTTCGGAAGTGAGAGGTGAATTAGACTCCTTTGTCCGAGATGATGGACAAGGGAACTACATGCAACCTCACAATCTCTTGATATACATCTTGGCATACTCCTCCGCAGTGTTAGTCATCTTGACTGCCAAGAAATGTTCTAGTTAGTCATCTTGTCTAGAATCACCTATATGGAATTATGCTGCCTCGGGGATCTCAATAGGCCAGTGATGAAATCCATGTTAACCATCTCCCACATCCATTCTGGAATATCAAAGTTTTGAGCCAAGCCACTCGGCCTTTGATGCTCAACCTTCACTTGCTGGCAATTTGGGCACTTTGAAACAAACTTAGCGATGTCCCTCTTCATTCCACTCCACCTATAGACTTCTCTCAAGTCGTGGTACATCTTGGTGGAGCCCGGATGAATAGAGTATCTAGTGTTGTGGGACTAGCCATAATCCTCTCTCGAACACTATGAACATCAGGAACACATAGCCTACTCTGGTATCTCAATACCCTATCTCCTCCTTTAGAGAAGACCATCACTTTTTATTTGTCGACAGCCTCCTTCAATTGGAGTATAATAGGATCTCGATCCTGCTTCTTTTTTACCTCAGTCACTAGAGACGATGAATACCCACTCTGAACTTTGATTCCTCCCTCATCATTCTCCTCAAGTTGGACTTCCAGTCGAGCCAACCTATGCATTTCCTTCACTAGTTGTTTCCTCTCTTCCTCAACATGGTCTGTGCTACCCATAGACAACCTGCTAAGAGCATCAGCGACAACGTTAGCTTTACCTGGGTGGTACATGATGATCATGTCATAATCTTTGAGCAATTCCAACCATCTCCTCTGTCGCAGGTTGAGCTCTCTCTGACTGAAGACATACTGTAAGCTCTTGTGGTCAGTGAACACGTCCACATGCACTCTATACAAGTAGTGCCGCCAGATTATAAGTGCGAACACTACCGCCGCCAACTCAAGATCATGGGTCGAATAGTTCCTCTCATGAACTTTAAGCTGCCTGGAAGCATAGGCTCACCTCCCCTCTCTGCATCAATACACATCCCAACCCAGCTCTTGATGCATCACAGCATATTACAAAATTTTCTGTCCCATCGGGCAAATTCAAAAATAGGTGCGGTGGTCAATCTAGTCTTCAACTCTTTGAAACTCTTCTCACATTCCTCATACCACTGAAACCTGACTTTTTTCTCAGTCACCTCAGTTTGGTCAATGGTGCGGATAGGGAAGAAAATCCCTCAACAAATTTGTGGTAGTAGCCTGCCAACCCCAAGAAACTTCTTATGCCAGTTGGAGAGGTCGGTCTTGGCCAGTTCGTAACCGCTTCAATCTTCTGGCCATCTACTCA
Source organism: Solanum rostratum (assembly GCA_029948455.1). Lineage (NCBI taxonomy): Eukaryota > Viridiplantae > Streptophyta > Magnoliopsida > Solanales > Solanaceae > Solanum > Solanum rostratum. Next base: position 52,351,352 of record CM057050.1, on the reverse strand, counting down.
TATTCCATCACCCGAAACAGCATGGCCTAGGAAAGCGACTGACTTAAGCCAAAACTCACACTTAGAGAACTTTGCATACAATTCATGGTCCTTAAGAGTCTAAACGTCAATTCTTAGGAGTTTGGCATGCTCCTCCTCATTCTTCGAATAAACCAAAATATCATCAATAAACACAATTACAAACATGTCAAGGTAGGGCATGTACATCCTATTCATTAAATCCATGAAAGCTGGTGGTGCGTTCGTCAACCCAAAGGACATAACCAAGAACTCAAAGTGGCCATATCTCTTCCTGAAGGCTGTCTTTGGAACATCATATTCTCTCACTTTAAACTGGTGGTAACCCGATCTGAGGTCTATCTTTGAAAAGCATGAGGCACCCTGAAGTTGGTCAAACAAGTCATCTATCCTGGGAAGAGGATATTTATTCTTGATCATGACCTTGTTTAGTTGCCTATAGTCTATGCACATTCTAAGAGACTCATCCTTCTTTCGTACAAACAGAACGGGAGCACACCAAGGAGAAACACTTGGCCTAATAAAGTCCTTCTCTAACAAATCCTTCATTGCTCCTTTAACTCTCTCAACTCAGCGGGGGACATCCTACATGGTGGAATTGAAATAGGCTGCGTGGCGGGGAGTACATCAATACCAAAGTCAATCTCCCTATCAGGAGGGACTCCGGGTAAATCCTCAGGGAACTCAATTACAATTGGGATCAATTCTAGAGTAGGGGACTCAATATCATCAGATTTAACTTGCACAAGGTGATAAAAACAACCCTTAGAGATTAACTTTCTGCCCTCGGGTAGGAAATAACTTTACCCTTGGATGCAATAGAACTTCCCTTCCGCTCTAGGACCAGTTCATTCGGAAATTAGAATTTAACAACTTGGGTCCTACAATCTATGGAGGCATGGCAGGCATGGAGCTAATCCATACCAAAAATTACATCAAAATCAACTATCTCCAACTCTACCAAGTCGGCCAAAGTATCCCTATGATAAATGGATACTATACAGTCTCTATAGATCCTTTCAGCTAGGATAAACTCACCAGTAGGAGTAGAAACAGTATAAGGCTCAAGCAAACACTCTGGAAGAATCTCAAACTTATTGGCCACATAGGGAGTCACAAAGGATAAAGTGGCACCCGGGTCAAGCAATGCATAACAATTATAAGAAAAGATTCGGAGCATACCCGTAACAACATCTGGTGAAACCTCTTGGTCCTATCGATTATCCATCGCATACAGGTGGTTCATCCCGCCTCTTGCATTTGCGGTAGTAGCCTTCTGATGACTGCCTGCAAGGGGTGCTGTGGAAGACTAAGTTCTGTTACCCTTATCATCCCATCTCCTCAAAGGACACTCCCCCTGAAAATGGCCAGACTGTCCGCATGAAAAGCAAGTATTTGTGCCCTCACGGCACACACCAAAGTGTAGCCTGCCACATCTTCCACAAGGTGGCTTTCCTCTAGGGTCTTGGGTAACGCTAGCTTGGGACTGAGGTCTCTAAGCTCTAAAATTTTGGTGACCAAAGGATTTCTGATCATACCTATTTTGCTGAACAGGCGCACTCGCCATAGAGGGTGCATAGCTAGAAGACTTCTTCTGAAAGAAGGTTCTATCACCCTTATTCTGCTTCTGTTGGCTAGGCTTATGCCCTGCTGATTTGGCCTTCTTACTCTTTTGCTCTTCCTTGTCCTTCTTCTTGTCCCCCTCAGCATGCTGGGCATAGACCATAAGTCTAGAGATGTCCATACCTAGAATCAGCAATGCTGCCTTACATTCCCTCTTTACATGCCTGCCCAATCCGGACACGAACTTCCTCATCCTCGCCTTCATATCAAGGACCATCTCTGGAGCATATCAGGACAGCTGGATGAACTTAAGGCTGCACTCTTTGGCAATTAATCCTTCTTTCTTTAGATTCACGAACTCATCAACCTTTGCCTCCCTCAACTCTTGGGGAAAGAAGTGATCGAGAAAAGCACTCTCAAATTCCTCCCACTTAGCAGGCTCAACATCCTCACCTCTACCATCTTCCCACTAGTTATACTCGACATTAACAACATCCTTCAGTTGATAAGAGACCATATCGAATCACTCAACCCCATTCGCATGCATAGCTCTCAGGATCTTGCGCATCTTATCAATGAAGTTTTGCGGGACCTCCTCAACCTTAGACCCCTATAGACTGGCGGGTTTATCCTCAGGAAATCTCTGAGCCTGGTTGCAGCTGTAGGTTTTTGGGAGCTGGAGCTAGGGGACGGGGGACTGCGGCTATTACTCTGAGAGGCCACCAACTGAGTGAGCATAGCAATGGCTCCCCTAAAGTCTGCTTCCGATGTGGAGGCTGACTGAGTAGGAGGTGCCGGTGGAGCCTCAGTAGCTCTGGCAGGTCAACCCCGTCTCCTTGTCTCATTTTAGGAAGGGACCTCTAGTAGGGGATTCTCAGCGTTAGGGACTAAGGCATCTCCTTGGGCAACAGTGCATTTTCGAGGCATGATCTGCAAATGCGTAGCACATGAATTAGAATAGAGTTTCATAGAGTAAAACTCTATCATACGAACTCAGGACATCAAAGAAGTATGCCCCAGGAGGGTACCCTAGGCATGGCTAGCACCTAGAGACTGTTGCTAGTTCCCAAGCGAACCACTCGTTCTCAGGACAATCACTCAATATTAGTATAGCAGAATGGTAGAAGTAAGGTAGTGAGCTACCTCAATGAGAAGGGCCAATGGCCAATATCAGTCTCAATATCAGGATAAGCATATGCGTATGTTAACTCATAAGGGAAAAACTCAACATCAAACCTCGACTCATGTCTATGAAGCCTCTAACTTGACTAACTGTCTAAGATGGTACCATGACAGGCCATGGCTACCCAACTCAATCAATAAAGAACACAAACAAATAAGGGTCTCCTATGGATATCAAGGAGGCTCACCAATGACTGAACTCGAAATCTCTGACCTCAACGATGAGTCTGCTGAAGTCCTCTAACTCCTGTACCTGCATCATTATGAGTGGCGTCAGTACGTGGAATGTACGGTATACAAAATGGCTGAATGTAATAGTACAAGTACAACAGTATAGGGATAACATCAACTTCAGCATCAAACTCCATCAGAATATCAAATGTCTAAGGCAAGAATTTAGAGTGGACAAATAGCTCATTAACATCTCATCTCCACATCTTCAATACATCAAACTCATCTAAAGAAAACTCGACTCATACCATCACGTCAACATCAACATCCGAGTACTCTCAAAGTAAGACCTCACTGGGAGTTTTTCTAACCGACAACCATCACCTATGAGCCAGTGATGATACAACAAAGCGATGTCGTTGCCAGATCCATCCAGTTACCTGCCCGAGGTACAGGACATCAACCTCAGTGGATCCACAAGAAGAACCTTAGCCCTCTTTTGGGACAAGAAAGGAGCCATCCGTATTGCGGTTCAATCCTCTCTTCCTATGCAGGCCACGTAGTTAATGGGTTCGAGTGGGACTCACTCTCACCCATTTCGGTGCTCAATACACCTCCCAGAACTCAACATGCTCATAAAACATCATCATCATCAGTCCCATAGGGACATAATACCTCATCATCAGTCCCATAGGGACATAGTACCTCAACATCAACATTAACTCATCTCATCAACCTGAACATCATCTCACTATTATCAACATCATGGACTAGAAACATTATTTGTAGAATTAATTTTCAAGTTGTAAGACTCATGAGACATCCTTCTCATCAACATCATCATCAAGACTCTCATCAAATTTGAAGCACAATCACAACATCATCATCGTTAAGGCTCTAGACTCATCCCCCTAAGTTCATTCTTGAATTCTTTAATAAAATAATCATAGGGTTTTTGTGAAAGACACTCGTGAAAATAAATTATGCAGTAAATCAAGTATATGATGATCATCAATTCATGTAAAATATATGAATTAAGTAAAACTCAGTATAATACTCAACACAACAATCTTCACATCAAACTCATTATCTTCAAGCAATGAGTCAATTTACTCAAAAGGGCACATGGGAGAACAATCTCATGCTTTAAGTTAGCCTTACATACCTGGGATGATTGCTAACAATAATTCTTTGAAAGATCTCCTCTTGAATTCCTCAATCTCAACTCTCCTCAAGCCTTGACTTAGTGATTTTTCTAGGAAGAGGTTTTTTGAATGGGTTTTGGAACCCTTTCTCTAAGAAAACAAAATATATTCGTCGTATAGGATGTTTAGAAGGTATTAGGAATGGAGAAGAATGCCCCTCAAAATTTTAAAGAAAAATTCCCAGACTTGAAGTAACACAGTCCGCGACGCAGACCTGTCGCGGACAGCGCATTTCGGCAAAATTCAACTCCGTAAAAAAATCACAGAAAAATATAAGTGTGTCTCTGCAATAGGTCTGCGATGCAGCTCTGTCGCGGACTCACTATTTTTCGTTTTAGAATGAAAAATTATCTTTTAACTCGGTCGCTCTAAAAATCGACTGAGACCCTTCGTCCACTCATTTTTTCGTGTTGATCACGAATTCGTTCTCAGATTTTTAATTTGAGCATCAGAAGACGCTTTTTGTGCACACCTCTTCTGTAGGGATATTTTTGTAATTTTACCGGGCGTTACATATAGGATATCAAAAATGAAAGAAAAAGAAAAGAAAAGAAAATCTAAAATCTCTTTGTAAGGTATTATTTAAAAAAAATGTTGCTTGCCTTTTTTTTCAAAAAATAAAGAATGTGAAAAAATAGTCAAATCTTGACCACAATTGATGCCAGTCAGTTATAACTTCATATAATTCATTTAGTTTCTTCTTCTTTTTTTCCAACTGAAATTGAATTCGAAATAATTCCTACAGATTCAAGTGGTACCTCAAACATACTTAAGTATCAACAAGATTTGTTCATCTTACTTCAAACAAAGAATTTGAATTATACCAATCTTCACGCGTCAAGTGCTCTCACAACAAAGAAAGTTCTTTCTCACTCATGCGAAAAATATTTGATTTAAGGACATTATGCAAAAACGCTCACAATCAAAAGGATGTTCAATGCATATAATTGTGATACCATATGCTTGGATGTCATGTAAGTCTCCATTAATATGAGAATATTTGGAATGAGATCATGTAGGACTCGGTATTAGCTTGTAATATAGGCTTAATGGTTGGGTAGGATATTTATTTGGGATAAAAGTGACTTAATCCCTCCTTGAGCGTCACACTGAAATTGTATTGTTCAAAATTGATAGGCATTTGACGCTGGATCCTCTTTGTTGTCTCTTTTTTATTGTTTCAACTTCATAGAGACTCGAGACTTTACTCATTGAGATTTTTTTTATTTTACCCCCTTTTTTGGAATTTTTCGCTGTTATTAAAACTTTTTTCTTCTAGTATTTTCTTGACCTTGTATGTGTATTTTTGGTCGTTTCTTATTCTTCCAACAACTTTTTTTTCTTCTTTTCTTTTTCTTTTTTGTCTCTAGAAGTTATTTTTGCATTCTTAATTTTGAGACTTTGTGTCTTTCGCCTTTGGAAATTTCAACCTTGGATCTTCTCCTTATCATTTGCACATTTTTTTTGCACTCAAGAGGGGTGGGATAAAAGAGGGATAGTGCATGTAAGCACTCAGAAGGGTAATGGCTAAAATGTGGCTGTCCAAAGAAAAGGCTTCAGGCTCAAAGTGGGGGAAACTAGGGATTAATGTCATTTGGTAGGTTTTAAAAGGCACAATCAGGTCAAATAAGATCTACGATCCTTTCTCAAACCAAATATTACTCAAAATTTCATCTCAATAAACATTCAGGCCAAGTTCTAGAGATCAACCGTGCGATGCAATTGAATTTTAATCGAATGCTCACCACACAATGCTCTTGAAACTATGAAGTTGGTTTTATTCTTATTTTGAATGCATGCAAGAGATTTTTCAAGCATCACAAAAATATAGTAAGAGGTACCAAAAGAATCTATGGCTCACCACAAAAATCAAAAATTTTCAATTATCCTGTCAAATATTTACATGCTTCTAGCTTAATGGTCTCAATTGAGTTCAATATATGACTTTAAAAAAAATGTACACAAAAATTTTCTTTTTTAAAAAAAAAGAATACCGGACCCAAGAAGGGTTGCCTACGTATCTCAAAGAGTTGAAAATCGGGTACACGTAGTTCGTGAAGATATGTTATAAAATATGTACACAATTTGACTCCTTTTTTTGAAAATTGAAAAGGAGCACCGAACCCAAAAAGGGATGCATACGTATCTCATGGATATGAGAATTAGGTATGCGTAGTTCATGAAGATATATTATAAAATATGTACAGAATTTGACTCTCTTTTTAAAAAAATTGAAAAGGAGCACCGAACCCAAGAAGCTGCCTACGTATCTCATGGATATGAGAATCAGGTACGCGTAGTTCAAACAAATTATAACTAGCAAAATTTACATTTTAAACAAAATATATGTATTTACACAAAATCAAATAAACATGAAATGGAACAAATTATGCAATATTTATACAAATAAATGACATATAATGCACCCTAATATACATATGACTGATCAAACCAAAGGGAAACCTAACTATTGAAGAATATGTTTGTCAATTGTACGTCCTATTACCCCCCGCCCCCCCAAAATACATTATACAAATAAAGTAAATGGAGATACAAAATGCAGGAAAAGGGTATACAAACAAAATAATTTTCATATAGGGGACAACTCTAACCTACTTATATTTACAATAAAATGAACTAAACAATAAAAAATAAAATATCGAACCAGAAGGACAATGGTACATACAACCCAACATACATATTCTTTCAATTAGATTCTAGATGGTATTCTAATGGACCCCCATCATAAATATCGGGCCAACCTAGGTAAATGCACTTGGATGAAAGATCTGGTTCCGCTCTAGCCTATGCTTGCTCAGAGTGGGCTTTATTTAAAGTGGACTAGTGACCCAAGCGGACTACTTAGTTTGGGGAAAATAATGACTATTGACAGCTCGAGGTCAACTCACTTCAACAATTTGAATTCAACGGCTGTGACCTGTATGTAACGCACAGTAAAATTATAAAAATACCCCTAGATGAGAAGTATACGTGTAAAGCATCTTCCAATGCTCGTATAATAAATCTGAGACCAAATTTGTGATCAGCACAAAAAATGAGTGGGAAAATAGTTTTGGTCAGTTTTTAGAGCAATCAGATTATAAGATAATTTTTGTCCAAAAATGAAAAATAGTGGCGGTGTGTGACAGAGGCCCGTCGCGCCTCTGTTTCAGTTAGTTTTTAGAGCAACCGAATTTATTCTTTTTCAAAAAATTTCAACAGGATTGAGAAAACTCGTTCAGAAATTTTTCGAAGAAAAATACACAGTACACGACCAGTTCGCATCACGAACTAGGGTTTTTTGAAGTTGAAAATTTTCTAAATTTTGTGAAGGGCATTCTGATCAATTCCCAACCCCTCCTAAACTCAATAGACAATCTAATTAGGTCATTTTGACCTAAAAAGGGTCTAACACCCTATTCTAAATCCTTTTCAAATAATCTAAAAAGACTAGGGCTTGAGGACAGAGGAGAAGAGCTTGAAATTGAGGAATTCAAGAGGAAATCCTTAAAGTGATTGTTGAGAGATTCATCCCAGGTATGTAAAGCTAAACTAAAAGCGTGAGATTATCTTCTCATGTGCCCTATAGATGGTCATAGAAGAGTTGAGTGTGTATGAGTCTTCATACATGTTTCTTAAATTGATTCTTGAATATTTTCTCACAAATTATATTTAATTACATGTATTTCGTATGTTGATGATCATCATAAACTTAATTTCTTAAATCAGATATTTTCATGAGAAATTGCATTGCTTTATACTTAACTTTTGAAAGTATGCACGAATAAATCTAGGGGTGGAGTCTAGAGCGTTGACGTCAAATTGATGATTGTGATTGTGATAGTGGTGAGAGAATGATGATGAGTTGATATAGCTTGATAGTCCTATGAGTCTCTATAAATAAACTCTAATGATGGTCTATTCGATTGTTCCCTAACGATTGTTCCAAGCCTTAAGCTATTGATTGAGCTTGATTGATGAAAGGGTTAAAGTCCCTATGAGTTTGATTGACGATAGGGTTAGCGTCCCTATGAGATACCGATCGACGACGGGGTTGAAGTCCCTATGAGATACTGATCGATGACGGGGTTTAAAGTTCCTATGAGATTGGTTGAGATGGAGGTCTTATGAGCATTGAGTCTTGGGAGAAGTATCGAGCACCGAAAGAGTGAGAGTTAGTCCAACTCAAACTTATCAAGTTATGTCGCCAAATGTAGGTGAGGATTAGAAATATTACATTACATTGTGGATCCCTCTTGAGAGAGTCCCTGAAATAATATAGAACTTGTTGATTGTAGTTTCCCTAGTGGATTCGATATGTTCTCTACCTGGCAAGTATAGAACAGTTGTGGCAACACCGGTGGGATGTTGTACAATCACCGGCATATAAGTAATTATTGTCGAATTAGAGAAACTCTTAGAAAGTTTCTACCTTGAGTACTCTGAGTCGAGATAAGATGAGATGTGATGAGATGAGTTCCTTTAAGACGAGTCTGATTGATTGATGAAGTTGATTGGTTGATTGGTCACTTGTCTACTCTTTATTCTTGCTTTAGAATAGACACTTGACATGTTGATTGTTTACTATTCTAAGTCGATGTTGTATCATATTATAAATACTTGTTTCTATTTTATTCAACTATTTTACATACCGTACATTTCACATATTGATGCCACTTGGCACTGCATCATTTTATGATGCAGATACAGGGATTAGGAATCGTCAATAGGCGCATCATTGAAGATTCAGGATATGCAACTTATTGGTGAGCCTCCCCTACTCCGGAGGATCTACTATTATTTATTTCATCATGCTTTTGAGTTAGACTAGACTAGTCTTATATTTTGATTTCGGTAGCCATGGGTCTGTCATTGGCACCACTTGATTAGTGATAAAGGTTTCATAGATGATAGTTGGACGTTGATGTTGAGATTGTGAGCTAGTTTTCCTACTAGCCTTTATTATTAATCTATCGTTATTTGTGACATTAGATGAGATGAGCCCATTTTCTTCCATTTACTTCAGTTGATCTGTAGAGTTGTTGGATTGAATGGATGGGATGAAGCCAAGTGGTTCGCTTGGGGACCAGAAATAGTGTTTGGGTGTCGGCCACATCTCGGGTACCCTCTCGGGGTGTGACAAACTTGGTATCAGAGCACAGAGTTCAAGAGTCTTAGGGAGTGTATGAAGTTGTGTCTAGTAGTGTCCTTATTATTGGCATGGAGAGCTCCACATCCATAATATGGAGGCTATAGGACATTTAGGAATTGTTTCACTTCTATCATGTTCTAAGTCATAAGATAGAGTTGTAATCTATGAGAAGTTCTTCTCTAATTCGTGCTCTACGCGTTGCATAGTTATGATCATGAATCCCAAAAGAGCTGTTAGAGGTAGGGGATGCCTCGCCAGGAAAAATGTCAACCCACTTGACCCTCAAGGACATAAGGAGCCTGCGGATCAAGCTTTCCCTTTTGAGAAGCCCTCGAAAGATGAGGTCTCCAACGCTGAACTACGCCAGGCCATCCAAACTCTAGCCCAGGCTGTCACAACACCTGTTGCAAGACAACGAGTGGGTATACAGGATTTCCATGATATGTCTAGAGTCCAAGAATTCTTGATGATGAATCCGCCTGCGTTTACAGGGTCTGCATCCACTAAAGATCCTAAGAACTATGTTGAGGAACTTCAGAAGGTGTTCCAAGTGATGCATATGGCTGATGCTGACATGGTTGAACTGGCTTCTTACCAACTCAAGGGTGTAGCTAGACTATGGTTTGACCAATGGAAGAAAGATAAAGGAGATGATGTTTGATTTTTGACTTGGGCAATGTTCGAGGAAGCCTTCTTAGGACACTTATTCCCAAGAGAACGAAGAGAGGATAAGGTGAGAGAGTTCTTAAATCTGAAACAGGGCTCTATGACTATGCTAGAGTATGGGTTGAAGTTTACACAACTATCTTGCTATGCTCCAGACATGGTTATTGATATGAGGGGAATAATGGGGATGTATGTTGATGGGTTAAATAGAGGACCTAAGAGAGATGGGAGGGGAGCAATGCTTGTGAGTGATATGGACATTAGGCGATTGATGACATTTGTGCAACAAGCTGATAAAGAGAGACAACACGATAGAGAAGAGTTCAGATGTAAGAAAGCTAAGACATCCAGCCATGAGGTTGGAAGGAAAGGGAATAGTAATCGATTCCCAACACTATCATCTGCTAGTGCACGTGCGCCTAGGGGCAGGTATGATCAGAGATCTCAGAATGTCGGAACCCAAAGACCTCAGTCACAAGCTAGTGTTTTGACTCATTGTTCACAGGGTAAGCCACTGTGTGGTAAGTGTGGCAAATTGCACTTGGAGAGATACCGTCAAGGGGATGATGTATGCTTCAAATGTGACCAAGCATGTTATTACTAGAGAGAATATCTAAAGTGGGCTGACCGGGCTCAATCTTCTGCACCAGCTCCGCTAACTAGAGGAAACCAGAGGGGCACTACATCAGGCACAAGTGGAGCAACAAACTGTTTGTATGCCATAGGTAGTTGCCAAGATCAGTAGAACTCTAATAGATGTTTTGACGAGTATGATTCAAGTATTTACTTTTCATTTTTATGTTTTGATGGATCCGAGTGCCACATTGTCATTTGCAATCCCTTATGTGGCTAGTAGATTTGACAGAACCCCTGAGAGTCTTCTTGAAAACTTTGATGTTTCTACTCCAGTGGGTGAGTCTATTCGAGCTGAGAGAGTCTATAGAGTTTGTGTAATGCCCATCCATAATAAGGATACTCTTGTTGATTTGGTTGAGTTGGAGATGGTTTATTTTGATTTGATCCTTGGCATGGATTGACTTCACGCCTGTTATGCCTCCGTTGATTGTAGGGCACGAACTATTAAGTTATAATTCCTGAATGAATTGGTTCTTGAGTGGAATGATGATTTTGTTACACCTAGGGAAAAGTTTATCTCATACTTTAGGGACATTGGCTGATTTCCAAAGTTTGTACCTATCACCTCGTGCGAATTAACTCTGATGATGTTGAGTCTCTTATTCTTGAGTCAGTCCCGATTGTGAATGAGTTTCCTGGAATATTTTCTAAGGATTTTCCTAGAGTCTCTTCTGATAGGGAGATTGACTTTAGGATTGATGTTCTTCTTGATACCTAGCCTATCTCAATTCCACCTTATAGGATGGCCCCCGCTGAGTTGAAAGAATTGAAAGAACAATTGAAACTTCTGTTAGGTTGTTTCCTCACCCCTCCTAAACTTAATACATGATCTAATTAGGTCGTTTTGACGTAAAAAGGGTCTAAAACCCTATTCTAAGTTCTTTTCTAACAATCTAAAAAGACTAGGGCTTGAGGAAAAAGGAGAAGAGTTTGAGATTGAGGAATTCAAGAGGAAATCCTTGAAGTGATTGTTGAGATCTTTATCCCACGTATGTAAGGGGCTAAACTAAAAGCATGAGATTTTCCTCTCATGTGCCCCATAGATGGTCATAGAGGAGTTGAGTCTCCATGAGTCCCTATACATGTTTCTTAAATTGATTCTTGAATGGTATCTCATAAATTATATCTAATTACATGTATTTCTGTATGTTGATGATCATCATAAACTTAATTTCTTGAATTGGATATTTTCATGAGAAATTGTATAACCTTATATGTTAACTTTTGAAAGCATGCATGAATGAATCTAGGGGTGGAGTCTAGAGCTTTAACGTGAGATTGTTGATTGTCATTATGATCATGGTGAGAGAATGATGATGAGTTGATAGTCTAATGAGTCTCCATAAATGAACTCTACTGATGGTCTATTCGATTGTTCCCTAACGATTGTTCCAAGCCTTGAGCTATTGATTGAGCTTGATTGATGAAAGGTTTAAAGTCCCTATGAGTTTGATTGATGATAGGGTTAGAGTTCCTATGAGATACTAATCAATGACGGGGTTAAAGTCCCTATGAGATTGGTTGATATGGAGGTCTTATGAGCCTTAAGTCTTGGGAGAAGTATCGAGCACCGAAAGAGTGAGAGTTAATCTAACTCAAACTCGTCAAGCTATGTTGCCAAACGTAGGTGAGGATTAGAACCATCACATTACATTGTGGTTCCCTCTTGAGAGAGTCACTAAAACAATAGAGGACTTGTTGATTGCAGTTTCCCTAGGGGATTCGATTTGTTCTCTACCTGGAAAGTATAGAACGGCCATGGCAGCACCGGCGGGATGTTGTAAAATCATTGGCTCATAAGTGATTATTGTTGGATAAGAAAAACTCCTAGAAAGTTCCTACCTTGCATACTTTGAGTCGAGATAAGATGAGATGTGATGAGATAAGTTTCTTTGAGACGGGTCTGATTGGTTGATTAGTTGATGATTCACTTTTCTACTCTTTATTCTAGCTTTAGAATAGACACTTGACTTGTTGATTTTTTACTATTCTAAGTCGATGTTGTATCATATTATTCTACCTGTTTTTGTTTCATTCAGCTATTTTACACACCGTACATTCCACGTACTGACACCACTCAGCGCTGTATCATTTTATGATGCAGATACAGGGATTAGGGATCGTCAACAGGCACATCGTTGAAGATCCAGGATGTTCAGCTTATTGTCCCCTACTCTGGAGGATCCATTATTATTTATTTTATCATGTTTTTGAGTTAGACTAGAGTAGTCTTATATTTTGATTTTGGTAGCCATGGGTCTGTCATTGGCACCACTTGATTAGTGATAGAGGCTTCATAGATGATAGTCAGAGGTTGATGTTGACATTGTGAGCTAGTTCTTCCTACTAGCCTTTGTTATTAATCTATCATTATTTGAGACATTAGATGAGATGAGCTCATTTACTTTCATTTACTTTCACTGATCTAGTTGTTGGATTGAATGGGTGTGATGAGACCAAGTGGTTCACTTAGGGACTAACAATAGTCTCTGGGTGTCGGCCACGTCTCGGGTACCCTCTCAGGTTGTGACACCGCATAACCATCATTTAAGTAAGTAATAAAAAATAGCCAAATGGCGGAACTTATGATATGCATGTAATGACAGTATATGAATGATACAATCAATAATAAGAACAATTCACAAAAAATAAACAACAAATATACAAGAAAACATATATCATATGATAAAATAAAATCTCCTCAATTTGAAAAAATGAATCTATAATAGTTAGAACCTAAATATCCCCAGCAGAGTTGTTATTCTGTTAACATCCTGAAGGTGCAACGTCGTGGCAACTCGTAAAAAATAAAGAAAAGAATTTTAAAGAATATTTTTAGGAAAAATAATTCAATTTAGAGTCACCACCTAATTTTAAGAATAATTAGGAAACCAATTAATTATTTATAAAATAGTCTGCGAAACCAATTAGATCTGAGTTAGGGTTCAAGTTATTTCGAAGGGAATGTATTAGCACCTTTCAAAATCCACAACCGTGGGTCCCGGCTGAACTCATTTTTCTCAAATTGAGGAGGAGATTCACAATATAACATAAGTATAATAATCACAAAATATACACAAACAATTACATAAATAATGATATGAAGAACGTCCTATTATTTGCCTAACATCAACAATATACACAATAATGAATAAATAAAAATCAATTAAAATTGTTCTGTCTCAAAATCCGACGGATAAATTTTTCATTGGTCATGTTTAGCAAACAATATATACGTGTACTTAAACTAAAAATTCTGAATTTTAAAATGTGAGGAATATGAATATATACTAAAACTAACTTCTTCTTGTCTTTTTTAAATAGGGAGACCTTGAATACGGACAGAGAAGTTTCGTCATTGGCCATGTTTAACATATAAGTTTAAATAATAAATAAAATGCCAAAAACTATTTAAACATAGTACAATGATAATAAACATATAATTGTAGCAATGAAAACTATAAAAATGACAAAGAATGTGACCTTCCTAATATATCAAGCATCCATACATTATTTTATTAATAAAGTAACAACAATTAAAAATGAAAAAATCAGAGTCCAAACAACCAAACGAATATAATAATTACAATGGTGTAGGAAGACAAAAACTATACGAAAAAATGAATAATATAATAGTATTATTGTTCAATCATAAACAAAGCAAATTAACAGCTAAAAGCAATAAAATAGACTAACTATGAAAAAGAGACAAAACAAATACAATATACAAACAGATCTAAGATGAATTGTAAAATGATGCAATGAAAAATAAATAAAGTAATCAAAAGATCAATTAAAATACAAAACAAACTTAATCAAATAAAACAAAAAACAAAAATGGTAAAATTATGAAGAAATATATATAAGCAGAGCATGCTGGTGACTTGGTTTCGCTGGAGTTGACCATTAATTCGCCCAAATTCGGAGGTTCGATGTGGTTTCCAGCGGGGTTTTAGTGATGGCTTCATTAATCAGACTTCTTGGCGGCGGATTTCATGGCATTTTGATGGTTGTTTGCCGATGGTTTTGTGACGATTTCGGGTGGATTTCATTAATTTTTTCGATGGGTTTGCAGCGGGTTTCCAGGCGGGTTACTAGTGTTATTGTTGTCGTTGATTTACGGGAACAAAGGAGGCCATTTTCAGGTGAGTTTGATGGGCTGTTTTGAGGTGCAATTTTGGGGCTTTTTAGAGGCGATTTTGGTGGTGTTTCCGACGAGGTTTGGGGCTGGACAGCGGCATGGGGTTTGGAGCTGAAATGGTGCTGCGTTTGGTTGGAATTTTGGGTGTTTTCAGATGGTGTTTGTGTTGTTTGTGGTGGTTGAAAAGGTGAGGAAGAAGGGAGGGGGCGAATGGGGTTTTGTTTGTTTCCATGGTTGTGGTTTCCTGGCGCTGATTTGAGGAGTTGAAATATGTGGTGTTTCTGTGGTTGTTGGCACTAATTTGGGGTCGTTTTCTAGTGATTTTGTTGTTGTATTGCGGCTGACAATGTGTGGAGATGATTGTTCAATGGTGGTTGTGAAATCTGGTGGGTGGTGCGAAGCATAAGGGGAGAGGATTTTGGTGATGTTGATGGCTATATGGGTTGTTTTCTGGCTGTACTCCAGTTGAAGACGGAGAGGTCTTTCTGGGGGGTGACTGACTAGAGCTCCGGCGAAGAATTCACTGGGGAAGACAATGAACAGCGAAACCTAAAAAAATTCTAAAAGATTATTAAATCCTAATCTCAAAATTATACACCTTCTGTACAATATAAAATTATATATACACTTTGAAACCTAATGGGCTAAAAAGATACAGGCCCATATTATGGGCTAATTAAACATATGCACATAGTTATATCTGGGAAAAAAACATGAATTATTACACTGCGTTAAAATTTAAACTTAAACTAATTAAAATTATAATATTTTGAAAATAAAAGTAGTTATCAAAAATTAATCTAAAATCGTCCAAAAATATTTTAAACTATTTAAAAATATTAACGTAAGAAGTGTGAATTTTTAGAAGTGTTAGGCCAAAATTGGGTGTCAACAGTGACAATATGCAATTAAATAAAATTTGATGTTTAGGCTCAAAGTACTTGATAATTTTTGGAATGCCCTATCAGATTTCATTTCTCACATTATTTTAAGTGATTTTTTATAAAGAAAAATTTACATATGTAATCTTAATGACTAACATAATAATTCCAATCAATAATGATAAATAACCAATCAACCAGTAGTTAATTAATCAATATCTTAATGATTCTTTAACAATTTAGCATGTCTGCAACTCGAGAATGAATAAGTCGAACAAATAACTTTCTAAATAGAATAGAACCGATCAATACACAATCCTAACTATGGTAATATCAAGGGTCCAGAACTTAGTGGTAAATCATCTGACCGCATATCAAGAGGTCATCACTTCAAACCTAATTGGGACCTTTCTTCTTTTTTAAAGAAAAAATATTTTGCATACAAAGCTTGTGTTTGGAATGCCTTATGAAGTCATGATTTTAAATCATTAGCATTAATAATATAGAGTTTTAATAATATCAAGGGTCCATAGCTCAGTGGTAGAGCATTTGACTGCAGATCAAGAGGTCACCGGTTCGAACCCGGTTGGGCCCTATCTATCTTCTTTTTCTAGTTTGCACACTAAATTTATGTTTCAACATGCATAAATTTCAATCATGATTATGGTATTATATAATCGAATTGCATGAATTGTTAGGGATGGTGAATGTGATTGAACTACATAAATTATGAGTCTAATTGCAAATATATATAAATGTAGTTGAACTACAATAATAACATATCTAATATAATTTTTGAAGTAGGATTTGATAAATATAAGATGAGAAATGTGATTGAGCTAGATGAACTATTAGCCAAATTACATATATTAAACTTGAATGCAATTAAATTTCATATAGAATTTCAGATTTGATTTGTAAAGTGAACATTGGGTAGGATATATAAAAAATAGCATTTTTTCCTTTGTAAAGTAGGAGTAAGGTTGTGTACGTATCATCTTTTTAAACTCCACTTGTAAGATCACAATCAACATATTATTATTTGTAAAAGGGAAAAAGGATTAAAGAAGGAATTAGATTTTAGTGTTCATTTTTTTCTAGTTTACACATTAAACTTGTGTTTGAACATGCGATATGAAATCATGATTCCGAATTATCATAATTTCAATCATGATTAGGATCATAGACAATTGAATTGCATGAATTATTAAGAAGTGTGGGATGGTGAATACAATTGAACTACATGACTTCTTAATCTAATCGCAAATCCAATTGGGCCCTTTGTAATATTTTTTTTTATCTCGCGCTTTAAATATATATTTTTATCTTTAGAATCAAATGTAATTGAAGTACAATAATAACATATCTAATATAATTTTAGACGTATATATATATGCAACTCAATTCCATATAGATTTTTGAGTTAGATTTGTTAAGTGAACATTTGGTAGGATCGATCCAAAAGAGTTTTATTTTTCCTTCGTAAGTAGAGTAAGATTGTGTACATATTGCTTTCTAAAGCTCCACTTGTAAGATTATAATTAGTATATTATGATTTGTAAAGGAGAAAAAAGATTAAATAAGAAATAAAATGTTAGTGTTGATAGTAATTTATTTATTTATTTTTATGCTAAATAATATTTTTGAAATCTAAGGTAAACTCTTTTGTTCTTAATTGTAAAAAATTTGGATAGTTTTGTTAATAATCCTTCAAGATTTTTTTCTGATTTGGTTCAACGTATATGTTTCTTTCTTGTTTTCTTTTTTTATCCCATAAAGGTTGATTTAATTTTTGCGCTCTTATGGGAAGTTGTAAACAATGAAACCAATTATGAGAATTCGGAAATCCTACTATTATTGTTCATGTTTATTTTTAAAACAATCTATAGACGATAAAATTTGCGTCAGGATAATAATAATCAAGAATGAAAATATCGCAACAATCGTAGTATTTGATTTCAATATGTGAGTGTTACAATCTCTACGAATCCTCTGATTCGGCTTTTCAAGTGTAAATTCAAAGGCTCTTGAGTTTGATCTTGAATTTGAAGTGTGTTCTTGAATCCGAACTTGAATCTTGATCTAGAGTCTTAATTTTGAGATCGGAATCTTGATCTTGAGTCTTGATTTTAATCTTGTTCTTGAGTTTGTTCTTGAGTTCAAGAGCTTTTAAGCTTGTTCTTGAATTTGAATGCTTGAATGTTTGAATTCTGGAATTTCTAAAGAAATTTGTGGCGTTTGATCCACGAGCTTTCGCGAGCTTTCTGTTAGAATTCTTAGTCCATTCTGAATTATGAAGACCCCTATATATAGTTGTAGAATAGAGGAGTCATGATAGAATTAGACTTTCTCCTAGCCAATCAGATTTAAATGGCATGACATTTTGGGCTTTAATGAAATGAGCTTTAATGAAATAGGCTTGTCATCTTGACATATGACATGATCTTATTGGCTTCTTTGTTTGACTTGGCGTGCCATGTCATTTGACACATGGCGTCAAGCGCGCCTCTTGGATGAAGGGATATTGGGCCCAATGAAGTGGGTCATCTTTCGTAGCCTAAATAAATGCATTTGGGTTTTTAATTAAATTCATATTGTATTAGACTTAATTAATAAACTCAATTATATTGATCCACAATATTCATTTTGGATTAATATATTTTGAATCATTTTATAAAATTTATAGTTAATAAATTTTATATGATTATAAATGCCCCCTGCTTCAAAACTTGTCGTAATATTTTTGAAGACTAGACTTGAAAATTCAAACTTGACTTCGTTTGAGACTAACGAGTTGAACAAGCATTTAATTTTGTGCCCAAACCGATAAAGGGGTGCATAAGAAAAAATATGCATTGTTACATTAAAATGACCCCAAAATTCCTTATTTTATTATATATAATAATAATATATAATAATATGTTTTCAGTTAACAAAGTTAACAAGTAATGGCCCATTTTTTTAAAAAAAATATATTATTAGCCCATTTTCCTACAATTTGCACTAACCTAGTAGATTGCAATTTGCAAACGTCGGCCCGCTATTTCCACTTTCCATTTGAATTTGGAATACCTGTCCTTATAGGATTCTTATTAAACTTGACAGATTCTCCCAATTTTGATCCTATTAGGACACAATTTAACATTCCCTATAGTACTCTATAAATAGCCCCATATTTTCATCCAAAAGCTTTATTCAGAGAACTGCAAATTGCTTGTCACGCAAGCTTAAGAAAGATTTGTTTCCCAGTAATTTTTCTTTCTTCTTTTTGTATTCTTTTTTGTTGTTTTTTTTTGGTTTGTTCTTTCGTCCCCCTTTTTTTGTTGTTGTAGGGTCATAATTCAAATTCTTTGTATCAAAAGAATTTGGTCTTAAGGTCACCGATTAGATGCTTTACAATGTTCTAAATGTTTAAACATAGGGGACCGACAATACGAGGCTTTCTGCTGTTCTAAATGTTTAAACATTGGGGAGCAACAATACGAGGCTTTATGCTATTCTAAATGTTTAAACATGCGGACCAACAATACGAGGCTTTACGCTATTCTAAATGTTTAAACATAGGGGACCAACAATACAAGGCTTTACGTTGTTCTAAATGTTTAAACATAGAAGACTAACAATACGAGGCTTTACACTTTTCTAATATTTAAACATAGGGGACCACCAATACAAGGCTTTACGTTGTTCTAAATGTTTAAACATAGGGGACCAACAATACGAGGCTTTACGTTGTTCTAAATATTTAAACATAGGGGACCACTAATACGAGGCTTTACGTTGTTTAAAATGTTTAAACATAGGGGACCATCAATACAAGGCTTTACCTGTTCTAAATGTTTAAACATAAGGGACCAACAATTCGAGGCTTTATAATATTCCCAACGTTTAATTATAAAGGACCCCTAAATTTGAGATTTTACAATATTCCCAATGTTTAAACATGAGGGACCCCTTAATTTGAGGCTTTACAATGTTCTCAATGTTTAAATATAAGGGACCCTTTAATTTGAGGCTTTACAATGTTCCCTATGTTTAAATATAAGGGACCCCCAATTAGCCATATTCTTTTATTTTGATTCTCGTTCCCCCTTTTTTGCGTGCTATCATTGATGAAAGGTAACACTTTTCCTTTTATGCAGCCTGAACAATGGTCTTCTTCAAGGACTACACTTTCTCATCTTTCAAACTTAGATACCTTATAATTGGACGCAAGATGGCAAGGTAGAGACCAAAATTTTAGTCCAAGATCCTCTAGTTGGTTGTTATGCTGATGCGTGGCCGAAATTGAGAAACATACTTCACAAGGCGGATTGGACTTTTCAACATGACCACAAAGCTTCCAAAGTATGAGATCTTGAGAAACCAAATCTTCATGGCACCAATCTTGTAAGCACTTTTCTAAAAATCTAGGATGTCGCATGATTCAAGAAGGGTTACGTTGGAGAGATAAAATTCTATTTGAAAGTAAATATCATTGCATCCCGAGATATTGGGAATGGACAGAAGGTGTCCTTAGCAAAATGGGCAGAGCTTGAACGATGCTAACCTCCGAGATGCTCTCGTTACTTCGCTTTTTACTTATTATCAAAACTCCAATATCGTGCAGACCTTTTGTGAGGTTTGGTGTCCCCAAACAAATACACTACTTACATCTTTTGGAGAAGCATCTATATCCCTTTGGGATTTATATATTCTTGGCGGCTTACCGATCAGTGGGTGTCCTTATGAAGAAATGATACCTAATGCAAAAAAGCTTGCAGGTCATGATGCCAAAAAGGATAGATTTCTTCCTCAAACCCGTGAGTATTTATTTGTTGCCTTTTATCACCTTAAAATAAAGACGGGTGATAGCTCGGGGATCTCTTTCAGTGACTGGTACAATTTTGATGTAAACAAGACATCAAGTATGAGCTAACTCCCCCGCGAAAAGAGAAGAAGATTCGACGCCTAGCATTTACGCATAACCCCACAGGTGAGATATCAATGGAGGTGAACACATGGTTAAGCTCTCAAGAGATGATATTTTCCATGCTTGGAGCACAACACCAAAAATATGGGACTTATTTGGCAACCTTCTTGTCATGTTGCTTATGTGTCTTTGTCTTTCCTTCCGAAGAGGGAAACCTTATTTGGACTAGAACTTTTATGATGCAAGCTTAATGGCGAGTGGTCGAAGGGTTAGCCTTGCAGTCTCAGTCTTAGTGAGCATCTATCATGGCCTAAACAAGGTTTCAAATTCTTCACAGTTTAATCATATTAAAGTTTTTTTCCCCATTCATTATGTTTATGGTTGGCTTGCTTATTATCTTATGACACATTATCTTCTTATTGGTGGACCTTCTCTCTCGCAGATGGCGACATTTTCCATGGAGGGTGCCGCAAAATATTTTGACAAGGATGAGGCACGAAAGTGTGTCCACCGAGGTGAAAGCCTTGTGTGGAATGTGACCATGCTTAATTGGCCTCACCCAACTT
The DNA here is from genome assembly GCA_029948455.1 of Solanum rostratum. Lineage (NCBI taxonomy): Eukaryota > Viridiplantae > Streptophyta > Magnoliopsida > Solanales > Solanaceae > Solanum > Solanum rostratum. The sequence goes on along the minus strand of CM057050.1, from coordinate 52,330,259 downwards.
ATTATGTTAATGATAACAAAGCTTCAAAGTTGGATTCATCTTATTTTATGAGCCTTTTCTTTAATTATCTTACCTTGAGGAAGAGAAACTTCTTCTTTATCGAGCCATACAGTCCCCACCAATTTAGTCGTCAGTTTGGGTTCTATCAAGATACTCCTGAATATCATGAACCAGATATTCGTGTTGAATCTCTTGATGAGGGACTTAGGTATTTGGAGAATTTGTATCTTGCGTAATACTATGTCAAGAGCGACATTTCCACCTGCAGTTGCTTCTGCGAAAAAACTTTACTCTATCTTGTTGGGAAAAATCCCATGGGAAGTTTCTTGAGGATAATTTGGAATTTGGTGGAAAAAGTTGGGCCAAACTTCGCCACTCCTTTAGTGGACAGAAGTCAAGAGACCGGAGAGGAGCTCTTAAGAATTAATGCCCCACTTGCCCCACAACCTCAAAGTAAGAGGCTCAAGTCCTCTAAGGATCTAAGAAAGAAGTAGTCCATGCTCCTAAGCCTACAAAGAGATGGCCTTTAATTCTTCCATCTACAAAGCAAGCCTCTCAAGAGACAAGCAAAAGTTGGAAGAGGAAAAGACATGAACCAATTGCTCTTGAGGCTGTTAAGTTAGAGATTATAGAAGAACAAGGCATTGATGGTCTTCCAAAAACAGTAGCTATTCAAAGAGAAGAGGTTTTCCCTTTGACCTCAATTCTTTTTAAAGAAAAATTCACGTTTAAGTAATTTGCTAATTATCTTTCTTCCCCTTTTGTGTAGGTAATTGCTGTTGAGCATCCAAATGAATCACTACAAGAGAGCCCGCAAATTAGCGTTGAGTCCGTCGCGACATCAAAACCTAAGGCAGAGTCAACTTTAACTATTGAGCAAGAACAGAGAATCGCAATCACTTCTCATGATCAAACTTTAAAAGGGTTGACCCTCGATTCGAGTAGCGCTCCTCCACTCCTTTCAAATCCAGATGGGGCCAAGTCTATTTTGAAGGAAAAAGCATTGTTTCAACTCACAAAAAGAAGTATGCCTTGGGCCTTTGGGAAGAGATTTGTAGCAAACTTTCTAGAACTTCTCTAGACTAAATTTCATCCTATAAAGAAGATATTTATGAGATTCTCGAAGAGATGAGTGAGACGTGTCTCATATATCTTTCATCCTTGGAGCATTTGGTGGATTCTCTCTTTGAGCTTGCTGCCTCCTATGATAAAGAACGCTCCAATTTTGTAGATAAGGTGCATAAGAACAAGAAGCTGGAGTTGCTTTCTAAGTCTAAGGAGGGTTTTGAATCACTCAGAGCAGAGGAGAGCAATGTCACACCTCGGGAGGGTACCCTTGGCGTGACTGACCCCTAGAGACTATTGCTAGTCCCCAAGCGAATCACTTAGCCTCGTCACATTCGTTCAATCATATAACTCTACTGAATAGCATAATTTAAAATAAGTAAATGGGCACATATCATCTAAAGTCTCAAAACGCATAGATAATAATAAAGGCTAGTAGAAAGAACTAGCTCACAATCTCAACATAAATGTTCAACCATCATCTATGAAGCCTCTATCACTAATCATGTGGTGCCAATGACAGACCCATGGCTACCCAAATCAAAATAAAAGAAATAGTCCAATCTAACTCTAAAGCATGATGAAATAAAAGTAGGGTATCCTCCGGAATAGGGGAGGCTCACCAATCAGCTGAGAATCTCGGATCTTCAATAGAACGCCTATTGACAATCTATAATACCTGCCTCTACATCATAAAATGATACATTCCAAAAAGGAACATCAGTACTTAGAATGTACTGGTATATAAATAGTTGAGTCAAATAGAAATAGGTAGAATAATATGGAAACAACATCAACTCAAAATAACATCAAATTGTCAAATGTCTATCTATGCAAGAATAAAAAGTAGACAAGTAACCCGTCAACAACTCAAACTCATTAATCATCTCAGACTCATATCAAAGGAGCTCACCTCCTCTCATCTCATCTCATCTCAGAGGAGCTCACCTCCTCTCATCTCGTCTTAAAGGAGCTCACCTCATCTCATCTCATCTCATCTCATATCAACTCAAAGTACTCAAGGTAGGAAATTTATGAGAGTTTCTCTTATCCGACAATAATCACTTATGAGCTAGTGAATGTACAACAATCTCACTGATATTGCCACAGGCATTCCAAACTTTCCAGGTAGGGAACGATCGAAACCATATCGGCTCACCCAATATAAAGTCAGTACTCAACAGGTCTGATATTGCTTTCAGGGATGGTTACTCACGAGGGAACCATAATTATATGTGATGGTTTCAAGCCTCCCCTACGTTTAGTGATGTAGTTTAACGACTTCAAGTCGGACTAACTCTCACTCTTTCGGTGCTCGATACTCCTCCCATGACCCAATGCTCATAAAACCTGCATCTCAACCACTCTCATAGGGATTCGAACCCCATCATCAATCGGTATCTGATAGGGACTAAAACCCTTCCCTCACTCAACTCATACGGACTCTAACCCTTTTATTACTCAAGCTCATAGTGAGTCTAACCCTTTCATCATTCAAGCTCATAAGGACTCTAACCCTCTCATCAATCAATCTTATCAATGATTCAGAATTAGAACAATCATTAGGAATCAATCAATCAGACACATCGGTAGAGTTCATTTATAGAGACTCGTAAGGCAGTCAAATTCTATCAACTCATCATTATTCTCTCATCATAATCAACAGTCTCAACTCAAGGCTATAGACTCAATTCTCAAGTTCATTATGCATGATTTTCAAATTAGTCATGTAGGGTTATGCAAATTCTCATGAAAATATTCAATTCAAGAAAACAAATAGTATGATGATTCTCAACAAAGGAAAAAATGTTATTTTAAATAAAATTTTAAGAAAACCCATCAAAGGTTCATGTATGTAGACTCTTGAACTATAAACTCATCTATGACCATCTATGGGACACATGAGAGAACAATCTCATGCTTTTAGTTTAGCCTTACATACTTGGGATTAAGCTATCAACGAGTTACCTCAAGGATTTCTTCTCAAATATCTCAAACTCAAGCTCTTCTCCTCTTCCCTCAAGCCCTAGCCTTGTTAGATTATGGAATAGGACTTAGAATGGGGTTTTAGACCCTTTTAACATCAAAATGGACTTATTAGATCGTGTATAGAGTTTAGGAGGGGTTGGAAATTGATCGGAATGCCCCTCGTAAAAATTAGAATTTTTCAGTTTGGAAAAGACCCAGTCTGCAATGCGGACTGGCCGCATATTGCGTATTTTTAGAAAAAGTTTTTGAACGAGTTTTCTCAATCCTATAAAAAAATTTCAAGAAAATATAAGTGCAAGTCCGTGATAGAGGTGCGATGTGCCCCTGTCACACACCAACACTGTTTTGCATTTCGGATCGAAAAATTATCTTTTGATCGGGTCGCTCTAAAAATCAACCGAGACCTTTTTCCCACTCAATTTTCGTGCTGATCATAAATTCAGCCTCGGATTTTCCATACAAGCATTGAAGATGCTTTACGCGCATACCCTCCCTCTAGGGATATTTTGGTAATTCTACTAGGCATTACAGGCAAGAAGACTAAACATGTCTCTTCTAAAAGGAAGTCACTAGAGAAGGTCAAGAAGAAGTTACCAACTCTATAGGCGGAGCGAGAGGAACTTGAGGCTGCCATAGATGCTGCCAAGAAGGATATTAAGAAGATTCGAGCCAAGATCTTAGTTGCTGAGAACGAGGTGTCCTCATATGACAATATAGACTTTTTGACGACTGATGATTTGACTCTCTTGGAGCATAGGAAAGAGTGCTTCGAGGCTAGTAATCTAGATTTGATAAACTACAAATTATGCTTAGATTAGGCTCCCTCCTTTTTTCCTTTTTTTTTACTTCTTTTCTTTATTTTCTCAAAATTTAAGTTGATATGTTAGACAATTTTATAGCAACAGATTTTCTCTATTTTGTCTCACATCTTGCATTTATGGTTCTAACTTGAACTTCTTCACACGTTTTCTTTTGTTGCAAGCCTTAGTAATTCAGACTTAATTTGCATTTAGCATGCTATAAGAATAAAAATAATAAAAGTCCTTTCTCTTTGAAGTTTGTGCATCCACCTTTGCAAATTTTATGCAGCTTAATGTTGTAACTAACCGAATGAATAAATTTCAAGAATATCCACACAAAACTCGAGAACTTATGGACCATCCCTTGCATACTTACTTAATTCGAGAACCAACTTGTAGGCTTTGGGGACTTTAGTTTGGAGACTTGGGGAACATGAGAACTTCAACCTGCAACTTGATCAAATTTGAAAACCTCAAGCATGCCATCGAAGAAACTCATATTCTATAGGGCTTTGCCCCATATAAGGAATCAAGTAGGGACATATAGGTTTTTAACACTCATGCAACTGAAATTAGAATATAATTCCAAGCGCTCACGTACCTCAATGAAGAGGATCAAGTCATAACGTAGTTCGTGGGGGAGTATTTTTTTTAGGGTGACGTACACAGTTTATACTCTTGCGGGCAAGGAGTATCACGCATTTTTGTACCCAAATTTCAAGGAGCATAAATTTCCTCATGGGTAGTACCTCTTAAGGAATTTTGCATTTATAGGACCGATCATTATGCCATCTACATCGACAAGCTTGTAAGCACCATTTGAGTTTACTTCTTGCACTACATATGGTCCATCCCACTTTGAGGTGAATTTGCTTCCAGACTTATGTGAAGTGAAAATGGCCTTCTTACTGCGAGAACTTGGTCTCCAACTTGGAAACACCTCGAGCTAACCTTTTTATTGAAAGATGAGAGAAACTAGCTTGATAACATTCAAGATTCTGCTGGGCTTCTAACCTCTTTTCATCAAGTGCTTCTAACTCGGCAAGACAAATCGAGCATTTTCTTCCTCAGTGAGCCCTTCTTGGATAGCCAGTCTCAAGGACGGTATTTGACGCTCAAGTGTCAGGACTGCTTCAACTTCAAAAGCAAGCGAATATGGGGTTGCTTGAGTTGGTGTGCGATATGTCATCCTATATGCGCACAAGGCTTCTTCCATTCTTTCATGCTAGTCTCATTTGGACTTAGAGACCACTTTCTTCAGAAGATGGCATAGTCTTATTGAATGCTTCGGCCAGACCATTGGTGGAAACATGATGCGTAGAAGATTTTTGCTACTTGAAGCTAAAGAGATCATATATTTTATTCATCAACTTGTTATCAAATGGCTATTTGCCATTATCCATTATTATATATCGTGGAATGCCAAATCGGTAGACAATGTTTACTCAAATAAAGTTTGCAACATTATCCTTCTTGACTTCTTTAAGAGCTATAGCTTCGGTCAATTTTTAGAAGTAATCTATCATAGCCAAGATATACAAGTGTCCACCAGAAGATTTTGGCAATGGTCCAACAACATCCATTCCCCAAGCATCAAATGGCCAAGATGCAATAGTCGGGTGTAAAACTTCAGGCGATTGATGTATGAAGTTTGCATGGAATTAACAAGCTTTGCACTTTCGAGCATAATCCAAGCAATCTTTTATCATAGTTGGCCAATAATACCCCATTCTTTTTATGTGAAAGTGGAGCTTTAGACTGGACTGATGTGATCCAGACACTTCTGAATATGACTCTTCCAAAGTTTGAGCCGCTTCTTCCTCTCCCAAACACTGCAAGAGCATTCCCTCAAATGCTCTCATATACAATATGTCTTTGTAGTAGAGAAAATGAGGTGCCCGACGACGCATGTCAGTTCTTCTTTTAGCATCTTCTGGAAGTATCCACTAACATAAGTAGTTGATGATATCTTGTCCCTAGTCTTCTTTTTTGGCTTTAGAAACTGTGACAACATCCTCAAGCTTATTCTCCATATGTTTATCTTCATCCAATAATGGTACTACCCATTTTTGGTAGATAGTAACTTGCGTCTGATCAGGGTGAGTCAGAGTTGAGGCTAGAGCCGTCAAAGCATCGGCTGTTTTATTTTCCTTCCTTAGAACATATTAGAGAGTTACATCTCTAAGCCATCCTATCAACTTTTGGGCATAACGGTGATATGAGCGCAGCTCAGGCTTCCTAACCTCATAGGTTCCCAAGAGTTGTTTAATCACCAATTGAGAATCACCAAAAACTTGCAATTGCAATTACTTCATGTCAATGGCCATTTCAAGTCCAAGTATTAGTGCTTGATATTCTGAAACATTGTTGGAGCAACGTCGTTTCAATATAAAGGAGAATGGTAAGACCTCTCCTTATGAAGTGACACATACTATGCCCGCACCGGCTCCACCATGATGCGCGACCCCATCAAAGTACATTTTCCAAGGGGGTTGGATCTCGATGGCTATTGCATCTTTATCAGGAAGCTCATTAGTTAATTCTCAATCATCTAGTATAGGATGGTCCGCCAAATAATCCGCTAATGTTTGTCCCTTCACAACCTTTTGAGGGATGTACACTACCTCAAATTGTTGGAACTGAAGGTACTACCTTTCTAGTCGGTCACTAAGGACTGTTTTCGACATAACAAATTTGATGGGATTTGCTCTAGAAACAAGATGTACAGTATGATCTTGAAAATAGTGTTTCATTTTTTTAATCGAGAAGACTAGCACCAAACACAACTCCTCAATTGGTGAATAATTCAGCTCATTTGGTGTCATCATTCTGCTCAAGTAATAAAGGGCATTTTCTATGCCTTTATTATTTTCTTGGGCTAGTAAGGCTCCCATGGACCTTTCTTGCGCCGCAATATAAAGTATCAGTGGCTTTCCAGGTTTAGGAGCTGCTAGGACCGGAGGTTTCACCAAATATGCCTTGATACTTTCAAAGGCTTTGTTACACGTTTGATCCCACTTGAAAGGGACACCTTTCTTCATGAGATGACTCAATTGTTGGCATCTTCTAGCTAGATTCGAGATAAATCTCCTCGAGTTGGCAAATTTCCCCTAGAGACTTTTCAACTCATGAATGTTTTGAGGCTCGGGCATCTTAAAAAATTGCATCGACTTTGGCTTGACCAATCTCAATTCCTCGATGTCGCATGATGAAGCTAAGAAAATTTCCAGAAGAAACCCCAAAGGCATACTTTAGTGGATTCATCCTTAGTTGTTATCTTCGAAGCAACTCAAACACCATTCTCAAGTCTTACAAATGGTCGCTCCTTCTTTTTGACTTCACCACCAAGAAATCAACATAACACTAAATATTTTTATGGAGTAAATCATCAAATATATTTTGTATAGCCCTTTGATATGTGGCACCAGCATTCTTCAAACCAAAAGGCATCACCTTGTAGCAATAAATGTCTTTAGATGTACGAATTGCTGTAAGTTTTCATCCTTTGGTGACATGCGAATTTGGTTATAGCTAGAAGAACCATCCATGAATGACATTGCCTTATAACAAGTTATAGTGTCAATCATCAGCATTGGAATAGGTAGCGGGAATTTATCTTTAGGCATACCTTGTTGAGATCTCTAAAGTCAACGAAAACTCGAATTTGGCCATTCTTCTTCCTCACGGGAACAATGCTTGAAATCCACGTAGGGTATTTGACTTCACGAATAAAGTCTGCCTCAATGTGTTTGTTAACTTCTTTCTCGATTAATAGAACCAAGTCCGTCCTGAAGTGTCTTTGAGCCTGCTTGACAAGACAAGCATCGTGCCTGACCGCCAATTGATGGATCACAATCTTGGGATTCAAACCAAGCATTTCTTTATAGCTCCAAGTGAAGACATCCCTGTATTCTTTGAGTATATTCATATAAGCCATTTCTTCATTACCTTCTAGGAAAGCACTCAAGTAAGTTAGTCTCGGGTCTTCGTTTGTGCCAAGGTTAACTTCTTTTAAGGGATCGATCGTGGTCTTCACTCCTTCTTCAAATTCTGGTGGAGAATCTCCAGTGTTCTCCTCTTCTTGTGGATCATTACCATTGATAGATATATGATAGCACCAAAAAGTACCTCCAAACTCTTCATCAATGCTCAGTTGACACAGGGCATCATTCTCAATCTGAGTTGTAACATGACACGAGGAGCCTACACTTTCTTCATCTTCCTCGTGCTCTTTGGTGTAAACCATAGTGTGAGCCTTCGCCTTTAGTACTTCTTTACATGAAACTACGAGTTCCACTCGTTGTTTCACCCACCACTTTGTCTTTGTTAACAAGGGACACCTTCGATGAAGTTTCATTCGTTATTTCTCCCTGGTCAGCACTAAAATATGATGCCTCAACATCATCTTGAGTGGTCTCCACACAAAACCAACTTGGTAAAAATTCCCCCAAGGTCACAGGACGTCGCGGTTTCTGGTGGTGATGCATTTCCACCTTTGGCCCCTTTGGACGCCTGACCGACTTCTACTTCTTTGCTCTCTTCACTACCCTTTTTTTGATTGGTTGTTTAAGTGATTCTTTCGGTGGAGTTCTATTGTTGCGTCTCCGCGTAGTCATGAGAATCCAACCTTCATCATCATCTGTATCGATTTGGGATTTTTCTTCTTCTAATAGACCTTCTTTAGGTGTACATATTTGGACTGGGTCAAGTAAGCCGAACATGATAGAGATTTGATTAAATCTTGCCTTTCCATCATCAAGGACAATCTTCTTTTCATTAACCAATTGTATAACCTTGTCTTTGAAGACAAAATATTTTCCAAGAGGGTGACTTACGAGTCAATGATACTTGAAATAATTTGGGTCATTAGTCTTCCCAGCTTCATTGATCGTTTCATCTCTGGAAACTCAATGAGCTTTAGCTCAACTAATTCCTCAAAAATTTCAGGAACATCAGAATCTAGAAAAGGGTATTCATTTTCTTGCATCTCTCTCAAGGTTAGCTTTCGATTTGAACGCTTTTGAAAAGTCGTCTTTACACTTTACTTCCTACTCTCCTTCGTAGTAAACTTTACAGGTGAGATATTGACATTTATAGATTCTTTGTTGTCATTCCTGGGCACAAATTTGCTCCATTTCTTAGGTTCCGGTTTGTCCTTTCCTTTGCGAGGATTGTGAACAAGCATTCCATCTTTTCCAGAAGAAGACATGCTCAACTCCATATCATGAGCACGAGTTGCTAGATCTTCGAAAGACTTAGGTTTGATCCCTTGTAGGATGTACAGAAGCCCCCAGTGTATCCCTTGGATACACATTTTTATAGCAGAAGCTTTACTAAGCTTGTCTTTGCAATTAAGGCTCGCGTTCCTCTATCAATTTATGAAGTTGATGATAGGTTCATCCTTCCTTTGGCGAGTATTTTTGAGTTCAATTATGCGCCTTGTGCTATCGAAACGATTAAGAAACTTATGCTCCAGTTGCTCCCAACGTAATGAGGCTCAAGATCTGTGTACCAATCAAAGGCATTTCCTTTCAAGGAGCGGACAAATTGTTTAACGAGATGGTCTCCATAGGTTCCAGCATTATTACATGTCTCCACAAAGTGTGCAACATGCTGCTTTGGATTTCATTTGCCTTTGAATTGCTGAAATTTAGGGGGTTGATAACTGACAAACATTTTGAGGCTATCAATCCTAGCAGTGTAAGGCTTAGCACACGTATGGGACAACCTCGTGGAGACTTCATACTTGTCTTTAATGAAATCCTTTAATTGATCAAGTGGGATCATTCCCTCGACGAAAACTAGCAGCTCCTTGATAGTTGGTGCTTGCTTCATAGGATTTTCAATCTCTTGAATCTCAACACCCTTCCCAAGTGTATGGCTAGAGTCCCTATCTATAAGTCGTTTACTTTGTTAATCAACTATCTATGTGAGTCTCTTGGTATTGCACGTGCTTGGCCAATCCTTCAATCATCTTTACTAGATTTGTAAGTTGTTCCTCCGCCGATGAAGTATTAGTTGTCATCACTTGCATGACTGTTGGAGGCATTGAAGAGTAGCATGGATTATTATGGAAGCTAATCTTCAGAGGACTCACATTACATGATGTGTATGGAAAAGATTCATTGGATGAGTCCTGGTCTTTCTTTGTAGTAGAGTTCTTGGAACCGGAGACCTCAAGCAAAGCCAAAGTTTGTTTGATCTTCTCAATAACACTGCTTCCTCCTTCTAAAGCATTTGTAGAGGACCTCGCTCCCTTTGGGGTTGAAGATCCAAAACCAGGAGTTGGTGCGGACGACACTCGTAGTGTTTGTTGTTCCAGCATAGTAGCTTTGCTTCTTATAACAACTCCAACGCTTTCAAAAGTGACACCCAAGATTTCCTCTACTTCAGCAGAGAACTTGAAATCAACAGTCTTGGAGGACATTGGTTGGGAGATCTTCTTGGAAGCCATTTCAATAATCTTTGATTCTTGAAAAGTTGGGATGAGAGGTAGATATGGTCCCACCGGACGTGCCAGTTTGTTTACAACAAATTTTAATGAGATAAAAAATAAATTGCAATCACAAATAAAATATGAAGAAACATAATTTTATTGATAAACAATATGGGTACAAATCTGTTATCTCTTGATTTTTCTCTCCTAAGATTTCTCCATGATTTGAGGGCTGTTAGTGGCGTATTTCTGGAACGTATGATGATTTTGACCTCCTTAAGTCATCATATTTTGATCTCTATGGGATATTTGAGATGTCTTTTCAAGGGAATATAATACCCTTTATATATGCATGAATTAGGGTTTAAGGTAGAGTAGCCTCCAAGAAATCCTTATTGAAATAAGTCTCATCTTGTAGAGTCCTACAAAATTTCGATGTCTACAAATGCCCCCTACTTCAAGCTAGTTTGTTTGCAACAAATTTTAACGTGTAAACAAAAAAATTTAACGTGAAAGAAAATAAATTGCAATCACAAATAAAATATAAAGAAATAGAATTTTATTCATAATCAATGTGGGTACAAATCTGTTCGTTGATTTTTCTCTCTTTAGACTTCTCCATGATTCGAGGATCGTTAGTGGTGCGTTTCTCGAAATAGGATGACTTGGAATTGATCTCCATGAAAGTATTAGGTGTGTATCTTCTTGACATATTTGATTATCAAGAAGATACTGATATATTTTGCTCTCTTTATGAATATCCCAAGAGTTTATGGGATTTCTGAGAATTTGATCTCTTTATGAATACCCAAGAATTTGTGGGAGATCTAGATGTCTTCTCAAAGAAATATAATACCTTTTATATAGGCATGAATTAGGATTTAGGATAGAGTAGCCTCCTAGAAACCCTGACTGAAATATGACTCATCTTGTAGAGTCCTACAAAATTTTGATGCCTACAAATGCCCCCTTCTTGAAGACTTGTCGGAGTGTAGACTTGATGAAACTTAGAGACGGGGCTTGAAGTACTCTTTTTGTTTTTGCCTTTGCTGCTTCAGATTTGCATATTTGATTTATGAAAGAAGAGATAAAGGTCAGATTTGGTCCCAACAGGCGTGCCAGTTTGTTTACAAATTTTAATATGAAAGAAAATAAATTGCAATCACAAATAAAATATGAAGAAACTGAATTTTATTCATAATCAATGTGGGTACAAATTTGTTCCTCCCTTGATTTTTTTATCCTTAGATTTCTCCATGATTCGAGGACACTTAGTGGTGTGTTTCTCGAACTAGGATGATTTGGACTTGATCTCCATGAAAAGATTTGGTGTGTATCTTTTGACGTATTTGATTATCAAGAAGATACTGATATATTTTGATCACTTTATGAATATCCCAAGAGTTTATGGGATTTCTGAGAATTCGATTTCTTAATGAATACCCCAAGAATTTGTGGGATATCTGAGACGTCTTCTCAGGGGAATATAATACCTTTTATATAGGCATGAATTAGGGTTTAAGATAGAGTAGCCTCCAAGAAATCCTGATTGAAATAGGACTCATCTTGTAGAGTCCTACAAAATTTTGATGTCTACACAATCTTAAAATATTGACTACAATATAAATAAAATTCAAGGAGTATTAATACATATACATACTTTGCATTCTTCATTATTTAAGGGTCTGTTTGGTAGGATGTATTATATAAAAATAGTCCATAGATTATAAATAGTCCTTGGATAATTTAACTAATCCATTGTTTGGTTAATTTATTTGATTTAACTCATGGATTAGTTATGACTCATTCATGGTATTATTTTATCCCTAGAAAATGGAGGGATAGCTAATCCAACGTTTAACAATCCTTGGATAAGCCCCCTAAGGAGCCGTTTGGTAGGAAGGATTAGGGGAAATAATCCCGGGATTAGGAGAATGGTATTAGTTAATACCATGTTTGGTAGAAATTGGACTCATGTATTAATTAATCCATGTATTAGTTAATACCTCATACATGGTGTTAACTAATACCTCCCATTTGGTGGTATTAGCTAATCTCTTGGATTTAATACCATGGGATTATATATAAAGACAAAATGTCCCCCAAATTCTTTTACACCTTTTTTTTATTTTCTTGATTTTATATTTGTACTAGTAAATTTATTTAAATAAATTATTTTACAAAATTTATTTTTTTGCGGGTTCATATTTTCATAATATAAGAATAATTAACTTTACTATATCAAATTTTTAAAATTTTATTTATTTGTGGTTTCATATTTACATAATAGACAAAAAATATTTTTGCCATGTCAATTTTTTTTATAATTAATTTAGTTGAGTGATTTTATTGATACAAAACAAAATCCAATGATGTTAAATATAATCTCAAAGTTGAGTGACCTTGTAAGATATACACACTATATTAAAACTACAACTTCCAAATTTTATGTGTATATATAGATTATCTATTTTTCAATTGGTTACCATCTTTTCTATTTTAATAATAGATGGTCTATCTTTATTAAAATAAGATTGACATTTTATTAGGGATGAATTTATTAAGATTATAATTATTTATTCTCAAATAATTCAAGTGAGAAAATAACAAACCTAATGACAAAACTATTATTCTCCTAATTAGTTAGAAGTCACAAAAAAAAAATCTACTTTGATTTAGTTATATGAAATAGAAAATCTCATAATAGTTCAAGGGCATAATTGGAAAGAAACTTCTTATAGAATTTTAAACCAAGAACAAAATTAAATGGAAAAGAATAAACCAAACATGGGCTAAAAAATAATTTCAGCATTACTAATCCCTGCATAACTAATCCATGCATTACTAAATTCTGTATTACTAATCCTTGCATTATTCATTTTTGTACCAAACGACCCCTAAATAACCAAACTATCCCTCAATCCCCTCAAATTCTTTTAATCATTTTTTTAATTTTCTTTATGTTATGTTTTATATTTGTAGTTTTATACTAAAAAATTTATTTAAATAAATTAACTTACAATTTTTTTTTCATTTTTTGGTTCATATTTACATAATATAAAATAATTTTTTTTGTCATATCAAATTTATAAATTTTATCTATTAACGTTGGCATGTCAAAAAATTATTTTGATAATTAATTTAGTTGAGTTATTTTGTTGATACAAATGTCTTATTGAGTGATTTTATTATCCAAAACAAACCTCAATAGATAAATTCTCAAAGCTCAGTGATTTAAGATATTAACTCTATTTAAAACTACAACTTTCAATTTTTATGTGTAAACGTAGATGGTTTATTCGATCTTATTATTATTTATGGTCTTTTCGATTTTAAAAGTAGATGTTTTATCTTTATTAAATTAAAAATTGATGTTTGTGAATAATCAATTTATTAAGATGACAATTATTTTTCTTCAAATAACTCAAGTGAGAAATTAAGTAGAAAACATGATAACAAATTTGTTCTTCTCCTAGCTAATTAGAAGGCTAAAAAAAAAAATCCCCGGCAATTATCTACTTGACCCAATTACATGAAATATAATATCCATAATAATTCAAGGATATAATTGAAAAAGAAGGTTTATGTAAAAAAATTTAAACCAACCATAAGATAAGGTGAGAAGTAATGAACCAAACACTTGATAAAAAAATAATTCCAGCATTACTAATCCCCGCATTATTAATCCCTACATTAAGGGGTCGTTTGGTACAAATTTCAATAACGCAGGGACTATTAATGCAGAGATTAATAATGCAAGGATTAGTAATGCTGAGATTATTTTTTATCAAGTGTTTGGTTCATTACTTCTCACCTAATCTTATGGTTAGATTAAATTTTACAAAAACCTTCTTTTCCAATTATATCCTTGATATGTTATGGGATATTATATTTCATTAGTTGGGTCAAGTAGATAATTGCCGGAGGTTTTTTTTTTTTTAGCCTTCTAACTAGCTAGGAGAAGAACAAATTTGTTGTCATGTTTTCTACTTAATTTCTCACTTGAGTTATTTGAAGATAAATAATAGTCATCTTAATAAATTGATTATTCACAAACATCAATTTTTAATTTAATAAAGATAGAACATCTACTTTTAAATTAAAAAAAAAACCATAAATAATAATAAGATCGTATAAACCATCTATGTTTACACATAAAAAATGCAAATTGTAGTTTTAAATGAAATTAATATCTTAAATCACTGAGCTTTGAGAATTTATCTATTGAGCTTTGTTTTGTATAATAAAATCACTCAATAAGGCATTTATATCAACAAAATAACTCAACTAAATTAATTATCGAAATAAATTTTTGACATGCCAACTTTATTTTTTATATTATGTAAATTTGAACCCATAAATAGATAAAATTTTAAAATTTGATATGACAAAAAAATTATTTTATATTATGTAAATATGAACCAAAAAATAAAAATAAATTGTAAGTTAATTTATTTAAATAAATTTTTTAGTACAAAACTACAAATATAAAATATAACATCAAGAAAATTAAAAAAAAATGATTAAAAGAATTTGAGGGGATTGAGGGATAGTTTGGTCATTTAGGGAGCTTATCCAAGGATTGTTAAACCTTGGATTAGCTATCCCTCCATTTTCTAGGGATAAAATAATACCATGAATGAGGTATAACTAATCAATGGCTTAAATCAAATAAATTAACCAAACAATGGATTAATTATATTATCCAAGGATTATTCTTAATCCATGGACTATTTTTATATAATACATCCTACCAAACGAGAATAGTCTCTGCATTACTAATCCCTGTATTATTGATATTTGTAAGAATATTATTTTTGGAAAATATAACAAAAAAATAAAAATTGACCTTTTATATTCATTTGTACACATGGTCTACACTTACTACACCATTGAGAAGTAATAGACAAAATAATAACGGATAGCGTTTTAATTAGTATTTGCTACCTATCAAATACCTTAACATTAACATAATCTACAATATCAGATACCTAACATAAACATAATCTCCTTCACTTAATTAGTCGAAAAGAAATCTTAGCAAAAGTTTTGACTGTGATCGCAAGCTAAAGAAGGTTAACATTATTTATATATATGCCATAGATACTGATAGTTGTAGCTCAGCTACAACATGCAATTAGCTATGGGAGAAAGAAGGAAGATGAAGACTTGGGGAAGAGTTCTGTATTTTCTCATTAATCTGGAAACATAGAGTAGGATACATATATATAGGTGATTAAGTAGGCTAACAACTAATTAACCACCTAACTAATCCTAACAACTTTCTTAACTAACTCTTAACTACTTGGTCCCACTTGTATATTGCTAAATGACTATAATGCCCTTGCTATCAGCTTGTTCTTCATTCAACACCCCTCCTCAAGCTGATGGGTTGAATATGTCCTTTACTCCAAGTTAAGTTAGCAAGTGTTCATGTTGAGCTCTTCCCAATCCTTTGGTCAGTATGTCTGCCAGCTGATCAGTTGTAGATATATGGCTTGTTCTAATAAGTCCTTGTGTGATTCTTTCTCTCACAAAATGACAATCTATATCTATATGTTTGGTTCTTTCATGGAATATTGGATTTGCAGCTATCTGGATTGCTGCCTTACTATCACAGAACAGTTGAACTGGAACCTGAACTTCTACCCCTAGCTCCTTGAGTAAACCAATCAACCAACTGATCTCTGCAGATGCTGAAGCCATACTTCTAAACTCAGCTTCTGCTGAGCTCCTGGAAACTGTCTCCTGCTTCTTTGACTTCCATGATATGAGAGCTTCACCAAGCTTGACCATATATCCAGTGACTGATCTCATGGTCTGTAGACAGGATCCCCAGTCTGAGTCACAATAAGCAGTTAAAGTACTAGTTCCTTGTGCTGGCATGAATAGGCCAAGACCTGGAGATTGCTTGATATATCTTACCACCCTTAGTGCAGCTTCCATGTGTGAATTCTTTGGACTGTGCATGAATTGGCTTAGTACTTGTACTGTGAATGACAAGTCTGGTCTGGTCATGGTCAGGTATAGCAGTCTTCCCACTAATCTTTGATAAGGACCTGGATCTTTTAGAGGTAAGTCAGGATCTTCTCTGTTGAAGCACTTATCATATTCCTCAGATGTAAGTTTCTGGTTCACTTCTAGAGGAGTGTATGCTGGTTTAGAACCACTCAATCCTGCTTCAGCTATGAGTTCCAATGCATACTTTCTCTGAGACATAACTATTCCTTTCTCTGATCTGGCTATCTCTATTCCAAGGAAGAACTTCAACTCACCCAAATCTTTCATTTTGAACTTGGTCTGTAGGTCAACTCTAGTCTGCTTCAGTAGATCCTGATTGCTTCCTGTAATTAGAATGTCATCTACATATACCAGTACTATTGTAGTATCACTTTTATCCTTCTTAGTAAACAATGAATAGTCAAAATGGCTCTGTTTGAACCCCATGTCTTCCAGTGCTTCAGTTAGCTTCTTGTTCCACTGCCTAGGAGCTTGCTTGAGACCATATAATGACTTCTGTAGTTTGCAGACTTTAGAAGTGCCCCCCTGTCTAGCAAACCCATCAGGAAGCTTCATGTACACTTCTTCCACAAGATCACCATTTAAAAAAGCATTGTGAACATCCATCTGATATACATACCACTGTCTAGATGCTGCAAGTGCAACTACTGTCCTTACTGTCACCATTTTGGCTACTGGAGAGAATGTCTCAGTATAGTCTATGCCCTCTTTCTGGCTGAATCCTTTGGCAACCAACCTAGCTTTGTACCTTTCTACTTCACCTGATGCCTTGTATTTAATTTTGAATATCCACTTACATCCTATAGGTGTCTTGTTGGGAGGCAAGTCCACAACAATCCATGTATTATTTTCCTCAAGTGCTGCTATCTCTGATTTCATGGCTTCCACCCATTTAGTATCCCTTGATGCTTCTCTGAAAGAACCAGGTTCATGATGAACTGAATATGCTGATAATGCTTGTGAATAGATAGGACTGATGTTGCTGTAATTTTCAACTGAACTTATAGGATATTTGCAAGATGTTTTGGTAGAGGTGATATAGTCTTGGAGCCATATAGGGGGTCTGTGATTTCTAGTAGATCTTCTGGACTCAGTGTTTGTTTGGTGTTGGTGATTACTGGTCATTGGATCAGGTTGGGAAGCTGTATCTTGTGTGATGTCATTTTGAGGACTAGTGATGTCTGGTGAGGTATGTATATGTACTTTTGGATCTAGTAGGTCTAATACTGGAAATATAGGATTTATAGATCCTTTCATATGTTTAAAAGGAAAGATGTCTTCCTTGAACACTACATTTCTGCTCACAATAAAGGACCTCTGAACTAAATCAAATACCTTGTATCCCTTTTAAGATTCTGAGTATCCCATCAGGACTGCAGGAATTGCTCTGGATGCAAACTTGTCACTTTCCTTGGGAGTAGTGGCATAGCACAAGCATCCAAACACTCTGAGATGTGAGATGTTTGGTGTGTGCATATATAACAACTCATAAGCAGTTTTGTAGTTGATCACTTTGGAAGGAGTCCTGTTGAGAAGATACACTGCAGTCTGCACACACTCTCCCCAAAACCTTAAAGGAATAGATGCTTGGAATCTGAGAGATCTAGCCATATCAAGTATGGTTCTGTGTCTTCTCTCAGCTATCCCATTTTGTTGAGGGGTATAGACACAAGTGGTTTGATGTTGAATACCAAGACTAGTTAGGAAATTCTGAAGAGTAGCATTGAGAAATTCACATCCATTGTCAGTTCTTAAGGTTTTGACTGTGGAAGAGAATAGGTTTTGGACTTTATTTATAAAATTCTTCAATACAACAACTGTATCAGACTTGGAGTGAACTAGAAATGTCCAAGTGTATCTGGAAAAGTCATCTACTATGGTGACAAAGTATCTCTTGTCATCATAAGTAGGATATCTATAGGGACCCCATACATCACAATGTACTAGTTCAAATATAGTTTGGGATCTTGAAGTGCTAATAGGAAAAGGTAATTTGACTTGTTTAGCTAGAGGACAGACTGTACATACAGGACAATCACTAGAGTTTAAATGCTGTAAGATAGTATGTTTCTTTATTACATCAATAGGTGAGTGACCAAGTCTCATGTGCCATAAGTGAGGATCACCAGTGACTTGAGAGGAGACTGCATTGACACTTTCATACCAGGTATGGTTTGTAGTTGGACTTGTTCTTCCTTGTAGTACATACATACCTTGATGTTCTCTACCAATCCCCTTGACCAGTCCAGTATAGAGATCCTGTAATATAAAGAAATCAGGAAAGAATGCTGCTGAGCATTTCAATTCCTTAGTAAGTTTGGACACCGACAACAGGTTGTATTTAAAGTCAGGGATAAACAACACATTGTTGATATCCTGATCCTTCAAAATAGTATATTTGCCTGTGTGAGATACTTGAACAACACTTCCATTTGGCAACTGAACCATGCCTCTTTGGTTAATAGGAATAGGCTGACACTGCTTTAGAATTTCCAGGTTTGAGGTCATGTGGTTTGATGCATCAGTATCTACTATCCAATTATGATTTAGATGGTTTGACACTGATGAAATTAGGATACCTGCAGCAGCTGTGGCAGTAGGAGAATTATCAATTTTGCTATTGTTCAGCATATGCACCACTTGCTGATATTGTTCAGGTGTGAAATAGGGCTGAGCTTGGTTCATCTGTTGTGAGTCACCCTTGCTTTGTTGTGTTCTAGTTTGTTGCACTTGCATTTGACCTGTAGAAGTTATAAATCCTTGAGAAGGATGATGCATTGTAGGGAGTTGTCCTACCTGTTGAGACCAGCACCCATGAGAGGATCCACTAGTTCCTGAACTGGTGGTAAGTACATCTGCACAATTTGCATAGGACCTGGTGTTATCTGTATATCCTGTACTATACTGAGTTGAAGTTCCCTTCCTTTTGCTCTTCCAATTTGGAGGATAGCCTACAATCCTGTAACATGTATCTCTTGTATGACCTTTAAAACCACACACTTCACAGATACCCTGTGGTCTCTTGCCTTTTAGCTTTTCATTAGTTGTTTGACTAGGCATCCTGCTATTAGAGAACATTGCTGAGTAACTTCCATCATTATTTTCACTTACATGTACAGATTGGGATGGATTAACTAGATTTCTCTGGCTTTCCTGATCCACCAGCATTGAATAAGCTTTGTTCAAGCTTGGTGTAGGGCTCATCATCATTATCTGATTCCTGGCCTGGGAGTAGGAGTCATTTAGCCCCATTAAGAACTGTAGAAGTCGTTGGTATTCAATGTGCTGAACATAATTCCTGGACTCTGAACATGAGCAACTTGGACATGGTATGATGGCATCAAATTCATCCCAAAGATCTCTCATCTTTGAAAAATAATCAGCCATAGTGAGGGTTCCTTGAGTGAGGGTGTGAATTTCTCTGTGCAAGTATAATGCTCTTGAACCATTCACCTTATTAAACCTCTCCTTCAAATCCTCCCACACCTTACATGCATCAGTGGCATAGACTACACTACTCCAGGTTTTACAGCATTCATAATCCAAGAGAGAATCACTGCATTCACCTTTTCCCACTGATCGTGATACACAGGTTCAAACTTAGATTTAGGAAATCTGCCATTTACGAAACCAAGCTTACTTTTCCCTATCAGTCCAATTCGCATAGATCTACTCCATAAGGAGTAATTCTCAGATCCTATTAGTTGAATTGAGACAAGAGTGCTACCTGGAGTGTCGGTAGGCTGTAGATATAGAGGATGGTTGTGATCTATGGTTGGAATCACATTTTCTCTTCTTCGATTGTACTCTCCTTCTTCATCCGCCATTGTTTCTGTTCTCCGAGTTAGCTGACAGCTTCTATGAGCTTCCGTGACCTCAATTCTAGATCGAAAGTGACGGCTCTGATACCATGATAGTTGTAGCTCAGCTACAACATGCAATTAGCCATGGGAGAAAGAAGGAAGATGAAGACTTGGGGAAGAGTTCTGTATTTTCTCATTAATCTGGAAACATAGAGTAGGATACATATATATAGGTGATTAAGTAGGCTAACAACTAATTAACCACCTAACTAATCCTAACAACTTTCTTAACTAACTCTTAACTACTTGGTCCCACTTGTACATTGCTAAATGACTATAATGCCCTTGCTATCAGCTTGTTCTTCATTCAACAGATACTTCATACTTGTATTCACTTAAAAAAATTGGCTTAAAATGGCTTCTTGTTTTGTGTTTTGCTTCCTTCTTCTAATATTTGTTGCAAATATTTTTAACTTTCAGACCTTTTTTGTACTGTTAATGACGATGAAGCATTAATAATAAGTATATGTAGCCATGTACAGGATCCCACATTTTTTTAATCAGTTTTAGTCAAATATTACCTAATCATCTATATGTTCCTACTGAAGTAACGCGAGTTGCTTTCAACCAATCATTGCAAAATGCTACCAACAATCATGTCTTCGTAGATATAGCTAAAGCAAATTAAAAAAATAAAGAGATTCAAGAGTTGTATGTTATTTGTGATAGCGGCTTCTTGATAACCTTGCTCCAGGATGCCATTCAATCATTAGCTCAAGAGGATTATAATGCCTTAGAAAATGCACTTTTCAAGTGTCCCAAATTTGTGAGTGATTGTCAAAATGTATTTGATGGTAAAATAACGTCTGAAATATTAGATTGGAGTAGAAAACAATCTGATTTTGTATTAATGTCAAAAATTGCGGAAGGCCTTATTGATAAGTTTACAATTTAAACTAGTATATGTATCCACACCATGCGCGACAATATTAGAATATTATTTTTGAACTGTTTTAAATTATGATATCTTTTTCGAAAATGTTAAATTATATTACTTCTTAAAATAATCTATCTATTATATTGTTTATCGAAGAAATGTAGTTCCTATCCCCTCCCCCTTTCCCATGAATAGAGACAATGTATATAAATAATTTTTACGTTTCATATTTTTTTATTAAATCGTTCAATATTTAAAGTTAATTGATTTTTATTAAGATAATATAATCAAGAGTTTATATTATTAATGTAAAATAATTATTTTTATTTTATTTATTCATATACTTTTTCACAATTTTTATTCTATTGTTTACACCTCTTAAATTTTAAATTTATGAACAACAATATATGCTTTATTTCAATACTTTACTATATTATCAAAAAAAGAAAATGTTATCTTCCCACTTCCAATTTTTGTATATTTTTCTATTGTATTTAATTACTTTACGCTACTTTGACTTTAAATAACAAAAAAAAATGGTTTGTCATAAGTAATTGAGTTTCTTTTCTTTAATTTTTTGAGTTTAAATTTAAGTCGCCCTTTAAGTTACTTAAATTTCAATATTCGAATATTTATTATTTATTGAAAGTTTAGTATGAATATCCAATTTAATACTTTATTTGTTATTATTAAATAAAAATCTCCCATCTAAAAGAAAGTGTTGCAGTTCAATCTTTTACACTATAATTTTTAACTTATTTTCTTATTTTGTCCTCGCTTACAGCTATTGCATTGTTCATTTATCATTCTTAAATCTATTTTATAATCTTCCTAAGTGATATGTAAATGTGATGTATAACTGCTCCAAAAAAAAAATATTTTTTTTGAGATTTAAAAGATGATAGAAAATTGTTTGCACAAATATATTGATAAAAGTCCTTTATATATTTCAATCTCCATTTTTTTTTTTGATATATTTATATATAAATGATCTGCGAATACCTCAACTTCCTTATTGCAATTGTGACAAAAAATAAATATAATATTAATTATAAATTAACAAAATTAAATTAAGTACAAACAACATAACTTTCAGTTATTTAAAAAACTAGTAAAAGCTGCTCAGGCGTTGCCCGTGCTCAGTAAATATGTTTGTTTATTTTTATACTCTTATTCGTATAACTAAATTTGAATTCAAAATATGATGTCTTATCCGTTTTAATTTGTTTGTCCTTTTTTTAATTTATTTTAAAAAGAATCTCTCTCTCTCTCTCTTTTGTAACTTTCAAAATTTAACTTTCCACGTGACATGTTACCACAAGATCAAAAAAGATTATTGATACATTTGAGTCATATAATTTGACATATTTTTAATTTAAGATCACAAAATTTAATAAATTTTCTTAATTTTTTTGCTAAATTAAATAGGAGCAATTAATTAAAATGGAGACAATATTTAGTTTGGTTAAAAAAATTAGCCTGACACAGGCCCACATATATTTTTTGTCTTGATTTATGCAACACTGGTAGATTTATTTATATATTTAAAAAAATTAAGTTGTTAATTATTGCGACTTATAGTATTGTTGTAATTTATAGAGAAATATAATTAAGACGATGAAGCAGGCACGTCAATAAGTAGTTGTCATAAAAAGATTTAGTTAAAAAGTTGAAGAAATATTTTTATGAGCCCTATATGATAAAGGAGTAGAAGCAGGCAACTCAAGCAGACATGTTGGCGGAAAGATGCCTACATTCATATTTCTACCGATAAAATTCAAGAACTAAACTTTTAAATTGACAATTATTGCTATCTATAGTAATTTTTATATCGTTTTAAGTAATATACATAAACACCTTGATTTTATATATATATATATATATATATATATATATTATATATATATAATCATCGGGAGTTATTAAAATAGTTATTTAATTTTCTTTGTTCAGTTTAAAAAGAAATTTGTTTTATCCTAATTTCACTATTTACTTGACTTAAAATAATTAATCGAGGCAATATAGTAAAATCACAGCTGAATCAGTTGAGAAAATATCTTATTAGGGGTAATATTATACAATTATTGTTGAAGCAGTTACAGAAATATAATCAAGCAGCCACGTCAATAAGCAGTTATCATAAAAGATTTAATTAAAAAGTCCACAGGATATTTTTATAGGTCTTATATGATGAAGGTGCAGAAGTAGACAACTTAAACAGGCAGATAGGTGGAGAGCTGCCTGCTTTGACGAATTCTGATTGGTTTGGTAGTAAAGGATTGATCGGGGCGATATAGTAAGATCATAGTTAAAAAAATATAGTACAAGCGGTAATATTGTAAAATTATAGTCGAAGCAGCTAAAGAAATACAATCAAACAGCTTAAGTAGACGCGTCAATAAGCAACTATCATAAAAAGATTTAATTAAAAAGTCCACAAAATATTTTTATTGACCCTATATGATAAAGGAGTAGAAGCAGACAGCTCAAGCAGACAGGCCGATGAGGAGCTGCCTGCTTTGGAAGGTTGTGATTGGTGGAACCACCACTTGCCTACTTTGGCGAATTCTAATTGGTTTGGCGGTAAAGGATTGATTGGGGCGATATAGTAAAATCACAGTTATTATGGGTAATATTATAAAATTATAGTCGAAGCATTTAACGAAATATAATCAAATAGTTGAAGCAGACGCGTAAATAAGCAACTCTCATAAAAAAATTAGTTAAAAAGTGCACAAAATATTTTTATAGGCTATATATGATAAAGGAGCAGAAGCAGACAGCTCAAGCAGACAGGACAACGAGGAGCTGCCTGCTTTGGAAGGTTGTGATTGCTGGAGGTTGTCATTGGTGGAACCACCACTTATATATGTAGATGTTTGATGTGCATGACCTATAATTTTTATTTGTAGCAGAATTATATTTGATAAAAAAATGTATACCAAATGAATAATGTGAGAATCTCTCTCTCTCTCTCTCTCTCTCTCTATATATATATATATATATATATATATATATGTATGTATGTATGTATGTATGTATGTATGTATATATATATGTATGTATGTATGTATATATATATATATTGTCACAATTCAAAATTGAGTGTGATGACACTTTTCCTATTCCGCTAGAACAAGTCAACCTAAACTCGACAAAGAGATAAGAAACAATGTAAAAATAACTAAACAGAGCAGATAACTAAAAACAGAAGTATTATCCAACTCAAATACCTCTTAAGAACTGGTTATCATGTGTACAAGCTACTATCAAGTGTAGATAATCAAAATGAGTACAACTCTCAAAATGCCTTTGCTTTTTGAATAAAATAAAGCATAAAGAAACATGAACAAGAGAATCCACCAAGTGACAATAGCTATGTCATGCTTCGAGTTTACACCTTAGACATAGCTGGCACTTGAAAGTCATTGCTAGTCCAAAAAGAACTATTTCGACTGCTACTTACTCAATGAAGACTTCGATATTTATGAATGGGATAGAATTAAGCACAAAGAGTGCATACAACTAACTCATCTTAATAAGAGTTGTGAAACTCATATTCGTAGCAATGTATAAGGCACAACTCAAAGTTGTCCAATTGTAAGGCCCCACATGTTGAAAAGCATAAAGGTACTTAAGAAATGAATTCTGGAATTTTCTAAGTGTAAGTGGGGGTTCACGAGAGGGTATATGGGTCGTTAGATGAAGCACGAGTCATACTTAGGTGTCGTGGATTCAAGGGTGCAATTCTAGTAGCTCAAGTTGGGAGGGTACCAATGCACGAAGGCTATTACGAGTCATAGTTCAATCCACGAGCCATAACTTGTGCTCATGGAATAGAGAATGGACTTGGTGGAAAAATAATTTTCTGAAGTTTGGAGTACGAATTAACAGAACAACTCGTAGGTTCATTGACGGACCATAGGTGGTGTCATGGTTTGATATTTTAGAGAGGGTTCCTGAGAGTCCAAAAAGCTACCAGGACGAGAACCCTTTCCACGATCCGTGGACATAACCACAACCTGTAATCGGGATTTCATTGTCTGGTCCAACAGCTTTTAAGAAAGGGCAATTTCAACCTTTCCTAACATTCTAAGTCTATGCTATGTCCATTAAGCCCCCAAATAAGACCTTTTCAGCCCTATACAACCCTAAACTACTACATTCTCCCTCATTCTAAAATACCCTTAGTCTTAAAGTCCTCCCAAACACTCTCAAGCTTCCTCAAGTTTCTCAAGACCTTCAAGAAAAGAGTCAAAGCTAGGGTTTCAGATTTTCTTCATTCTCCAACAAGATTTTCATCTCTAATCATGTCAAGGTATGTGGGTTTTGATTTGTGGAGACCTTCCCCTCACAAAGCTCAACCATTCCTCTTCCTCATCTGTGATTAAGTCGTGAGAATTTATGGAAATTTTATTAACTCTTTTATATGTTGATATTATGGAGAAAATCATGTTATTCTACCTTTGTACACTATATGCATTGAAATGCCATGGAAAATTTATGGGACTTTAAGAGGGTTAAAGAACCCCAAACTAAACTTTAGTTTGTTATGATGGATTACTTTGAATGATCTGAAAAGGCCCTTGTTTACTCTCTTCATGTCCTAAAATCTTGACTTTTACATGATTTTGAGCATATATGCATACCCGTCATATTTAACTAATGTTGTGCACCAAACTTTATATATTGAAGAAAGCCTTATGGCAAGGTATGTGAACTATGAATGTTGTGACTTTTTCGAAAAATTATGATTTTTTCTAAGAGTTGTGACTTTTTCGAAAAGTTGTGGCTTTTCCAAAAGGTTGCAACTTTTGCGAAGAGTTGTGACGTTTCCAAAGGATTGTGACTTTTCTAAAAAATTTACTATAATACCCCCAACTTAAAGATTAATTTAGTATATTTTTTATATTTTATATCATATTTATTTTATTATATTATATTATATTTGAAATAGATAATTTTTCATATTGAAGGATTGTGACTTTTCGAAAGGTTGTAACTTTTTCAAGGAGTTGTGATTTTTTCGAAGAGTTATGAATTGTGACTTTTTCAAACGAGTGTGACTTTTTCGAGGTGTGACTTTTTTGAAGAGTTATGATTATTTCAAATTCGAAGAGTTATGATTTTTTCGAAGGGTTATAACTTTTTTGAAGGGTTGTGGCTTTTCGAAGGTTTGTGACTTTTCGAATGGTTATGATAGGCTAAAATACTATTTAATCAGAAGTGATGCCTTTTGGATTTTTTTTTTAAACTTCTGTTGGATTATTTAATTGATTTTTAAAATATTAAATTATTTAAGAAAAAAAATAAAATTATGTGAGAGTGCCATGTAGGCGGGCTTAACATTCTCTTTTATATATATGCTAGATCGTAAGGCTCGTGATATGGGTCCTATATAAGTTCACATATTTTTTTCAGTACACAACTTTTATATTACTTAATTATTTGTTTCAAATGTTCGTACGATATAAATTTATCATTTACAACCAAACTTGGGAAAGCCAAATTCCAAAAAATTCAATACATAGAGGAAATAGAGAAGTGTGTTAGATTATAAATTAGCACATTTCATGTTCGAGGAGTATATAAAATATTGACATTTTTTAAAAAAGAAATCGCCAATCTTCATATGTTTTCGCAAGTTTTATTTATTTTCATAGTTGTTATCTTCTATTTATAATATTTGCACACAAGCTTTGCACATGATAATATATACAAATCTTTCATTAACTCAAGTATAATTTATTTGTGGTTAGCTTTGTCGATAAATTGGGATTCATTTTATTATTGTCTTTAATAAGCCGAAATAGTTCTATTTATTATGATGTTAATATTGAAAGTATTTATTAAAAAGTTAATTTTTAATTCCACAAAAATAAGAGAATCATGAAAGCAACCTTATTTCTATATAAAATACTAAAAATTACCTTAATGTTGAATTCTAAATTAGATTAATTAAAAAATTGATATTGAATTCTAAATATTATGCCATAAAAGAAAACTTTGGATCTTATCCCCACAAAATAACTAATATACTTGTTTTTCTTTTTTTGGTTGTTTTTCTCTTTATTTATTTTTAAAATTTTTTCTTTCTTTATATTTCTCAACATGATCCTTTTCTATTGACATTTTCTTTTATTGTTCTTCTTTACTTTTTTAACTCCTCATTTTTCTTTATTTTGTAATTTAATATTCCTTAAATTTAAATATTAATTTTTTTTCCTTCAAATTTTCTCTTTTAAATAGCTTTTCATATTTATGTCAAGAAAATATCCTACATAAAAATGACAAACTAGTAAGTTTTAATATTTTGATGAATATATTATCAAATTATTAATTTCTTTGATAGTCAAATATTATTTTCTCTTTAGTCACTAAATTTGATTTTTTTTAAATCAAATAAAAAAATATTGATACATCATTTTTAAGACTATTTTAATAATCAAGATATGAACTTTAGTACTGGTCATATTATGTAACTTAATACTAAAAATATGTTCATGCAGTAATCGTTAAAAACATTTTTTGGAGCAAAAACTCAAATTATTCAAATATATTTTATTTCAAATTAGTTCAATTTTTTTTCCTAAAACATGTCCTAACAATTTTAGCATTTATTATTGTTTGTCAAAAGTTAACTAATACTTAAAAACTTTTCATTTTAACATAATTACAAAAATATCGTTATGAACCCATAACAAAGGAAGCGATAAGATGATTGTTAATACAGTTTAAATGTGCATATGAATACAAGTGATATAATAATTACTAATACAACTTAAATTATATATGAATATAAGTGATACACTCAATTACACTAATATAAAGTGACTATACAAGGAAAGACAATTACACTAATATAAAGTGACTATACAAGGAACGAGTACATTTGATATAGTTGTACGCATTGATAAAATTGGATTCGTTGATACAAATTGTACTATATACTTTATATAATTATATTTATTGATACAGTTGATATGTAGTGAATACACAGGAAATAAATACGCTTGATACAATTGGATCCGTTGATACAAAGTGAACACCTAAGGAACAATTAAATACACTTGATATTCGTTGATATAATTATATTCTTTGGTATAAATTGTATTCATCGATACACTTGAAACAATTGTAATACAAATTATATTTTTGCTAATGCACTTGACATATTTGTATTTATTAAATACAAATAAATTATATTTGTTATAGTACCTGATACAATTGATAGAACATGTATTTATCCTCTCTTTCGCCTCTCTCCTCCCTCTTATAATCTTACTGGTCACTCTGCTACTTATAACATATAGCTATGAATCGTAATTAAATAAACTATAGTTATAAATCTCTAGTTAATCTCAAACTATAGTCATTTTTTTGAAAGACCCACAATACAAAATAAGTAGTGCTCCTTTTGTTTTAATTTGCTTGTCTGATTTTAATTTGTCATAGAGTTTAATCAAGTGAAGAAGACTTCTGAATTTTGTAGTCCTAAACTAAGAATATGTAGAACATAATAAAGTACTCTTTAATCTTGTGATATTAAATATATCATGTGAAAAATTGAAATTAAAGAGTTTCCAAAAGGAGGAAGAGACATTCTTTTTTAAATAGACTAACATAAAATAGCACAAACAAATTAAAAACGAAGGGAGCTACTCACTTGAGATTTGTTTGGTATTAAAATATTACAATATTAAATAGATTTACAGCATTTAAAAATTTAGAAATAAGTGTCAAAAACACATCTAAACATTTTTTTTAGTTTCATACCTAAACTATTGGGAGTGTGAGTTTCATACCTAAATTATCACTTATTAGTTTGAAAAACACACATCTAGTTTTTATTCCACTTTCATCAAGGTGTGTGAACTACACTCTCTCTTTTATTTTAATAAAATATGCCACATCACACTGGATAAAACATTTTACTTTGATAAAAAAAAGGCTTAACTCATAAATAGACACCTAAACTTGTCCTCATTTTTCACTTAGACACCTAAACTAAGAAAAGTTCCTAATAGACAACTCAACTGCTAAGATTTGATCCCATTAAACACTTTTATCCTACTTGGCACTCTCCATAGTCCTTTTTCATGTTAATTGTACTTTTTTTTAATTTTTCAGCCAAAAATAAATAGTTGCGGTCCAAAAAATTATTTTTTTCATAAAAGTAGGTTCTCAAAATTCTATTAGTTAGAATTTAGAAATCTATGAGTTAAGCCCCAAAAAAATATAGTATTAGTTAGAATTAAATATTAAAGTATTATTATTACTATAAAATAAAATATAAAATATTTTTCTTACCCATACCACCACTTCCTCTCACCTTACCTCCCCCAGAACCAACTCATGTTTAAGAAAATCCTTTATCCCTCCCCCCCCCCTCCCCCCCCCCCCTCCCCCCAAAAAAAAACCCTCAAAACAATAATTTAGATATTGTTTTATTTTTCTTATAAAAAAATAAATCTACACTACTCACCTATTCCTCCGCTTTTATTTTTTTTCTCATTTTATTTTTTTTATTTACTGTAAAAGAATTAAAATAAATTTCTTATTTCTATTATATTCAATACACAAGTAGCAAAAAAATATTCTAAAAATATGTGTACATATCTATAAAAAATTAAAAGAATAAATAAATTAGGAGCGGAGAGTTAGATGCGGATGGGATAGAATTTTATTTATTTTAAGAAAATATCAATTTTTTTAGGTGGGAGTGGAGTAGGGGTAAAATTTTGAACTTTTAAAAAATATTTTATAAAAGAGATTCAAAAAAATAAAAAGGCAGGGATTGTTTGGGGTACGGGAGGGTGGATGGTGGAGTAGGTGAGAAAAATATTTTAATTGGATGGTGGAGTAGGTGAGAAAAATATTTTAATTTTTTTTAAAAATAATAATATTTTTTTGGAAGAATATTTATACTTCAATCTTTAACTTTTAATTAATATCAATAGTTTATTTAATTTTTTTCATTGTGGAATATTTTATCCATGTGGCAAGGTTCTTTTTCACTAAAAGAGAGAGTGTATTACACACCACTGAGGTGTGTTTCTCAAACTAATAAGTGATTGTTTAGGTATGAAACTCACACTCTCAATAGTTTAGGTATGAAACTCAAAAAAAGGGGATAGTTTAAGTGTGTTTTTGATACTTATCTCTAAAAATTACAAAGAAAAGTTTTCGAGGTATTAACAAACAATAGCCTCATTTTGTGCATCTATTTTTCAGAAGGCGACCTCAAAACAATATTCTTTTGAGGTACCTGTAAGCGACTAAGTTTTGTTCCTATATTTAGTATGGATTGATCAATAAGATTTCACTATTTACGGTACCATTTTGCAAAAATGGGAAATAAAAAGATTAAGTGGGTAATATTTGAGATTCTTTCAAGTGCAATCAATAGCTAATTCAAAATTTTTATGATATATACATTGTATAATTTTTTGATAAAGGATTCTCAACTAATTATCCTTCACTTTATATAGTTAAGCTACTATGTGACACCTGGCGGATCTATCAATCATACTATAGAAAAACAATTACAAAGTACATTCTCAATCTCTATGTGAATTTGCTTTGAAATATCTTGTGTTTGTCATTGACCAATGGTCACAAAAAGAAGAATGAAAGATGATCATGATCGTTTTTCCTTCCTTTTGAATTTCCTAATTTACATGAGTTCAAATAACAACTTGAGACTAACAAGTTGGTTCATATTCTTTTATAAATATGGTTACACCTACTTTGATGTATAGGATAGAGTGTTAGTCAGTTAAGAACTCACACGTTCAGAAGATGAAGGTAGCAAATATGAGGATGCTTAGATGAATGTGTAGACATTAATCATATGAGACATCAGATTATGAACGAAGTTATACAAGACAAGGTGGGAGTGACTTCTATAACAGATAGGATAATGAAAAACAAGATTGAGATGGTTTGTTCATATGAAGAGGAGGTTCGTAGATGGGGTGCGAGAGGTTGAATATATCATATTTTAGGAGAGGCGTAGGCTAAAAAAGAATTGAGGGAAGGTGATAAGACAAGACATGACATATCTTTAGTATACTGAAGACATGATCCTAGATAGAAAAGTATAGAGGTTAAGTAATATGGTAAAAGAGTAATTTATAGTCTAGTGTTGTGGAACCTCATATGGGAGAGATAGGGTAGTCTCCTCTTCTCGTCTTCTCATCTTCTCCTTATTTAGCAGTATAAACAAGTATTCATGTTGTATCTTATTGCTTAATTTTTGTTATATACTATACATTGATGCATTTGTTTTGTTCATCTTATTATTTTGTTGTAGTTATTTTCTTTCAATTTTACTTTGATTCTTCTTCTTTTGAGTCAACGATCTATCAAATTAACCTCTTATCCCATTATAGAATAAAGTCTGGTAATTAGATTTGAATCCAAAGCACCTCCAATCTTCCTTAAATTGTTAGTGGTTATTTTTAGATTTGAATTCTTTTTCCAAACCAATCGAAAAGCACAACCAATTTTTCTTAAATTTTGTATATAGCTTTGTCCAAGTGTTTACAACAAATTTCATCAACGCCTACTCTAATAAACAGCTTCCAAATCATATTGATAAATATTTCGTAATTATCATACATTTATGAAACTATCAAACATATTAATTTGTGTTACACAATGTATATAGACATCATTCTTAGCAATATACATAGTCATAATTAGCTAGAAGATCTTTAGGAATTCTTTGTAATTACTAGTTGATCTTTAGGAATCTCTCTTTATTTTCTTTCCTAAATTAGCACCTAATGTATTGTATATATATCTTGCTTACCTATTGAAATAAAGTATAAACTTCTATTCGATTACATGGTATCAGAGCCTATAGGCTCCTTGATCCTGTTTTGGCTTTGTTTGAAAAAAAAAAAAGGGCAACTCGATCTTGTTTTGCTGTCTTTCGGGATTCAACATCTAGTGTCATCTAGTCAGTTACTACCCCGAGTTTCATTTGGTTTGATACATTGTTTGGAGAACACTTCATCACTTTCCAGGTTCCTAGGTTTCTGAAAACTACTTCCAAGATCATATTTTTCTTTGTAGCTTCAACGATTCAGATCTAGTTTTCTGTTTGGTGCTGCTGCGATTATCAAGTTCTCTCCAATATTAGTGTTTTGTGGATGTTCTTGATTTTGAGCATCGGCTACAATTATTTTGCTGGGTGAATTGGCTTCTACTTTTCCTTGGAATCTAATATTATTGGGGACCTTTTGAAGCTTGGTTATTCTTAAGTTCTTCATTGAGAAGGAAGTATGGCTATAAATCAGAAGGGTGAGAAAATTTTGGTTTCGGCGGATGAGTTCGCACAATTCTCTCAGTATCAGAATTCCATTAAAGAATTCACCTCAGTTACTACCCTTGTTGATTCAAGAAAAGCATCTTTGGTCTCCTCTCCGAACAACTGGGTGATTGATTCAGGTGCTACAGATCATATGACAGGTAATCCTAATATATTTTCTACCTTTCGATCACACAAAGCACCCTCTCCTGTCACAGTAGCCAATGGGTCAACATGTAACATTGTGGGATCTGGGACAGTCAAAGCAACCTCCTCCATTACCCTGTCATCTGTATTAAATTTACCGAAGTTGGCCTTCAATTTGATTTCTGTGAGTAAACTTACCAGAGATCTTAACTGTTATATTTCCTTCTTTCCTGATCATTGCTTGTTTCGTGATCTTGCGACGCATAAGGTTATTGGTAAAGGACATGTAATTGATGATCTGTATATCCTTGATGAATATGAGCCTCGGTTGTTGCCTGCTCAACTGTCATCTCTCCATTTGAAGCACATTGTCGATTGGGACATCCTTCTTTACCTTTGTTAAAGAAGCTTTGTCCCCAATTTCAAAATGTTCATTCTTTGGAGTGTGAATCATGCCGATTTGCAAAACATCACCGCATCACATTAGCTCCAAGGGTTAATAAGCGAGTTCGGTCAGCTTTTGAGTTAATTTATTCTGATGTTTGGGGACCATGTCCTGTTGTTTCTAAAAATGGATATAAGTATTTTGTCACTTTTGTGGATGATTTCTCTCGGATGACTTGGATTTATTTTATGAAAAGTCGCTCTGAAGTGTTTACTCACTTTTGTGCCTTTTGTGCTGAAGTCAAAACTCAATTCAATGCTTCAGTGCGTATTTTAAGGAGTGATAATGCAAAAGAATACATGTCAGAGTTGTTTCGATCCTACATGAGACAACATGGTATTCTCCATCAGTCATCATGTGTTGATACACCATCTCAAAATGGAGTTGCTGAGAGGAAGAATAGGCATCTACTTGAGACAGCCCGAGCACTTTTGTTCCAAATGAAAGTTCCTAAACAATTTTGGGCCGATGCAGTCTCTACCGCTTGTTTTCTGATTAATCGCATGCCATCGGCAGTGCTTATTAGTAATACACCTTATAATGTTCTTTTTCCAAACAAGACATTATTCCCGGTGGAACCAAAAGTATTCGGAAGCACTTGTTATGTTCGAGATGTACGGCCATCTGTTACTAAGTTGGACCCTAAGGCATTGAAGTGTGTTTTCTTGGGTTATTCTCGTCTTCAAAAGGGGTATCGATGTTATTCTACTGAACTTGGCAAATATCTAGTGTCAAATGATGTGATATTTTCAGAGAGTACACCTTTCTTTTATAACCCTCCTAATTCTACAAGTCAGGGGGAGGAAGATGAGTGGTTAGTTTATCAGGTTACTCATGTTGAGCAATCAAGTGATGCTACTCTTCCATCTCCTAGTTACTCTATTGAGCACCACCACTCGACTACTGCGCCTTCAACACATGTTCCAGCAAGACCACCTATTGTTCAAGTTTATTCGAGGAGACAAGAGACTAATGCTACATGCCCTGCACCAATTCCTCCTTTATCTGATTCTCCTCCTTCAGACCCTCCAGAAAATCTTGACCTTCCTATTGCTCTTCGTAAAGGTACACGGACTTGCAAATCCACATATTCTATTGCTAACTTTGTTTCCTATGATCGCTTGTCTCCTGCATCTAGATCCTTGATTGCTTCTTTAGACTCTATTTCTACGCCCAAAAGTGTGAAAGAGGCTTTGCATCATCCCGGATGGTCAAATGCGATGCTTGAGGAAATACATGCATTAGAGGAAAATCACACATGGGATTTGGTGGATTTACCAGACGGGAAGAAACCAGTAGGATGTAAGTGGGTGTTCACAGTGAAAGTTAATCCAGATGGTTCCGTGGCAAGACTTAAGGCCAGGCTTGTGGCTAAAGGATATGCTCAGACTTATGGAGTGGACTATTCAGACACCTTTTCTCCTGTTGCCAAACTCACTTCTGTGCGCTTGTTCATTTCTTTAGCTGCTTCTGAGAATTGGCCTTTACATCAACTAGATATCAAGAATGCATTTCTTCATGGTGATCTTCAAGAGGAAGTATATATGGAGCAACCACCCGGTTTTATTGCTCAGGGGGAGTATAGAAAAGTCTGTCATTTGAAGAAATCCTTGTATGGATTGAAGCAGAGTCCACGGGCTTGGTTTGGCAAGTTTAGTGAGGTAGTTCAGGAGTTTGGGCTGAAAATGAGCAAATGTGATCACTCGGTCTTCTACCGACTATCAGCAGTTGGCAGTATCCTTCTTGTTGTATATGTTGATGACATTGTCATTACAGGAGGTGATTCTGAGGGGATATCTTCCCTTAAGTCTTTCTTGCATACTAGGTTCCATACAAAGGACTTAGACCAGTTGAAATACTTTTTTGGAGTAGAAGTAAATAGAAGCAAGAGGGGAATTCTTCTATCTCAAAGAAAGTATATTCTTGACCTACTTGCAGAAACTGGAAAATTGGCGGCCAAACCTTGTAGTACTCCAATGGTTCCCGGTGTACATCTTATGAAAGATGATAGCGAGCTTTTTGATAACCCAGAGAGATATAGGAGGATAGTTGGAAAGTTAAACTACCTCACAGTGACTCGTCCAGATATTGCTTTTGCGGTAAGTGTCGTTAGTCAATTCATGTCTACACCAACGGTGAAGCATTGGGCAGCTTTGGAACAGATCCTATGTTACTTGAAAGGAGCTCCTGGACTTGGCATACTGTATAGCAATCACAACCATACTCGTATTGAGTGTTTTGCAGATGCCGATTGGGCTGGTTCCAAAATTGACAGAAGATCTACTACAGGCTATTGTGTCTTTGTTGGAGGAAACTTAGTATCATGGAGGAGTAAGAAGCAAAGTGTTGTATCTCGATCCAGTGCAGAATCTGAGTATAGAGCTATGTCACAGTCTACGAGTGAAATCATGTGGATACATCATCTTTTAACTGAAATTGGGTTAAAGCATCATATGCCGGCAAAACTTTGGTGTGATAATCAAGCTGCTATTCATATTGCCTCAAACCCAGTGTATCATGAAAGAACTAAACATATTGAAGTTGACTGCCACTTTATTCGTGAGAAGATTCAAGAAAACTTGATTTCTACTAGTTATGTGAAGACAGGAGAGCAGGTAGCTGATTTGCTTACAAAGGCAGTGAATGGAACTCAGGTTGATTACCTTTGCAACAAGTTGGGCATGATCAATATCTATGCTCCAACTTGAGGGGGAGTGTTACACAATGTATATAGACATCATTCTTAGCAATATACATAGTCATAATTAGCTAGAAGATCTTTAGGAATCCTTTGTAATTACTAGTTGATCTTTAGGAATCTCTCTTTATTTTCTTTCCTAAATTAGCACCTAATGTATTGTATATATATCTTGCTTACCTATTGAAATAAAGTATAAACTTCTATTCGATTACAATTTGAAAGCCAAAAGGGGTCTTAATTTGTGCGTGTTTCTTTTGGGAGTTTTTCTTCTACTTTTTCTTCAAAGAACTTGGAAATATACCTGCTAGATTTTGGTGATTGCATCCTGCTGGTTCTGCAAACTAGTTAAGGAGATCTAATCAGGGGTGGATCTAGTGGGGCAAGAGGTTGTTCACCCGAACCCTCTCAGTAATGAAAAAAAAAACCCTTATATATAAGGTAAATTTTCTGTGTTTATGTGTGTATTTAAATTTTGAATCTCTTAAACAACATGCAAAAAGTTAGCCCAAGGCATTCAAAATGCACCTCGACATCTAAGGTTTGATTCTCAGGGACTGCATTATTTTCCAATACTCTGAGCGAAAATCTTGAATCTAATGATATTTGAACCTCACTCTTTTCCATGGGTGGAATCTAATATTTAGCATTTATCTTGCAGCTTCAGTTTGTTGCTAGGGGAAGAAGAACAATGCAAGTGAAACGAAGTGTTCATTTGCACATTTTCAGTTCTTCTTTCGTTGCATCTATTCACTAATTATAATTTGTAATGAAAAATGAACTGTGAATTTATAAAGCTTGTCTTCAGACTTGCAAGAAAATGCTGTTTGCAAGTTATACAATAGAAATTGGCTTAAGCTGACAATTGTAATGAATGAGATCACAATGTGATTGTTTCATTTAGGGGTAAAAAACAAAAGAATATCTAGAAATGATCAGGTTGATGAAAATGGAATTAATAGAAAGATAAGTATATGACTTGGAACATAATCAAATTGGGACAACACCAAAAAGCAGCAACATTGAAAGGAGGCAGGAGACCGGTATGATGAGATTCAAAGTGCTCGCGATTTTATAATGTCAAGGCTCATTTCACTAGGATCTGTTGCTTGCAATTCAACTTGAATTCCATCTAATTCTCTCTTGAATCTGTCCTTTGAACTCGCGTACACCATCTTCATCCTCACCTTTGATGTGTCGGGAGACCTAGAAATCCATGTCAGTTTATCATAACATTGGTAATCAATTTACGTAATTTAAATTCATAAATTGTAGTATACCAGGCAATGAAGAAAATCTTGCTTTTCTGACAATTTTCACTAGTAATGAAGTCAAAATCAAAGACAGCATAGCGGCACTCATCTTCAGGCAGAGAGTTAGTGAAATCCTCATAGGTTTCTTTGGGGTCTCCAAGCTTCTCCAAGACCACTTGTTGGGCATCGATTTTGAAAATGATGAACCTGTAGTTTCTCTTTGCTTTTAGTTCCAAAAACTTCAGCTTACAGTCATCATGCACAGCCATTCCAGATGCAGCATTCGCCTGTATTCAGTAATTTGTCAACACATCATCACAATTAGTGTGAAATCATAGTCCTAACTCCTAATTATTGTGCAGTAGTACCACTGGCAATATAAAGAATACCAATAGGTAGCCTCCTTACACTATTTATACATGATTAAATTATTTCTTATGTACATATAGCTGATGTTTTGGCCTCTTTGTATGTTTAGGTCTCCCCAATTATGAAGTGTTGAATTTCACCAATATATGGGACAGATATACTTCAGTGAAGAAGGAAGATGTCATACATCCAGCGCAAACAAATGTATGCAACTAACATTTTCATCTTCAGGGCAACAGAAATGCAAATAGAGATATTGTGGCTGACAAAAGGATTTTGTTTCATTTCCTATATCGGCCCTTCCCCTGTTTATAACTAGTACTGGTACTAGTATTCTCTTAATGAATTTCCAAGGCCAACACCAAAATGTTTATAAGACATTATGTATAAGAAATTCCTTGTGAATATATACTATAATATTGAAGAATTATCAACTTGTAAACAATTGAGATTGAGTGAGAGAGAAATATACCATGATGTGGTGTGGCAATAGATGATAAATGTAATGAATAAGTGTGTTTGGGAATACAGATAGAAAGACCGATTTGTTCATTGTATATAAAAAGGAACAATTGAGGGGTTGACAATTTTGGCATGTCATGTCCACCACGTCTACTTCTTCCTTTTCCCCATGTTATGCCATCACACTTCCCACGATCCCCCCCACCCACTCTCCCATCTAATCTACTTCTTCATTGCACCGAGCAACTATCCAAAGTCTTGCAAGCAACCAATATTAAGCTATCACCACAATCAAAATTTGAGGTTTATGTTGTAGACAGGGAAGTTTGTTGATAAAATTCATATTAAATATGAATCAAATTTTAAATTCATGATGCATTGACCAAGTCAAATTATTAGTTAATGAGGTTGAATCGGAATTCAAATTAAAATGATATGACTTAAACAAAGCTCAAATTACATTTGGGCCAGTCCATTAAGTCGACAAAATGAGCTCAACTCATACTCTTCAAGACCAAGGTCCAAATCTCTTAAAATACTTGGACCAAAGTACCCCTAAAACCTTAGCTCACATCTATATAAAGGAGTCTTCATAAGACCAACGGACATATAAATACATAGAGAATTCTTGCTCTTCAGTGGTGATCTGCAAGTCTTCTGCATACAAAGAAGTCTTCATCTCCAAGTGTTGAGCGGCAAGTGCTTCATCGATTCAAGAACAAGGTAAAGTCTTGAGTTGAAGATCGTGAAGAGAAGAATCAGAGGATTACATCTTTTTAGATATTATAAAAATTGTAATCTTCACACAAATTATTGAAATATAAATATCATTGTTTGTCGCTATTTTCCTTTCTTGATTGCTATTTTTCAGGAAAGAAACTTAGTCGCTTACAAATTGGCATGCCCAGTGGGACAATCTTGACCTCTCATCTCTTCTATTCATAAAAATAAATAAATCAAAATCCAGCAACTTTGAGATGTCTTTCGAAAATGTCAACTCGAAATCCGCATCCGCTAAAGCCATTGGATTCAAATTCTCTATTGTTGTAATGAATATCCTTGATGTTTCTATGGGAAGCATAGGAACCATCACGAGGAACCAAGCCAAACTGCTAGGACAATAAGCCTCACAAGTACAATCTAAATCTGCCTCTGTCTTTGGTTCATCTCCAAAAAGTGTTGAGTCTCCTACAAAAGCCGCAAAAAAAGGCGACGATATTGCTGAAATGGTTGAGAGGGCTCTCGCTCAATTGAGCTTCTCTACCTCTAAGAATCCTTTGGTTTCACTAATGGTGATGCTTTGAACATTGAATCTACTCCACATAACATGCATCTTATGTCGGGAAAACATATGTTATTTTCCATCATCTACGATTGTGACTAATGCTTCGTCCGTAGAGGAACAACTTGCAAGCTTGACAAGAGCTATTGAATGCATGACCAAATATGTTCAAGATCAAGATACTCGAATTGTTAAGTTAACAGACAGGGTGGAAGGCATGATGGATGAAGAATCTAGTCATGCACATGGAAAGTGTCCACAAGTACAAGAGACAGTGGATCATCCCTTAAAGCAAGTGGGACATGCTAAGGAGATCCATGTTTCCTCTGAAGGAACGATGCCGATCGACCAGATCAAGGAGTTCATCATGGGGGCCATTAAAGACAAGTATGTGGTTGCCACAAAATCTTCTATAAAATATGTGAAACCACACTCTGTAAGGACTGATAACTTGAAGATGCCTACTGGTTATCAACCCCCAAAATTTCAGCAGTTTGATGGTAAATGAAGTCCGAAATAACATGTGGCACACTTTGTTGAAACATGCAATAATGTTGGGACATACGGGGATTACCTCATTAAATAATTTGTTCGTTCGCTTAAGGAACATGCTTTCGATTGGTATACAGACCTTAAGCCTGGTTCCATTAAAAGTTGGGAACAAATGGAACAAGAATTTTTCAACCGCTTCTATAGCACAAGATGTATTGTAAGCATAGTGGAACTTATGAACACACATCAACGAAATAAAGAACCCGTTTTTGAGTTTATCAATTGATGGAGGAACGGAAGTCTAAACTGTAAAGATAGACTCAACGAAGCTTCAGGCATAGAGATGTGCATACAAGAAATGTATTGGGTCTTCATTATATTTTGCAAAGAATAAAGCCTTGGACTTTTGAAGAATTAAATACTCATGCTCATGATATGGAGCTAAGCATAACATTGTCGGAATCGAAAGGCCGCCTATCCAAGAACTCCACAAAGGCAAAGAAAGGCCAGAGTTCAAGAAAGTGGGAAAATACTTGCCTAAGATGGAAAATGAAGAATCCATGAACGTCAACGCTTCTCTTGTGAAGTTCACCACGAAGGTAAGCAATAAGAAGAGCGTAAAGATGACCTCTTCAGAAGATAAGACAAATAGAAAAAACTGACCTTAAAGGAAA
Organism: Solanum rostratum; assembly: GCA_029948455.1. Classification (NCBI taxonomy): domain Eukaryota; kingdom Viridiplantae; phylum Streptophyta; class Magnoliopsida; order Solanales; family Solanaceae; genus Solanum; species Solanum rostratum. The sequence goes on along the minus strand of CM057050.1, from coordinate 52,290,069 downwards.
CTCAATAAAAGAGTTATCCATTTCTTGACTCAAACCTTTGATGAACTCCTTGAGATGAATCTCTCTAAGTTACGAAAGACTAAATGAGTGAAAAAAGCAGGGAGGAGTGACGATCCGAACTATTGCAAGTACTATCGATTAGTTGGCCATCCTATTGAGAAATGCTTCATCTTCAAGGATAAAATCATGGACTTGCGAAAGGAAAGATTAAACTTGAAGATGAGAAATCAATTTTAAATCAAGTCATGACCTGAAATTTTGTAGAAGGGTATGATGTCCCAAAAATGAATCTGACAAGAATGATTAAGTTTGAAGATTTTGATCCCATTCATGTCGATGAGTTCTTGCCTCATTTTACACTAAATGATGTGGCTTTCATAGAAGGTATATCAACAAAAAGGGATGGAGAACAGGAGTGTCACGCCCCGGGAGGGTACCTTGGACGTGACCAGCACTCAAAGACTATTGCTAGTCCCCAAGCGAACCACTTAGCCTCATCACGTTCATTCAGTCAACATTCTTAACAAATCAGTAGAATATTAAAGATAATAAAAAAGGTGGACAATCTCAATAAGTAAATGATCAAGTCAACTCAATAAGACTAGTAAGAAAGAAACTAGCCAAAATAAATGTTCAATTCATGATATATCAAACTCTAGTCTATGAAGCCTTTATCAACTATTCAATGATGCCAATGACAAACCCATGGCTAACTTAAATCAAAATAAAGCTAATCTAAGTCTAACTCTAGAAAGCTGGATGAAACAAATCATGTGCATCCTCTGAAGTCAAGGAGACTCACCAATAAGCTGATGTGTGAAATAGAACTTTAACGGAGCACCTGTTGATGATCTCTAGTATTCATGATGCATTCCAAAAATGGATGTCAGTATGTGAAATGTACGAGTATGTAAAATGGTTGAATGAAACAAATATAGGTAGAATAATATAGAATAACATCAACTCAGAAAATACTCAATCAAAATGTCAAATGTCTATCTAAAGCAAGAATAGTAGACAATGACCCATCAATATAATCCAATCCAATCAGAGTACAATTAGTAGAGAACCTATTTGGGAGTTTCTCTTTTTCGACAACAATCACTTATGAGCCAGTGATTATAAACCAATCCCACTGATGTTGCCACAGTTGTTCCGTACTTGCCAGGTAAAGAACGAATCAGATCCATCACGGATCTGGTCAATCAAGTCTGCTATAGTTTTAGTGACTTCCAATCAAGAGGAAATATCCAATTTAACAGTTCAATCCTCACCTACGCTTAGCGATGTAGTTAATGAGTTGGAGTTGGGCTTACTCTTACTCATTTCGGTGCTCGATATTTCTCCCAAAACTCAATGTTCATAAGACAATCCATCTCACTCAATTAGATCAATCAGTATCGTAAGGACTCTCATCAATCCATCAGTTCTATCGCAATCGGGCCTTTAGGCCTGACAATCATCTAATCAACTCAGTTCTCAATCATACTTTTCAAAGAAACTTAGACCAATCATTAAGAGGACCATCAATTAGATCAATTATTAGAATTCATTTATGAATATCCACAGGACCATCAAAATCTATCAGCCTATCATCATGCTCCCATCATTATCACTATCAACATTCCCAAACCAAAGCTCTAGATTCAATCCCTAGGTTCATTCATGCAATCTTTATAAAATCACATATAGGGTTTACACAATAGCTCATAAAAGTATTTAGTCAATAAAACTAAGCTTATCATAATCATCAGCATATGAAAATATATAGAATGTATAGAATTTACAAGAAAACTTTCAAGAGAAATACATGAGGACTCAATACATTCACAATCTTTCTATTACCATCAATAGAGCACATGAAAAGACATTTCTATGTTTTAGTTTAGCCTTACATACAGTTGCGAATCTAAAATTTTGGTTCAGGAGGTCTGAAATATAAAAGTATAAATGTACGAATAAATCAACAAAATACAATTTTTAAAAGAAGTAGTAATTCATAGCCTAATATTATTTCAACATTGTTTAAAAAAATTAAAGTAAAATATTGGGTTGGGTTTCCCAAGGCCGAGATTAAATGAAAGGGAATAATTAAGAGAAGCTAAAAATAATGCTTTAAGTGGTATTTGAACCCTGAGCATGAGGGTTCATTTAAAAGGAGACCCGCCACTATGCTAGACCTTGCTTATTATTCAGGGGGTTCAAGTTTAATATATATACAGAAATATAGAAAATTTACCTTATATATACAGTGTAATTTTTACCGAGAGGGTTCGGATGGACACCCTCCCCCACCCTAGGTCCGCCTTTGCTTACATACCTGGTATGGAGTTTGATAATCAACATTTGCAAGAACTCATCCTCAATTCCCTTGAACCCTCGCTCTTCTTCTATTCTCCTTAGCCCTAGTTCCCGTTAGATGTTCAGAAAGTCTTCAGAATGAGTGTTAAAACCAATTTTACACTAAAAATAACCTATTTTGATCATGTTTTCAATTTAAGAGGGGTTGAAAAAGTCTGTAATGCCCCTCGCGAAAACTAAAAAAATTTCCTTCGGCGTAGCAAGTCCGCTTCGCGCACTTATTCATTCTTTGGGTTTTTTTGTCAGAAATTTTTGATCGAGTTTCGAATCCTGTATAAAATATTGAGATCACATCCAAGTGTATCTGTGATAAGTTCGTGACGCGGACATGTCGCACACTTTTCTAGAATTATATTTTCGCATCAAAAAAATTATCTTTCTATCTGGTTGCTCTAAAAATCAACCAAGATCATTTTCTCACACAATATTTCGTGTTGATCGTATTTTCGATCTTGAATTTGCCATCATAGTTTGGGAAGATATGTTATGCGAGCGCCTCTCATCTAGGGGTATTTTGATAATTTTACCAGGTGTTATAAGGGAGATCATCTGGATGATTGTGGATGGACTCTCGTGACTCATCATAGACTTCGTAAATAAAGTTCGCATAAGGAATTGACTAAGAAATATGTTAGGGGAAAGATGGTGAGAAGGCCCCGAATAAAAAAGTTGATTGTGCGCTCGAATGAGGAGGAGATGAAGGTGTATCACTACTAAGAGTTGTGTCGACTGATTACATTTGGAGAATATATGCCAAGCTGGTTTCACACCCAAGTCCACATGTAATGGCACAAAAGTTCTATGTTGTAATATTGATGAGAAGGAAGCAAAAATGCAACTTTGTCATATCCATCACCCAAAGACCTTCTGAAGTCATCTCCCGGGGTTGAGGACGTATGCATGGCCAAAATTGGATTCTTGGATGATGATATTTTACTTGGTGACATACCTCATAATCATCCTTTATTCGTGGTTTTTTTTTGCGGATGAGCAAAGAATAAATAGAATTCTAGTAGACGACGGATCTGGGATCAACATCCTTTTGATTCGCTCGATGAAGGAACTTGGGATCTCCATGGCAGATCTTACTGGAAGTCTCTTAGTGATCCAAGGATTCAACCAAGGGGGACAAGGGCCATAGGGGCTGTCAAAGTGGACCTCACTGTCGAGGAGTTACAATCAAGTGTATGGCTATATGTAATTGATGCAAAGACTTCGTATAACATATTGCTCGGAAGGCCTTGGGTACATGAGAACAAAGTGGTCCATCTACCTACCACCAATGTCTAAAGTACTATGAGGACAGAGTCATAAAAAGGATTGTTGCAAATGATAATCCCTTCAGTGAAGACGAAGCACACTATGCTGATTCAAAGTTTTACTTAAAGAGATATGCCATAAAAGTTGATGGCGTTGCAACTAAAGCAACTAAACTCCCAAACAAGAAGGCTGAGGTGCCTGTTGGCAAGATTATAGTTGCAAACAAGGGAGACTCAAAGCTCAGTAATCTAGACAAGGTACCTAACGTAAATGGTGTTTCTTCAAGTAAAATAGTGACACCATTCTTTGTTACACTCCAAAGGCCAAGGAAAGTGAAAGATACTCTCTCAAGTTGCACGGAGATGCACTAGATGGATTGACCTTTCCTGTTAAACGGATTAATGTGATGAAGTCATCCACAAAATTATTTGGAAAATTTGTGGCTCCTAAATCGTTGAAAAATGTGGCACTCCTAACGAAGCATGCAAATGAAGGTTTCGACCTTAATGCTTATCGATTATTGGCAAAAGTTGGATACGATCCCAATGAACAATCAAAATTTGGGAAGCTTCCATCAGAACCCTCTATAAGGCAATAATGTGAACGTTTAGGATACAAATGGCCTCTACCAGTTCGTATTTTCAATAAAAGGGTTAACAATAACTATATCCCTGCAGATGATGAACATGTTCCTTCCGACAAAAGGCATTCTATCTTTGATTGACTTGGAAGCTCAACATGAGAATTTCTGTATTTGAGAGGTTAGGGCCATTAAAGAAGAAAAATAAGTTTTGGAGAAACTCTAGGGGTATTAAAGCTTCCACTTTGCCTAAATCTCAAAATATTCCAAAGGGTTTTCAAAGTCTGGTCCCTTCTAGAATGAGGCGGCAAACGAACCTCGTGGTTTCATGTAAAGAAATCACATGTTGTGGTCTACACCATGAAATGTGATAAAAATGAAGAAAATGTTAGCTCTTCATATCACATTACTACACAAGAGGAAAGGTGTAATTTGACTCTAAGTAAAGTTGATGAAGACTTGGAGGGTGTCTCATGGTGTTACCATATACTTTTTTAATGATAGAGGAACTCAAGAAGATGAAGATGCGAAGGATGCGCCACCCGAACACGAAGAAGGAGTAGAAGCAACGGTTAATGCACTGAAAGAAGTCAACCTTGGAACTGATGAAGATCCAATACCTACCTTTGTGAATGCTTTACTTGATGGTAATGGGGAGAAGACCTACGTTGACTTACTCAAAGAATACAAAGACGTATTTGCCTGGAGTTACGAAGAAACGACTGGATTAGACCTAAACGTAGCAGTCTATCATCTGGTTGTCAAAAAGGGTGCACGTTCTATCAACCAAGCTCAACGATACTTTAGGCCTAAATTGGTTCTCGTAATTATAGGTGAAGTTAACAAGCTTATTGAAGCTAGCTTCATCCATGAAGTTAATTATCCCACATGAATCTCAAGTATTGTTCTCGTAAGGAAGAAAAATGAAAAATTTTGAGTTTGTATTGACTTTAGGGATCTCAATAATATGTGTCCCAAAGATTAATTTTCACTGCCTATCCCAGAGCTTATGATTGATGGCACTACCGGGTATGAGGCAATATCTTTTATGGATGGTTCATCTGACTATAATCAGATTCGCATGTTGCCAAAGGATGAGGAGCTTACCGCATTTTGCATGCTTACGGGTATTTATTGTTATAAAGTGATGCCATTTGGCTTGAAGAAAGCTACAGCAACATACCAAAAAGCTATGCAAAACATCTTTGATAACATTCCTCACAAAAATATTGAATGTTATATTGATGATTTGGTGGTGAAGTTAAGAAAAAAGGATGATCATTTGCATGACTTGAGAATGGTGTTTGATCTACTACGAAGGTATTAACTTAGGATGAACACTTTGAAATGTGAATTTGGAGTTACCTATGGAATATTCCTTGGCTTCACTGTACGGCATCAGGTTATAGAGATTGATCAAGTCAAAATAGATGCAAATCTGAAGATGGTCGAGCCAAGAAACATCCATGAATTGAAGAGCCTTCAAGGGAAGCTAGCATATCTCAAGAGATTCATGTCAAACCTGGCAGGAAAGTGCCAGCCATATAGTCGCCTCATGAAAAAGAGAACTCATTTTGAGTGAGACCAAGTTTGCAACATTACCTTCAAGAGCATCAAGTCTTACTTGACAAGACCGCCAATTTTAGCAGCTCTTATTCTTGGAAGACCATTGATACTATACATATCAACTCAAGAAAGATCAGTGGGGGCACTTTTAGCCCAAGAGAATGCTGAAGGGAAATAAATTCTCTTTACTACTTGAGCAGGGATGCCAAATGAGTTGAAGTACTCGCTGATTGAAAAGTTATGTCTGGCCCTAGTCTTCACAATTTAGAAGATGAAACACTACTTTCAAGCTCACATCGTCCATATTATTTCTAAGGAAATCCCATTAAATTTGTGATGTCAAAACCTGTCCTCAATGATCGACTGATAAGATGGTATCTCCAATTTTCAACAATTTGAGATTATATACGTTCCTCAAAAGGTTGTGAAAGGGCAAGCCTTGGGGGACTTCTTAGCAGACCATCCAATACCTGATGATTGAGAGCTAAGTGATGAACTACCAAATAAAGATACAATGGTCGTCGATATTCAACCACCTTGTAAAATGTATGTTGATGGCTGGTGCTGGGGTGATATTCATCACTCTGCAAGAGGAGATTTTGTTGTATTCCTGCACCTTGATGCAATGCTGCACAATATCAAGCACTGATACTTGGGTTTGAAATGATGATCGATATGAAGCAGTTGCAATTACATATTTTTGGGACTTTGAATTGGTGATTAATCAATTATTAGGTAACTACGAAGTCAAGAAATCGGAGTTGCATTCCTATCATAATTATGCACAGAAGTTGATTGAATAGCTCGGAGATGGGACTCTTCAACATGTTCCAAGAAAAGAAAATAGGAAAATTGATGCTTTATCTACTTTGGCTTCAATATTGACTTTGCCCAACCAAGCACAAATCACTATTGTTTAAAAATGGATAGTACCACGGGGGGAGGATGGGAATGAGGGTGAAGTGAGAAATCTTGAACATCTTGTAGCCATTCTGAGGTTGAGAAAGTTGATTGGAGACAAACTATCATTGATTACTTGTGCTAAAATATACTTCCATAAGATCCAAAAAGAAAGGTCGAAATTCATTGTCGTGCTCCTCGATTTCTTCACTACAAAAATACTTTGTATCGAAGATCATTCGAGGGAGTACTGTTTAATTATTTGGGAGATGAAGAGGCAACTCAAGCCGTACAAGAAACATATTCTGTAGTTTGTGGGTCACATCAATCTGGGCTAAAATTACACTTTCACATAAAAAGAATGGGATATTATTGGCTAACAATAATGAAAGATTATTTGTATTATGCTCGAAGATGTCAGGCATGTCAACTTCATGCGAAATTTGTGCACCAGCTTCATGAAGTACTACATCCAACAGTTGCATCTTGGTCATTTGACGCTTGGGGACTAGACGTGCTTGGACCACTACCAAAATCTTTTGGAGGCCACTTGTATATCTTGGAGATGACAGATTACTTTTCAAAATGGGCTGAGGTTGTAGCCTTCAAAGAAGTTAAAAAGGGGAATGTTGCAAACTTCATTAGGGTTAACATTATCTATCATTTCGGCATTCGTAGTTATATAATAACAGATAATGGAAAGTTGTTCACCAACAAATTCGTGGATAAGATCTATAATCCTTTTTGCTTCGAGCAACGTAATTCGTCAATGTATTATGTTGTTGTACATGGACTAGCCGAAGCATTTAACAAGACTTTATGCAACTTATTAAAGAAGGTCGTCTCCAAATCTAAGAGAGATTGGCATGATAGAATGGAAGAAGCCCTTTGGGCATATCGGACGACTCATCGTACGCCAACTCAAGCAACTCCATACTCTCTTGTTTTTGGAACTGAAGCAGTCCTTCCACTTGAACGCCTCAAATACCACCATTGCGGCTTGCCATCCAAGAAGGACTTACTGAAGAAGAAAATGCTTGTCTACGCCTTGAAGATTTAGAAGCTCTCGATGAGAAGAGGTTGGAAGTGCAACAAAGCCTTGAATGTTATCAAGATCGTCTTTCTCGTGCTTTCAATAAAAAGGCACACCCCAGGTCCTTCCAAGTTGGTGATCAGGTCCTTGCAGTAAGAAGACAAATTATCACATCTCATAAATCGGGAAGCAAGTTCACCTCAAAATGGGATGGCCCATATGTCGTCCAAGAAGCTTATTCAAGTGGTGCTTACAAGCTTTTAGATGCAGATGGCTTGCGGATTGGTCCCATCAATGGAAAGTTCTTGAAGAAATACTATCCTTAAAGCCGCATAATACTCATGGCTTGCAAGAGTATAAACTGTGTATGACACTCAAAAAAAATTAAAAAAAAAAATGTGTCCGCTAGGTTGAAAATCTTGAATGAGGCAGCCTAGGCAAAAATTAGAATAAAAAAACAAATTTACTCATCTTGTGAACTACAATATGACTTGATCCTCTTCATTGAGGTATGTAGGCAGCCTAGAGTATTTATTATTCTAGGTCCAGTCACATGAGTAAAAACAAAAGGGATACACGTCGTAATATGATCATCATATTAATATTTTAAATGAGGAGCCATATATAACTGAATACAAAGACTGCAGCAAATCCTGAAGAAAATTTTGTTGCTTCATCTCTTGAGAGAAATGCAATACATCTATGGTTCAGAAGGAAGGGAGAAAATATTCTAAATCTTGAAAGCGCTAGAAATCAAGGGTGGTTGCGACTCGTCTTGAACACCATCAAGTTTGGATCATTACTTCAGATGATGATCCTCAAAAAATTATTACGATGATAAAAACAACCAATATGGGCAAGTGAGAGATGAGTCAAAAGCTCCAAGTATAAGTTAGGCTCTTCTAGGAGACTATGCAAACCTGAAGAGCATAGTTGACTTCAAGAAAGCACTCGTATAAATTCAAGGTGTATGGCTGCAATTTTTATGTAGATTAAAGTTTATGAAGTTATCTTTCCAACAAAAAAATCTCATGATTTTGACGCTTCAACTCCGAGTTATGAATTTCTTTGGTAGGCGTGCAAAGCTGAAATATCAAGCATGCCAGATTCTAAGCTGATTTCGAAGGCAAATTTGTACTGATCCGTGAATCATAAGCTATGATTTTTTAAGAGATTGAAGTTTGAGAAGTTAGCTTTCTCACAAAAAACGAATTTCATGATTTGTATGTTCCAATCCCGAGTTATGAATTTTCTTCGGTAGGCACGCAAAGCTAAAAAATCAAGCATAAGCATGCTAGATTCTAAGCTGACTTCGAAGGCAAATTTGTACTAACTCATAAATCATAAGGCTGTGATTTTTGAAGAAATTGAAGTTAGAGTAGTTATTTTTCTAACAAAAAAATAATTTCATGATTTGGACGTTCTCATTTCGAGTTATGAATTTTCTTTTGCAAGCGCATGAAGCTGAAAAATCAAGCATGCCAGATTCTAAGTTGACTTCAAAGGCAAATATTTACGAATCCGTAAATCTGAACGCTGTGATTTTTGTAGAGATTGAAGTTCCAAAAGTTATCTTTCCAACGAAAAAGAATCTCATAATTTCGATGCTCCAACTTTGAGTTATGAATTTTCTCTTATAGGCATGCAAAGCTAAAAAGTTTAGTATGACCATTTTGAATTCGAAACATAATCAAAAAGCTAAAAAGGAGAGAATTCAAGACGAGACAATTAACATTAAAAGATAAGTCACCAGTTTATTGCTTAACAAAACTCAGTACATCATATTAAACAAGTATGTTGAAGATATGTCTCAGGATAGTGCAGAATTAAAATAATTAGCTACATTTTCTTTTCTAAGAATTCATTTAAAAGATATTCAGTAGCTAACTTTTAGGGTTTTTTAAATTATTTTTATTAGAGTCCTAGTTTCTTTCTGTTTTATTTGAATTTTATAGGATAAGATTAATTTGCATATTTTTTTATTTTCTAGTTAGAAATTATAACTATAAATGTATGTCTTGAATTATTAATAAAACAATTCTCTCTGACAACACTTCAATTTTTTTCTCTCAAAGTATTTTCTCAGTTATTTTCTTAGTTTCTTTGCTAAAAACAAACAATTGGTATCCGAGCAATTTTCTTGAGGGGTCTGTGAGAAAAGAATTCCGAAAATAATTTTTCTCAAATTGCTCCTCCTATTTTTGATGGTGAAAAAAAGTATCATATATGGGCAATAAGAATGGAGACCTATCTTGAGGCTTTAGATCTTTGGCAGGCCGTGGAAGAAGATGATGATGTTCTTCCGTTGCTCGATAATCCGATGGTGGTCCAGATAAAAAACAAAAAAGAAAAGAAATAAGAAAATCAAAAGCTAAAGCAACTTTGTTTGCTAGTGTGTCTGCAATAATTTTCACGAGAGTTATGGCTCTCAAATCGGCAAAAGAAATTTGGGATTATCTGAAGGAAGAATACACGGGAGATGAAAAAATACGGGGCATGAAAGTGTTGAATTCAATAAGGGAATTCGAATTGCAAAAAATGAAGGAATCTGAGACCGTCAAAGAGTACTCAGATTGACTTCTTGGCATTGTTAACAAGGTAAGATTGTTTGGCACTAAATTTAAAGATTCAAGAATCGTTGAAAAACTTTTTGTTACAGTTCCAGAAAGATACGAAGTACCTATAACTACCTTGGAAAATACAAAAGATTTGTCCAAGATTACCTTGGCAGAATTGTTAAATACATTGCAGGCACAAGAGCAAAGGAGCCTTATGAGGCAAGATGACAAGTTTGAAAAGCATTAGTTGCCAGTCACAAAACTCAAAGAAAACGTAAATTCTTGAAGAATTACCCACCTTGTCAGCACTGTGACCAAAATGGACATCCTCCATATAAATGTTGGAAGAGACCAGATGCACAGTGCAAGATCTGCAAACAACTTGGTCATGAAGCTGTGATTTGCAAAAGCAAATTTCAGCAAGATGAAACAGTTTCCCAAGTCACCACTAAAGAAGAAGACCACTTATTTATGGCAACCTACTATGTAACCAAAAAAGCTGATTTTTGGATGATTGATAGTGGTTGTACAAATCACATAACATATGACAGAAATCATTTTAAAGAGTTTATGCCTATGGAAAATAAAAAAGTGCAACAGGAAAAGGGTCTATTGCAATTAATTCAAGTTCGGGTATAAAAATAATTTCAGATGTCCTTTACGTGCCTGATATTGATAAAAGTTTATTGAGTGTTGGTCAGCGTATGGAAAATGGATTTTATTATTATTTGGAGACAAATATTGTCGAATCTTTGATTCCAATAAGCAGAAAATTTTACAAGTTGAAATGAGAAGTAAGAACTTCTTATTCGATCCAACAGTAGATGTGCACAAGCCTTGCAAGACAAAAGATGAATTGACTGATTTATTCATGAGGTCAATTTCAGATGAAACTGCCATCAACAAATTTAAATCCAAGGAGGAGTGTTGAAGATATGTCTTAGGATATTGCAGAATTAAAATAATTAGCTACATTTTCTTTTCTAAGAATTCTCTTAAAAGATATTCAGTAGCTAACTTTTAGGGTTTTTTAAATTATTTTTATTAGAGTCCTAGTTTCTTTATTTGAATTTTATAGGATAAGATTAGTTTGCATATTTTTCTATTTTCTAGTTAGAAATTATAACCATAAATGTATGTCTTGAATTATTAATAAAACAATTCTCTCTGACAACACTTTAATTTTATTCTCTCAAAGTATTTTCTCAGTTATTTTCTTAGTTTCTTTGCTAAAAAACCAACAAATTAAATAAACAAATGAATCCTAAGAAAGAATCTAAACTATGGAAATGGTTTGAAGTTTAAAATATTTTGACGGGTTGTGTCAACCGCCTCTTCTAGTTTGGATAATCTTTCTGCTTCATCATCAGACAACAAGTGGTTCGTCTCCCTTGGTCATGGTGATGATCTCTTGAGCTTTGAACAGCTTCTTTTGATGTCTACTAAGAAGCAAATGATCTTCTTTCTCTTGGAGGTCAAGGGAGCTAGATCCTTCTCCACATTTGCGAGAGTTACTTGGAGCTTCCCTATGGATCCATCCAACTTTTCATGTTCTAACTTTGCATCATCAAGACCTTTTTGTGCATCATGAAGGGCCTTGTCATGTGATTCTTTAGTCATCTTTGATGGTCTCAAAGCATTATACTCTGTGTATGACTTGAAGAAATTCTCAATAAGATCCTCCAAAGTAGAAATATCAATAATGTTGACATTTTTTATTTCATCAAGAGTTGAAGCAATACTCAATTCTAAGTCAGAAAAACCATCTAAGGAACCCAAAGAAAATTGTGTAAAATCCATCCACACAACGCACCCCACATCTCAAAAAAAAGGTTGATTTGACACAAAAAATGATTTCTTGTGGATCAAAAGATGGAGCACTAGGCTAAAATGGTCATAAACAAAGTTGGAACAGCTTTGGACCTGTGATTTGATTGGCAGTAACTTCAGTCGCATTGGTGTCATTTGCTTGGGGAAGTTTCTTATCATTTAAAGAAGTGGAAGACAACTTTCTAGGTAAGACTGTTTTTATGGAATATTCCGTCTTTAAGGGAAGACAGAGAATTTTCTGCAGCCGCGTCAATATCATCAAAGCCCATAGCAATATATGCAATCACATCATCACCAAGATCGTCACCGCATAGATCTTGAAGGTCCAACTGAAAAAATGAAAGAGGCCAATCAATTTTTTTGGTTACAAGAAGATTTAGTATAGGTAAAAAGAAAGAACAAAAAAAGAGAACGCTACCTGTTTTGCAAATCAGACAATGATCCAAAGTTTGGATCTTCATCCACAAAGGTGTTATCATCAATGACAATTGTGTCTAGATCGCAACAAGTGTCATCTAACTCCTGTGCCTTACTTTTTGGATGATTCCAGTGACGATCTTTACTCTTTGTTGAACTAGTAGAAGCATCGGCTTGATCAACATCACCTGACGAACTAAGCATGTGGGAATTATTGTCAACTTTTGAAGCAACGGTGGTCACCTTTGAGGCTAATGTGAGGCCCCTAAATTTTTGTTTCGGAGGTATATTTGTGTCTTTCAGAGTGTTAGACTTGGATAAGGTCTTGATGACTTGAATGTGGATTTTCTTTCGATTGATCAGAAGCCCCTTTAGATGACACAGGTTTATGGTATTGCTTTCAATTTTTCAAAATGATACGACGACTTTGTTTTGAAGGATTCGTCCTATGAGATGGCCACCAATCCGTATACTCGCGAGTCATTAATGGAGAACCTTCTAATGGTCACACAAGGATGATGACTTTTGAAGAAGTGCTAAGTCGAAAAGTGGAATTCCAAAGTTGCACGAATGTTGACAACGTACCATCATATGGTCGTTCCATAAGATCTCCAGGGATATCATGACAAAAATCGAATTGTCAACTAAATTTCATAGGACTATAAGACTCTACTACAAAATCTGAACCACGCCTAAGGGTGACATAGTTTGAGCGAAGACTTATGCTAAATTCATTCCATGAATTTGAGAGTTGACCATTATCAATAAAATGCAAATCTTTGCCTTGTAATAGTGCCAAGTGATGGAGTTGACGGGCATCATCCTGTTGAAATAACTTTTGAGTATCAGCAAAATTGAAACATTTAGCCATTTTCTTTCAAGAAATCTTGCATAAGGATATGGTTCGATGTGAGTGACTAGCACGACGATGGGACCCAAAATACTTTCCTAGCCATCCATAAACGTAGTGTATAGGAAAAATTATATTTTCCATACTCAAATTGGAAGAAGTAGAAATGTCTCTCAAGCCATGATATATACTTGTAAGAACTGGGACTGCAAGAGAAATTGCCATCAAACTCGCAGCTTTGAAAATGCTAGCACGCATATAGAAATTTTCTTGTTCGGAAACACAAATTTGCAGAGCCAACAAGCGAGAAAGGTTGCCAAGTTAGTCTCATCTCTAAGTGAATCTTCCACGCGCTAGCTCAACAAAGGGTGCATTCTTATCATCAATCCGTGGAAGGAAATTTACATCGATGTGTCCAGACAGATTATGGTTCAACCTTAGCTTTGTGGCTCGTGCTTTTAACACCTTCTGCGGAGGCTCAGCACATCTATTCGATCCTCTGAACCAAAACTTCACCCAATCGTAGATGGACACCTTATGAAGATCACCTTTTATTAAGTTGTAGATGGCCGAAAATAAATGTAGACAACTTTTGGGGAGAAACTAACTTCCTTGAACATCTGACTGGGTCAATTCCTTTGCCGAAGGAATGACTTCATCATAAAAGGATCCCTGGATAGGGAGACCTCCAATCGCTTGTAAGTCCCAAAGTGATATGGACATTTCCCCAATTAAAGTAGAAAGCGTATTGGTAGATGGGCGCCGAAGCTCACAAAAAGCATGTAGTACATTGTCGTCATAGTCATATATGAACAAAGACGTATATATGGCATCATAAATCTTAATGTACTCCAAAGTCTCCTTGTAACGAGGAAGCACATCCTCAGCCCATTCCCCGTAGCCAGTTGTACAGCATATGTTTCTGAAGCCAGAAGATGAAACACTCCAATCGCTAAAATACTTCTTGGGATGAGAAGATTCAACGGATGCGGCTTCCTGATGAATTGTGGATTTCAGTAGAGGAACTTTCATGCTGGTAGCCTTACTCGATAAGTTCTCCATAACGTCTTTGGTAACCATATTTGACCATTTTATAAGGTGAAGAGATTCTTCAGGCGACCCACTGACAAGAGATAAATGCCGATTGTCGAAGGTTGAACCTCCAAAACTTGTACTTTAGCATTTGAATTTTGTTGGTCACTCACTATCTCCAGATGAGGATGGGGTGTGTTATGGTCATTAAATTACATCATGTTGCGTGATCAAAGCCGTATAACTGTATGCAAAACCTGCAAAAAGGAATTAAAATAAAAGGGTCAGAGTCAGTAAGACTAAGTCTAGCACAAAGACTGCGACGTCAAATTTTTGCGGTCATTCAAAGGCTAATCTTCGAATAGAAAACTGAATTAATGTAGATGTGATCTAAATGAAATTTTCATATATGATCTAACCCTATAAATCTTCTTCCAACTGACGTAAACCGTTTGTTATTTCATCATTCCTACATCAACATATGATTTTATTTTCGTAAAGTTACGCAAGGCTGGCGTAGTCAGCTCATCAAAATTTTGGGTTGAATTCAAAACTTCATCTCAGATAATCCACAAGCTTTTTGATCAAAATTTTCTGAAATTTCGTAACTCCACGAGTCTAGTTCGTGAAAAATCAAACGGAACATGATTTAGATATTCCTACGTCAAGATATAATTTTTCTCGTAAAGCCAGACAAAGTTGGTGCAGTCAGCTAGTCAAAATTTTGGACCGAATTCGAAAAATTAGCTAAGAAAATCCACAAGATTTTTGTTTGAGATATTTGGATATTTTGTAGCTCCACGAGTCTAGTTCCTAAAAATCAAGAAGAACATAATTTAGATGTCCCTATGTCAATATGTAATTTTTTTCCGTCAAGTTGCACAAAGCCGGTGCAGTCAGCTCATCAAAATTTTGGGTTGAAGTCAAAAAATTACCTGATAAAATTCACAAGCTTTTTGATCGAGAATTGTGGATATTTTGTAGCTCCTCGAATTTAGTTTCTGAAAAATTAAATGGAACACAATTTAGATTTTTCTACAATGAGATATGAATTTTTTACCACTGCTGCCCTGAGCAGTGGAAAAAGTGACGAAAATCAAGGTTAAGGAAGAGACTTACTTGTAAGACATGGACTCAATAGAGTTTGATGATGCCGCAAATCATCACTTAACCACCAAGGATACGCGGGTATAAATAGATATCAAGAATATGGAGATTTCAACAATATTCATATGAGTTATGGAAAATTATAATGATGGAAAGTAGGATTCCTAATAAATTATGAAAAAACTACAAATAAAATCCAATTATGGTAACTTTTCATAGGATCAAATTAAGGTATTTTTCTATGGGTATCAAACATGAAAAAATAATGTCTTGAAAGACAAAAAGTAAATAATGTGTGATCTTCCATCAAACCAATATGGAAAGCTTGGAAATCAAAGAATAACTCAAGGCTAGGTCATAAGGCTTTTTGTGACCTTATTTGTTGTCTCAAATTTTTCAACTGCACCAAAAAGTGAAAAAAAATAATATGACAGTTATGAGAAATTTTGATTTCAAGAAAAGAATATCATACACATATGTATGTTTCCACATAAAATCATGGAAATTGTTCCATGCAGTCAAATGTGAAAAAATTTGAGAGGTTTCTTATAAGGCTACGCTTACATAAGGAGCTAAGATTTGGAATATTTGTATTATATTGAAGTGTTCGAGTAAAATTT
Source organism: Solanum rostratum (assembly GCA_029948455.1). Lineage (NCBI taxonomy): Eukaryota > Viridiplantae > Streptophyta > Magnoliopsida > Solanales > Solanaceae > Solanum > Solanum rostratum. The sequence continues at coordinate 52,273,955 of CM057050.1, read as the reverse complement.
AAAGGAGAACCTATCAAAAGGGTGTTCGACGTCAAAGAAGGCTACACCTAAAATTCATGCCGAAATCGCGAGTTCGTATTGCTAATTAAGCTTATGGAATTGATTGCCATCTTGTAGTCAATGACCCAAATAAAACAATTAAAATGATAAAATGAATAACATGATATAATGCTCCATAAGCCATAAGCATTTCAAACTGAATGGGTTGCTAAATGACCAAAAAGACAAGTAACCTCTTGCAAGTTTGAAGAATGTTATTGGAAAGACTTCGATATGTATTAATTTGAAAAACTTTAACATATTGGCATAGTCATTCCAAATGCTACACGTGAGATTAACTGCGTGGAAAAAAAGCGCTAGCTTCACATAGAAGTACTCCAAGGCTTGTCTTTATAGGTTTGACAAGTCAAGCACCTCGATAAATCTCGAAGTAGGGGGCATTTGTAGATAGTGAAGTTTTATTGATAAAATTCATATTAAATATGAATAAAATCTTAAATTTATGATGTATTGACTAAGTCAAATTATTGGTTAATGAGCTTGGATCGAAATTCAAATTAAATGAAATGACTTAAAAAGCCCAAATGAGTCCATTAAGTTGATCAGATGAACCCAACTCATACTCTTCAAGACCAAGGTCCAAATCTCTTAAAATACTTGGACCAAAGTACCCCCTAAAACCCTAGCTTACACCTATATAAAGGAGTCTTCATCAGACCAAAGGATACAAAAATACGTAGAGAATCCTTGTTCTTCAGTGGTGATCTAGTCGTCCTCTGCATACAAAGAAGTCTTTATCTCCAAATGTTGAGTCGAAGGTGTTTCATCGATTCAAGAACAAGGTAAACTATTGAGTTGAAGATTGTGAAGAGCTGAATCAAAGGATTACATCTTTTTAGATTTAGTTAGTGCCTATGCGCCTCAAGTGGGCCTACTAGACGAGGAAGCCAAGAGTCTCTATTGGGATGATTTGGATAAGGTGGTGAGAGGCATACTAGTGATGGAAAAACTCTTCATTGGGGGAGACTTTAATGGGCATATTGGGGCTACCATTAGCGGGTTTGAAAATGTCCATGGAGGCTTTGGTTTTGGGGAAAGGAATGGGGGTGGGACGTCTCTCTTGGATTTTTCCAAAGCCTTTGAGTTAGTTATTGCTAACTCATGTTTCCAGAAGAGGGAAAATCACTTGATTACCTTTCAGAGTGCAGTAGCTAAGATTCAAATTGATTACCTACTTCTCCAGAAGGGTGATAAAAGCCTTTGTAAGAATCACAAAGTTATTCCGCGTGAAAATATTTCCACTCAACATAAGCTTCTGGTGATGGATTAATAGAGAAGAGAAGAGGAAGGTTGTTTACACCCAACCGAGGATTAAATGGGAAGGCCTGACTCCTACTCTTTCTCATGAGATAGAAGAAAAGTTGAGAAACTTAGAGGCTTGGAGTAGTGGCGGAAATGTGAATAATAAGTGGGACACTACTGTTGGTTGCATTAGAATGGTAGCTACCTAGGTACTAGGGGTTTCGAGAGGGACCTTTGGTGGATGTCAAGGCGATTGGTGGTGGAATGACGAAGTTCAAGGCAAAGTGAAAGTTAAAAAGGTGGCCTATATGAAGTGGTTGGAGTGTACGGATGAGCATGAAAAGCAAAGGCTTAAGGAGATCTATAAGATGGCTAAGTCAGAAGCAAAGATAGAGTGCGAGTGTTAAGACAGCAACGTTTGAGCGCCTATATGAGGAGCTAAGTGATAAAGGCGGGGACAAGAGAATGTGTTTGTTAAAGAGAGAGAAAGGAAAGCTCGTGACTTGGACCAAGTGAAGTGCATCAAGGATGAGGAGGGTGAGGTGTTGGTAGACGAGACTTCCACTAAACTAAGCTGGCGAGCTTACTTTCATAATCTCTTAAACAAAAAAAGAGATAGAGATATTGAGCTGGTTAAGTTGGCACACTCCAAAAGTCATCAAGATTTCGGTTATTGCAGGCGGTTCAGAGTTGAGGAGGTTAGAAGGGCTATTAGTAAGATGAAGAGAGGGAGGGAAATCGCTCCTGATGAGATTCCGATAGATTTTTGGAAGAACATGGTCATGGATGGCATAGAGTGGCTGACTAGACTGTTCAATGCTATTATGAAGACTGCCAAGATATTGGATGAATGGAGGAGGAGTACAATGGTTCCATTGTACAAGTTCAAGGGTAATATTCAGAACTGTAATAATTACAGGGATATCAAGTTGTTAAGTCGCATTATGAAGGCCTAGGAGAGAGTGGTGGAGATGAGGGTGAGAAAAGTAATGTCTATTTTGGAGAATCAGTTTGTTTCATTCCAGGGCGGTCGACTACTGAAGCAATTCATCTTGTTTGGAGATTAGTGGAGAAATATAGGGAAAGAAACAAGGACTTTCATATGGTATTCATTGATCTCGAGATAACCTATGACAGGGATGTCCTATGGAGCTTTTAAAGGTGAAAGGCATTCCAATGGCGTATATTAGGGTGATAAAGGATATGTATAATGGAGCCAAAACTCGGGTAAGAATGGTGGGAGGAGATTCAGAATATTTTCCTATTGAGATGGGACTTCATCAAGGATCTGTGTTGAGCCCTTTTTCTATTTGCTTTGGTGATGGATGAGCTGACGTGATCTATCCAGGAGGAGGTTCCATGGTATATGTTGTTTGCAGATGACATAATACTGATTGATGAGAGCCAGAATAAAGTTAATGATAGGTTGGAGGTTTGGCTCGGACCAAAGCAGAATACTTGGAGTGCAAATTCAGTATTGCGAGGAATGAAGCAGACATTGATGTGAGGCTTGCCACTCACCCTATCCCCAAGAGGGAAAGTTGTAAGTATTTGGAGTCCATCATCTAGAGTAGTGGTGATATCGATGATGATGTTACACATCGTATTGGGGTAGCATGGACAAAATGGAGGCATGCCTCTAGAGTATTGCGTGATAAGAAGATACCACCTAAACTCAAAGGTAAGTTTTAAAGAATGGTGGTTAGACCATCTTTGATGTATGGGATGGAGTGTTGGCCAATAAAAAATGCACATGTTCATAAAATGCAGGTCATAGAGATAAGGATGTTGAGATAAATGTATGGTCACACCAGAAGTGATAAGATTAGGAATGAGACCATTCGGGAGAAGCTAGAGGTGGTGCCTAGAGCTGACAAGATGAGGGAAGCGAGACTGCGATAGTTTGGACATGTGTAGAGAAAGAGTATTGATGCTCCTGTTAGAAGGTGCGAGAGGATGGAGGAGTTATACAGAGGGGTAGAGGTAGACCGAAGAAGTATTGGGGGAGGTGATTAGACAAAATATGGTGAAACTTGATTTCACCAAGGACATGACCTTAGATAGGAAGGAGTGGAGGTCGCGGATTAAAGTAGTAGGCTAATAGGTTAGTGGGTTGATGTTTGGCTATGAGGCATAGTAGGGTAGTAGGAGTTGTCTAGTATTGTCTTTATCTGCATATATATATTAATAGTCTCGAATTTACTTGCTATCATGTGCTTTTCATTATTAAAATCGCTCTTTCTGTTCACTTTCTCTTTCTCTTCCTTTCCTCTTTTCATATCTAAATTATTCTACTTATGGATTTTTGTGACGAGGGTTCTAGGAAACAACCATTCTACCTCTATGAGGTAGTGGTAAGGTTTGTGTATATTTTACCGTCCCCAGACCCCACTTGTGAGATTCCACTTGGTATGTTGTTTTTGTTGTTGATAAAGATTGTATCCTTCTCACAAATTATTGATATATAAATACCAATATTTGTCGCTATTTTCCTTTCTTGATTGCTATTTTTCAGGAATGAAACTTAGTCGCTTACATATATATTTAAAAATTTGAACCAAATCAACTGCAACTTTAGCGAATAAAGAATTTTCTAGTATAAATATAAAATTTAAATGAAAACTACTAAATCTGTTCAAACTCCATTACTATTTACTACTGTACTTTGCTTTTTCTTGTTTAAAATTTCAATGGGTTTCTTTCATTTCATTTTAAAGACACCTTTATGTAATGACCTAGAAGATCATTTTTATATTTCCAGTTAAATTTACCATTTTGTCTTTTCTGAAAGTTGCTTTGAGTCATTTTCGGATAAGTTGAAAAGTCTGATTTCGAAAACTTTGTGAAAAGTTGGAGTTTTGCTAAAGAAAAAGTTTTTAAGGCTTATAGTTTGAAGTTTTATGTTTTGAGATCATCTTGAGTTTCGGGTGTCAAAATGCAATTCTGTCGATTTCATTAGCTTCGAAATGCAGAATCCGGTCTAGAAAAACTTACAGAACTGAAATTGGAGTTAGAATGAAATTTTGGACCCAAAGTTTCATGTTTTTAATTGAATTTGGACCATAGTTTGGCTTTTGTCAACATTCGGAGTTTGGAAGCTCTAATCGAAATTTCAATAGTTCCAGTGGTTCCGAATGGTGAAACTGACGTTACAAATGGTCTTGTTGTAATTTTTAGAGTTTCTGAGATTATTTTGGGTGCTAGAGTTTCTAACTAGTTTTTATAAGCTTCATTGATTTCTGGGTCGAGGAGACTTAAATCGGAATTTGACGGTTCTATTGAGTTTGGAATGTTATTTCTGATAGAGTTACAAGTTTGGTTTGTGTGTATCGGGTTTTGAACGAACCCAGGGGTTCATTTTGAGTTTTCTATCATAGTTGATTTTGTTGAATCTGGTGCAACACTTATTACACTCTGCATTCATGGAATAGGGTTCTGCATTCGTGGAGGTCTACTGTCCGTGATCTCTGCATTCGCGGAGGTATTTGAGTAGCTGGCCTCTGCGTTCGTGGATCTCTATTCGCGTTCATGGAGTACTTTTGTGGTCTGGACAGTTTTAATTTTTGGAAGAAGTTTCACCCCTTTTTCTACCATTGTTAACATTTGGAGCTCGGGGTGGACGATTTTGAAGTGATTTACGTGGAAAAGCTATCGACTAACGTATTTCTAATCCATTTTTCTAATTCCCATTAATTTATTTATAGTTTTAACATGAAATTGGGTATTTTCGATTGGAGAATTTGGAGTTTTTTCGGATATTGAATTTTGATTGAAAATAGTGATTATGAGTTCATTTTCAGTCTATTTTCAAAATGATTTTCACCATTGTATTCCTTATTACTTGGGGAACATTTTCATGTATTAATTTTTAGATTCCAAAAACCTTTTTTTGATATGAAATTTTTTATCATTTTTGCTTTTTACCTGAATTGCTCGATTTTAATGTCATTAGCTTTGTATTGAGATTGTGAATCAATATTTGACTAGATTGTTATATTTTGGGCGTGAATTCGAGAGAGAAAGCTCTGGTATTTGCTTGATTTAGCTTTTGATTGAGGCAAGTGGATTCCTAAACCTTGTAAAGCTTACTTGAACACTATATTTCCTTTGCGTATGACTTAAATTGTAACATCTTGTAAAATTACCAAAATACCTCTAGATGAGAGGCGCTCACATAACGCGTCTTCCCAAACTCTGGTGACAAATTTGAGGTCGAAAATGCGATCAACACGAAATATTGTGTGGGAAAATAGTCTTGGTTGATATTTAGAGCAACTGGATCAAAAGATAATTTTTCAATGCGAAAATGCAATTCCAGAAAAGTACACTACGTGTCCGTACCGCGGACTTGTACTTGGATGTGATCTCAATATTTTCTATGGGATTAGAAAACTCAATCAAAAAAATTTCGACAAAAAACCCTGAAAACTGACCAAGTCCACGACGGGACTTGGTACATCGAGATGAAATTTTTTTAATTTTTCGTGAGGGGCATTTTAGACTTTTTCCAACCCCTCCTAAACATAAAACACAATCAAATAGATTGTTTTGAGCATAAAAAATATTTTAACACCCATTCTTAAGTCTTTCTAAGCTTTTAACGAAGGTTAGGGCTAAGGAGAAGAGAGAAAGAGCGAGGTTCAAGAGAATTAGGGACGAAATCTTGCTAGATTGATTGTCAAACTCCATACCAGGTATGTAAGGATAAACTAAATCATGGAATTGTCCTTCCATGTGCCCCCTTGATTAAGATAGATTGATAGATGAATGTATTTAGTCCCCATGCATGTTTTTTGAATATTTTCTTGTAAATTATATACATTCTATGTATTTTCATATGTTGATAATCATCATAAATATGATTTTACTAATTAAATACTTTTCATGAGCTATTGCATAAACCGTAGTTGTTATTTTATAAAAGATTGCATGAATTAGCCTAAGGATTGAGTCTAGAGCCTTGATTGAGAATGATGACTGTAATTGTGATGTGAGCATGATGATAGGTTGATAAAACTTGATGGTCCTGTAAGTATTCATAACTGAACTCTAATGGTTGGTATGATTAATTGTCCTCTTAATGATTGATATAATCTCCTTTGAAAGATTGATTGAGAAATGAGTTGATTAGTTGATTGATAGGCCGGAAGGCCCAATTGTGGTAAATCTGATAGATTGATGAGAGTCCTTATGAAAGTAATTGACACGATTGATTGAGATGGATTGTCTTATGAGCATTGAGTCATGGGTGGTGTATCGAGCACCGTAATGGGTAAGAGTAAGTCTAACTTGAACTAATTAACTACGTCGCTAAGCATAGGTGAGGATTAAATCATTACATCAGATACTTCCTCTTGATTGGAAGTCCTTGAAATAATAGCAAACTTAATGGACCAGATCCTCTATGGATCCGATTCGTTCTTTACCTGGCAAGTACGGAACGACTGTGGCAACATCACTGGATTGTTGTACAATCATTGGCTCAAAAGTGATTGTCGTCGGATAAGAGACACTCCCAAATAGTTTCTATACTGATAGTACTCTGATTGGACTGGATTTGATTTGGAATAAATATGATGGTATTGATGGGTCATTGTCTACTTTTTATTCTTGCTTTAGATAGATATTTGACATTCTGATTGAGTATTTTCAGAGTTGATATTATTTAATATTATTCTACCTGTCTCTCTTTCAATAAGCCATTTTATATACTTATAAATTTCATATACTAACATCCATTTGGACTACATCATTTCATGATGCAGAGACAGGTACTAGAGATCGTCAACAGGAGCTTCGTTGAGAATTTATTGTAGTCAGTTGAGTTGGTGAGCCCTCTTTTACTTCGGAAGATTCCCATTTATATTTTCATCTAGATTTTAAAGTCAGACTTTAGACTTATTTTATTGATTGAGGTAGTTATGGGTCTTTCATTGCCACCAACTAATAGTCGATAGAGGCTTCATAGACTAGCGTTGAGTTGTTGACTAGATATTGTTTGAGCTAGTTCCTTTCATACCAGTCTCATTGATTTGATTCTTGATCATTTACATATTGAGTTTTGTCCACCCATTTACTATCTTTAGTTTTCCGCTGATATGTCGAATGTTGGTTGAATGAATGTATTAAGGCCAAGTGGTTCTCTTTGGGACTAGTAATAGTCTTTGAGTGTCGGCCACCTCTAGGTACCTTCCCGTGGCGTGACAAACTTGGTATCAGAGCATTAAGCTCAAGTGTCCTAGGGAGTCTATGAAGTCGTGTCTAGTAGAGTCTTGTTATGGGTATAGTTTGCACCACACTTTATAAGCAAAAGTATATAGGAGATTAGGAAAAGGTTATACTTCTTTCATATTCTGATTTGTTCGACAGAGTTAACCTCTATGAAAACTCTCTTCTAACTCATGCATTACGCGTTTGTAGAATTGTGATAATGTCTCCAAGAAGAGTTGTTAGAGGAAAAGAATGTACTGCTAGACGGAATGTCAACCAGCCTGAGCCCCAGGGTCATGACGAACCATTAGGTGTAGCTATCCCTGCCAAGGAGCCACCACAAGCTGAAATCTCAAATGTTGAACTTCGCCAGCCTATCCAGACTTTGGCCCAGGCTATGATAGCACCTAACGCTAGACAGGGAGTGGGTAGACTGGATGCACATGACACATCCATAGTTCGTGAGTTCTTGAGTATGAACCCGCCTGAGTTCACAGGGTCTACACCCAATGAGGACCCAAAGAACTATGTTGATGAGCTTCAAAAAGTGTTTTAGGTGATGCATGTGGTTGATGTTGATAGAGTTTAATTGGATGCCTACCAACTCAAAGGTGTTGTCAGATTGTGGTTTGATCAGTGGAAGAAGGGTAGAGGAGAGAAAACCCCACTATTGACTTGGTCAGTGTTCGAGGAAGCTCTCTTGGGGCATTTCTTTCCAAGAGAACAAACAGAGGCCAAGGTAAAAGAGTTCTTGAATCTAAAACATGGCTTTATGAATGTGCAAGAGTATTAACTCAAGTTCACCCGTGCACCTATCTCGCTACGCTCCAAATATGGTTACTGATATAAGAGGGAGAATGGGGTTGTATGTTGATGGGCTAAACAAATGGCTAAAGAAGGATGGGAGGGGAACTAATCTTGTGAGTGATATAGACATTGGGAGGTTGATGACTTATGTACAACAAGCTGATGAGGAGACACATCAAGATAGGGAAGAGTATAGAAATAAGAGGTCCAAAACGTCCAACCATGAGGTTGGGAAAAGAAGGAATGAGAATGGAAACCGGTTTCAGTCAGGGCCAGCACCATCATCTGCTAGTGCACCTGTGCCTAGAAATAGAAACGAAGAGAAGTCTCAGAATTTTGGAGCCCAGGGATCTCAATCACAGGCTAGTATGGCTTAAGGTTCACGGGGTAAGCCACCATATGGTAAGTGCAATAAGCTGCACTTGGGGAGATGTCGTGAGACAAGTGATGCATGTTTCAAGTGTGGACAATCCAAAGTGGGCTAATCGGGCTCAATCCTCTGTACCAGCCTCACCAACTTCAGGCGCAAGCGGAGCTACAAACCATTTGTATGCCATGGAAAGTCGCCAAGATCAGGTGAACTCCCCAAATGTTCTGATGGGTATGATTCGAGTCTTACTCTTCATTGCTATGATTTGATGGATCTTAGTGCCACATTGCCATTTGTATCTCCTTATGTGGCTAGTAGATTTGATAGAATTCTTGAGTGTCTTCTTGAACCCTTTGATGTTTCTATTCTAGTTGGTGAGTCTATTCTAGTTGAAAGAATCCATAGAGATTGTGTAGTGTCCGTCCATCATAAGGATACTCTTGTTGATCTGATTGAGTTGGAGATGATTGATTTCAATATGATCCTTGGCATGGATTAGTTTCACGCTTGTTATGCCTCCATCGATTGTAGGACTTGAACCGTTAAGTTCCAATTCCTAAATGAACCGGTCCTAGAGTGGAAGGGTGATTCTATTACACCTAAGGGTAAGTATATTTCCTACCTTAGGTCCAGAAAGCTAATCTCTAAAGGATGTATATATCACCTCGAGCAAGTTAAGCCTGATAATATTGAGCCCCCTACTCTAGAGTCAGTCCCGATTGTGAATGAGTTTCTTGAAGTGTTTCTTGAGGATCTTCCTGGAGTCCCTCTTGATACTGAGATTGACATTGGGATTGATGTTCTTCCTAACACCCAACCTATCTCAATTCCACCTTATAGGATGGCCCCTGCTGAGTTGAAAGAATTGGAAGAGCAACTGAGAGATTTGTTAGAGAAGAGTTTTATTAGGCCGAGCGTTTCTCCTTGGGGTGCCCCTGTCCTATTCGTGCAAAAGAATATAGGTCTCTAAGGATGTATATTGATTATAGGCAACTGAATAAGGTCATGATAAAGAATAAATATCCTCTCCTCAGGATAGGTGATCTGTTTGACCAACTTAGGGTGCCTCTTGCTTCTCAAAGATAGATCAGATCTAGTTACCATCAGTTAAAAGTAAGGGAATGTGACATCCCAAAGACAGCCTTTAGGACCCGATATGGCCATTTTGAGTTCTTGATCATGTCCTTTGGGTTGACTAATGTGCCTGCAACCTTCATGGATTTGATGAACAGTGTGTTTAGACATTACCTTGATATGTTCGTGATTGTATTTATCGGCAACATTTTGGTGTACTCAAGAGATGAGGAGGAGCATGCCAAACACCTCAGAATTGTTTTCTAGACTCTCAAAGACCATGAGTTGTATGCAAAATCTTTGAAGTGTGAATTTTTGGCTCAAGTCTGTGGCTTTCCTAAGCCATATTGTCTCGGGTGATGGTATTAGAGTAGACACACAAAAGATTAAAGTGGTTAAGAACTGACTCAGACCAACCTCTCCAAATGATATAAGAAGTTTCTTGGGGTTGACAGGATACTACCACAGATTTGTTAAAGAATTTTCTTCCATATCCTCACCATTGACAAAATTGACTTAGAAGAAGGTCAAGTTTCATGGGCCGATGTGTGAGAAGTGTTTCCAACAGTTGAAATCAAGATTGACTATTGCACTAGTTTTAACCTTGCCTGATGGGATAGAGGACTTTGTGATATATTGTGATGCGTCTAGAGTTGGATTGGGTTGTGTGTTGATGCAAAGGAGAAAAGTGGTAGCTTATGCTTCCAGACAGCTTAAGGTTCATGAGAGGAACTATCCAACCCATGATCTTGAGCTGGCAGTGGTGGTATTTGCACTTAAGATTTGGCGCCAGTACTTATACGGAGTACATGTGGATGAGTTTACTGACCACAAGAGCCTGCAGTATGTCTTCAGTTAGAAAAAGCTCAACCTTCGACAGAGGAGATAGTTGGAGTTGCTCAAGAACTATGATATGAGCATTCTACACCACCCAGGTAAAGCTAACATTGTTGCTAGCGCTCTTAGCATGTTGTCAATGGGTAGTACTGCCCATGTTGAGGAAGGAAAAAGGAATTGGCTAAAGGAGTGCATAGATTGGCCCGATTGGGATTTTAACTCGTAAAGAATAATAAAGGAGGAGTCAATATCCAAAATGGGTCCGCTCCATCTTTAGTAGCGGAGGTGAAAGAAAAGCAAGACCAAGATCCTATTTTACTTCAGTCGAAAGAAGTTATCCATAAATAGAAGGTGATGGTTTTCTCCAAGGGGGAGATGGGGTGTTGAGGTACCAGAGTAGATTGTATGTTCCGAATGCTGATAGTTTTCGAGATAGAATTATGGCTAAAGCCTACAACTCTAGATATTCCATGCATCCTGGCTCTACCAAGATGTACCACGACTTGAGAGAAGTCTATTGGAGGAGTGGAATGAAGAGGGATGTTGTTGAGTTTATTTCCAAGTGCCCAAATTGTCAACAAGTTAAAGTTGAGCATCAAAGGCCATATGGATTGGCTCAGAATTTCGAAATTCCTGAATGGAAGTGGGAGATGATCAACATGGACTTTTCTACCAGTCTATCGAGGTCTCGAAGGCAACATGACTCGATATGGGTGATTATGGATAGGATGACTAGATCAGCTCGCTTCTTAGCAGTTAAGACGACCGACACTACAGAAGAGTATGTTAGGTTTTACATCCGCAAGATTGTGAGATTGCATGGGGTTCCCTTGTCCATCATCTCAGATAGAGGAGCTCAATTCACATTCCAATTTTGGAGATCTTTTCATAAAGGATTGGGTACTAAAGTTAAACTGAGCACTGTCTCTCATCCTAAGACAGATGGCCAGGCAAATTGTACCATTCAGGCCTTGGAGGATATGTTGAGGGCTTGTGTCCTTGACTTTAAGGGAAATTGGAATGACCATTTAGCTCAAATCGAATTTGCGTATAACAACACTTATCATGCAAGCATTCAGATGGCTCCCTATGAGGCTTTGTATGAGAGGAGATATAGATCACCAATTGGGTGGTTTGAAGTAGGTGAAGCCAAATTAATTGGTCCAGACTTGGTCCATCAATCTATGGAGAAGGTGAAGGTTATTAGAGAAAGGTTGAAAACTGCACAGAGCCGCTAGAAATCCTACATGAATGTGAGAAGGAGAGACTTAGAGTTTGAAGTGAACGATTGGGTATACTTGAAAGTGTCACCCACGAAGGGTGTCATGAGATTTGGGAAAAAAAGGAAGCTAATTCTTCACTATATTAGCCCCTATCAAATTGTGCAGAGGATTGGGAAGGTTGCTTACGAGTTAGAATTACCTTCTGAGCTAGACGCGATTCATCCGGTTTTCACGTCTCGATGTTGAAAAAATGCTTGGGAGATCCTTCGTTGGTAATCCTTATTGAGAGTATTGGAGTGAAGGATAGCGTGTCCTATGAAGAGATTCCAGTTCAAAATCGTGCTCGTCAAGTTCGCAAATTGAGAATCAAAGAGATAGCCTCTGTAAAAGTCTTATGGAGGAATCAATTTGTTGAGGAAGCCACGTGGGAATCTGAGCAAGGTATGAAAGCTAAATACCTGCATTTAGTCATGCCTGATGACGAACATGTCGAAGGTAATGTCTTACTCTTGATTTGAAATGATTTGTCTATCCTTGAGTTGATTTGTCTATTCTTGAGTCTGAATAGCAATTGTACAGATTGTTGACTGATCGATAGTTTGATTCGTTGATTGAGTATTGAGAGGAGTCTTGATTGTTATTCGTGCCTCAAGTCCATCTTTACTCTTCATTCGAGGACGAATGATTCCAAGGGAGAGATAATGTAACATCCGATAAAATCATCAAAATATCCCTACATGAGAGGCGCTCACATAATGCATCTTTCCAAACTCTGATGACAAATCTGAGGCCGAAAATGCAATCAACACAAACAATTGTGTGGAAAAATGGTCTTGATTGATTTTTAGAGCAACCAGATCAAAAGATAATTTTTAGATATGAAAATGCAATTCCAAAAAAGTACGCGACATGTCTACGCCGTGGATTTGTCGCAGACTTACACTTGGATGTGATCTCAATATTTTCTATAGGATCAGAAAACTCGATCAGAAAATTTTCAATGAAAAACCCTGAAAACTGACCTAATTCGCGACGCGGACTTGGTACTTCGAGGTGAATCTTTTTCAGTTTTTCGTGAGGGGCATTCCAGACATTTTCCAACCCCTCCTAAACTTAAACACAATCAAAATAGATTGTTTTGAGCGTAAAAAGGGTTTTAACACCTATTCTTAAGCCTTTCTAAGCTTCTAACAAAGGTAAGGGCTAAGGAGAAGAGAGGAAGAGCAAGGTTCAAGAGAATTGGGGACGAAATCTTGCTAGATTGATTATCAAACTCCATACCAGGTATGTAAGGCTAAACTAAAATATGGAATTGTTCTTCCATGTACGCCCTTGATTGAGATAGATTGATAGATAAATGTATTGAGTACCAATGCATGTTTCTTGAATATTTTCTTGTAAACTATATATTGTATGTATTTTCATATGTTGATGATCATCATAAACTTGAGTTTACTGATTAAATACTTTTCATAAGCTATTAAATAAACCCTATATATTATTTTATAAAATATTACATGAATGAATTTTGGGATTGAGTCTAGAGCCTTGATTGAGAATGATGACTATAATTGTGATGTGAACATGATGATAGGTTAATAGAACTTAATGGTAGTATGAGTATTCATAAATGAACTCTAACGATCGGTCTGATTAATTTTCCTCTTAATGATTGGTCTGAGCTCCTTTCAAAAATTGATTACGAATTGAGTTAATTAGATGATTGATAGGCCGGAAGGCCCGATTGTGATAGAACTGATGAATTGATGAGAGTCCTTATGAGACTAATTGACACGATTGATTTAGATGGGTTGTCATATGAGCATTGAGTCATGAGAGGAGTATCGAGCACCGAAATGGGTAAGAGTAAGTCCAACTCGAACTCATTAACTACGTCGCCAAGCGTAGGTGAGGATTGAACCATTACATCAAATGTTCCTTCTTGATTGGAAGTCCCTAAGATATAGCAGACTTGATGGACCAGATCCCTTGTGGATCTAATTCATTCTTTACCTGGCAAGTACGGAACATTTGTGGCAACATCACCGAGATTGTTGTTCAATCACTAGCTCATAAGTGATTGGTGTCGGATAAGAGAAACTCCCAAATAGGTTCTATACTGATAGAACTCTGATTGGACTGGATTTGATTTAGATTGGATTGGATGGTATTGATGGGTCATCGTCTACTCTTTCTTTTTGCTTTAGATAGACCTTTGACATTCTGATTGAATATTTTCAGAGTTGATGTTATTCTATATTATTCTACCTATCTCTATTTCATTCAGCCATTTTACATACTCATACATTCCTTGTACTGACATCCATTTGGACTGCATCATTTCATGATGTAGAGATAGGTACTAGAGATCATCAACAGGTGCTCTGTTGAGGATTTATCGTAGTCAACTGAGTTGGTGAGCCCTCCCTTACTTCGGAAGATTCTCATTTATATTTTCATCTAGCTTTTATAGTTAGACTTATGACTTGTTTTATTTTGATTGAGGTAGTCATTGGTCTTTCATTAGCACCAAGTAATAGTCGATAGAGGCTTCATAGATTAGAGTCAAGTTATTGACTGGATATTGTTTGAGTTAGTTCCTTTCATACTAGTCTCATTGATTTGATTATTGATCATTTATATATTGAGATTTGTCCACCCATTTATTATCTTTTGTCTTCCGCTAATATGTCGAATGTTGGTTGAATGAATGTGATGAGGCCAAGTAGTTTGCTCGGGGACTAGTAATAGTCTATGAGTGTTGGCCACATCCAAGGTACCCTCCCGGGGCATGACATAAATTATTGGGGATTTGTTGTTAAATGTGTTGAACTTGGCTAATTGTGAGAATTTGATGTAATTATGAATTTCCCCTATAATGAGAATGTGAATGTTAAAGATTGATATATATGGACTTGTGATTTGATATTGAGAATCCCTTGTGATATACGAATATGAAATTATAGATTATGTTGTACCTATTTGTGGAAAAAATTAGAGATATTATTGTTGAGTTTCATTTGTGGGTTAGAGAATTGACTATAAGCTTATTAGACCCATCATCATACCTTGTATATTATGATATTGACTTGAATTGATGTATATGTTGTATTGTGGACTCTTGCATGCACTTCTGATTATTGCATCCTATGATTATGTTCTTCATGTGAATTCTTGACTAAGTTTCACTAATGAAACACTGAAAGAGAAATAGGGATCGGGCCACACGTCTGTGGTGAGAAACATTGTAAGAGAAATAGGGATCGGGCCACACGTCTGTGGCCAAAAACACTGATATGAAATATTGAAACACCGGAAATGGGCCTTACGAGTTGGGGTAGTACATGGACAGATATGTATCCCATGGGTTCCGGACCGATGACTTAATGGATGTGTATCGTAGGACAATCATGCATCACGATTACTTGATATTGCATTACATCACTTCATTTCACTATATATCGTATTATTTTTCTCTTGTGATTATGAATTGATTTGGTTGTTGAGATTGGATTATGAGATGATTATCCCAAGATTGTAATTGTTTAGTATTTGAGATTATCTGTTGTATAACCGAGCTGTGCATTGAGACATTATTGTATATGTAATTTATATCCTGTGGCTATTGCTGTGAGTAATTGATGTATGGTTCGTATATGTTGTTATTGTTGTGCTTGAATTTTTTTCAGAGTGCAGATATGTAGTTTGGCAGTTTATGATTAGTGTGGAAGGAGTATTTTGTTATATATTCTTTACTTATATTTAGATCCCCTTGCTGAGTGTATGTTGTTTTGGTACTCGCCCTTGCTTCTACACATGTTTGTAGGTTGTGAGCCTGATTCCTCTTGAGTTAGCTTCATTTTTAGAGGACAGAGCTTTTGGATATTCGAGAAGTAGCGACTTATCTTTTTGGCAGACTCTCGAAGTCTTTTGGGCATATCTTATGTTCTATTTGAAAACTGAGACTTGACTCATATTTATTTTCTATTGTTTCTATACTAGAGGCTTATACATGTAACACCAATCTTAGGATGGTTTATAGACTTGATATTCTAGTGCTTGTCCTATCTTTTAGACTTTAACTTTATTTCTTTCGCTTTTAGTAGTATGTCCTGAATTGAGCAGGTTTAGATCTTGGTGGATTAGAAAAGTGTCATCACACCCATTTTAGGGTCTTGACAATTTGGTATTAGAACTCCAGTTTCATTGGTATCGCATGTGTACAAGCCCAGTCGAGTAATAGAGTCTTTAGGATCAGAGCGGAGACGTCTGTTACTTATCCTTGAGAGGCTATGGAGACTTTTAGGAAATATCTTTTTGTTTTTTCAATTCCTATCATGCGTGCTTATTATAGGGTGGCTGAGTATTGTGTATCCTTTTGGTAGATGGCCAGGACCAGATCTTTATCTATAGATAGAGCTGAGGAGCCAGCTCGTGAGGTTACTTTTGAGGCTATAGCTCGTAGCAGAGGTAGTGCTAGAGCCGGAGGATGAGGTAGGGCCCGAGGACGTGCCCATGGTGTAGCCTCTGCGAGAGTTTATAACAGAGGTGTCTCACTTGAGTCTTCAATCGAGCCTAGGCTACACCAGGCTCCTCCAGAGGCAAAGGATTCTATTACCCTTCAGGTCACGCTTTAGAGGATAATGGGCATGCTATAGACCATTGTCTGAGGTGTACCATAGGTACCGACTAGAGGTGAGGTTCCCCCTCCTCAGGTGCCGAAGCAGCCCCAGGATTTCGATGAGTATGTAGCAAATCATTCAGCTTCAGTTGACCAAACACCTTATACGCCACCTCATGTGTCAGTAGATACACCGACATAGATAGCTTCACCAGCTCAATTTGCTCATAAGTCGGTACTGGCAGTAGATGATCAACAGAGATATGAGAGATTTCGGAAGATAAAACCTTATGGGATTTCATCAGTGTAAATCTTTTAACCCTTCTCAAAGTAAATCTAGTTTTTTAGTTAATTATTTCTACATGAGTTAAAATTTTATGAAAGGCATGCCATATATAGTATTTTTTGATAAGTTTAATTATGTGATTCGTCTAATTAAATAATATTTTCATGAATCTTTAATATAGAGATATTTAATATCTCAAAACTATGTTAATTTAGACAGTATGATTCAGGTTATCATTTTTTAGATTCACATGAAGGTACTACTTTCGATTGAAAAATGATTGTAGTTATCAGCTATCAAGTCTATTCATACTAGATTAACCTGACCCAAATAAGTGATTCAATATCAATTATGCACATCCCTGACATATTCTCTTATCTCAAAAAAATTTAGTGTGCTTTAATCATTTTGGTATATTGTCACTCAAAGCTTTATATCATTAGCCTTTTATTCAATTTTATCGACCTACAAGCTATTAGATCAAGCATTACTTCGAACTAAGAACCATTCAACGTTCCTTGTGGTATTCGACCCCAAGTCATGTTGGATATATTGATAGTGACCGTTGTACCTCTAAATTGTTTTGGGCTACACTTGAGCAACATCACTTGTCCGCTAGCCACATTATAGATCATTGAAATCCTATTTGATTCTGTTTGAACATGCTTGATTGAATTAATAGATATGTAGATAATGGGCAAACTTATGATTCTTTATGAATATATGAGAATTCTTTTGTGAATGCAAAGATTGTTCTTTGACTCGAAAATATTTGGTTCTTTGAGTTGAGTGTGTATTTCTTCTTGTGAGGGCACTTATTTTATGATACATAAATAATATGATTAGCCTTCTTTGACAAAATAGTCAAGCAAACATAAATTTGATAAGTTAAAGTTTGTCAATGAGGTTAGGAGGTTAAATATTTATTGTTTGATTGGGCTAATTTTTATCTTGCATAATGATTAGGAAGTGTACTTATTGTTGTGAGTTGCTACAGGGCCTAGTTGCTTGTATCAACTAAAATATTTTGTTCCTAGGCTTGATTTAGAGTGTGTTTAATTTGCATTGACTTTTTTTTACTTTTCCAGCTTTAGAAAAGTGCTTATTAGCATTTTTTTTTTTTTTTTTTTTTGCATTACCCAAACACTTCAAAGACTTAAATAGTGCTTAAATGTCAAAAATCAAAATCCAAAAAAATAAGTCAATCCAAAAAAAAACTCCCCCCCCCCCCTCCGGCCCCAACCCCTAGGTTCAATTATAGAATTTTACAATACTATCCCTAAGTTTTTCTTACATAACGAATTCTATGAAATTTCAATTTAAAAACTATCCTGACAAACACATGTTCAATTCAATTTGTTCAAACATGACGCATTTCCATTTGAAGGGCAAAACTTGATAAAACATATATTAATACGAGGAAAGTAAGTTCATATCAACTTTACAAATCTAGTAGACAATTTCAACCTCTTTAGACCAGACTAAATATGGACAATTCATATTCTTATCACCAGTCCGGAGTTAGAATTATCACTAAGGGGTTCAAAATTTGAAAAAGTGGTCATATGAGCTAATCAAAAGGGATATGACATCTACTATATACATATTTGAATTTATTTTAAGCGTATAATTTTTCAGCGAAGAAAATTGAGATGAACCCCGACAAAAGGATAGCTCCGTCCTTGCTCATCACATATGGGACAAACACACGGTTCGTGATTTAATCAATCAATTTTTGGAGATAAGATGTCAACGTCTATCGATTAATAGGACATGCAATAGGAGCAAATAAAGTAGGAAGACAATTGTAGGTAGTCAAGGATATATAAAAGGAGGCAGCTATTACAAGAAAATAATTAAGATAGTATGTATGAAACGTCCCTTTAAGAGCTCAAGGGTCGTAAAAAATTCCTGGATTATTTATGAAAAAAATTATTCTTTCTGTGTCTATTTATGTAGCATAATTAGGGACGACAATAGGGTGGGATGGAATGGGTTTATAACAATGCGGGACGAGGTGGGTTCAGAGTTATGCGGGTGTGGGGCGGGTTGGAGTAGCTATTTTAAAACTAATACAGAACCGGTTGCAGGTTTAAAAAATCAAATAGAAATTCGAAGAAATTAAATTTTTATAATTAGTAAAAATCAAAGAGATAAACTTTTTATATTAAACATTGACTTAGACATGTCCTGTAAATTGTTAGTTGTTAAATGTTAATTAAAAACTTTTAAGTAATGATTAAGAAACAATAGTTAAGATGTCAACTAAAAATAGCTAATTAGTTGTTGAGGCATTAATTAGCAAAAAAAAAAATTAAATTCAATTAAAAAATAAAAGAACTTTAAAATTTAAGTGGGCCGGTCTACTCGGGACGGGTTAAAAATGATAAAAATTATCATGCGGGGTGAGGCAGGGTGGCTTAAGAAAATGCGGAATGAGCCACACACCCCCCCCCCCCCCCCCCCGCGATCCCTAAACATAATAGAAATTTTGAGATTCAAACTTCTAAATTTTGATCATAAATTAATATGTAGTAGTTCTTAAGTTCTTGATAATAAATTATATATTTGAAAACTACGTAAAAATATTATAAATGACAAAATTAACAACTTAAAATATTTAAAAGAATTAAAATAAATTGATTAACTTTCGAAATTCTAATTGGTGACACATAAATAATTGAAATGAAGGGAGCAATATACATGATTCATCCATTATATAAAGAGTTACTAAACATCAATGGGTCATTTTTGGCTTGTGGAATAAGAAACAACAATTTCGAAATAACGTACGAAATTATTTTATTTGGTTAAATTTTTGGATCCCAAATTAAGAATCTCGGGATTGTTATACCACAATTGTGGTCTTGTATTATATAACACTCAATGAAAGATAATTATCTAGGATAAAACATCAAAAATGAGAAACATGACTTTCTCCAATACCCTTCTCCCAAAATCTAAGGAAAAATACAATGGAATTATATACATGATTATTTTCTAATTACCTCCGACCAAGTGACTTTTAATCTATCCTACATTAAAAGTGTGAACGCTCTTAAAAATATTGTTTGAATTTTTTATTGCTATTAAAAATTTCTTTTAGATAAAATTATTTTTTCAACATTTTCTTTAAATTATTATTTAATTATATTTATAATATTGATTTTTGAAATATATGAAAAGAAGTGATAAAATAATGACTTCTTGTGGAAAAATTCTTAAATTTTTCTTATTTGATAGACTTCTAGTCTTCTACTTCTTCCTTATTTGAATCAAGAAATTCCTACAATCCCTAAGGAAAATTCTAATTTACCATGATTTCTAACTAGTGATAGAATCTCTCTCTATGTATATATAGGACTCTTATAAATAAATAATTTGTCAAAATTATTTTTATAGTGAATTGTTATCTTTTTATAAGTTCATAACTAAAATTAATTTTTCTGACTTTAATCACGCGGCATACAACAAGACTAGTAAACTATTAAAAAGTCAAAAATTTATTTTAAGTTTCTAATATATATATGCGCACGCCTTCAATCTTCATTATTTAAGAACATGGAGAAGTTTTCTTGATAGATGATCGTAGGACTCTTAACTAATGAAGTCGACGAGCTAGCTTCAATAGTATATTAAGTAATTATGTAAATCATCTTTATCTAAAAGTGAAAATAATGTAACCAACTCTACATAATATCTCATTCAGGAAATTTTTCAAAGTAGTGTATGAATTCTTCCTCCAACAAGTAATTTAGAAATTTAAATTAATAGTTCTAATTATCGAATGAAAATTATTGGATAAGCGATAAACTAATAGTTTGTTTGGTAACCAATCAACTATAAAGATAAACTTCATAATGAGTTTAAGTTTCTCAAACACGCTTTTTGGATAGTAACTTATCAACTAACTAATAATAAAACAAACCAAGTAAACAATTATAACAATATTAGTCATTAAATTTTCAACATGGTTGTTTATCAGTCATTAAATTTTAAAGTAAGAATATTTTAAATATTGCACTTGATCAGCTTGATATGTATTTGGACTATGCATTATATGTGTTATCAGACTGATTTTTTAATCCACACGTGGTAGTGGTCCTGTAGGTTATTGATTCAAAGAACAAAGGAAAACATTTGTTGCTTGCTTAAAAATAGTAAACATACTTGCATTTTATACATCAGTATTGAATCCAACGAGAAATAAATATCTAAGCTTCTAATGCTTATATATGTTGTGCGCCATCTGATTAATTGTGTAACAGATTTTGATTAAATTGAAGTAATGGAATGTGCATTGGACATTTGGAATGGAATGAGCACGTATAAAACAAAATGGATATGGGGGATCCATATAGCCAAACTCCGCTAGGTTGGGATTGCGAGCCATATGACCACTTATCAACAATTCAGACAACTCTATTGTGCATGCGTATCTCATAATATTCCTTTGTAATAGGCACTTGACCTCATTTCAGATGTAAAAGGCATACATGGTCTCAACTCTTAGGAGCTGAGCAGGCTTACAAGAGAAGTAGAAAATAATATCCTTCAATCCACTACAATAACATACCCAGTGAAATTCCACAAGTGGGGTTTGAGAATAATATCCTTCAATACATACCTAAAAATGGGTTAAACATACAGGTTGGAACTCTTGATGGCCATGACACTGTGTTATCTTTCTTTATTATTCCATTATGGTTAAATTATGTTTTCTCATTATAGTACATTATGTTTAAGGAAATTGAAAAATCACTATAAATACTCCGAATTGACTGGTAAGCATTAGGTAAGACCAAAATTTGAGTCATTATTAGTGTGCCTAACAACCACGTTCTTGCAATTGGGTCCTCTAGTACTACTACAGCGATCTAGATTTGGCGCAATAAGGCAGCTTAATATCCTAAAACTCTTACCACAGCTAAATCAGTTGGGTATGAAATCTTGCCAGAAATTGAGTTACTTTAATGTGTTTTAGGGGATGCAAAATAAAGTACTTTTTTGTCAAAAGATAATACTATTTACATATAGATAGATGAGTAAAGTGTATATTTATGTTGATGAATCGGGGCTATGGAATTAACTTTACAGTTTTCGAGTGCTATATTTGTGAGTTGCAACCCTGCAGTCCATATTAGTCGGAATTCAAATTGTCTAGCTTAGATATATTGATGCTTTTTATGTACCTTTAAGTAGTAAACTTGAAGTTTAAGTGGAAAAAAATAATCTGAAAAAATTTTGGGGAAAACTATGACATCACTCATCAATAAAAAGCTTTTTGTACTTTTATAGTGCGAGAAAAGGAAAAACCAAGATTTGTCGGTACATTTATGTGAAACACCTCTGTTTGATATACTAGATAAGATCCTCACTGTTTAGCAAGAATACACAGGGGGAAGCAAAGGCTATAATTTAGAATTTACATTCGCTTTTTGATAGAGGATAAGAAAATCCTAATGACAAGTGATCTTGATGGTTTGGACAAGGTAATTTCTCGATCACCTATAGTTTCTTATCGATTCAGTGGATTTTTTTGAAGATTAATGGTTGCAATAGGGACTATTGGCGTGTACTATTAGAGAACGTTTTAATGTAATTTAGAGCATTGAGTTTCTAGCAATAACAACTTTAACTATTTGAGCTGCAATTTTTGTTCCTTTTTGAGTGGTACATAAACACGATAGCATAATATTAGATAGATTATCATATATCCGGTACTTACTTGTAGAAAGTAAGGCATAGAATAGTATTGAACCTTCAGTACTTTTTTCAAGTTTTTCATGTACTTGTATTAGCTCAACAAAATCTATCCACCCACCTTGTGAATTTCTTGGCTGACGCTTGCAGCTATAGTTTCTCTTTGTAATTTCACTTAATCTTTGCCCTTGACTTTGAAATTTCTTTGGACAATTGTTACAACTTATAACCTTACTTTCAATTTTGATTATAAGTTCCTTCTTTGTTTAGATTTTCCTTATAAATGACTTTCTGGGTTTGTTTTATATGTAGAGGACCTATACCCAAGCATGAATCACTTCCGAGGATGTTCCAATTGTTGTTGACTATCAAGGCCAAGGCAACCACGAAGACGGAACTAATCAAAGAGGTGATGAAAAAGTATTCTCTTTTGATCTTCTTGATTCTGGATAAAAAATAAGGGTGACTAACTTTAATTCCGTAGCTGATCAATTTTACAACCAGATTGAGCCTCTAAAAGAAGCAAGTTGCAGCTCCTCCAACTTTGTTATTCAAGCCAAATTTATCATGAGTGCATCTAGTGATTCAAGAATTGAAGAGTTGAGTGAACTTCAAAATCTTAGAACTACAAAATATTGTTAATAACAGGGAAGTTATTAATGGAACACATGAAGGATAAGAATCACCTTCTAGAGTTATCTTTATCATGGAGATGGCGAATATCTATGAATATAGGCGGTAAACACAACCACAAGCAATTGGCTACCATATATGTAACATATATATATATATATATATATATATATATATATATATATATATATATATATATATATATATATATATATATATATATACACACACACACGCATATGCAAAATTCTTTTAATGTTGGGCTCGTACTCACAAGGGCTATCTTTACCTAGTATATATATATAGCCCAATGAAAAAATATTTATATAACCAAATCACTTATTAAATAAAATGGGAATTTTCATAAACAACAATCTAGTGAAACATAATAGGCTAAAATAGCTAATGTTTCTAAAATTACGTTTTCTAACTTTGGTCATGCCAAGGAAATGTATAGAGTCGTTTTGTTTGTAATGTATAAACCAAAAATTTAACTCCATGTTCATTAAAGTAGAGACTTTTCAGCTATTAATTATGGAAACGGTTCCATAAATAAAGAAAGTCAATAACAACTAGAATTCTTTTTCAGCTATTAATTATGGAAACGGTTTCATAAATAAAGGAAGTCAATAACAAGTAGAATTCTTTTTCCTAATTGAACTCATTCGTCCCAAAGATAAATGGGGGGTTCCATTGTCAATAAAAAATAGATTTTCTTTCCTAATATGACTCTTTTGTCCAATAAAAGAAAAAGGTTTCATTGTAGTTTCAATGGAAAAAGTAGTTTTTTTTTTTTTTTGCTTGTGTATAAAAAAGCATCTGAAACATTAAAAATTTTGGGGAAAGTATATATACATACATGGAATTGTGTATTTTTTATTGCAAACAGATAAGTGTATACTTATACAAAAGAATTTTATTCTTGCCCAGATATCATATAAAATTTGCTGGAACTTATACATATAGGACTTAAATCAGAAAATAACATATCAGAGATTGTATAAAATGTGCGGGAACTTATACATGTGGGGCTTAAACATATGGGCTTAAATTATAAATTGTATAAACTGTGTTGGAACTTATATATATGCGGCTTAAATCAGAAAAATACATATCATAAATTGTATAAAATGTGCAAGAACTTATACATGTGGGCTTAACTTAATAAAAATATACACTTATACATCTCTGTTTTGTAAAAAAAAAATATACAAATTGGGGGAAATATACATTACATGCATAGATGACGAACACCAGATGTGTTTACAACCTAAAAACGGGTAAGAATGCATAAGCTATGGAAATACCTTAATTTAGTGTCAACGGCTGCAATGTAGCAAGGGTTTTGTACAAAATGGGGGAAAATTTTGAACTCTCTCTCAAAAAAATTAAAACCCGCCAAGAAATTAAAAAACTTGTGAATTATTGTAGGGATTTCGAAAAAAAAAAAACCTTACCTTTGTTAATTGATTTGTAGAATCCTTTGAGAGATTTTAGGAGAGTGATCAATGGAGAAAAATAAGGGAACAGTTAAGGAAAGGGGCAACTTTGTGTGTATATGGGAGAGAGAAACTGGAAGGAAAGTTTTGCAGGGTTTTATACATGTAGGCAGTAGGGTCCACAAATTTTATAATAAAAAATATAAATATTTGTCATAAAAGTAATAATATAAAAATGTAGTTAAGTTTTGTTATTTAAGATTATATGTTTGCTGATTCATGTAATATTTCCTAAACAAAATTACAGAATAATATGTTGATGAACATTACCTAATAAAATGTCAATTAAACTTACTGTCACAACTCATAAGTTAACTTCTTTCACAATATACATATACAAATTCTTATATATACCTTAAATTCTTTTCGTACGAACTAAAGAGGTTAGCATGGAATCCAAGAGATATGTTCATCGGGATGTCCCAATATAATGTGTTTTTTATGCAAATATACAAGTTTGAGGCTTGAAATTACATTTCCGAATTTATTTACTTCAATACCAATTAATTTACATATTTACCAAGTCATTTAATTTGACGTTACCATTAATAAAAGATTTTTCATTTTTTTTTTTAAATTTGACGTGACTGACACGATGTAGCATTAAATGCAAGGGCGGCCATTTAAGTTGATCATTTAATGCAACTGGATTTTTTAATTTTTTTTTTAATTTTTACAACCGGCATTTTTTTTATTTATTGAGAAACAAAAATTCACTTACACAACATTTATTACTACACAGTGTAATTAATGCGTGCAATTAATTACACTGACAGACGCGACCTTATGGAATGACGCGCCGGTCTGTCAGCGGCGCGTCTATTCACGAGGTTAAGAAGTGCTTTTTGGTCTTCTTCTTGGTAATATTCTTTCTTTTTGACAAAAAATTCATCTTCTTCTTCTTCATTACCTTTCAACTTGCCGATTTAAAGGGAAACAAATATTGTGGGTTTTGTTCTTCTTCTTGTTAATATTGTTTGTTTTTGAGAAAAATTTCATCTTCTTCTTCTTCATTACCATTCTACTCGCGGATTTCAGGTATGTAATTGTTGCTTTTTTTTTTATTTTCGTTTTGAATCCGGTCATTCAAGTAATGGTTTATTGTGTAAAGTTTATCTCAACATTTTTTATTTGCGTTTTCTTGCCTCCCATGTCGTTTTTCTTCCTCCGAAGTCCCCTTTTTCTGTATTTTCGATTTTATTGAATATATTTTTGTGTTTTTTGTTTTGGGGTTATGTATGTAATGCTTAACTGTTATTTTCCTTCACTGTTAGATGGGCTTTTTTTTTGTTTGCAATTGCTAATTAGGGGGTCTTTGACTTTAGCATGTGCTGTATATCCTCTTGTTTGTATGTAATTTGTTTTTTTTGGGTAGCAAATGTTTGTTTGTATTGCAAATGTTGGTGTATTTTTTTTTGGTATTAGGCATGGCTGTGAGTTGGTATTTTTTATGGTGTCCAACTTTGGATGCCGGTTTGGGGATAATGGTATTGCTGATGGTAAGTTTGTAGGCTAATCTGGTAATTGGATGCTTTTTGTTATGTATGCTGTTTGGTATGCATGATGGTAGTTTGTGTGGTTTTGTGGCATGGCTGTGAGTTGGTATTTTTTATGGTGTCCAACTTTGGATGCCGGTTTGGGGATAATGGTATTGCTGATGCTAAGTTTGTAGGCTAATCTGGTAATTGGATGCTTTTTGTTATGTATGCTGTTTTGGTATGCATGATGGTAGTTTTGTATGGTTTTGTTCATGTTTACTAATTTTTGGTATGAAAGATGTAATTTTTTTGGTGTAGTTTATGGTATTATTCATTATTGTCAGAATTGATATTTTTATTGGTATTGCTGATGGTAAGGTTGTATGCTAATTTGGTAATGGGATGGTTTTTGATGTTTGCTATTTTTGGTATGCATAATGGTAGTTTGTATGGTTTCGTTCCTTTTTTGATGATCTGGGTATGAAAGATGTATTTTTTGGTGCATTTTATGGTATTCTTCATTCTTGTCACACTTGGTATGTTATGTGGTATTGCTGATGGTAAGTTTGTATGCTAATCTGGTAATTGAATGTATTTTGTTATGTATGCTGTTTTGGTATGCATGATAGTAGTTTTTATGGTTTTGTTCATGTTTACTGTTTTTTGGTATGAAAGATGTAATTTTTTTGTGTAGTTTATGGTATTATTCATTATTGTCAGAATTGGTATTTTTATATGGTATTGCTCATGGTAAGGTTGTATGCTAATTTGGTAATGGGATGGTTTTTGGTATGTTTTGCTATTTTGGTATGCATGATGGTAGTTTGTATGGTTTCGTTCCTGTTTGATGTTCTGGGTATGAAAGATGTAATTTTTTGGTGCATTTTATGGTATTCTTCATTATTGTGACACTTGGTATGTTATATGGTATTGCTGATGGTAAGTTTGTGTGGTTTTGGTATGCATGATGGTAGTTTGTATGGTTTTGTTCCTTTTTTACTGTTTGTTGGCATGAAAGATTTGCATGATGGTACTTTGTATGGTTTTGTTTAGGTTTACTGTTTTTGGTATGAAAGATGTAATTTTTTGGTAATTTTTTCTGGTATGCATTGGTGGCCTCTTGAAAACTTCAAACAGTGTGATTTTGGGTGTTGTATGTTGTATTCTCTTTTGTATTTAATAGTAGTTATATCGGGTTAATGTGCAGTGTTGAAAATTACTATGGAAGGGACACCAACGAGGAAGAGCCCTCGTTTTGCTAGCACCACTCATTCGCCATCTAGGCCAAGTTTTGATCTGAATGCTTACACACCCTCACCTCCCAAAAGGGCATCCGGATCGGCTTCGAAAAACTCTAAGGAAGAAGACCTAAATGTTTCTTCTAGCAGAAGGCATGGTAAAATTAGTTCGGAGAGTAAGGGAAAGGGAAAAATGGCGGAGGTGGATTTGCCCCATGACAGCGACTTTGAGGATGAATTCCTCTTTCAAAGAGGGCGAAGTTGGATAAAGCGCAGAAATCACCCCCTGATGTGAAATCAAAGGTATGTAATTTGGTATTTTTTTTTTATATATACATGTATTAAGATGGATTCCATTTAATATATTTTAAATTGCTTTTTTTTATATATATATAGAAATCTGCAAGGAACAAAGGAAAGTCACCTTCCGGCAGCAAAAAAACTAAACAAGTGAAGGAGGGGAAGAAAGATCAAAAGGAAGCGCAGGTATACAATTCGCCATGATTTATATTTGATTGATTATTTTTTTTTTGGGGAGCCCATCTATCTCTGGAAATACAAATTTTTTTTATTGGCATTTATCAGGACACCAAAAAGCTTGTCGATGGTGCTTCTATGTGAATGTCAAAGTTTTTGAGAAAATATCGGAGTTTTTGTCCAAGTTTGGTATGCTTGATCATTTTAAGTCTGGTCCCTTTGGCTACTTTCTTGACCTGCCTCAGTTGACATTTCAACCACAGGTTATTCGAGCCATGGTTCATTACATGACCAATAAGGATAACATTGGTGATTTTTTTATGTTTAATTTGAATGGTAACGAGTTAACATTTGGTTTAAGAGAGTTTCGGGCTGTCACTGGCCTGAAGTGTGGAACTGCTGATGAATATACCATTGACTTGCCTGGGAGTTCGAGGCTTATTGAGCGATACTTCCCCACGGCATGTGAGAAGGGGCTGGAGAAGCACTATTTAATTAGTGCTTTTAAGGAAGGTTTGTTTGAGAAAGAGGATGTTTTAGATATTGCTATTATTTATTTTATTAGTACATATATATTGTCATCTCCCCCGAAGAGACATTTTATACCGCTAGAGCATTTTTTGTTAGTTGAATCTGGTCACTACAAATCATACCCTTGGGGTCGTCGGGCTTTCTATGATTTGAGGGATTGCATAGCCCGTCAATTAGCCGGAGACCCTGATTATTTCAAGTTCTGTGGATTCCCCTTGGCCTTGCAAATATGGCTTTACGAGTGTTCCAATAAGGTGGATCCCATGGTTGCTGTCAGGATGCAAAATCGTAGTCCGCGGATTTTCAACTGGACTACGCCAGATTACAGGCTTTATTACGACAAGTTGTTGAGAGGAATGTTTCGTCGTTATGGTAGTCAGGTAATTAGTTTTCGTATTGTTTTTATTTTTGTTGGTTTTGATAACTATTCTAAACTAATATATAAATTATTTCGTTACAATTGAAGTACAAGTTTGAAAGAATTGCATTTCATGCGGAAGAGGCTGCTGCTTTTGAGATTGAGCAGTTAGAGGAATCAAATTTTGATGAGTATGATGTCCCCCAAGCTTCTGCACATTTGGATGAAGATGTTGTCTCACGCAACATCAAAAAGATATCTGCGGAAATTGTGTTGGTAAGCAGTTTATTTTATTTTGTGTTCTGAAAGTTTTATGTACTGTAATGTTTCCCAAACAACCTTTTTTTTTTCTAGGTCCGCAAGGACTTCAAAGCTCTAGAATTGAAGGTTGAAGCGCACTTTGGTGAAGTTAAGGCGTACATGGAAGACTGCTTCCAGAAGTTACTCCATGAGATCAAGTTGGTACGCAGCGAAGGCTTAAATAACCAAGGTGTCGGAGTTGAGGTAATATATAAGTGATCATTCAACATTATTTTTTTTTATTTGTATTTTATTGATGGTATAAAGTAAGCATGTGTTAAACATTCCTTGTTTAAATCGATAAGTATGAGGGTTTGGTTTCCACAAATGTATGCAGGATGGTATTTCCAGCACAGGTATGGCTGGTAATAAACTATGCACTCTTCTGTTTCTTGCGTGTTACGCATGCTTATGGTTGTTTTTTTAATTTAATGGCATTATATTATTTTTCTCTTTTTAAATATTTGTTTAATCCCATACTTGGATTTTTATATGGTATGTCAGTTTGCTTAATCTGGTTTTATCTGTTGGTATGTTCGTTTTGTCAATTCGAGTGTCTTTTGCTATTATGGATTTACTGTTTGGTATTAATAATGGTATGTTGTTATACATTTCTCAGTTTTCATGTGGTGGTATTTGAAATGGTAGTTACTTACTAGGCCTGGTTCAAAGTGTTGGTATCTATTAGTTCCACACTAACCGTATTTGTGGTTATTCACTTGGTATCCTTTATGTGAGTCCATATGTCCCATTGGTGCAATCTTTGGTATCCCTATTGGCTGTCTGAATGATATCCCTTTGTGGTCAGAATGAAAATTGATAATTTTATTTTTTTAGGTGGATGATGTAGATAATCCAATTGGTGATGATGCACCTGTGGGAGATTTTCAAAATCCCACACCAGAAGTTGCCACACATGGTGAAGGCACATCTCACTCGCCCAAATATCCCGTGTTTCTGGAAGGTAAGTGTCAATGTAAGCAATTGATTGGTGTGAATAATAATTACACTTCCACAGGTCGTAACTTGCTTTCTTGCATTTTCCAGCCGGAGGAACGTCTGCACAAAAAACTCCTACGCTAGATGACTTTGAGTTACCTGAGTATAGAGAGTCGCAGATCGTTGCGCTGGAAAATAAAATTCCATATGTAACGCCAACGCAACGTGAACGAAGAAAGGCTCCCGGGAGGTTTGGGCAGTCACCATACACGGATTTAAGCAGTTCAGTGTGTAAGTCTACGGATTCGCCAGTATATTTTCCAACGAAACACCCTTTTGCTGGCTATGGTGAATTGGAGGTTAATCCCGAGTTGGTTGATTTGTTTAACAAGTGGATTAAACATAGATTATCGAAAAAACGTGGCAGGTACGTTAAATTTCTTCCAATTTACGTTTCATCTTTTTGTTTGTATCAGTTATTTATCATCCTTTTGTTATTGTTTAATTAGGAGAGCTAGCGCATTCACGATTACTTCAAACAAGATAAATCCCCCATTCGACTTTGGGGTTGAATCGGTTGGATTGATGGATTAGTTTTATGTCATGGTTACAACGGGGAAAGCTTGGACTGATTCGGTAACTCTTTTACTTATTTTTTCTCTTTTTAAAATTTTCGAATTATTATTTTTTCTTGTTTCACTTGGTTTTGCTGATGGCAGTTTATTTGTTTAGTCACTGTCATAGCTGGGGTGGTATGCAGTTTGGTAGTCAATATGGTTTGTGGTATTTTTTTTGTCACTGTCACATCTGGGATGGTATGCACATTGGTAGTCTTTATGGTTTCTGGTTTTTTTACTCACTGTTATACCTTGGTGGTATGTATATTGGTAGTCACTATTGGTCGTGGTATTTTTTAGTCACTGTTATTGCTGTAGTGGTATGCACATTGGTAGTCACTATGGTTGCTGGTATGATGTTTTTTGGTAATTGGTTTGTTTCTTCGTAATGGTTCTTATTATGGCACATTGGGTAGTTTTTTCTGGTTTTCTACTTGGTATAGTGTTTTTGTTAATTGGATTGTCTCTTCGTAATGGTTGATATTATGGCACCATTTGGTAGTTTTTTTGGTATTCTTTTTGATCTGCTGTTTTGGTATTCTGCTGTTTTGGTATTCACATTGACACATCCCCCATGGTAGTAAACAAAGTAGATTGTAGTTTTTGGTGTTTTGTTATTATTCTTAATTATTGTTTATGGTTGTTATCTCTTTTTAATACAGCATGTTAACGTACTTATGTACTACCTACGTAAGAAATGCAAGTACGGTGACGCATCGCAGAGTAGAGTTACCACCACGGATACCTTTTTTATGAACTGGGTGGATCAAATTCATGACATTTGGATCGCCAACAACAGGGACAGCACACTGATCACAGAAGATCATGATGTTGCGCAGTACATTCGGGGATACAAGATACTGGCGAACACGCCATGGGACAAAGTTGACTATGTATGCATACCCCTTCATGTGCCCGAGAAGTGTCACTGGGTGTTGGTTGTTTTTTATATCCAAAGTAGGTGTCTCTTTATACTTGATTCGCTCAGTGAAGTTGGGTCGACGCACAATTTGGCTGTGATTCGGAGGGTCAAAAAGATTGCCGATATAATTCCTCTTTTCTTGGTGAGCACTGATTTTTACGGCAAGAGGGATGACATTGAGTGGCAAAACTCAGTGGACTATGCCGAGTATGCATTTTCGGACAGCCTCACCTTTATAACATGCGACAACGTCCCCCAGCAAGTTGAAGATTCAAAGTAAGTATTTTTTATTACTCTTCTCAAATTTTTTAATTCTAAATTTTTTATATATGGCAGGTTTTTAATACTCCTTTTTTCCAACAGTGATTGCGGTCTATTTACATGCGTGTTCGCCAAGCTCTTATGTAATGGGTATGATTATGTTCAGATCGGATCAAAGTCTTTTTTGACCCAGCCTTCTGTCGATTACGTTATGGCACTTTATTATGGGATTATGGCACCAAAAAAAATGAGAATGGTGCCATAAGTGAAAGTGAGGTGACGGGGAAGGTGGTCAGCTGCTTTGGTGGTCCGAGGAGGCAGGTTGAGCATGTTGGACAAAGTGAAAGAGTACCGGCATCCAAGTATGTTCCGAGGAGGAAATCGTAGTTTTTAATTGTATTGGTGGACATAATATACCCCCCCCCCCATATTTTTGTGAACAATGCTGTATATTTTTTTTCCCAATGGATGGATTTTTAATATTAAATTTCCATTTTTCCGTTCTAGTTTTTTTTTTTCAGTTGTTATTTGGTGTAAATTTGCATGTTTCAATGTCCCAAGTTAAAGCAATGCGTACTGACATCTTTTTTATTTTAAATTTATTTCACAACATCCCCATTACACCAAAATGAAAACCATTCGAAATATCACAACTATACCAAAGAAATACTATTAGTATCTTGACTCCCAAAAAAAAATAAAAATGGTTGTGATATTTCGTGACTTTTATGCAGCCACTATGCATAATTACCCCACACGTATATATCAAATGGGATGAATAATTAACCTCCTTACCAATTTTTACAAATCCTTCACAAAACCAATATGGAACCCATGTTGTATACCACATACAACACCAAACAACTGGAATTGGTCTCTTCACTAATGGAAAGTATTTATCATTGTTATATTATTAATACTTGCAAAGGATTGCACCAAACTGTGTTTCTGAATTAACTTAATATTAATAAATTGTCATTTTCCTTATTTTTGCCATTCTTCGTTGTATATGTCAACTGCCACCAATAGGGACCCCTTACCTTATACCTAAAAATAAACCAAACAACTGCTATTGCAAAATACATTATGGCTGAATGTCCAATCATATTATCAACCTTACTGCTCCACCCAAAATCTTCATAATACATACCAAACAAAACACCAAACCACTGCTAGATAATACTAAATCAAAAAAACACCTTTCTATAAGTCCAGCAAAAAAAAGGGCTTAATGCGCAATATTCTTGTAGCCCTATAAAAATTTCTGCTTTTTGGTGTTGCAATGCTTCTTCTCGCGACCTTCTAGCCCACTTATACTGCCGTTACCTTTACTCCTCTTTGTCTTCCTTCCGGAGAATCCCTTCTTCCTGTCTTTGCTTGATGGCCGCCCCGGTCTCCTTTTTGTGCTGGGGGCAGTACTATCTCATCCATAACATGCGACGGAACTGCCCAAGTGCTTTCACACGGTAGTGGCTCTATTGGTATTGCGTAAGCATCCATGAAGTTCTTGTTACTGTAGTAGACGGAGCAGAAGTCATTGACGCGTAAGTTTCTAAACTCAATTGCAGATATTGCATGACAACATGGCATTTCGTCAAGTTGGAACCGCCCACAACTACACGTGTGCGTGTTAAGACAAACGATGAATCTCCTTGCGCCGTCGAGGACTGTATGAAGATGTTCTGTCGAAGCACGCACCTTCATTCAAAATTTAATCATTATTATGCAAAGGTTAAATCAATTTGAATATTTATAAAATTTAAAGTATATTACTCTACTAACCGTTAAACTATTTGACAAATTCATATTTTCCACCAACAACTTGTTATATTTTTTGGTCAAAACGGTTGTTGTTGTCCTGCCTTCTTCATTGTTTTTTTCATTCCAACACTGTATTGTTTGCCTAACATATTCTAACATTGGTATCACGGGAAGCCTTCTCCCAGGCAAGATTGCATTGTTGAAGGATTCAGCTATGTTGCTTGTCAAAGTCCATGTTCTCTTTACTCTTGTATGACAACGGGACCACTTCTCAAAATCAGCCTTCTCTAGATAGGGACGAATCTTCGGATTGATGTCGTCCATTCGATCCATAAGGGTGTTAAATTCTTCGATTGTATATGCCTTTGCCAAACTGAAGAATACCTTTCTCACCTCATCAATATGTTTGGTGGTGAACTTCAATAAATTAGACCACAAATGGTAGATACAAGCATAGTGCTTGATCTCTGGATAAACTGATGCTGTAGCATTCCATATGCTCTGATTTCGGTCAGAAACAAAACACATACCATCCCGTTCACCAAAAGCTATCTTGAAATTTTCGAAGAACCATCTCCAGGAGTTGTCATTCTCAGAGTCAGCGATACCATAAGCCAATGGCAAAATATGTCCTGATTGGTTATCAAAATAATATGTTGAATAAAACATAGATGTCTTATATGTTGATTTTAAATTATTTTCGGGCTATCATCAAGAAACAATTATGATGAATTATGAACAACTTATACTAAAGATTTATTGATAGAATACCAACCTCCTGGATCCATTGTGGTAGCTATCAACATTGTGCCTTCAAACGTTGAACGGATGTGTGTCCCATCCACTACAACAATTGGACGGCAATATTCCCATCCTCGTATGCTTGCATCAAGAGCTATGAATGAATATAGAAACTTGTCTTTATTGGTTTTTTTTAGATTAACAATGCTTCCTGGATATGATTCGGCCAATATATTCAAATAAATTGGCATTTTTGAGTACGATTCTATTGGGTCCCCCCGCAAAATCTTTATTGCTTTTTGTCTACACCTCCATGCCTGCATGTATGTCATTGAAATACCGTGTTTCCTCCTCATGTCTGTCTTTATATCGCTGGGGGTGTAAATTGTACGGGGATCGTTGAACTTAGGCAGTAACATGTTACCTAGTATAGAACTGTAGCATTGGTTTCGTGCGTACAACCTCCCCACACCCCCGCATGTGTGTACATCGTTGAATACGCGAACTTTGAATAACTCTGACACACCAATGGATGAAGACTTAAACAACCATGAGCATTTCTCATCTGCACATCTCAATGAAAAGCTAGAAACAACAACAAATCAAATTAACTATAATAATGTCATATTGCACACTATGAAATTTATGTATGTCTTTATATTATAATACCTTGCTTTACATGAACGCACAACTTTAAATTGAAACTGCCTGACCAAGGCATATCTTTGCATAACATCATTGAGTACATGCTTGTTTAAGTAGATTTGTCCTTCCATGACTATATCTGTTGAAGCGCTCTTGATTACTACTTCATCTTCATGGTATTCTTGGAATTCCCCATTTTCATCATCACTTTCTTCCCAACTGTCAATAGGCAAGTTTATTTCTCTGTGGAGCACTATTTCATCACTTGTTAATTGTGTTGTGGGATCAATATCTCTTGTATTATATGTCACACACAATGGATACTTGGAGAAGAAATTCGGATCCAACCTTCTTTGATCCAAATAGATCTTTACGCCCATGTCATTGTGTATTGTCAACGGTGGTAACTTCACGTCTACGACATATTGGATTACCAACTCAACGCTTTTTATGTCGAACCCTATTTGGGAAGATATTACTTGCAGTAAACCATCGTAATTTGATGAAGTATCATACAATATCCCTTCCATTTTGTAATCAGTGTAATCACCTGTAAATACAATATGTACAACAACAGTAAATTCCTAATCTTTACAGTAATACCATTACGACCACCAAACTTGTCACATAGATTACTTTGCCGTGGGAATACCAGATGTCATACCAATGAGCCTACCACGAATGAAACAGTGTTTAAAAAAAAAGAAAAATGTTGGTAAGCATTTTTTTTTGTTCTTAATTCTGAAAAACCACATAATATACCATATATTCTTCCAACGAAAATACCCATATTCGTCCACACTTTTCATGTTCAGTGAGAATACATAATTTTATACCAAAAATTCCAGCACGCAACAACCCTTTTAAACTCCAAGATTTCAACTTTTAGTTTTTCACCAACATATGAACGTGAGTGACCAACGATATATATAATATATACATAACAATATACCTGTTATATCCCATCTTCCATCATATTTCAACAAAATAGATACCACTTTTTCGCTATCCATGTCCCTTGTTCAAAGAAAAATCTTTCTTTTTGAAGACTTATTTGTCCAAAATATAATTCTTTGGTCAAACACTTATTAAATACACCAAAAATATTCCCTCCAATTTCTCTTTTGTTAATTTTTGAGCATGGGGAAAAATGAAAGACACATGGGGCGGCTGACATCTTGATGTGGTATCCTTTTTAGGGGCGGGTAGGCTTTAACACTAGGCTGACCAAACCACATCCAATCAATTAATTGGATGTGATATGTCCTCTTCAATTCTTATTTTATTATTTATTAAAAAAACAAAATTTATACATTACCTTTTTTTGAGTATAGAACAAGCCAAATTTATATGAACACGTTAATAAAAAAATAATTCCATGAATTGGGTTACGATTACCATTTTATAATCTTAAGAAAAAAAAAATTCGAATGTTCAATAAAAATTTCGCATTGTTTATCATTTATACGTAAGATTAATTTTTTCTCTATAGTACAATCATTTTGCATACCATTTTTTAAAGGTTTTTTTCAAGAAATTTACTACTTTTACGATTTACATTACGTTTTCAAATTAACATTTATTTTCTCAAACTTTGAAGAACATACTTTTAAATATCAACAAATTATTTCTCCTTTACAACACCTATCACATCATAATTTAATCAACTTTATTATAAAAATTTATACTCTCTCTCTTACTTTGTAATAAAAGTTGGTACCCTTTTGGTAATTTCAATCATTTTGGTAGGGGCTAGTAATTTACTATCCAAATAATGGTATTTTTGAAATCTTCCCCAATATAATTGGACGCTTAATATAGAATTTTAACTAGAGCCTAAAATCGAAATAAACTTCATATATATTTTGTTTAAACTCTATTTTTTCTTTATTTTTGTAGATAAAAATTATTAGTTAATTTTTTTTATAAACGATTTCCTCGTTTTTTTGTCCAATTGTTAATTTAGGTAAGAATTGGTCAATTTTAATAGGCCGTTTTCAAAAATACAAATAATTTGAGAGAAAATTACAAGCCTCTACCAAGCAATAAAAAATTACAAAAAGTATACCAAAATTAATTTCAAAGTAGGAAAAAGGGTATAATTTGAATTAATTAATGGTGATTGATATGTGATGTGATATATGTTGAAAAAGTAATAATAATTTATTGATATTTTAAACATTTTTAAAGTTGGTGTAAGACATGGATGTGTATGTTTTTTCTTTTTTTTTTACTTGATAATTATTGACTAAGGAGATGGTATGGTCTGCAAAATGGGAAAAATAAAAATTGAATTATTTATATATAAATGTGCGAAAATAAGATTAAATTGGGGAAAAAATTGTGTTGGTGTAAGATGCGGTGCAAATAGATTATTTTACATGTTTGGTGGAATAAATAGTTAAATGGTTCGAGTAATAAGTTCGACACAATTATTTTGAAAAACGTTTGCAAAATGATTGATCTGGTTCAGTATGAAATTTTTTGTAATTTTTTTAATAATAAAAAACCATCATCGTAATCAATATCGTAGAATTAATTATTTATTAATATATTGATATATTTAGCTTGTTATATACTATGAATCCTATGTAATGTATATAAATTTGGTTTTTGAATGTAAGGGGTGTTGAATTAATTAAAAAAAAGGACAACATCAAATCAAATTAATGGATTTGATGGCATAGGGGAGCTCTACTATTCAGCCTAATAAACCTAGGAGGATGGCCACATCAATTGTACGGGTGGGCCATGTTATTTTAGATGTGTCATACACATCTTTAGACAATAGAAAAATGGAGGGAATATTTGGGTGTATTTAAGAAGTCTTTGACCAACAAAATTTTTTTTTCACTAAATGCTTGTGAAACTAAAACTCTTCACAGCACAAGGGACATGGGTAGCGAAAGTGTGGTTTCAATATTGGTAAAATATGATGAAAGATGGGAGATAACAGATATTATTAATTATATATTATACATCTGTATTAGTAAAATATAAAACCTACTAGTTAACTACATAGGTGTTGGTTTGTTCTTGAAATGATAGACGGGTTGTTGAACGGCTCAGGACATACTAATTTTGCTTAAACACTTAGTTGTGTGGTGGTTTCGTTGGTATGTAACGTACATATTGTGGTGTAAATTTAAAAAGTGGAGAGTTTGGTAGTTAAAACTTTAGCTGCGTGGTGGTTTGATTGGTATTTGAGGTATGTATTGTCGAGGAACAGGAAAATGTGTACAATCTGGTGCTTTAAAAAGTTGAAGTGTTTCTTCCCATGGTAGATTCCTTGGTATATAATATGCATGTCAGTGAAAAGGTTAGAAAAGTGCACCATGTGGTGGTTATGTTTGTTACACTGATTCATTCGTGGTAGTTTCATTGGTAAATCATATATTAATTGCCGTCATAATTAGAAGTGTGGCCAGTTTGGTGCTTACACTGGCTTCATTGGTGAATACCAAATAGATTACTTTGAAAAAACATCTTTAATTTAGACAACTCACTAATAAGTACCATACTGAACACCAAAAATTGCAACCAACCATACATCGTAACTGACAGAGAATACCAAAACTACAACCAACAATGCATAGTGAACTACCATATCGGATACCAATCTACAACAAGCAATACATTGTAACTATCATTGTGAATACCAAAACTTCAACCCACCATGCAGAGTAAACTGCCATATGGAATACCATCCAAACAGGTGTAAATGATGACTAGTCCAAGAAGGTAAATACACTTCTTCTAGGTGGGTAAGGATGGAACGAAAAGACCTAAAATTTCGCTAAAATCGAAGTAAAATAGTCCATGTGTCAGATTCTGATCGGAGATTCTACAATTAAATACGACTTCTTTTTAACAAATAAAGCATCCAATTGTTTAGTCAAAGTAAATGACAGATCAAGGCCCCGGAGTTTTTGAAAAATAGAACAAAATAAAGAAGGGATGGACCGTTTGAGCTTTGAGTTGCGAAATTGCTTGAAGAATGGAAACTACAGACTGGAAAGCCTCATCGGTGATGAAATCTCGTCACTGAATGATAAATCCAATCTCAAACCACGACCCCCTCGCTTCAACATCAAAGAAGCAGACAGTAAAGATCCTAACCACATTTGGTCAAAAAAATACCCAATCGCAAGTTCTAGAAAATGAGCTCTGTTTTACTACATTTAAAATGGCTTCATGGTGTTTTCAGGTAAGGTGATAAGGATGAGAACTTTGGTTTGAGATCCAAATTTTGTGTAAGATTGTGAGAAACGGAAATTTTTGGAATGACAAAAGATAAATAAAGAGAAGATTGAATTTGTGAATTGCTGCAGAGAGTTGAAGAATATACAAAGATGGAGTTTTTGGGTTTCGTTTGGTGGTGGAGTAATTGTTGAGTTTGTCTAGAGAAAAAGGGTATAATAGAGAAATAAATGGTTCCACTGATGTGGAATTAATGAGCTGACACATGCATTTAATGCATGTCCTGAAAAGTCATTTCATTAAATGGCAAAGTCAAAATAAAAGGTAGGTATAAATGTAATTTTTTGGATTGTGAGGTAAATAAATTTGAAAATGTAATTTATATGCACATTATTGTATATTTCTGTAAAAAATCCATTTTAATATTGAAAATATCCTTTTACTGAGGCAGTTATTACAAAAACTATTGGCATATATAGTTTTATAAGTAGTAACTTGACAATTTTAGAGAAAATAATGGAGTAGAATAATAAATGATGAATAGAACATGTTATATCAATAATGATATGAAATCGTGAACTCCTTGAATAAATTTACAATTTATTTTGTTCAACTGTTGACTTTTATTTGTAACAGATTATTATTATTATAAGTGATTTGTGGGAAAAGAATACAAAAAAATTAGAGAGGAACTAAATAATATAAGATTTAATGGAACGATTAAAAAGAAGTGTGTGAAGTAATTTAGTTGGATATAAAATGCAAAAGAGAGAAGTGATTCAATTTGGTAAGGGATTAGCAAATAAAGGAGATAGAATTGTTTGCTTGGTGGGAAATGTTTAATGATTGATGGTCCTTGTTGATTACTCCTTGGCATCTGTTTATGTAATGCATATAGTGATAATGAGAGTTGGCAATGCAACAAGCAACATGGGATTGTTCTGACAAAAGTCCTTTTCATTTTCCAGTTGTTGTAAGAGTGAAAATAAAGTTTGGCATATTATGTAGGCCACTCCACACTCCACATGGTTATGTCAAACGCCGTCACAATCACCATTCTCAAATCCATCCTCATACTCCTCTATACTAATTTATGTTAGCATGGGGACTTTCCCACCTGAATTTTAAGTTCCAATTCCAAAAGAGTACCGTTATGTAATTGAGATATGATATAATTGGATTGTAATTACATTTTCATTTATTTGTTAGGTCAAGTAATTATTTGGCAAAAAAATAGTTGGATGTAATTGAGGGGTATAATTTCACTCTTCAGTTTTCAAAGAAATATAAGGAATTGGTGTAGTTGCATCATGCAATTACATGAAAATTTTTTAAAAAAATTTCTTCTTCTTATTTTTTGTAGATATGATATAATTGGATTGTAATTACATTTTCATTTATTTGTTTGGTCAAGTAATTATTTGGCAAAAAAATAGTTGGATGTAATTGAGGGGTATAATTTCACCGGGGTTGTCGCCACATCAGGTGCGGGAGAGTGTCAGGACCCGCCACTATTTTTACATGGAGAAAAACAATCCAGAACTTCGGGTAGTTTACGGAAGACTCTAGATTCGTGTAGATTATTCCGGTAGTATGTAGTCTTTTCTAGAAATGTATAAAACCGTGTGCAATATTGTAGAGAAGGGACTATTGTGTAAATATAGGAGTACTTGTCATGTAAATATTATTTGCACTTAGGCTCTTTTGGAGTAGTGTAAATAGAGGGGGTCATTTGCATTTGGAAACCATCCAGAAATCAAGTTGTAAACTATTCTTCCAAGCAACACAAGCCTTCTTTCTAAAAGTGCTCTCTCTCTCTCTTATAGTCTTCTTATCTAGCGTTCCCTTGGCTATTTTAGTTGAAAGGCTTACTAGTATTTGCAAGATTGTGAAAGAGTCGTGAGCAAATCGACTAGTGCCGCACGAAAGTCTTAGCGAGAGTTCTAAGTCCGTGACAGTAAGCTTTATAAAGAAGCATGTGAATAGCAAACAAAATTCTAACATAACATCATATTTGACTGAGATATATATTTTTATACATGTGATTAGATGTACTCACTCAACATATATTTGAAATATATATATATATATATATATATATATATATATATATATATATATATATATATATATATGTGTGTGTGTGTGTGTGTGTGTGTGTGTGTATCAGACGTATTTGAAATTCAAAATGTTTTCCATTTTTACTTTGAAGCGTATAACGTGCCACCTCTCCCAATTACAGACTACATCATCATCATTACTAATAAGTGAGAATAAACACACAGCTTGGTGTCAACACATCTATTTAAGTTATGTGCTTTTCTTACAATTAATAGTGAGCTGCTTGGCTTGGTGGTTGGAGCATGATAGTACATGCTGGATTTCGTAGGTTTGAACCTTAGTAGCAATATTTTTATTTTTCTTTGTTTTTTACATACAAACAGCAGTGGAGCTCACTTATAACAATTAATTCCACTTGTAACAATTAATAATTTAAAAAAAAAAATTGATTGAACTCAAAATTTTGTATGCAAAATATAAATTAGAACAAAATAAGTAACATATATTATTTAAGATTAACATAAAATATATTATAAGTTGCAACAATTAGTAACTTAATTTTTTCTAAAAATATATATAAAAAATCTATTAGTGTCGCATAAATCGAGATAAAAATAACATATATGAGCCCATGCTTGATTAATTTTTTAATCAAACTAAACATTGTCTTCATTTTAATTAATTGCTCCTATTTAATTTAGCAAAAAACATATTAACAAAATTTATAAATTTTTTGATCTTATATTAAATATATGTCAAATTATTTGACTCAAATATAAAAAAATATTTTATGATCGAAAAAAAAGATAGAATCTTTTTTAGATGAACTAAAAAAATATAAATAAATTAAAATAAATAAAATATTATATTATATTATAAATTTAAATTTAAATTT
This sequence comes from Solanum rostratum, assembly GCA_029948455.1. Classification (NCBI taxonomy): domain Eukaryota; kingdom Viridiplantae; phylum Streptophyta; class Magnoliopsida; order Solanales; family Solanaceae; genus Solanum; species Solanum rostratum. Next base: position 52,231,966 of record CM057050.1, on the reverse strand, counting down.
AAATTTAGAGTGGACAAACAATCAAACGTGTACGGTAGATAGATTAAGATATCTCAACCTTCTTTTCTTAAAAAGAAATAGCACCAAAAACAAAATAAAATATGATATCCCAAACCTATTCCAAAAATTTCAAAATTTAAAATCCCCCCAAAAACAGCAAAAATTCTGCCACCGTTACAGTTAACGGTGAAAAACCTCCGTTTACTCGCGACTCTCCAATATATACTATCCCTCTTCTCTGTGGCATTTCCCCAAATCAAATTCTCTCTTCACCAGTAAAACCATATACCCTCGAAGTATCCGCAAAAATGCGTGAGATTTTGCACATTCAAGGAGGTCAATGTGGGAACCAAATCGGAGCTAAGTTCTGGGAAGTTATCTGTGCCGAGCACGGCATTGATTCTACAGGAAGGTATCAAGGAGACAGTGATCTTCAATTGGAGCGACTGAATGTATATTATAATGAAGCAAGCTGTGGAAGGTTTGTTCCACGCGCCGTCCTCATGGATTTGGAGCCGGGAACTATGGATAGTGTCAGATCTGGACCTTATGGTCAGATATTCAGGCCGGATAACTTCGTTTTTGGCCAGTCAGGTGCTGGTAACAACTGGGCGAAGGGACATTATACTGAGGGAGCGGAGCTTATTGACTCGGTTCTAGATGTTGTGAGGAAGGAGGCTGAGAACTGTGATTGTTTACAAGGTACTTGATAAATCTACGCAAGTCTAGTAGAGTCAATTCCCTTGATCTAGCAATTTCACTGTTCAGTTTTTCTTTCTTTTCTTTTCTGGTTATTGAAGTTATATATGTTTCAGTCGTTAGGTTGTTTTATATGTCCTCTTTGATTTCTTGCAGTCGGGTGAATTCAGTTACGGTTAGTCTTTGTTAAAGTTATTGCGATTGGGTTTCTATTTTACTAAATCAATCTGCTGATTATAATTTATAGTGAACAACTGAGTGGTATGCCACCGAACACTTACATTCTGGTGGTGTTTTTGTTACTATGTATATGTATCACTTATCACTAGTAATTTGAGGTAGATTGTTTATAGTGCTTCAGGAGTGCATCTTGAGTTTTTAGAGATACAGTACCTCTTTGACTGAGCGCTTTCATGTTAACTTAGGTTTCTTTGTTTGCGCTTATGAAGGACAATGCATTTTAGTTCAATTATATGAAAACAATTTCTGTCTGAAAAGAAAATTTGTGTCTATTTGGAAATTTTCTACATAGTTTATTGAAAATAATTGGGTGATATGGTACTTCGCAAAGTATTAAGGTTGAATATTTTTTTTCTCCTAATGGCTATATGATCATGGTTGCTGCAATTGCTTGAAACCTCTTTGCTTGGTTGATCTCTTATTTTTGGTCCATAGCTAACCTCAAGGTGAATTTTGAACCCTTAAATCTCTGAGCCAGCCTCTAGTCTTGTGGTCATGGGATACCAAATCTTATATATATACATAAAGAATAAAAGAAAATTACCTTATATATACAATGTAATTTTTTGCAGAGAGGGTTCACATGAATGCCCTCATGCCCCCTAGATCTAGCCCTGCGTGGGCCACCCTTTTCTGACATTGTGTAAAAGCACTTTGAGCTCAAAGTAAAATGCCTTTTCAATTTGTTACTAATCGATATGTTAAATGAATGAATATGGAATTTATTTTTGGTTTCAGGTTTTCAAGTTGCGCACTCTCTAGGAGGTGGAACTGGATCAGGAATGGGAACTCTCCTTATATCTAAGATCAGGGAGGAGTACCCAGATAGAATGATGCTTACTTTCTCTGTGTTCCCTTCCCCCAAAGTATCAGACACAGTTGTTGAGCCCTATAATGCCACTCTTTCTGTTCACCAACTTGTTGAGAATGCAGATGAGTGTATGGTGTTGGATAATGAAGCTCTTTATGACATATGCTTCCGAACCCTCAAACTTACGACTCCGAGCTGTAAGTTGCACCTTTTCTCAGTTAGTTGGTTGTTTCCTAATTAAATGCAACCTGATAGTTGTGTGTTACACTTTCGTGTTGGGTTAGTTTTATCATCAATTCTTGACTTAGAACAATTAAATTGCGATAAGCTGGGGAAAGATGAGCTGACTTTCTTTTATTTATGTGCTGGTATCATTATTGAGTTGATTCATCTACTTGTATGTAGAATGTTTGCAATTCTTTACAGTCACTGTTACGTCCAAAATTTTTTTGGTTGTGTATGATTCTATTATGATCACTTTGCACTAGTGGTTGTCCTTTTTTCGCCCTTTAGTAAGTTCAAAAATCACATTCAGTCCTAGATTGGGGCATGAAAATGAGTTCTACTACATGCATCATTATCGATAATATACTTGCTACAATGGAATTTGTTGATTTGTTCACTGATGGATGATGTTTGCCTCAGTTGGGGACCTAAACCATTTGATTTCTGCCACCATGAGTGGTGTAACTTGCTGTCTCCGTTTCCCTGGTCAACTCAACTCTGATCTCCGCAAGCTTGCTGTTAACCTCATCCCATTCCCTCGGCTGCATTTCTTCATGGTTGGATTTGCTCCACTCACTTCTCGTGGGTCGCAGCAATATCGAGCATTGACTGTTCCTGAGCTAACACAGCAGATGTGGGATGCAAAGAATATGATGTGTGCTGCTGATCCTCGTCATGGTCGATATTTGACTGCTTCAGCTATGTTCCGTGGAAAGATGAGCACTAAGGAAGTGGACGAACAGATGATTAATGTGCAGAACAAGAACTCTTCCTATTTTGTTGAGTGGATCCCTAACAATGTAAAGTCAACAGTCTGTGATATCCCTCCAACTGGTCTGAAGATGGCCTCAACTTTCATTGGCAACTCCACCTCGATTCAGGAGATGTTCCGTAGGGTCAGTGAGCAGTTTACAGCTATGTTTCGAAGAAAGGCTTTCTTGCATTGGTACACTGGAGAAGGTATGGATGAGATGGAGTTTACTGAGGCTGAAAGCAACATGAATGATTTAGTTTCTGAGTACCAGCAATATCAGGATGCAACAGCTGAAGAGGACGATTATGACTATGAAGATGAGGAAGAACCAGTAGAAGGTTAATGAAATCAGGGTGTGGAGAATTTTGAGTGCAGTTAGTGAGTAGTGGTTGTGTAGTTTTCTATTTTGTTTTGTGGTTTGGAACGTTGTGCTATTTGGCCACCTTGGTGGCACAATTACTGATTCCTTCGCATTATAGTTTGTAATGCTTCATATACCTGCAACATTGAAATCTAATGGATGCTTTCTTTTGGTCCCTATTCTTGTTCTAGATGAAACACACTTTAGAATGGGGTAAATGGCTTATTTGTTCAGCAACATATTTATTTGGGACCTTAAAGGCTGCTAGATTTTTCTTGCAAAATCCCTACACATCTACTTCGTCTATCTTTGACCCTTCTCGTGGAATAACAGCACAGTTCATCTGTGAGATTTGAAGGGTATTAGACAATATATTATACATGAACATGCTAGGAAATACAATGTACTTCAATTAGGGTCATTTTGTTACCTCTTCACCATACTTATCATCAGGAACTCCTGAAGCAACAGCTTGAGCAGTCTCCGGATGCGAAACAAGGACATCAATTGGAGATATCTTTTTCCCTGAAAATTGAAACGCTTCATGAGGGGGTCCAAAGAGTTTTAAGTAGGCGTTGGACATGCTAAACATGAAATCACGATTTAGCTTTGAACATCCCACTTGAGATCATGATTTTAAATTTCAAGTTCTTCCCAAAAAATATATTTTGGGATTTCATATTTGTTAAAAATACTAAACTTGATCCATAAGCTTATATTTTGTTTAAACAAAAAAAGACTTGTCATTTCAAATTTTACAAAAAAAGACTCATGGTTGGCATAAAGAGAATGTCCGTATTTACAAAACTATCTATATTTACAAGTTTGTAATTTTAAATATTTATTTGTAAAAGGAACATGAAAATATGCAATATATAAATTATATTAGGATATTTCGATATCTTGTTTATAAACTTTAATTTGCTCATTTGGTAACATTGTATAAGAATTGAAACTTTTTAGATAGTTTTTACAAGTTTGTGGAGTTCTCATTTGATGAGGGAAAGAAATACGATTATGAAATTTTAATTACATGTCAAATCACAATTCCATATTGCATGTCCAAACATCTCAGAATAATTGTGGCAATTGGGTATATGCTTTTTTCAACGTTTTACTAATTTTATTTTTGTATTATTCTGCTGAGACCTTAGTGTCAGGACCCGCCACTATTTTTTGCACGGAGGAGGAAAATTCGAAGCCTTCTAGTAATTTACGGAAGATTCTAGAACCGTATAGAATACACTAGCAGTGTATAGTCTTCTCTAGAATTGTATAGAAGGGTGTGGAGGATTCTAGAGAAAGGACTAAATTGTAAATATGGAGGACTTGAAATGTAAATATTATTTGCACTCGGGCCCTTTAGGAGTAGTATAAATATAGGGGGCCATTTTCATTTGTAAACCATCCAAGCATCCAAGAATCAAGTGTAAGCATTCTTCCAAAGTTATAAAGTCTTCCTTTTCTACAACTCTCTTTCTCTCTTTAAGTCTTCTTATCTAGCGTTCCTTTAGCGGTCTTAGTTGAAAGACTTGCTAGTATTTACAAGATCGTGAAAGATTTGTGAGCAAATTGACTAGTGCCGCACGAAAGTCTTAGCGAGAGTTCTAAGTCCGTGACAACGTGGTATCAGAGCAAGGTTGCACTAAGGGAGTATGGCATGTGAAGGAGACATCAACGCCACCAACACCGCCAACGTTATGTTGGATGTTGGCAAGAAACGCAAAGGGAAGAAAAACTCCAAGAAGGTTGAGAAGGTGCCAGTCGGATCAACACTGAGCGAGGCCATGACAACCCACTCACTCTCGGCCACTGAGTTAAGTGACGAGGAACGAGGCATGGAGCCTGCCGATGTCACGCTCAACATAGGATGGGTCGCGAGGGTGGATGCTACCAGACAAGCAGTAGAGTTCTTGGGCAAGCGCTTGAAGGAGTTCGACAGCAAGTTCAAGACCTTAGAGGAGTTCACCCTTGACGAGAACGAAAGCATCCGGAAGGAGTTGGGCAGACATCAGGTTGCAGTGTATGAGCTGAGGGAGGCCATCACTTCTTTAGAGTGCCGGCTCATGGAGGCACTGAGCAAGATGGAGGCCATGAGCGCCACCATAGAGGCCATGGGTGCAAGGGTGAGGGAACTTGAGGAAGGCACGGCTGACGGGAGATGTGTAGGGATTGCTGGAGAAAGGGAGGCCAGGATTGAGGCTCCCAAGCCACCTGTCTTCAAAGGCGTCTGTGATGCACAAGAGGTGGAGTACTTCTTGTGGCACTTGGAGAATTACTTCAAGTGTAACAAGGTGAGGGATGACGAGACAAAGGTCAACACAACCGTGTTGTATCTGAAGGAGATGGCCATGCTATGGTGGAAACGTAAGGAGTCGGAAATAGGTAAGGGGCTATGCGCCATCAACACATGGGAGAAATTCAAGGCTGAGTTCAATAAGGCCTTCTTCCCGAATAATGTCATCTACGAGGTAAGCGAAAGTTCAGGGAGCTGAAGCACACAGGTAGCATAAGTGCCTATGTGAAGGAGTTTACTACCCTTACACTTCAGATTCCCAACCTCACAGATGAAGATATTATGTTCCACTTCATGGACGGCCTACAGAACTAGGCCAGGACGGAGCTGGAACGCCGACAAGTTAGGACCATAGACGAATCCATCACACAGGCGGAGGCTTTGACGGACTTTCAACACGGCAGACGAGACAAAGACCGAGAAGAAAGCTCGGGAGGTAGTCATGACCAAGGTGGGGGAGATGGTGGCAAGGGCAAGGGTTGGCAGCCACACCCCAAGCATCATGATACCCACAGGCCTGATAACAGGAGGGTCGGTCGTCAGGGTAGCACAGAGGGCAAGACACAGCCCGAAAAAGAATTTAAGTGTTACATATGCAGAGGGTCGCATAGCTACAAGAAATGCCCCGAACTGAAGAGTCTTAGTGCCATACTGTGGGAGCGAAAGGAGCAGAAGGCGCCGAAAGAGGCACTCGAATCAGGAGAAGTTGGCACAACTCGAGTAGGCATGATTGGGCTATGCGGAGCGATCACAAAGCTACGGGAGAAGCCAAAAGAGCGTGGTGCGCAGTACGTGGACATCACAATCAATGGGAGACCCACTCGTGCCATGGTCCACACAGGCGCAGAGGTTAACATTGTGACCAAGTCTGCGGCAACCAAGTTGGGGTTGATATATAACCCAAGTAGTACGCAACTCAGCACGATCAACGCGCCAATGACTCCTATGTGTGGATTTGCTCAAGGAGTCGAAATAGTGTTGGGAGAGTGGCGTGGAAAGACCAACTTCCACATAGGACAGATAGATCTCTTAGACATCGTCCTTGGACAGGAGTTTTTCCGGAAGTGCCATGTGGTGATAGGCCCCTACCTCCAATAACTCGTGGTCATGGAGCACGGAGGTTCCTGCATGGTGCCCTTGGTCGAGATGCCCAAGTCAGAGGGACCAACTTGAATATCAGCCTTGCAACTCGTGGAAGAAGTTAAGGGAAGGCCACCATTATCATGTCCCACGGCCGCTGGGAGGAAAAGTCGACGGAGGAGAGGCCGACGAAGGAAGCCAAGCAGGGATAGGGACATCCAACCACAACAACGCTCCTCGGGTGCTGAAAGGGGCGAACTCTAGAGGACCACAAAGGGACGGCATGAAGACTTGCGGCAGTCCGAAGGTAGAGACAGGGAGTTCCAATAGTAGTATTGCGCCGAGGACGTCGCCTCATCAGGTGGGGGAGAGTGTCAGGACCCGTCACTATTTTTTGCACGGAGGAGAAAAATTCGAAGCCTTCTGATAATTTATGGAAGATTCTAGAACAGTATAGAATACACTAGTAGTGTGTAGTCTTCTCTAGAATTGTATGGAAGGGTGTGCAGGATTCTAGAGAAAGCACTAAATTATAAATATGGAGGACTTGACATGTAAATATTATTTGCACTCAGGCCCTTTAGGAGTAGTATAAATGGAGGGGGCCATTTTCATTTGTAAACCATCCAAGCATCCAAGAATCAAGTGTAAATATTCTTCCAAAGTTATAAAGTCTTCCTTTTCTAAAACTCTCTTTCTCTCTTCAAGTCTTCTTACCTAGCGTTCCCTTAGCGGTCTTAGTTGAAAGACTTACTAATATTTGCAAGATCGTGAAAGATTCGTGAGAAAATTGACTAGTGCCACACAGAAGTCTTAACGAGAGTTCTAAGTCCGTGACATTAGGGTCTACTTAATTTTCAAGACAGGCTGGCGGAACCTATGTTTGGGTTTTGGAAAAAGTCTAAAAATTTAATTATGTGTGACAGATAAATATGATGGGCAGACACAAGTTATATGAGGTTCTATTTATATTTTGTTGGCTACCATTTTGAGAAAAAAGGACAAACTCCCTCTCTCTTGTCATTTTTTTTAGAGAAGTACTAAATGAGTCCTTAAATTTGGCACAAATTATTAGTTTCATCTTAAATTATTGGTAGATTTAATAATACCCCTTAATTTGGTGAACTAAGCTTAAATACACCCTAGAACTTGGTATGAATTATTAGTTTCATCTCCTAAACTATTTTAGGCTTAAAAACACCCCTCAACTTGGCGAACTAAACTTAAATACACCCTCAAACTTGGCACGAATTATTAGTTTCATCCCTAAACTATCGATAGGCTTAAAAACACTCCTCAACTTGTCGAATTAAGCTTAAATATATCCTCGAACTTGACTCGAATTATTAGTTTCATCCATAAACTATTGATAGGCTTAAAAACACCTCTCAACTTCATATTTATGTAACTTATTAAATTTTGATTTGAAATTTTGTAGTACTTCATTTGCTGCCATGTTCTTGCAATTCCAAAATCTAAGCTTAGTTTGTCATGTTGAGGGGCGTTTTTAAGCCTATCAATAGTTTAGGGACGAAACTAATAATTCGTGCCAAGTTTGAGGGTGTACTTAAGCTTAGTTCGCCAAGTTGAGGGGTGTTTTTAAGCCTATCAATAGTTTAGGGACGAAACTAATAATTTGTGCCAAGTTCAAAAGTCTTTTTAGTACTTCTTTTTTTTCTTAACTTTTATTCATTGGTTCAAATTATATATCCACCTTTCCATTGTATAATTAATTCAAATTTTGCTACTTCCCACACCTTAATACTCCTTTTTATTCCAAAAAGTGTCAAATTCAATATTTCTTCCCTAACTCATCCTATTTTTAATATTTTACTAGTGTCATTTTCTCTATTTTATATAGATTATTCACATTATTAAAAAATATTTATAGTATTAAGTTATTAATCAAATCATTCCCATTTTATCTTATAACTAGTTTTTTTAAAGTATAAATAAAATTTTAAAAGTTACAAATTTTTTTAAGCAAAATCTGTAAAATTATCATTTTTATTTATGATTTATTAAGGGATCGTAAAAAAAAAAGTGAATAACTAATATAAAAAAAACTCAAAGGGTTATATATTATTTTCTTTTATTCTTCTCTCCACAATTTAATAATTTCAAATTCATTATATTAACACGAGAAAATGATAATGAGACCCAATAATTTATGTGGCAAAATATGAGTGAAGCCTCATAAAATTTTTATTTGCCACATCATACTTATCTCTCACACATAATATAATTTTTCGTTAAGTAATACAAGGAAAAAGAATTTAATTTATATTTTAAAACTAACATGAGAAAATTACAAATTATAAAATTTAATTAAACTAATTGATTTTAATTTAATTAAAAATCAATCCAACCCAAGTTATGAATAATTATACTTTAAAACCTACATATTAAGTTGATTGAAATTCTCTCCATGAAAAAAAGGAGAAGGCCTACAACTAATTAGATTAGCTAAATGACACGCCCCGAGAGAGTACCCTTGGCGTGGCCGTTACTTAGAGACTATTGCTAGTCCCTGAGCGAACCACTTGGCCTCATTGTCACCTCATGCTCAACAGCGGAAGGAACATTCTCAAGGAAAAGACTGTAATGTAATTAAAGTAATCAAGTCTTTATATAAAAGTTGATTTCCAATAAAGAAGAGTTGGAAAAATAATAATACATAACATCCTCTACTCAATGTCTATGAAGCCTCTACCTATAACATCTAGATGGTACCACGATAGGCCATGGTTACCCAACTCAAGGAAATAAAATACTAACTCAAGCTAGATGATAATAATATGAAAATCCTCCGAAAACAAGGAGGTCTCATCGATCAGCTGTATGCGAATAGATCCTCAACGAAGTGCCTATCGATGGTCTCTAATATTTGCCTCTGCATCATAAAACGATGTAGTCCCAAAAGGGGACACAGTACGTGGAATGTACTGGTATGTTCTAACGCTTGATAAAATTACCAAAATACCCCTAGAGGAGAGGTGTGCACAAAACGCGTCTTTCGATGCTCAAATTGAAGATCTGAGGCCGAATTCGTGATCAACATGAAAAATTGAATGGGAGAAGGGTCTCGGTCAATTTTTAAAGCGACCAAGTCAAATGATAATTTTTCGTTTCAAAATGAAAAACAGTATGAGTCCGCGACAGAATCGCGTCGTGGACCTATCGCGGAGACACACTTATGTTTTTTTGTGATTTTTCGACGAAGTTGAATTTTGCCAAAATGCACTGTCCGTGATAGGTCCGCGTCGCGGACTGTGTTATTCCAAGTCTGGAATTTCTTTTTTTAAAAAAATTTAAGGGGCATTCTAGTCCATTCCTAATACCTTCGAAAACCTCCTATACGATTAACATATGTCATTTTCTTAGATAAAGGGGTTCCAAAATCCATCCAAACCCTCTTCCTAGCAAAATCACTAAGTTAGGGCTTGAGGAGAGTTGAGATTGAAGAATTCAACAGGAGGTCTTTCAAAGAATTGTTGTTAGCAATCATCCTAGGTATGTAAGGCTAACCAAAAGCATGAAATTGTTCTCCCGTGTGCTCCTTTGAGTAAATTGAGTCTATGATTGAAGATAATGAGTTTGATGTGAAGATTTTTGAGTATTACACTGAGTTTTACTTAATTCACATATTTTACATGAATTGATGATCATCATAAACTTGATTTATTGCATAATTTACTTTCATAATTGTTTTCACAAAACCCTATGATTATTTTATTTAAAGAATGCAAGAATAAACTTAGGGGATGAGTCTAGAGCCTTGACGATGATGATGTCTACAATGTTGAGATTGTATTTTAAATTGATGAGACTCTTGATGAGAATGATGTTCATGAGTCTTAAAACTTGAAACAAAATTCTAAAAAGAATATTTCGAGTTTCATGATGTTCATGTTAATAAGATGATGTTGATGTTGATGAGATGAGTTGATGTTGAGGTATCATGTCCCTATGGGACTAATGATGAGGTATTATGTCCCTATGAGACTGATGATGATGATTCTTTCTAAGCATGTCGAGTTTCGGGAGGAGTATTGAGCACCGAAATGGGTGAGAGTGAGTTCCACTTGAACCCATTAATTATGTGGCTCGCGTAGGAAGAGAGGATTGAACCGCAATGCGGATGGCTCCTTTCTTGTCCCAAAAGAGGACTGAGGTTTTTTTCTTGTGGATCCAATGAGGTTGATATCCTTTACCCTGGGTAGGGTACTAGATGGATGTGGCAACGACATCGCTTTGTTGTATCATCACCTACTCATAGGTGATGGTTGTCGGTTAGAGAAACTCCTAGTGAGGTCTTACTTTGATAGTACTCTGATGTTGATGTTGATGTGATGGTATGAGTCGAGTTTGCTTGAGTTGAGTTGATTCGAGTTTCCTTGAGGTGAGTCTAATGTACTAATGATGTTGAGATGAGATGTTGATGAGTCATTTGTCTAATCTAATTTCTTGCCTTAGATAGACATTTGACATTCTGACGGAGTATGATGGTGAGTTGATGTTATCCCTATATTGTTGTAATTGTACTGTTACATTCAGCCATTTTATATACCGTACATTCCACATACTGACGCCACCCGACGCTGCATCATTTCATGATGCAGATACAGGAGTTAGAGGACTTCAAGAGACGCATCATTGAGGTCAGAGATTCCAAGTTCAGTCATTGGTGAGCCTCCCTGCTGTTCGAAGGAGTCCTTTTTCTTTATCTGTTATTCCGTTTGTTGAGCTGGGTAGCCATGGCCTGTCATGGTACCTTCTTTGATTGTCTAGTTGAGTTAGAGGCTTCATAGATATGAGTCGAGGTTTAATGTTGAGGTTTTTCCCTTATGAGTTGAGTTAGCATTTACATTTGCTTGTTCTGATGTTGAGACTGATGTTGGCTATTTGCCCTTCTTATTGAGATAGCTTACTGCCTTACTTCTATTATTCCGTTATACTAATGCTGAGTGACTAGCCTGAGAACGAGCGGTTCGCTTGGGGACTAGCAATAGTCTCTGGGTGCTAGCCACGCATAGTATTGAAAAGAGTCTGAGTGACTAGTTATATATATGCGACTAAAACATAACAAAAAAGTTTAGATATTCTTGTGGATAGTGATTCCTTGACCATATGGAGGTATATGCTTATAGCCTAGTAAAGGAAATTGATTTACAAATTTAGAGAGAGGACCTTGAGAGCTAAGGGGGAGATGATGTAATGCTCGATAAAATCACCAAAATACCCCTAGAGGAAGGGTATGCGCGTAACACATCTTTCAATGTTTGTATGGAAAATCCGAGGCCAGTTTTTTTATCAGCACGAAAAATTGAGTGGCAAAATAGTCTCGGTCAATTTTTAGAGCAACTGGATCAAAAGATAATTTTTTTGATCCGATTACCGAAATAGTGCCGGTGCGCGATAGAGGCGCGTCGCGCATCTGTAGTGGAGTGACCCTTATGTTTTTTTTTCAAATTTTTTGACGGGATTGGGAAAACTCATTTAGAAAATTTTTGAAGAAAAATACACTAGTGCGAAATTAGTCCGCATCGTGGACTGGGTTATTCCGAACCTTAAATTTTTCAAAACTTTCTGAGGGGCATTTCGATCAATTTTTAACCCTCCTAATCTCAACACATGATCAGTTTGGGTTGTTTGAACGTAAAAAGGGTCTAAAACCCCATTCCAAGTCCTTTTCTAACAATTACACAAGATTAGGGCTTGAGAGAAGATGAGAACAACTTGAGATGGAAGAACTCAAGAGAGAATGAGAGTTCTTAATTCTGATGATGATGTGATGCCAATTCTTCTTTTTAGGTTATAGATGAGGAGAAGGAGTTAGAGAAATCGTGAGGAATGTAATAGATAGGTAAAATCATATTAGTATCTCCCGTGGTAAGAGTTCATGCGATCGAGGGTGTAAGTTGCTATTGTAGGCTTAAATGTGTGGATGCTATTATAAGAGTGTATTAGAGTAATGAGGATGAGCAGTATTCTCTAAGTACATGTTACTAGGGAGTGAGATTCTTGATTCTAATGTCATCTTACACGTGCACTAACCTTCGACTTGTTATGCCATTATTGATGGTATGATGTAGATTATCAAATTTTAGAGGTATAATCGTGCTTATTTTGCATGGAGAGATAGTAGTTTGGGGGTTTCGTCAAAGAGGAGATGATGAGTTCCTCCGGTCCAAATAGTAATGTTGATAATAGTAGACTGAGAGTGAGGGTAGATGAGAAGGAGTGAATGTATCCTCATTGTGATATCAGTGTTAAACTTGTGTCATGTAGGGATAGAGATGGGGAGGCGGAAAGAGATGAGATCATATGATGCGCAATAGATAGGTAAGAGAGTGTTGGTGTGACTTTGAGTGAGAGCTTATTGAATGGTGGAGGTAGAAGTGACAAGTAGGCTTGAAAAATTCTAAGACATATTTAAAGTGTTTAGGGTGATAGGCTTGAATATATGGTTGTTATTGTGTAAGTATGGATGATAGACTATTAAAGACTTCATAATAAGAGCTATGAGCTTGCATGGATAGAATAGACTGCCATGAGGAGCACAATTGAGGTAGAGACTTGAGCATGAGAGTGTCCTCTGAGTCTTGTTTATACGATAGTCCTATTCTCGATTAGAGTTGGTGGCTTCCTTCCTGAGTTTGAAAGACTGATTATTGAGGTATACAAATGAATCAAATTGATTGAGTTCTGACATTCCATTCGTGCCTGATGGTGAGAATGTCTAAAATAATATCTCTACTCTTGATCTGAACCGATTTGTCTATTTGAGTTGATGTGTCCAATCCTGAGTCTGAATGGAGACGGTTTAAGATTGATGAGGAGTCGAGAGTTTGATTGGTTGAGTGAGTTTTGAGAAGAGATCTAATTTTTATTTGTGCCTTGATGTCTACCTTTCTCGAATGATCCCAAGGGGGAGATAATGTAACACCCCAACTCTTTTTTTTACTAAGATTGAGTCATCCTTCATATGACATACATTTTTAATTGATAATTCTTAATTGAGTATAGATGTTAAAATTTATTCCTTAGAGTGGGAATAGAATTGGAGATGATAAAAGGATCTCTTACATCAAGGCAAGTCCAAAGAATTTCTACCGACTAAGTTTTCATATGAGTTGATGGAAGGGTCAACTTCAAATGACCATATCTCCTAAAGTATAATGAGGTAGGCGACCCATAATATATCCAATTAAAGATCTTTGAATTAACTTTCCAACACACCTTATTTCGCCTTAATCAGAGTTTGGAGTAGAAAGTTATAACCATTTTACTGAAGACCTGCAGAGCTGTCTGAAGATCCACGATAGCTCCGCGTCTCAGACATATCGCGAACCCTTTCTGGATAAGCCAAATGACGTCCTTTTATTTTATTTTGAGGGTAATTTTATCTTAAAATCTTTGAGGGTCTATTTAAAGTCTCAAAACGCATAAAACGTCAGTTTTTCATAATTAAAACCCTCTCCTTCACTCCTAAACATAAAACACTCAAGAATCAACAAGAAAATACCAAGTTAGGGATAGCTTTAAAGATTCATCATCAATGTAAGCTATTCTTCATAAATTTCGATCTACCCAACCCAAATTTCTTCATCTATTCATTAATCTCTAATAGAGTCTTAAATCACAACCTACGGTTTCAAGAAAACGAATTCAAGAATTCTAAGAAAAGAATTCCTTGATTCTTCTTTTCCAAGAATTAGGGTTCTTCATCAAGAACTCTAAATATTCTAAGTCAAAAATTCAAGAATCAAAGATAAGCCATTCAAGCAATGTCTTTCCAAGTTCTTCCACTCTAAAAGAACTACCGAGATCGAGGATTTTCTCCAAGAAGGATAGTATTCATCAAAATTTGATTGTAATATCCACTTTCCAGGTATGTAAGGCTAAACTAAAAACATGGGATTATTCTCTCATGTGCCCCATAGAGGTCATAGATGATTTGATAGTTGAAGCGTCTATATGCATGGATATTTGATGGTTTTTCTTGAAAATTAATTTGAAATTACATGTTTTCTATGTTTATGATCATCATACTAATTGTTTTCTTAAATTTAATATTTTCATGAGAATTCGCATAACCCTACATGATTCATTTGAAAAGCATGCATAATGAACTTGAGGATTGAGTCTAGAGCCTTAAATTGAGATTGTTGATTGTGATGAGAGGATGATGATGAGTTGATAGAAATTGATTGTCTTATGAGTCTCTATAAATGAACTCCACTGATATGTCTATTCGATTGTTTCCTAATGATTGTTCTAAATCTTGATTCATTGATGAGATTGATTGATGAGAGGGCTAAAGTCCCTATAAGATGTTGATTGATGAGAGGGCTAAAACCCCTATGAGACATTGATTGATGATAGGCCAATGTCCCTATGAATGGTTTGATTGGATTGATTTGAGTCACGTGAGGAGTATCGAGCACCGAAATGGGTAAGAGTGAGTCCCACTCGAACTCATTAACTACGTCACCAAACGTAGGTGAGGCTTAGAACCATCACATATATTGTGGTTCCCTCTTGATTAGAAGTTCCTGAAACAATATCAGACTTGTTGACGACTGACTCCATATTGGGTGAGTTGATATGGTTTCAATTCGTTCCCTACCTGGCAAGTTTGGAACTGTTATGGCAATATCAGCGTGATTGTTGTACATTCACTGGCTCAGAAGTGATTATTGTCGGATAAGAGAAACTCCCATAAATTTCCTACCTTGAGTACTCCGAGTCTAGATGAGATGAGAGGGGGTGAGCTCCTCTGAGATGAGATGAGAGGAGCTGAGCACCGTTGAGATGAGTCTAAGATGATTGATGAGTTTTGAGTTATTGATGGGTTACTTGTCTACTATTTATTCTTTAATAGATGGACATTTGACGATTTGATGTGATTTGATGTTTATTTTGAGTTGATATTGTTTCCATATTATTCTACCAATTTCTATTTCACTCAACTATTTTACATACCAGTACATTCTAAGTACTGATTTCCACTCTGGACTGCATCATTTTATGATGCAGAGGTAGGTACTAGATATCGTCAACAGGCGCTCGATCGAAGATCCGAGATTCGCAGCTAATTGGTGAGCCCCTCCTACTCCGGATTATCCACTGCTTTTATTTCATCTTACTTTACAATTAGATTGGACTTTTTTTTTTAATTTTGATTTGGGTAGCCATGGATCTGTTATTGGCACCACATGATTAGTGATAGAGGCTTCATAGATGATGGTTGAATGTTGATGTTGAGATTGTGAGCTAGTTCTTTCTACTAGCCTTCATTATTTTATATATATTCTTTTGAGACTTTAGATGAGATGTGCCCATTACTTACTTATACTTTCCGCTGTTCGGCAGAGTTAATTGATTGAATAATGTGATAAGGCTAAGTGATTCGCTTGGGGACTAGCAATAATCTCTGAGTGCCAGCCACGCCAAGGGAACCCTCCCGGGGCGTGACACCGTGGTTGTGGTTTCTTAGCTGCTGATTTGAGGAGTTGAAATGTGTGGTGTTTCCGTGGTTGTTGGGAATAATTTGGGGTCGTTTTCTAGTGATTTTGTTGTTGTTTCATGGCTGAAAATGGGTGGAGATTGTTGTTCAATGGTAGTGGTTGTGAAATCTGGTGGGTGGTGCGAGGCAGAGGGGGAGCGGGTTTGGTGAGGTTGATGGCTATTTCGGGTTGTTTTCTTGTTGTACTCTGGTGGAACACGTAAAGGTCTTTCTAGGGGGTGACTGATCGGAGTTCCGCGCGAAGAATTCATCGGGGAAGACCATGAACAACGGAACCTAAAAAAAATCTAAAAGATTATTAAATCCTAATCTCAAAATTATTCACCCTCTGTACAATATAAAATTATATACACACTTTGAAACCTAATGGGCTAAAAAGATACAGGACCACATTGTGAGTCAATCAAACATATGCATATAATTATATCTGAACAAGAAAACATGAATTATTATACTGCGTTAAAATTTAAACTTAAACTAATTAAAATCCTAATATTTTGAAAATAAAAATAGTTATAAAAAATTAATCTAAAATCGTCCAAAAAACATTTAAAACTATTAAAAAATATCAACATAAGAAGTGTGAATTTTTAGAAGTGTTGTGTGTGTCAACAGCTGTCCTTTTCTTGGGATATGATTGATGAAAGAGATCATGGACTAAGAAAATTGACAAACCTAATTTTGACCAAACACATGACCTTAAATAGGACCATTCTTCACTGTGGTGGAAGTTACTCCTTAATTCCAAAAGTTCCACATTGTTGCAACTTTATTGACCTGATTTGCACCTGTGGTTTAATTGAGAATGCATCTATTGGAATATTCTCGAAAAAACTAAGAAAAAACTTTATTTGTAAAGACAAAATTAAAGAAAAAAGTAGCATCACTTTTAGCACTTTTGTCATCCTCTTTCAATTCATGCCGACAACCTTCATCAGATTTCTGTAGCAAGGTGTGAGTCCTTTGAAAAGACAAATAAGATCCATTGATAGGATATGAAATATTTGTTGGCAGGACGAATGAAGTATGATTCATCAGTAGGATATGAATGCATGTCCATCAATAGGATAAATCGAAATGATTTATTGAATGCAATATGAATGGCCCTCTCAACTATGCAAAATGAATGGATATGCAGAATGAATGAATGAATAAATGGTCCTCTCGGCAATGCAAAATAAATGAATGCAATATGAAGGAATGACCCTCCCTCTCGGCAATGCAAATGAGTGAATGGCCCTCTCGGCAATGCAATATGAATGAATGGCCCTCTCGGCAATGCAAAAAAATGAATGGCCCCCTCGGCAATGCAAATAAATGAATGGCCCTTTCGGAAGTGCAATATGAATGAATGATCCTCTCGACAATGCAAATGAATGAATGACCCTCTTGGCAATGTAATATGAATGAATGACCCTCTTGGCAATGCAATATGAATGAATGACCCTCTCGGCAATGCAAATGAATGAATGGCCCTCTCGACAATGCAAAATGAATGAAGTATGAATGAATGACCCTCTCGGCAATGCAATATGAATGAAATGAAAATAAAGAAACACTACCACCTCTGATAGTGCAATGTAAAATAAATGCATGTGATACTATCACCTCCGACAGAGCAATGTAGAATGAATGCAGATGACATTACCACCTCCGATAGTGCAATGTAAAAGTGAATGCAAACAACACTACCATCTCCGATAGTGTAACGTAAAATGAATGCAAATGACACTACCACCTCCGATAGTGCAATGTGAATGCAATGAACACTACCACCTCCGATAGTGCGATGTAAAGTGAATGCATGTAACACTACCAACTCCGATAGTGCAATATGAAATGAAATGAAAATGACACTACCACCTTCGATAGTGCGATGTAAAGTGAACGTAAATGATACTACCACCTCAGATAATGTAATGTAAAATGAATGCAAATGACACTACCACATCTGATAATGCAATGTAAAATGAATACAATGATAATGAAAAATTAATGAATGAAATATGAACGAGCACTACTGTTTGTGGTAATGCAATATGAAAATGATGTTCCTTCATTTGTAGGATGACACTATTTCCTTGCAGCGATGCTAGAGATTTCAGAGTCGACTTTGAACTTCTACCAAGATGGAGACCATTTGAAGCTGATTATTGAGTTTCTGACAGTACTTGATAGAATTTTTGAGGATTTTCTAAAAAATTCTTGTAATGCCTTGTAAAATTACCAAAATACCCCTAGAGAAGGGGTATACGCGTGACGCATCTTCCAACGCTCGTATGGTAAATCCGAGACCGAATTTGTGATCAACACAAAAGATTGGGTGAAAAATGGTCTAGGTCAATTTTTTAAGCGACCGGATCAAAAGATAGTTTTTCGACCCGAAAACCAAAATAGTGTCTATGTGCGACGGAGGTGCGTCGTGCCACTGTAGCGGACCTACACTTACATTTTTCAAAAATTTTTGACGGGATTGAGAAAACTCATTCAAAAATATTATGGAAAAAATACAATGTACGCGACGTCGCAGACTGGGTTATTCCGAAGCTGAAAGTTTTTAAAATTTTGTGAGGGGCATTCCGGGCAATTCCCAACCCCTCTTAAACTCTATACACGATCTAATTAGGTCATTTTGATGTAAAAAGGGTCTAAAACCCCATTCTAAGTCCTTTTCTTAATAATCTAACAAGACTAGGGCTTGAGGAAAGAGGAGAAGAGCTTGAGATTGAAGAATTCAAGAGGAAATCATTGAAGTGATTGTTGAGAGCTTCATCCCAGGTATGTAAGCCTAAACTAAAAGCATGAGATAATCCTCTCATATGTCCCTATAGATGTTCATAGAGGAGTTGAGTGTCCATGAGTCTCCATACATTTTTCGTAAATTGATTCTTGAATGTTTTCTCACAAATTATATTTAATTGCATGTATTTCAGTATGTTGATGATCATCATAAACTTATTTTTTGAAATTGGATATTTTCATGAGAAATTGCATAGCCTTACATGTTAACTTTAGAAAGTATGCATGAATGAATCTAGGGGTTGAGTCTAGAGCCTTGACGTGAGATTATTGATTGTGCTTGTGATTGTGGTGAGAGAATGATGATGAGTTGATAGAGCTTGATAGTCCTATGAGTCTCCATAAATGAACTCTAATGATGGTCTATTCGATTGTTCCCTAATGATTGTTCCAAGCCTTGAGCTATTGATTGAGATTGATTGATGAAAGGGTTAAAGTCCCTATGAGTTTGATTGGTGATAGGGTTAGAGTCCTCATGAGCTTGATTGATGAAAGGGATACAACCCCTATGATGGTTAGGCAGAGCGCACAATTCAAACATTAGAGGATATGTTGAGAGCCTATGTTCTCGATTTTAAAGGAAATTGGGATGATCACCTACCATTGATTGAATTTGCATATAACAATAGTTATCATGCAAGCATTCAAATGACTCTCTATGAAGCCTTGTATGGAAGGAGATGTAGATCACCAATTGGGCGGTTTGAGGTTGGAGAAGCAGAATTGATTGGGCCTGATCTTGTCCAGCAATCGATGTAGAAGGTTAAGGTCATTAGAGAGAGATTGAAGATTGCCTAGAGTCGCCAGAAATCTTATACCAACATGAGGAGAAGAGACTTAGAGTTCGAGGTAAATGATTCGGTATATTTGAAATGTCACCTATGAACGGTGTCATGAGATTTGAAAAGAAGGGAAAGTTGAGTCCACGCTATGTGGGATCATATCATATTGTGAAGAGGATTGGGAAGATTGCTTAAGAGTTAGAGTTGCCTTCCAAATTAGATGGAATTCATTCGGTATTCCATGTGTCGATGTTAAAGGAGTGCTTGGGATATCTCACCTTGGTGATCCTTGTTGACAACATTGGAGGGAAGGATACCTTGTCCTACGAAGAGGTTCCGGTCCAAATCCTTGATCGTCAGATTCGTAAGTTGAGAAACAAAGAGATAGCCTCATTTAAAGTCTTATGGAGAAATCAATTCGTTGAGGAAGTCACATAGAAAGCTGAGGAAGAGATGAAGGCCAAATATCCGCACCTATTCGTGCCAAATAATGAGAACTTCGAAGGTACATTTCTTACCCTTGACTAAATTTATTGATCTATTCTTGAGTTTATTATCTATTCTTGAGTCCGAGTAGAGTTAATTGAGGTTGAGGAGGAGTCGAGAGTTTAATTGGTTGAGGTAAGTGTTGAGATCAGTCTTGAGAGTCTATTCATGCCTTGATATCTACCTTTACTCATCATTCGAGGAAGAATGATCCCAAAGGGGAGATGATGTAACGCCCGTTAAAATACCAAAATACCCCTAGAAGAGGGGTATGCGCGTAACACATCTTTCAATACTCGTATGGCAACAGATTTTTGATCAACACAAAAATTGAGTGGGGAAATGGTCTCAGTCAAATTTTAGTGCAACTGGATCAAAAAATAATTTTTCGGTCAGAAAATGAAAAATAGTATCGGTGTGCACAAAGGGGCGTCGCGCCTCAGCAGCGGACCGATATTTATTTTTTTATAAATTTTTTGACGAGATTGGAAAAACTTGTTTAGAAATATTTTGGAGAAAAATACACTGTACGCGACCAGTCCGCGTCGCCAACTGGGTTATTCCGAAGCTGAAGTCAATTCCCAACTTGTCACGCCCCGGGAGGGTACCCTTGGCGTGGCCGGCACTCAGAGACTATTACTAGTCCCCAAGCGAACCACTTAGCCTCATCACGTCATTCAATCAATAAACTCAAATGAATAGTGGAAAGTATAAGTAAGTAAATGGGCACATCTCATCTAAATTCTCAAAATAAATAGATAATAATAAAGGCTAGTAGAAAGAACTAGCTCACAATCTCCATATCAATGCTCAACCATCGTCTATGAAGCCTTTATTACTACTCATGTGGTGAAAATGATAGACCTATGGCTACCCAAATAAAAAATAAAGGAAATAGTTTGATCTAACTCTAAAGCATGATGAAGTTAGTGTAAGGGATCCTCCAAAGTAGAGAAAGCTCACCAAATCATCTGCAAATCTCAGATCTTCAACAGAGCGCTTGTTGGCGATCTCTAGTACCTACCTCTACATCATAAAATGATGCAGTCCAGAGGGGACATCAGTACTTAGAATGTACTGGTATGTAAAATAGCTGAGTGAAACAGAAACAGGTAGAACAATATGGAAGCAACATCAACTCAAAGTAATCATCAAATAACATCAAATTGCCACATGTTTATCGATGCAAGAATAAAGAGTAGACAGGTGACACATCAACAACTCAAACTCATTGGTCATCTCAGGCTCATCTCAAAGGAGCTCACCTCCTCTCATCTCATCTCAGAGGAGCTCACCTCCTCTTATCTCATCTCAGGCTCAGAGTACTCAAGGTAGGAAATTTATGGGAGTTTTTCTTATCCGACAACACTCACTTATGAGCCAGTGAATGTACAACAATCACGTTGATGTTGCCATAGCCGTTCCAAACTTGCCAGGTAGGGAATTCTCAAAAACTATATCAGCTCACCCAATATGGAGTCAAACTCAATAAGTCCTCTATTATTTCAGGGATTGTTACTCTCGAGGGAACCATAATATATGTGATAGTTCTATACCTTACCTACGTTTGGTAACGTAGTTTGACGATTTCAAGTCGGACTAACTCTCACTCTTTCGATGCTCGATACTCCTCCCATGACTCAATGCTCATAAAACCTCCATCTCAACCAATTTCATAGGGATCGAACCCCGTCAACGATGGTATCTTATAGGGACTCTAGCCCTTTGAACAATCATCTCATAGGATCCTTAACCCTCTCATCAATCTTCTCATCAATGACTCAAGATTTATAACAATTATTAGGAAGCAAGTGAATAGACATATCGGTAGAGTTCATTTATAAAGACTCAAAAGACAATCAATTTCTATCAACTCGTCATCATGCCCTCATCACAATCAACAATCTCAACTCAAGGCTCTAGACCCAATTCTCAAGTTCATTATGCATGTTTTTCAAATTCATCATATAGGGTTATGCAAATCTAAGGTAAATGTTCAATTCAAGAAACAATTTGTATAATGATCATCAACACAGAAAACATGTAATTTCAAATCAATTTTTCAAGAAAAATCATCAAGGGTTCATGCATGTAAACTCTCCAAATTATCAACTCATCTATGACCTCTATGGGGCACATGAGAGAAAAATCCCATGTTTTAGGTTAGCCTTACATACCTGGGATGCAGCCATCGACCAAGAACGTCAAGGAACTCTTCTCGAATCTCTCAACTCAAGCTCTTCTCTTCTCTCCTCAAGCCCTAACATTAGTAAAGTATTGGAATAGGACTTAGCATGGGGGTTTTAGACCCTTTTAACATCAAAACAACCTTATTAGATCGTGTATAGAGTTTAGGAGGGGTGGAAAATTGACCGAAATGCCCCTCATAATAATTTAGAAATTTCTAACTCGGAAAAGACCCAGTCCACGACGTGGACTGGTTGCGTACTGTGTATTTTCAAAAAATATGTTTTGAATGAGCTTTCTCAATATTGTCAAAAATTTTAAAAAGAACACAAGTGTTGGTCCGCGATGGGTGCGCAACGCGCGCTCATCGCGTATTAACACTGTTTTGTATTTCGGATAAAAAAATTATCTTTTGATCGGGTCACTTTAAAATCGATCGAGACTATTTCCCACTCAATATTCTGTGCTGATCATAAAGCCAGCCTTGGATTTGCCATATGGGCATCGGTAGATATATTACGCGCATACCCTCTCTCTAGGGGTATTTTAGTAATTTTACTGGATGTTACACAACCCCTCCTAAACTCAATACACGATCTAATTAGGTCGTTTTTGACATAAAAGGGGTCTAAAACCCTATTGTAAGTCCTTTTCTAACAATCTAAAAAGACTAGGGCTTGAGGAAAGAGGAGAAGAGCTTGAGATTGAGGAATTCAAGAGGAAATCCTTAAAGTAATTATTGAGAGCTTCGTCCCAAGTATGTAAGGCTAAACTAAAAGCATGAGATTGTCCTCTCATGTGCCCCATACATGGTCATAGAGGAGTTGAGTATCCATGAGTCCCCATACATGTTTCTTAAATTGATTCTTGAATATTTTCTCACAAATTATATCTAATTACATGTAATTTTGTATGTTGATGATTATCATACACTTAATTTCTTGAATTGGATATTTTCATGAAAAATTGTATAACCTTATATGTTAACTTATGAAAGCATGCATGAATGAATCTAAGGATGGAGTCTAGAGCTTTGACATGAGATTGTTGATTGTGATTGTGATCGTAGTGAGAGAATGATGATGAGTTGATAAATCTTGATAGTCCTATGAGTCTTCATAAATGAACTATATTGATGGCCTATTCGATTGTTCCAAGCCTTGAGCTTGATTGATGAAAGGGTTAAAGTACCTATGAATTTGATTGATGATAGTGTTAGAGCCCCTATGAGATACTGACCGATGACAGGGTTAAAGTCCCTGTGAGATACTAATCGATGATGGGGTTAAAGTCCCTATGAGATACTGATTTATAACGGGGTTAAAGTCCCTATGAGATTGGTTGAGATGGAGGTCTTATGAGCATTGAGTCTTGGGAGAAGTATCAAGCACCGTAAGAGTGAGAGTTAGTCCAAATCTAACTCGTCAAACTACGTCACCAAACGTAGGTGAGGATTAAAACCATCACATTACATTGTGGTTCCCTCTTGAGAGAGTCCCTTAAATAATATCGGACTTGTTAATTGCAGTTTCCCTAGTGGATTCGATTCGTTCTCTACCTGGAAAGTATAGAACAGTCGTGAAAACACTGGCAGGATATTGTACAATCACTGGCTCATAAGTGATTATTGTCGGATAAGAAAAACTCCCAGAAATTTCCTACCTGGCGTGCTCTGAGTCGAGATGAGATGAGATGTGATGAGTTCCTTTGAGACGAGTCTGATTGATTGAGGAGGTTGATTGGTTGATGGGTCACTTGTCTACTTTTATTCTTGCTTTAGAATAGACACTTGACATGTTAAATTCTTACTATTCTAAGTCGAAGTTGTATCATATTATTCGACCTGATTCTGTTTTATTCACTTGGCGCTGCATCATTTTATGATGCAGATACAAGGATTAGGGATCATCAACAGGCACATCATTGAAGATCCAGGACGTTCATCTTATTGGTGAGCCTCCCCTAATCTGGAGGATCCATTATTATTTATTTCATCATGCTTTTGAGTTAGACTAGACAAGTCTTGTATTTTGATTTTGGTAACCATGCGTCTGTCATTGACACCTTTTAATTAGTGATAGAGGCTTCATAGATGATAGTCGGACATTGATGTTGAGATTGTGAGCTAGTTCTTCCTACTAGCCTTTATTATTAGTCTATCATTATTTGAGACATTAGATGAAATGAGCCCATTTACTTTGATTTACTTTCGCTGATCTGTAGAGTTGTTGGATTGAATGGATGTGATGAGGCCAACTAATTTGCTTGGGGACTAGCAATAATCTCTAGGTGTCGGCCACGTCTCGGGGCAAAACACCGCATAACCGTAATTTATGTATGAAATAAAAAATGGCCTAATGGCAAAAAGTATGATATGCATGTAATGACAGTATATGAATAATACAATCAATAATAAGAACAATTCACAAAAATAAACAATAAATATACAAGAAAACATATATCACATGATAAAATAAAATCTCTTCAATTTGAAAAGAAAATGAATCCATAATGATTAGAACTTAAATATCCCCAACAGAATCGCCATTCTGTTGATATCCCGAAGGTGCAACGTCGTGACAACTTTTAAAAAATAAAGAAAAGAATTTAAAAGAACATTTTTAGGAAAAATAATTTAATTTAGAGTCGCCACCTAATGTTAAGGATAATTAGGAAATCAATTAATTATTTATAAAGTAGTTTGTGAAACCAATTAGATAGGATTCAAGTTATTCCGAAGAGAATGTATTAGCACCCTTCAGAATCCATAACTGTGGGTCCCGGCTGAACTCATTTTTTTCAAATTGAGGAGGAGATACACAATATAACATAAGTATAATAATCACAAAATATACACAATAATGACATAAATAATGATATGAAGAACGTCCTATTATTTGCCTAACGTCAACAACATACACAATAATGAATAAACTAAAATTGTTCCGTATCTTTTGATAGGGAGGCCTCAAAATCCGATGGATAAATTTTTCATTGGCCATGTTTAGCAAACAATATGTATGTGTACTTAAACTAAAAATTCTAAATTTTAAAATGCGATGAATATGAATATAAACCAAAATGAACTTCTTTCCGTCTTTTTGAAATGGAAAGGCTTCAAAAACCGACGGAGAAGTTTCATCATTGACCATGTTTAATATATAAGTTTAAATAATAAATAAAATGCCAAGAATTATTTAAACATAGCACAATAATAATAAACATATAACTGCAACAATAAAAACTATAAAAATGACAAAGAATGTAACCTTCCTAATGTGTCAAGCATCCATATATTATTTTATTAATAAATCAACAACAATCAAAAATGAGAAAAATCAAAGTCCGAACAACCAAACGAATATAATAATTAAAATGGTGTAGGAAGACAAAAACTATACGAATAAATGAATGATATAACATTATTATTGTTCTATCATAAACAAAGAAAATTAACTGTTAAAAGCAATAAAATAGACTAACTACTAAAAAGAGACAAAACAAATACAATATACAAATAGATCTAAGATGAATCGTAAAATGATGCAATAAAAAATAAATAAAGTAATTAAAAGATCAATTAAAATACAAAACAAACTTAATCAAATAAAATAACAAATAGCAATGGTGAAATTATGAAGATATTCCTATAAGCAGAGCTTGCTGATGACTTGGTTTCGCTCAAGTTGGCCATTATTTCACCAAAATTCAGAGGTTCAATGAGGTTTCCAGCGAAGTTGTAGTGATGGCTTCATTGATCAGATTTCTTGGCGGCGGATTTCATGGCATTTTGATGGTTGTTTGCCGGTGGTTTTGTGACGTTTTTGGGTGGATTTCGTGATTTTTCCGATGGGTTTGCAGCGAGTTTCCAGGTGGGTTACTAGTGTTGTTGTTGACGTTGATTTATAGGAACAGAGGAGGCCATTTTCAGGTGAGTTTGATGGGCTATTTTGAGGTGCGATTTTGGGATTTTTAGAGGCGATTATGGTGGTGTTTCCAACGGGATTTGGGGCTGGACAAAGGCATGGGGTTTGGACCTGAAATGGTGTTGCGTTTGGTTGGAATTTTGGGTGTTTTTAGATGGTGTTTGCGTTGTTTTTGGTGGTCGAAAAGTTGAGGAAGAAGGGGGGAAATGGGGTTTTGTTTGCTGCCATGGTTGTAGTTTCCTGGCGGCTGATTTGAGGAGTTGAAATGTGTGGTGTTTCCGTGGTTGTTGGGACTAACTTGGGGTCATTTTCTGGTGATTTTGTTGTTGTTTCGCGGCTGACAATGGGTGGAGATGGTTGTTCAATGGTGGTGGTTGTGAAATCTGGTGGATGGTGCAAGGCAGAAAGGGAGCGGGTTTTGGTGATGTTGATGGCTTTTCAGGTTGTTTTTTGGTTGTACTCCTGTGGAAGACGAAGAGGTCTTTCGGGGGGGGGGGGGTGACTGATCGGAGCTCCGGCGAAGAATTCACTGGGGAAGACAATGAACAGTGGAACCTTAAAAAAATCTAAAAGATTATTAAATTCTAATCTCGAAATTATTCATCCTCTGTACAATATGAAATTATAATACACACTTTGAAACCTAATGGACTTAAAAAGATACGGGCTCATATTGTGGTCCAATCAAACATACACACATATTTATATCTGAACAAGAAAACATGAATTATTACATTGCGTTTAAAATTTAAACTTAAACTAATTAAAATTCTAATATTTTGAAAATAGCTATCAAAAAATAATCTAAAATCGTCCAAAAATACTTAAACTAAAATATCAACATAAGAAGTATGAATTTTTAGAAGTGTTGGGCCAAAATTGGATGCCAACAGTGACAATATTCAATTAAATAAAATTTGATGTTTAGGCTCAAAGTACTTGATAATTTTTGGAATACTCTATCAGATTTCATTTCTCACATTATTTTAAGTGATTTTTTATAAAGAAAAGTTTTCATATGTAATCTTAATGACTAACACAATAATTCGAATCAATAATGATCAATAAACAATCAACCAGTAGTTAATTAATCAATATCTTAATTATTCTTTAACAATTTAGCATGATACAACTCGAGAATGAATAAGTCGAACAAATAACTTTCTAAATAGAATAGAACCGATCGATACACAATCCTAACTATGGTAATATCAAGGGTCAAGAACTTAGTGGTAAATCATTTGACTGCATATCAAGAGGTCATAACTTCAAACCTGATTGGGACCTTTCTTCTTTTTAAGAAAAAACATATTTTGCAGACAAAGCTTGTGTTTAGAATGCCTTATGAAGTCATGATTTCAAATCATTAGATTTAATAATATAGAGCTCTAGTAATATCAAGGGTCCATAGCTCAGTGGTAGAGCATTTGACTGCAGATCAAGAGGTCACCGGTTCGAACCCGGTTGGGCCCTTTTTATCTTTCATTTTTTTTTCTAGTTTGCACACTAAATTTAGTTTGCACACTAAATTTGTGTTTCAACATGGATAAATTTCAATCATGATTATTGTCATATACAATCGAATTGCATGAATTGTTAGGGATGGTGAATGCGATTGGACTACATGAATTATGAGTCTAATTGCAGATCCAATTGGGCCCCTTTTAATGTTTTTTTATCTCATATATTAAATATATATTTTAATTTTTAGAATCAAATGTAATTGAATTACAATAATAACATATCTAATATAATTCTAGAAGTAGGATTTAATAAATATAAGATGAAAAATGTGATTGAGCTAGATGAATTATTAGTCAAATTACATATATTAAACTTGAATGCAATTAAATTTCATATAGAATTTTGGATTGGATTTGTAAAGTGAACATTGGGTAGGATCTACCAAAAATATCATTTATTTTCCTTTGTAAAGTAGGAATAAGGTTGTGTACGTATCATCTTTTTAAACTCCACTTGTAAGATCACAATCAACATATTATTATTTGTAAAAGGGAAAAAAATTAAATAAGGAATTAGATTTCAGTGTTTATTTTTTTCTTGTTTACACATTAAACTTGTGTTTGAACATGCGATATGAAATCATGATTCCGAATTATATCATAATTTCAATCATGATTAGGATCATGGACAATTGAATTGCTTGAATTATTAGGAAGGGTGGGATAGTGAATACGATTGAACTATATGACTTATTAGTCTAATAGTAAATCCAATTGGGCCCTTTGTAATATTTATTTTTTATCTCGCGCTTTAAATATATATTTTTATCTTTAGAGTCAAATGTAATTGAACTACAATGAGAACATATCTAATATAATTCTAGACGTAGGATTTGATAAATATAAGATGAGAAATGTGTTTAAGTCAGATGAATTATTAGTTTAATTATATATACATACATACAAATATATGTGTATATATATATATATATATATATATATATATATATATATATATATATATATATATATATATATATATATATATATATATATATATAAGAAATAAGATTTTAGTGTTAATAGTAATTTATTTATTTATTTTTATGCTAAATAATATTTTGAAATCTAAGGTAAATTCTTTTATTCTTAATCGTAAAAAATTGGGATAGTTTTGTTGATAATCCTTCAAGATTTTTTTTATAGATTTGGTTCAACGTTGTATATGTTTCTTTCTTGTTTTCTTATTTTATCCCATAAAAGTGGATTTAATTTTTGCGCTCTTATGGCAAGTTGTAAACAATGAAATCAATTATGAGGATTCGGAAATCCTACTATTTTCGTTCATGTTTATTTTTAAAACAATCTGTAGACGATAAAATTTGCGTCAGAAAAATAATAAACAAGAACGAAAATATCGCAATAATCGTAGTATTTGATTTCAATATATGAGTGTTATAATCCCTATGAATCCTCTGATTCAGCTTTTCAAGTGTAAATTCAAGGGCTCTTGAGTTTGATCTTGAATTTGAAGTTCGTTTTTGAATCTGATCTTGAATCTTGATTTTGAGTCTTGATTTTGATCTTAATCTTAATCTTGTTCTTGAGTTCAAGAGCTTTTAAGCTAGTTCTTGAACTTGAATGCTTGAATGTTTGAATTCTTGAATTTCTAGAGAAATTTGTGGCGTTTGATCCATGAGCTTTCTCTAACTTTCTGTTAGAATTCTTGGTCCATTCTGAATTATGAAGACCCCTATATATAGTTGTAAAATAGAGGAGTCATGATAGAATCAGGCTTTCTCCTGGCCAATCAGATTTAAGTGGCATGACATATTGGGCTTTAATGAAATGGGTTTGTCATCTTGACACATGGCATGATCCTATTGACTTCTTTGTTTGACTTGGCGTGCCATGTCATTTGACACATGGCGTCAAGTGGGCCTCTTGGATGAAGGGATATTGGGCCCAATGAAGTGGGTCATCTTTCATAGCCTAAGTAAATGCATTTGGGTTTATAATTAAATTCATATTGTATTGAACTTAATTAATAAACCCAATTATATTGATCCACGATATTCATTTTGGACTAATATATTTTGAGTTTAATATATTTTGAATCATTTTATAAAATTTATATTTCATAAATTTTATATGATTACAAATGCCATCTGCTTTAAAACTTGTTGAAATATTTTTAAAGACTAGATTTGAAGTATCAAACTGTACATCGTCTGAGACTAATGAGTTGAACAAGCATTTACGTTCGTGCCCTAACCGATAAAGGGGTGCATAAGAAAAAATATGTATTGTTACATTAAAATGACCCCAAAAGTTTGTATCATATTATATATAATAATCATATATAATAACATGTTTTCAGTTAACAAAGTTAACATAATGGCCCAGTCTTTTTAAAAAAAATATTATTAGCCCATTTTCCTGCAATTTGCACTAACATAGTAGATTGCAATCTACAAATGTCGATGCCGCTATTTCCAATTTTCATTTGGATTTGGAATACCTGTCCTTATATATTCTTATTAAACTTGACAAATTCTCTAAATTTTGATCCTATTAGGACACAATTTAACATCCCCTACAGTACTCTATAAATAGCCTCATATTTTCATCCGAAAGCTTTATTCAAAGAACTGCAAATCGCTTGTCTCGCCAACTTAAGAAAGATTTGTTTCCCAGGTAATTTTTCTTTATTCTTTTTGTATTCTTCTTCGTTTTTTTGTGTGTGTGTTCTTTTGTCCCCCTTTTTTTGTTGTTGTACGGTCATAATTCACTATTCTTTGTATCAAAATATTTTGGTCTTAAGGTCACCGATTTGATGTTTTACAATGTTCTAAATGTTTAAACATAGGGAACCAACAATACAAGGCTTTATGTTGTTCTAAATTTTTAAACATGGGGGACCAACAATATGAGGCTTTACGCTGTTTTAAATGTTTAAACATAAAGGACCAACAATACGAGGTTTTATGCTGTTCTAAATGTTTAAACATAGGGGACCAACAATACGAGCTTTACACTTTTCTAAATGTTTAAACATAGGGGACCACCAATACAAAGCTTTACGCTGCTCTAAATGTTTAAACATAGGGGACCAACAATGCGAGGCTTTACGCTGCTCTAAATGTTTAAGCACATGGGACCACCAATACGAGGTTTTACGCTGTTTTAAATGTTTAAACATAGGGGACCACCAATACGAGGCTTTACGTTGTTCTAAATGTTTAAATATAGAGGACCAACAATATGAGGCTTTATAATATTTTCAACATTTAAACATACCTCAATTTGAGGTTTTACAATGTTCCCCATGTTTAAACATAAGGGACCCTTTAATTTGATTCTTTACAATGTTCCTAATGTTTAAACATAAGGGATCCCCAATTGGCCATATTCTTTTATTTTGATTCTCGTTCCCCCTTTTTTGCGTGCTATTATTGATGAAGGGTAACACTTTTCCTTTTATGCAACCTGAACAATGGTCTTCTTTAAGGACTACACTTGCTCATCTTCCAGACTTAGATACCTCATAATTGGGACACAAGATAGCAAGGTAGAGACCAAAATTTTAGTCCAAGATCCTCTAGTTGGTCGTTATGCTGATGCGTGGACACAATTAAGCAACACACTTCACAAGGCAGATTGGACTTTTGAACATGACCACAAATCTAACAAAGCTTCCAAAGTAATTTGCTAATTTTCTTTCCTCCTCTTTTTTGTAGGTAAATGTTATTGAGCATCCAAAGGAATCACTACAAGAGAGGCCGCAAATTAGTGTTGAGTCCGTCGCGACATCAAAACCTAAGGTAGAGTCAACTTTAGCTATTGAACAAGAACAGAGAATTGCAATCATCTCTCATGATCAAACTTTAAAAGGTTTGACCCTCGATTCGAGTGGCACTCCTCCACTCATTTCAAATCTAGATGGGGCCAAGTCTATTTTTGAAGGAAAAAGTGTTGTTTCAACTCACAAAAAGAAGTATGTCTTGGGCCTTTGGGAAGAGATTTGTGGCAAACTTTGTAGAACTTCTCTAGACTCAATCTTATCCTATAAAGAAGATATTTATGAGATTCTC
Source organism: Solanum rostratum (assembly GCA_029948455.1). Classification (NCBI taxonomy): domain Eukaryota; kingdom Viridiplantae; phylum Streptophyta; class Magnoliopsida; order Solanales; family Solanaceae; genus Solanum; species Solanum rostratum. The sequence continues at coordinate 52,200,231 of CM057050.1, read as the reverse complement.
CCATAGATGAGTGAGACACATCTCATAGATCTTTCATCCTTGGAGCATTTGGTGGATTCTCTCTTTTGCTTGCTGCCTCCTATGATTAAGAACACTCCAATTTTGTAGATAAGGTGCATAAGAAGAAGAAGCTGGAGTTGCTTTCTAAGGCCAAGGAGGGTCCTAAGTCACTCAGAGCAATGGAGAGAGAGAATACTAAACATGTTTCTTCTAAAATGAAGTCACTAAAGAAGGTCAAGAAGAAGTCAGCAACTCTATAGGCGGAGTGAGAGGAACTTGAGGCTGCCATAGATGCTGCCAAGAAGGAGATCGAGAAGATTCGAGCCAAGATCTTAGTTGCTGAGAACAAGGTGTCCTCTTATGGCAACATGGACTTTTTGACGACTGATGATTCAACTCACTTGGAGCATAGGAAAGAGTGCTTCAAGGCTAGTCGTCAAGATTTGATCAACTACAATTATGCTTAGATTAGGCTCCCTCCTTGTTTTCCTTTTTTTTTTTTTACTTTTTTTCTTTGTTTTCTTAAGATTTAGGTTGATATATTAGACAATTTTATTGCAACAAATTTTCTCTATTTTTTTGTCTCACATCTTGCATTTTTGGTTCTAACTTGAACTTCTTCACATGTTTTCTTTTGCAGCAAGCCTTAGTAATTCAGACTTAATTCGCATTTGGAATGCTATAAGAATGAAAATAATGAAAGTCCTTTCTCTTTGAAATTTGTGCATTTGCCTTTGCAAGTTTTATGCAGCTTAATGTTGTAACTAACCGAATGGATAAATTTCAAGAGTATCCACACAAAACTTGAGAACTTGTGGACCATCACTTGCATACTTTCTCAACTCGAGAACCAACTTGTAGGCTTTGGGGACTTTAGTGTGGAGACTTGGGGAACATGAGAACTTCAACCTGCAAACTCGATCAAATTTGAAAACTTCAAGCATGCCATCGAAGAAACTCATATTCTATAGGGATTTTCCCCCCACAAGGAATCAAGTAGGGAAATATAATTTTTTAACACTCATGCAACCAAACTTAGAATATAATTCAAGCGCCTATGTACCTCAATGAAGAGGATCAAGTCACAACGTAGTTCTTAGGGGAGTATTTTTTTAGGGTAACGTACACAGTCTATACTCTTGCCGACCAAGAGTATCATGCATTTTTATACCCAAATTTCAAGGACCATAATTTTCCACAAGGATAGTACCTCTTAAGGAATTTGGCATTTATAGGACCGATCCTTATCCATCTGCATCGACAAGCTTGTAAGCACCATTTGAGTACACTTCTTGCAATACATATGGTCCATCTCACTTTGAGGTGAATTTGCCCCAGACTTATGTGAAGTGATAATGGGCCTTCTTACTAAGAGAACTTGGTCTCCAACTTGAAAACACCTCGAGCGGACCTTTTTATTGAAAGCACGAGACAAATGAGCTTGATAACATTAAAGATTTTGTTGGGCTTCTAAACTTTTTTATCAAATGCTTTTGACACGACAAGACATAGTCGAGCATTTTCTTCCTCAGTGAACCTTTCTTGGATAGCCAGTCTCAAGAACGATATTTGATGGTCAAGTGGCAAGACCGCTTCAACTCCAAAAGCAAGCGAATATGGTGTTGCTTGAGTCGGTGTGCAGTATGTCATCCTATATGCCCACAAGGCTACTTTGTTCAGAAGATTGCATAGAGTCTTATTGCATGCTTCGGCCAAACCATTGGCAGCAGCATGATACGCAGAAGATTTTCGCTGCTTGAAGCCAAAGAGATCGCATATTTTATACATCAACTTGTTATCAAGTAGCTTACCATTATCCATTATTATGTATCGTGGAATGTCAAATCAGTAGACAATGTTTACTCAAATAAAGTTTGTAACATTCTCCTTCCTGACTTCTTTAAGGGCTACAGTTTCGGCCAATTTTCAGAATTAATTTGTTGCAGCCAAGATGTACAAGTGTCCACCAGAAGATTTTGGCAGTGGTCCAACAATATCCATTCCCAAGCATTGAATGGACAAGACGCAATAGTCGGGTGTAAAACTTTAGGCGATTCATGTATAAAGTTTGCATGGAATTAACAAGCTTCGCACCTTTAAGCATAATCCCGACAATCTTTTACCATGGTTGGCAAATAATACCCTATTCTTTTTATGTGAAAGTGGAGCTTTAGACCGGAGTGATGTGATCCACACACTCCTGAATATTCCTCTTGCAAAGCTTGAGTCGCTTTTTCCTCCCCCAAACACCGCAAGAGCATTCCCTCAAATGATCTCCTATACAATGTGTCCTTGTAGTAGAGAAAATAAGGTGCTTTTCCACGAATGCCAGTTCTTCTTTTAGCATCTTCAGGAAGTATCCAATAACATAAGTAGTCGATGATATCTTGTCGCCAACCTTCTTTATTGGCTTCAAAAACTGCGACAACATGCTCAAGCTTATTCTCCATATGCTCGTCTTCATCCAACGATGGTACACCCTATTTTTGGTAGATAGTAACTTGCGCCTAATATGGAAGAGGCAGAGTTGAGGCTAGAGCCACCAAGGCGTCGGCTGTTTTATTTTCCTTCCTTGGCACATGTTGGAGGGTCACATCTCTAAGCCATCCTACCAGCTTTTGGGCATAATAGTGATATGAGCATTTCAGGCTTCCTAACCCCATAGGTTCCTAAGAGTTGTTTAATCACCAATTGAGAATCACATAAAACTTACAACTGTAATTGCTTCATGTCAATGGCCATTTCAAGCCAAGTATTAGTGCTTGATATTCTGCAACACTGTTGGAGCAACGTCATTTCAATGTAAAGGAGAATAGTAAGATCTCTCCTTGTGAAGTGACAAACACTACGTCCGCACCAGCTCCACCACGATGTGCGGCCCCATCAAAGTACATTTTCCAAGGGGGTTGGATCTCGATAGCCATTGTATATTCATCAGGAAGCTCGTCGGTTAATTCCCAATCATCTAATATAGGACGGTCCACCAAAAAATCCGCTAATGATTGTTTCTTCATAGCCTTTTGAGGGATTATACAATCTTAAATTGTTAGAACTGAAGGTACCACCTTGTTAGTTGGTCACTAAGGACTGGTTTCGACATAACAAATTTGATGGGATTTGCTCTAGAAACAAGATGGATAGTATGATCTTGAAAATAGTGCTTCATCTTTTGAATCGAGAAGACCAGCACCAAACACAACTTCTTAATTGGTGAATAATTCAGCTCATTTGGTATCATCATTCTGCTCAAGTAATAAAGGACATTTTCTTTGACTTCATTATCTTCTTAGGCTAGTAAGGCTCTCACTGACCTTTCTTACGCCGCAATATAAAGTATTAGTGGCTTTCTAGGTATAGAAGCTGCTAAGACCGGAGGTTTCTCTAGATATGCTTTAATACTTTCAAAGGCTTTGCTACATGTTTGATCCCACTTGAAAGGGACACCTTTCTTCATGAGATGACTGAATGGTTGGCATCTTCTAGCTAGATTCAATATGAACCTCCTCAAGTGGGTCAATTTCCCCCAGAGACTTTTCAACTCATGAATGATTTGAGGCTTGGGCATCTTAAAAATTGCATCAACTTTGGCTTGACCAATCTCAATTCCTTGATGTCGCACGATGAAGCCAAGAAAATTTCCAAAAGCAACCCCAAAGGCACACTTTGGTGGATTCATCCTCAGTTGATATCTTCGAAGCAACTCAAACACCATTCTCAAGTCTTTCAACCTCCTTCTTTTTGACTTCATCACCAAGTCATCAACATAACACTCAACATTTTTGTGGAGTAAATCATCAAATATATTTTGCATAGCCCTTTGATATGTGGCACCAGCATTCTTCAAACCAAAAGGCATCACCTTGTAGCAATAAATGCCTTTAGGCATACGAAACGCTGTGAGTTCTTCATCCTTTGGTGACATGTGAATTTGGTTATAGATAGAAGAACCATCCATAAAAAACATTGCCTCATAACCAGTTGTAGCATTAATCATCAACACTGGAATGGGTAGCGAGAATTTATCTTTAGGGCATACCTTGTTGAGATATCTAAAGTCAACGCAAACTCGAATTTGGACATTCTTCTTCCTTACGAGAACAATGCTTGAAATCCACGTGGGGTATGGGTATTTGAATTCACGAATAAAGTCTGCCTCAATGAGTTTGTCAACTTCTTTCTCAATCAATGCAACCAAGTCCGGCCTGAAGCGTCTTTGAGCCTGCTTGTCAAGACGAGCGTCGTGCCTGACTGCTAATTGATGGACTGCAATCTTGGGATTCAAACCAAGCATTTCATTATAGCTCCAAGTGAAGACATCCCTGTATTCTTTGAGTATATTCATATAACTCATTTCTTAATCAACTTCTAGGAAATCACTCAAGTAAGTTAGTCTTGGGTCTTCGTTTGTGCTAAGGTTAACTTCTTTTAAGGGATCAATTATGGTCTTCACTCCCTCTTCAAATTTTGGTGGAGCATCTCCAGCGTCCTCCTCTTTCTGTGGATCATTATCATTGATAGATATATGATAGCACCAAAAAATACCTCCAAACTCTTCATCGATTCTCAGTTGACACATGCATCTTCTCAATCTGAGTTGTAACATGACATGAGGAGCCTATGCTTTCTTCATCTTCCTCATGATCTTTGGTGTAAACCACAGTGTGAGCCTTCACCTTTAATGCCTCTTTACATGAAACACGAGTTTCACTCGTAGCTTCATCTTGGAAGGAATTATGCTTTCGAAATCCTTTTGGATCATAGGTGAAGAAAGCGTCGTTACTCTTAGGTAACTTTTTCAATGCTTATTCTTCTTCTTCTTCTTCAATGGACCTAACCTCTCAAACATAGAAGTTTTTGCAGCAGGTTTTCCAAGTCGAACAATGATAGAAGGTAGTTTATTAAACATAGCACAGCCATCTTCTATAGTGATATAGTTATTGCTTGCCCTTCTTGTGGAGATGTGCACTGGTGGTGGTTGTCTATAGCCTAAATCTTCATGTTCTTGCCTAGTTGTGCCCTTCGATAAGAGTTTCTCTAGCCTAGACAGCTCATCAGGGTTGTACCCAGCCTTTGCAAGTAACTTGTAAGCATTTGTCAAAGCCTTCTGTGAGGAGTGATGTATCTTGTGGAGGATTTTGAGCCACAAAATTTTCTAACAGCTTTGAAGACAAGTTTATTGCATCGATCCATTTAATAGGAAGATTCAACCCCCCTAGTACATTCCCTTGTATATTAGATGATTGACCCTTCTCTTTCTTCACCTTTGGGACATCACGAAGTGTAAGGGATGACTTTCTTTTTGAGGGAATGGTCTTCCCCTTATTTGGACAAGTACTAGGCTCCCTAGTATCAACTTTGGCCCTTTCAATGGTCGCAATGGTTGCTTTGCCTTAAAGCCTATCAGACTTGGTCAGTTTGACACCCTCAAGCTTTTCCTCTTTCACGACATAACTCTTCAAATAGAACTTTGCATCGGCAAAATATGACTCTGCTTCAGTGGAAAGATTATTGTCAGCAACTATTTTCCTTTCAATTCTATCTTCGAGGTACTTTAGACATTGATAGTAAGAAGATGAGACAATTTTGTTCTCGTGCTCCCAAAGGCTTCCCAGTAATATATTATTTGAAGTCTTTGCGTCAATCACATGCATCCATGCACTTGATCACAAAGCATCCATATGAATATCTAGCTTAATTGAGCCTATAGACCTCTGCCCCCGTTGGTTGAATCCTTGTATCAATAAACGGCTTTCGCTAAGCTATTCAGTTGTGATGTCAAGCTCTTTCAATGTGTAGATGGGTAGAATGTTGACCCCAAACCCTTCGTCTATCAAAATTCTATTTATCCTCTTCTCTAGCAGGTGGACCACCATATATAAAGGACGATTGTGTAGAGTTTCACTAAATAGAAGATCATCATTTGTAAATGTGATATTTGTGTCACATGCATGTACTTCTTGAACAGAGGGTTCCCACATACTTTTCAGAAGATGGCAAAGATGCTTTGGATTTTCACCCACCACTTCATCTTTTTTGACAGGGGACACCTTCGATGAAGTTCCATTCAATGTTTCTCCCTGGTCAGCACTGAAACATGATGCCTCAACATTGTCTTGAGTGGTATCCACACAGAACCAACTTGGTAAGAACTCCCCCAAGGTCACAGGACTTTGCAGTTTCTAGTGGTGATGCATTTCCACCTTTGGCCCCTTTGGACGCCTGATCGACTTCTACTTCTTTGCTCTCTTTACTATCCTTTGTCTGATCAGTTGTTTAAGTGATTCTTTCCGTGGACTTGCAGTTTACGGCTCCGCCTAGTCATGAGAATCCAATTTTCATCATCATTTGTATCGATTTGGGATTTTTGTTTCTCTAATGGCCCTTCTTCTTCAGGTGTACATATTTAGACTAGGTCAAGCAAGCTGAACATGATAGAGATTTGATTAGAGCTTGCCTTTCCATCATCAACAATAATCCTCTTTTCATTAACCAATTGCATAACCTTGTCTTTGAAGACAAAACACTTTTCAAGAGGGTGACTTACGAGTCTATGATACTTGCAATAATTTGGGTCATTAGTCTTCCCAGTTTCATCGGGTCGTTCATCTCTAGAAACTCAATGAGCTTTAGCTCAACCAATTCCTCAAAAATTTCAGGAACATCAGAATCTAGAAAAAGGTATTCCTTTTCTTACATATCTCTTAAGGTTAGCTTTTAGTTTGAACGCTCTTGAAAAGTTATTTTACATTTTTCTTCTTACTCTCCTTCGTAGTAAACATCATGGGAGACATACTGGCATTCGTGGATTCTTTGTTATCATTCTTGGGCATAAATTTGCTCCATTTCTTAGTTTCCTGTTGTCCTTTCCTTTGCGAGGATGGTGAACAAGCATTCCATCTTTTTCGACAAAAGGCATGCTCAACTCCATATCATGAGCATGAGTTGCTAGATCTTCAAAAGACTTAGGTTTGATCCCTTGTAGGATTTACAGAAGCCTCCGGTGCATCCCTTGGATACACATTTCTATAGCAGAAGCTTTACTAAGCATGTCTTTGATTAAGGTTCGTGTTCCTCCATCGATTTATGAAGTCGATGACATCTTCATCCTTCCCTTGGCGAGTATTTATGAGTTCTACCATGCTCACTGTGTGCCTTATGCTATAGAAATGATTAAGAAACTCATGCTTCAGTTGCTCTCAACTGTCAACGGAATGAGGCTCAAGATTTTTGTACCAGTCAAAGGCATTTCCTTTCAAGCAGTGGACCAAATTGATTGACGATATGGTCTCCATATTCCAGCATTATTACATGTCTCCACAAAGGGTGCAACATGCTACTTTAGATTTCCTTTGCCTTCGGATTGTTGAAATTTAGGGGGTTAATAACCGGCAGACATTTTGAAGCTATCAATCCTTGCAGTCTAAGGTTTAGCATACATATGGGAAGACCTTGTGGAGACTTCATACTTATCTTTAATGGTTCCTTCAATGAAGTCCTTTAATTGATCAAGTGGGATCATTCCCTCGATAGAAACTACCAGCTATTTGATAGGTAGTGCTTACTTCACAGGATTTTCACTCTCTTAAATCTCAATACCCTTCCCAAGTGCATGGCTAGAGTCCCAATTTAGTAAGCTATTTACCCTATCCATCAACTTATCGATGTGAGTCTCTTGGTATTGCACATGCTTGGTCAATCCTTCAATCATCTTTACTAGATTTGCAAGTTGTTCCTCCGTAGATGAAGCATTAGTTGTCATTGCTTGCATGATTGTTGGAGGCATTGAAGAGTAGCATGGATTATTGTGGAAGTTAGTCCTCAGAGGGCTCACATTACATGATGTGTATGGAGAAGATTCATTAGATGAGTCCTTGTCTTTCTTTGCAGTAGAGTTCTTGGAACTAGAGACCTCAAGCAGAGCCAAAGTCTATTTGATCTTCTCAGCAACACTGCTTCCTCCTTCTGAAGCATTTGTAGAGGACCTCGCTCCCTTTGGGGTTGAAGATCCAAAACCAAGAGTTGGTGCGGATGACACTCGCAGTGCTTGTTGTCCCATAGTAGCTTTTCTTCTTGTAACAGCTCCAACGCTTCCAAAAGTGACACCTAAGATTCCCTCTACTTCAGCAGAGAACTTGAAATCAACAGTCTTGAAGGACGTTGATTGGGAGATCTTCTTGGAAGCCATTTCAATGTTCTTTGATTCTTGAAAAGTTGGGATGAGAGGTAGAGATGGTCCCACCGGGCGTGCCAGTTTGTTTACAATAAATTTTAATGAGATGAAAAAGAAATTGCAATCATAAATAAAATATGAAGAAACATAATTTTATTGATAAACAATGTGGATACAAATCTGTTATCTCTTGATTCTTCTATCCTAAGATTCTCCATGATTCGAGGGCCCTTAGTGGCATATTTCTCAAATGTCGGATGATTTTGACCTCCTTAAGTCGTCATATTTTGATCTCTATGGGATATTTGAGATTTCTTTTCAAGGGAATACAATATCCTTTATATATGCATGAAGTAGGGTTTAAGGTAGAGTAGCCTCCAAGAAATCCTTACTGAAATAAGTCTCATCTTGTGGAGTCCTACTTCAAGCTAGTTTGTTTGCAACAAATTTTAATGTGAAAGAAAATAAATTGCAATCACAAATAAAATATGAAGAAACAGAATTTTATTCATAATCAATGTGGGTACAAATCTATTCCTCCCTTTATTTTTCTCTCCTTAAATTTCTCCATGATTCGAGGACCGTTAGTGGTGTGTTTCTTGAACTAGGATGATTTGGACTTGATCTCCATGAAAGGATTTGGTGTGTATCTTCTTGACATATTTGATTATCAAGAAGATACTGATATATTTTGATCTCTTTATGAATATACCAAGAATTTATGGAATTTTTGAGAATTCGATCTCTTTATGAATACCCCAAGAATTTGTGGGATATCTAAATGTCTTCTCAAGGGAATATAATGCCTTTTATATAGGCATGAATTAGGGTTTAGGATAGAGTAGCCTCCCAGGAACCTTGACTGAAATATGACTCATTTTGTAACAAAATTTTGATGTCTACAAATGCCCCCTCCTTCAAGACTTGTTGGAGTGTAGACTTGATGAAACTCAGAGACGAGGCTTGAAGTACTCATTTTTTCGCCTTTGCTGCTTCAGATTTGCATATTTGATTTATGAAAGATGAGATAAAGGCGAGATTTGGTCCCACCAGGCGTGCCAGTTTGTTTGCAATAAATTTTAATATGAAAGAAAATAAATTGCAATCACAAATAAAATATGAAGAAACAGAATTTTATTCATAATCAATGTGGGTACAAATCTATTCCTCCCTTGATTTTTTTATCCTTAGTTTTCTCCATGATTCGAGGACCGTTAGTGGTGCATTTCTTGAACTAGGATGATTTGGACTTGATCTCCATGAAAAGATTTGGTGTGTATCTTCTTGACGTATTTGATTATCAAGAAGATACTGATATATTTTGATATCTTTATGAATATCCCAAGAGTTTATAGGATTTCTGAGAATTCAATCTCTTAATGAATACCCCAAGAATTTGTGGGATATCTGAGATGTCTTCTCAAGGGAATATAATACTTTTTATACAGGTATGAATTAGGGTTTAGGATAGAGTAGCCTCCAAGAAACCCTAATTGAAATAGGACTCATCTTGTAGAATCCTACAAACTTTTGTTTAGTGTAAGAATATTATTTTTGAAGGAGTATTAATACATATACATACTTTGCATTCATTATTATTTAGTGTAAGAATATTATTTTTGGATAAAATAACATAAAAATAAAAATTGACCTTTCATATTCATTTGTACACATGGTCTACACTTACCACACCATTGAGAAGTAATTGACAAAATAATAACAGATGGTTCTTTTCGTTTTAATTAGTATTTGCTACCTATCAAATACTTAACATTAACATAATCTATAATTTCATATACATAACATAAACATAATCTCCTTCACTTAATTAGTCAAAAAGAAATCTTAGCAAAAGTTTTGACTGTGATCGCAAGCTAAAGAAGGTTAACATTATCTATATACATGCCATAGAACTTCATACTTGTATTCACGTAAAAAAATTGGCTTATACTGGCTTCTTGTTTTGTGTTTTGCTTCCTTCTTCTAATATTTGTTGCAAACATTTTGAACTTTCAGACCTCTCTGTGTACTGTTGATGACGATGAGGCAGTAATAACAAGTATATGTAGCCAAATACAAAATCCCACATTTTGTTTAACCACTTTTAGTCAAATATTACCTAATCATCTATATGTTCTTATTTAAGTAATGTGCGTTGCTCTCAACCAATCATTGCAAACTGCTACCAACAATTATGACTTCATAGAGATAGCTAAAACAAATGAAAAAGATTAGAGATTCAAGAGTTGTACGTTATTTATGATAGCGGCTATGGAATCTTGATAACCTTGCTCTAGGATGCTATTCAATCATTAGCTCAAGAGGATTATAATGCCTTAGAAAATGCACTTTTCAAGTGTCTCAAATTTGTGAGCGATTGTCAAAATGTACTTGATGGTAAAAGTAACGTCTGAAATATTAGATAGGAGTAGAAAACAATCTGATCTGGTATTAATGTCAAAAATTGCGGAAGGCCTTATTGATAAGTATACAGTTTAAACTAATGTTTGTATCCACACCATGCGCGAAAATATTAGAGTATTATGTTGAACCGTTTTAAATTATGATATCTTTTTCAAAAATGTTAAATTATATTACTTTTTAAAATAATCTAACTATTATATTGTTTATCGAAGAAATGTAATGCCTACCCCCCCCCTCCCCCTTTCCCATGAACACAGACAATGTATTATAAATAATTTTTACGTTTCATATTTTTTTATTACATCGTTCAATATTTTAAGTTAATTGATTTTTATTAACTTATCACTTCGATAATATAATCAAGATTTTACTTTATTAATATAAAATAAATATATTTATTTTATTTTTTCATATATTTTTTCACAATTTTTATTCTATTGTTCACACCTCTTAAATTTTAAATTTATGAACAACAATATATGCTTTATTTCAATACTTTACTATATTATCAAAAAAAAAAAAAATTAAAAATGTTATCATCCCACTTTCAATTTTTGTATATTTTTCTATTGTTGTTGTTGTTGTTGTTTCTATTGTATTTAATTACTTTACGCTACTTTAACTTTAAATAACAAAAAAAAAAAAATGTTTTGTCACAAGTAATTGAGTTTCTTTTCTTTAATTTTTTGAATTTAAATTTAAGTCGTCCTTTAAGTTACTTAAATTTTAATATTCGAATATTTATTATTTATTGAAAGTTTAGCATGAATATCCAATTTAATACTTTATTTGTTATTATTAAAAAAAATCTCCCATCTAAAAGAAAGTGTTGCAGTTCAAGCTTACAGCTATTGCATTGTTCATTTATCATTCTTAAATTACTATATGCCCTTTTTAGTAACTTCTCACTTTACTTGATATTTTTTGTTATTATTTATTTTTAATATAGTATAATATGTAGAAATGCAAAAAATTAATTAAAAAATGTTTATATCTAAATCCGAATTTGCAAGTAAATTAAAAATAATTTAACAAAATATTTAAATGCCTGCAAATCTATTTTATAATCTTCCTAAGTGAGTAGATATGTAAATGTGATGTATAACAGCTCCAAAAAAAATATATATTTTTTTAAGATTTAAAAGATGATAGAAAATTGTTTGCACAAATATATTGATAAAAGTCCTTTATATATTTTAATCTCCATTGTATTTGCCAATTTTTTAATATTAATTTCATTTTTTTATATATATATATATATTATATATAAATGATCTGCGAATACTTCAACTTCCTTATTGCAATTGTGACAAAAAATAAATATAATATTAATTATAAATTAACAAAATTAAATTAAGTACAAACAACATAACTTTCAGTTATTTAAAAAACTAGTAAAAGTTGCTCAGGCATTGCCCGTGCCCAGTAAATATGTTTATTTATTTTTACACTCTTATTCGTATAATTAAATTTGAATTTAAAATATGATGTCTTATCAGTTTTAATTTGTTTATCCTTTTTTTAATTTATTTTAAACAGAATCTCTCTCTCTCTCTCTTTTGTAACTTTAAAAATTTAACTTTCCACGTGACATGTTACCATTAGATCAAAAAAGATTATTGATACATTTGAGTCATATAATTTGACATATCTTTAATTTAAGATCACAAAATTTATAAATTTTCTTAATATTTTTGCTAAATTAACTAGGAGCAATTAATAAAAATGGAGACAATATTTAGTTTGGTTAAAAAATTAGCCTGACACGAGCCCACACATATATTTTGTCTTGATTTATGTAACACTGATAGATTTATTTATATGTTTAAAAAAAATTAATTTGTTAATTATCGCGACTTATAGTATTGTTGTAATTTATAGAGAAATATAATTAAGCAGATGAAGCAGGCACGTCAATAAGTAGTTGCCATAAAAAGATTTAATTAAAAAGTCTACGAAATATTTTTATGGACCTATATGATAAAGGAGTAGAAGCAGGCAACTCAAGCAGACATGTTGGCGGAAAGCTGCCTGCATTCACATTTCTACCGATAAAATTCAAGAACTAAACTTTTAAATTGACGATTATTGAGATCTATAGTAATTTTTATATCATTTTAAGTAATATACATAAACACCTTGATTTTATATTGTCACGACCCGAAAATGGACGTGATGGCACTCGTCTTATCCTACTAAGACAAGTCAGCCTAAAACCTAATTATAGCCATAAAATATGGGAGGATAATACAAAGTGAAAATTTTAACTACCGATAATAAGTCAACTTAATTAAAATCCCCCAAGACCTGGTTGTCACGTGCACAAGCCTCTAAGATATTACAATAGATTTGAAAGAAAATTATAAGTGTTAAATGACATTGTTTCTAAAGTAGAACGAAATCATAAATAGGAGTGAGAAGTCAGCTAGGATGACAAACAACTACCTCACACAATCTCCAGAGGAAGCCTCGGACAAGGAAAATATAGAGGGTATTACGAAAATCCGGGCTCATAACCTACAAAAATGTAGTAGCAAGGGGTGAGTACCAAACACACGGTACCCAACAAGTGAACTACTAAACACAAAATTAAGTAATATAGAATGCAAGTACTCCTAACACTCCAACAGAACCTCCACAACTACCATCTGCATAAAGTCAGCTCAACCTAACAGTTCACAATGTACATAGCCTATAGCTCAATACCCACACCAATATTTATAATTCAACAACATAATGATCAAGTGCATCCATCACAAGTTGCATAAAAGATACTCGCAAGTTCATAGATAATGATGCAATGCAATGTCAAATATCATGATGCATGTCTGACCTAGTGATACACACCCGCTGCCTCGCAGTCCGGGACCCATGGGGGACTTTTAGCCCATGCATCCGTCGCGGCGTACGACACGACCCTCGAATCATATATAGTATCCGTCGCGGCGTGCGACACGACCCTCGAATCATATGTGGTATCCGTCGCGGCGTGCGACACGACCCTCGAATCATATATAGTATCCGTCGCGGCGTGCAACACGACCCTCGAATCATAATATCCATCACGGCTTGCGATACGTCCCTCGAAATGGTACATCCTTTTTAATTCTTATTCTTTCTCCAATCCTCATAACACTTGTCACACATGTCAATGCAAATAGGCATGCTTACATGATAATGGGAAAAATGACTAATCTTAACACAATGCACAATTCACAACAACATGGTCTTAATACAACGTCAACACTAACTCAATATGTCAAAATCATTCACAACCTTCACACAAGGAAGCCCGAGATTCTATATACTTAACAAAGGTTAAGAAATTCACTTGCCTCAATTAATAAAATAATACTTCCAATCTTGAGTCTTTCGTAACGCTTTCAGATGATCAAAATCTATTCAAATACATAATCTACATAAGAATACGAATCCAATGACACCCATATTGCTATACTTATTTTTTTTCCAAAAATCGGGTCAAAAAGTCACCTTGAGCCCTTAAATTCAAATCTGAAATTTTCTTTCAAATTATGTTTACCCATCATAAAATAAACTCATATGTTAAATTTCAGCTAAAACGGATCGTTATTCGACCCCCAAATCAAAATTTTATTCTAAAAACCCTAGGGCTATATTTTCTTAATTTAACATAAATTATATACGTTTCAACCCTAAAAATTTACTCATAAACTCATGAAAACCTAATAGAAAGGATGAGAATAATTACCTTGATGTTTGAGATGAAAATCACAATTTTTCTCTATCTTTTTCTCGTTCTTTTTCCTTCCCATAATTTTTCTTTCTTTCTACGCATCGTTTTTTTTTTTTTTTTGCTTTCTGCGTTTTCCAACTTCTTTTTTTTTTGTTCTGTTTTGGGTTTCAACACTTTGGGGCAGCAGCCCCTTTTCAACCCCCCCTTTTTTAATTCTTTTATTATTATTATTATTATTATTATTATTATTATTATTATTATTATTATTATTATTATTATTATTATTATTATTATTATTATTATTATTATTATTATTATTATTATTATTATTATTAATATTATTTCGTACTAAAAGTGATAAATCTCATTAACCTATTTTTGATATATATGGGATATATAATATAGAATATTAATTAAAATATTATTTTAATCCACCAACTAAATTAATTATCTAAAATTATCCGTCAACTAAATAGCCATAATTATCGAATAGTTCCAAATTTTCAATTTAAATTTACGAAAAGAATCTTTTATGAAAGAGAGTATTTATTTTTAAAATAACCTAATGGGTCATTACATTATCCACCACTAAAAATCATGTTCGTCCTCGAACATAAGAAGGAGAAGGAAGAATAATCGATATTACTAAAATCTAAAGTTATGATCTTCCAAAATCAGTATTTATCTCTCCAAGTAAGCTCCTCCTTAAGACCATGCCACCAAAATTTACTATTAAGAACTGAATTTTTCGAATCCAACCTTGATAGATTTACAATTCAGTGGTGATTTTCAAGCCACAGGCTAACTCATGAATTCGATATGAATAACAACCCACTAGTCCATAACTCAATAAATCTTTTCTCGCATAATTATGATAAAATTCTAAACCAATACCAGCCATAATCAAAAGGAAACCTAAATCAATCATCTCACACTTCTAATGCACAAACCCTCATAGATTTTGTTAAGATTACATTCTCATAGTCAAATCTTCCCACAATCTTAAATTATAAAATGTGATCTTTAGACATTGAACACTCATCATAGAGAATCAAATTCTTTTCTGACCCAACGAAGGAAAGGATCAAGTAACAACTTAGTGAATGATTCATTCAAATATCTAAAATCTCTAACAACACTATCATGAATACTATATCAATAGCAGTGATAATAAACAACCCTTAAGAGTGGTAGCGCTAGACCCAATATGCCTCACATTCATTCATACATAGCCAGAACATAACCTCAATGACAAGATGAATCTTAATACGCTTAGGCATCTATAAGTATTCATGGTAGCTCTTCTATAAATTCACATGAGCAAAGTTATGTGTAGAACCACTTGTATACTTCAACTATCTCAAATAATACTAAATATGTCAACATTGAAATAATCAAGTCTGCATAAGCATCCTATCTCACTAAGAGAAAATTGCAGGATCGGTTCACCCGATCCACCACTAAGGATCCGTCTACAAAAGTGAAGAGACGAGTGAAAATAGGCAGGTATTCCCATAATAAAGTAGGTAGCCATACCAAAATGCACGGAGTCAAGGTCGAATAATACAAGATACTACTTTCATAGTGTCCCTATCAAACATTTCCATTCATCTGACCCTATTTTTTTCTTCTTTTTTTTTTGCTGCACATAATCAACCTGTCTGGTCCCAATACAATCGTACACATACTTAATTTATCAAACTTCGCATACTCTTCACAGTACTGCATCAAAGACAACGCTCTTAATACTAATAGAATGTCATAGCCATACTTGTCATTTACCATTCTCTCCAATTGTTACTAGTATTAAAGTCTTCTTAGCTACATATTATCGCCTTCAAATATCTCATACTATGGTTTCCTCTCTTTTTATGTAAGTATATTTTTTTATAGACATAAATCAAACACAAAGCTGATAGCGTAAATTTTAAATTTGATAGTACTTTTCTCATCGAGGTAAGGTTATTTGATTATACCTAAATTCAATTTCATGCAATCTTTCACATTCCGAATTTCAACCACCATCCAAAACATCATATACCTCATGCCAAAACTTAGAGAGATTCAATCACCTTAATAATTCTGCATACCATAAGTACATAACCTCTAGTCGTCATCAAGTGTCTATGTAACACATCACAATAATCGATGTATTCCCATCAACAAAGTAATCTCAACCCTCTCAATATCCTCAATAAGTGTGTAGAGCTATAGGTTTATATCGCAGTGTCCTCATAAGTCATCTATCATGATTGGACAATCTAGACCAAAATAAAAATATAGCATATTTCAAACATCCTTATTTGTCACTCGAATCGAAACTCAGTCTTCATAAAAGTCACGAGTAAATTCTAGAAAATCTGTGCTAAACAAGTATGCATTGTGTTATCATGTTTGAGCTCAAAGGCAAAATGAGTAAAACCTTTAATTTCGAACCAAGGGTCCATACATGAGGTCTTATTCCTTCACTTTCTTAAATTCTTCCTATGACACAAATTTCAGATACCCTGAACTCTTCAATATATTAGATTCTCATTCCTTCACTAGCTCATTTATCAACTTTATTCTCTGACCAACAACACATGACATTTTACCTCATGTTCTAGGCTAAAACTTTAAGTGGAGCACTTCTTTAGGTCCTTCAACAATAAATAAATAAAAAATAACTAAATTTATGACTCAAACCACATGCAGGTTCTTCTAAATGTTGAATACTCATTGCTATTAATTATTTCTTATCTTACCAATTCATATCATGACAAAATATACTGCCCAAAATGTAAACTAACAATGAAAAACTTGAATCTTTATTTTAACTTGTACCCCAATTTCTTTACCTATTGGCATTAGCTCTAACTTGAGATCTTTATGAATTCATATATCTTAACTTATGATTGATCCCCTCTTTATCGACCCTACAATATCCTTTATAAAAATTTTAATGTACTAATTACCATACTCAAAATCACAAAGAGAGATTATCACCTTAGTCAAGCCTAACATTGTAGATTTTTATTTTCCTAAATATTATCCAACAGTTTTCTAGCCAAGATTAATGACACTTAATACTATCACCATAATCAAAGCGAAATATATAAAACTGGGTGGCTTTAAATTCGATTCTCTACTCTCTCGAAAGATATATGTTTGATCTTTACCATCAGAGTGAATATCCCTACATCTCACTAATTTATTCACTTATGACTCTAGCTCATTTCAATTCTATCGAAGCAGTATTTCAACATATTTTACATCTTTCTTATGATCACGTTACTCATCACATAGTAGCAAACGCAACTTTTGATACCTGGAGATTGTGTTTACCATACTGAATTCACTCAATCAAAAATTCTCATCATATGATTGCATCTTGATCATAATCTATCACGAACTCTTATTACTATTATGCTCTTATAGCTATTGTCATCATCTCAAGGTTACCCTCATCATTGATATGACACCAAAACTTTATCGGTCAAATATAAAGAACTAACTCCCTTGGATCTTATTATGGAGTAATAGTCCTCATTTGGAATCCCCCGAATACACCTCACAACTTAAATACATTAATTGTACCAAAGATCCACCACTAAAATTTTCCTTATAAATAATTTTTAACTCAAGCATCTAGAGTAGCAAACTAGTTGATTTCTCGAATATGAATACGACATTAAACCTTATTAAATAAGCACATGATTCACTAATAATTTCTAACATAGTTTGTATTCACGCTTAACAATTGACATATTCGTTTTCATATACCACTACTACCGTATTGTGAAAGTCCGTTGGATCCACCACTAGAACACATCATACCTATCAAGAAAGTAGTATCAAACTCGCCCGCATACTTCTACCCATCAAGTAGCTATAAGATATTATCCAATCCATCTTGACTCTATCCTAAGTAATACACATTTTTTTTCATAAATTCAACCACTAGCAAAAGTAGCACACTCCATAACTTTAACCAAGTAAGCATCGGTTCGTTGTGATAGTCGTATACGACCTTCCTTAATATTCATTCAATCTATGAAATCATAATAGAGATTCTGACCTTAATTGGCACAACATCATTCTTATCATTATCTGAGCAATCCATATATATTATGGTAATTTTTGTAATATTAGTTTACCGAACAAAATTTGTGATCTACCTATCCTTTTAACATTCCACCTTGAATTGTTGAACCATTTTCGATATCATATACACCACACATCCTTTTTACAAGTATGTCACTTACACTTTAGTACTAGATCTAACATTCAAGTCTATATACAACCCACTAACTATTCACATTAAGAATCACGCACGAATCATCTCTATAAGGGAGAGGGAAAGGAATAAAGCGGTAAGAATCACACTGAATCAAGGACGCACGATGGAGAAGGAATAAACAAAAGGAAGTTTCCTAACAGTCTCCATAGCCTCTCGAAGATAAATATAGACGTCTCCATACCGATCCTCGAGACTCTACTAGACTCGACTTGTATACACGTGAGACCTATGAACCTGGGGCTCTGATACCATTTGTCACGACCCGAAAATGGACGTGATGGCACTCGTCTTATCCTACTAAGACAAGTCAGCCTAAAACCTAATTATAGCCAAAAAAATTTGGAAGGATAATACAAAGTGAAAATTTTAACTACCGATAATAAGTCAACTTAATTAAAATCCCCCAAGACCTGGTTGTCACGTGCACAAGCCTCTAAGGTATTACAATAGATTTGAAAGAAAAGTATAAGTCTTAAATGACATTGTTTCTAAAGTAGAACAAAATCATAAATAGGAGTGAGAAGTCAGCTAGGATGGCAAACAACTACCTCACACAATCTCCACCGGAAGCCTCGGACAAGGAAAATATAGAGGGTATTACGAAAATCCGGGCTCATAACCTACAAAAATGTAGTAGCAAAGGGGTGAGTACCAAACACACGGTACCCAACAAGTGAACTACTAAACACAAAATTAAGTAATATAGAATGCAAGTACTCCTAGCACTCCAACAGAACCTCCACAACTACCACCTGCATAAAGTCAGCTCAACCTAACAGTTCACAATGTACATAGCCTATAGTTCAATATCCACACCAATATTTATAATTCAACAACATAATGATCAAGTGCATCCATCACAAGTTGCATAAAAGATACTCTCAAGTTCATAGATAATGATGCAATGCAATGCAATGTAATGTCAAATATCATGATGCATGTCTAACCTAGTGATACACACCCACTGCCTCGCAGTGCGGGACCCATGGGGGACTTTTAGCCCGTGCATCCGTCGCAGCGTGCGACACGACCCTCGAATCATATATAGTATTCGTCGCGGCGTGCGACACGACCCTCGAATCATATGTGGTATCCGTCGCGGCGTGCGACACGACCCTCGAATCATATATAGTATCCATCGCGGTGTACGACATGACCCTCGAATCATAATATCCGTCGCGGCGTGCGACATATCTCTCGAAATGGTAGATCCTTTTTAATTCTTATTCTTTCTCCAATCCTCATAACACTTGTCACACATGTCAATACAAATAGGCATGCTTACATGATAATGGGAAAAATGACTAATCTTAACACAATGCACAATTCACAACAACATAGTCTTAATACAACGTCAACACTAACTCAATATGTCAAAATCATTCACAACCTTCACACAAGGAAGCCCGAGATTCTATATACTTAACAAAGGTTAAGAAATTCACTTGCCTCAATTAATAAAATAATACTTCCAATCTTGAGTCTTTCGTAACGCTTTCAGATGATCAAAATCTATTCAAATACATAATCTACATAAGAATACGAATCCAATGACACCCATATTGCTATACTTATTTTTTTTTCCAAAAATCGGGTCAAAAAGTCACCTCGAGCCCTTAAATTCAAATCTGGAATTTTCTTTCAAATTATGTTTACCCATCATAAAATAAACTCATATGTTAAATTTCAGCTAAAACGGATCGTTATTCGACCCCCAAATCAAAATTTTATTCTAAGAACCCTAGGGCTATATTTTCTTAATTTAACATATATTATACACGTTTCAACCCTAAAAATTTACTCATAATCTCATGAAAACCTAATAGAAAGGATGAGAATAATTACCTTGATGTTTTGAGATGAAAATCACAATTTTTCTCTATCTTTTTCCCGTTCCTTTTCCTTCTCGTAATTTTTCTTTCTTTCTGCGCGTCGTTTTTTTTTTTTTTTTTGCTTTCTGCGTTTTCCAACTTCTTTTTTTTTGTTCTATTTTGGGTTCAACACTTTGGGGCAGCAGCCCCTTTTCAACCCCTTTTTTTTTTAAATTCTTTTATTATTATTATTATTATTATTATTATTATTATTATTATTATTATTATTATTATTTCGTACTAAAAGTGATAAATCTCATTAACCTATTTTTGATAAATATGAGATATATAATATAGAATATCAATTAAAATATTATTTTAATCCACCAACTAAATTAATTATCTAAAATTATCCGTCAACTAAATAGCCATAATTATCGAATAGTTCCAAATTTTCAATTTAAATTTACGAAAAGAATCTTTTATGAAAGAGAGAGTATTTATTTTTAAAATAACCTAACGGGTCAATATATATATATATATATATATATATATATATATATATATATATATATATATATATAAAATCATCGGGAGTTATTACAATAGTTATTTAATTTTATTTTGTTCAGTTTAAAAGAAATTTGTTTTATCCTAATTTCACTATTTACATGACTTAAAATAATTGATCCGGGCCATATAGTAAAATCACGGCTGAAACAGTTGAGAAAATATCTTATTAGGGGTAATATTGTACAATTATTGTTGAAGCCGTTACAGAAATATAACCATGCAGCTGAAGCAGCCACGTCAATAAGCAGCTACTGTAAAAAGATTTAACTAAAAAGTCCATGGGATATTTTTATAGGTCTCATATGATGAAGGAGCAGAAGTAGACAACTTAAATAGGCAGATCGGCGGAGAGCTACCTTCTTTGGCGAATTTTGATTGGTTTGGTAGTAAAGGATTGATCGGGGGTGATATAGTAATGTAACACCTGGTAAATTACCAAAATACCTCTAGAAAAGATGTGTGTGTAAAATGCGTCTTTCGATGCTCGGATTAAAAATCCGAGAGCGGATTCGTGATCAGCACTGAAAATTGAGTAGGAGGAGGGTCTTGGTCGATTTTTAGAGCGATCGAGTCGAAAGATAATTTTTCGTTTCGAAACGAATAACAGTGTGCTTGCGCGATAAAACCGCATCGCGGACCTGTCGCTGAGCCACACTTATGTTTTCTGTGATTTTTCGACGAAGTTGAATTTTTCGAAAATACACTGTCCGCGATAGGTTCGCGTCGCGGACTGTGTTATTTCAGGTCGAGGAGAAATTCTTTTAAATTTCGGAGGACATTTTAGCCCCTTCCTATCTATCCTAAACGTACCCCTACGACCAATAAAGGTTGGTTTCTAAGAAAAAGGGTCCTAGAAGTTACTAAGTTAGGGCTTGAAGGGAGTTGAGGTTGAGGAGATCAAGAGAAGGATTGTGCAAATTTGTGTTAGCAAATCTTTCCAGGTATGTAAGGCTAATCCAAAACATGGGAATGTTCTCCCATGTGCCCTTTTGAGTATATTAAATTGTGTATATGAACATAATGAGGTTGTTGTGAAGAGTTTTGAGCATGTATTTTGTATTTTACTTTATGCATATGTTTTCTTAAACTGATGATTATCATAAAAACTGAATTTACATTCATAATTCATTTCATATGTGTTTTCTTTTAAAACCCTATGACTATTTTATTAAAAAGGTGTAAGAATGCATTTAGAGATGAGTCTAGAGCCTAAATGAGAATGATGTTGTGATTGTGTTTCACATTTGAGGAGAGTCTTGATGATGATGTTGATGAGCATGATGTTTTATGATGTCTTAAACTTGAAAGTTTAATTTCTAAAAGAGTGTCTTGAGTCCGTGATGTTGATATTGATGTTGATGAGGTGAGGTGATGTTGATGTTGAGGTATTATATTATGTCCCTGCGGGACTGATGTTGATGTTGAGGTATTATGTTATGTCCCTATGGGATTGATGATGAGGTATTATCTCCCTATGGGACTGATGAGGTTGAGGTTTTATGAGCATGTCGAGTTCTGGGAGGAGTATTGAGCACCGAAATGGGTAAGAGTGAGTCCCACTTGAACCCATTAACTACGTGGCCCGCGTAGGAAGAGAGGAGTGAACCGCAATGCGGATGGATCCTTTCTTGTCCCAATAGAGGACTGAGGTTTTTCTTGTGGATCCACTGAGGTTGATGTCCTTTACCCCGGGCAGGGTATCGGATGAATGTGGCAACGACATCACCTCGTTGTATCATCACTGGTTCATAGGTGATGGTTGTCGGTTAGAGAAACTCCCAGTTAGGTTCCTTGTGATAGGACTCTGATGTTGATGTTATGTGATGTTCTGAGTCGATGTTTCCTGAGTTGAGTCAATGTTGATGTTCCCTGAGTTGAGTTGACGTTGAGGTTCCCTGAGTGAGTTGAGTCAAGTTTCCCTGAGATGAGTTTGATGTGATGATGACGTTGAGATGAGAGGTGGATGGGTCAATTGTCTATTCTAATCTCTTGCCTTAGATAGACTCTTGACATTCTGATGGAGTATGATGTTGAGTTGATGTTTTCTTTATGCTGTTGTACTTACATTGCTATTCAGCTATTTTACATGCCAGTACATTCCACGTACTGACGCCATTTGGCGCTGTATTGTTTCATGATGCAGATACAGGAGTTAGAGGACTTCAGTAGACGCACCGTTGAGGTCAGAGATCGCGAGTTCCAATATTGGTGAGCCTCCTTGCTATCCGGAGGAAACCCTTCATTTGATGCTTCCTTTATTCATTGAGTCTGGTAGCCATGGCATGTCATGGCACCATTTCTTAGACAGTTGAGTCAGGTTAGAGGCTTCGTAGACATGATGTCGAGGTTGATGATGATGTTTTTCTTATGAACTGAGTAGTATTCTCACTCACTTAGTTTGATGTTGAGACAGATGTTGGCCTTTGGCCTTTTTATTGAAGTAGTTCACTGTTTTACTTCCGCTATGTTGATGTTAATTGACTGTCCTGAGAACGAGTGGTTCGCTTAGGGGCTAGCAATAGTCTTAGAGTGTCGACCACGTCTAGGGTACCCTCCCGGGTCATGACAAGTAAGATCACAGTTAAAAAAATATAGTTTAAGGGGTAATATTGTAAAATTATAGTCGAAGCAGCTAAAGAAATACAATCAAGCAGCTTAAGCAGACGCGTCAATAAACAACTGTCATAAAAAGATTTAATTAAAAAGTCCACAAAATATTTTTATAGGCCCTATATGATAAAGGAGTAGAAGCAGACAGGGCGAAGAGGAGCTGCCTGCTTTGGAAGGTTGTGATTGGTGGAACCACCACTTGCCTGCTTTGGCGAATT
This sequence comes from Solanum rostratum, assembly GCA_029948455.1. Lineage (NCBI taxonomy): Eukaryota > Viridiplantae > Streptophyta > Magnoliopsida > Solanales > Solanaceae > Solanum > Solanum rostratum. The sequence continues at coordinate 52,176,431 of CM057050.1, read as the reverse complement.
CTAATTGGTTTGGCAGTAAAGAATTGATTGGGGCGATATAGTATAATCACAGTTATTAGGGATAATATTATAAAATTATAGTCGAAGCAGTTAACGAAATATAATCAAATAGCTGATGCAGATGCGTCAATAAGCAACTATCATAAAAAGATTTAATTAAAAAGTCTAGGAAATATTTTTATAGATTCTGTATGATAAAGGAGTAGAAGTAGGCAGCTCAAGCAGACACGACGACGAGGAGCTGCCTGCTTTGGAAGGTTGTGATTGCTGCAAGTTGTGATTGGTGGAACCACCACTTATATATGTAGATGTTTGATTTGCATGACCTATAATTTTTATTTGTAGCAGAATTTTATTTGATAAAACAATGTATACCAAATGAATAATGTGAGAATCTCTCTCTCTCTCTCTCTATCTCTCTCTCTCTCTCTCTCTCTCTCTCTCTCTCTCTATATATATATATATATATATATATATATATATATATATATATATTGTCACAATTCAAAATCAAGTGTGACGACACTTTCCCTGTTCCGCTAGAACAAGTCAACCTAAACTCGACAAAGAGATAAGAAACAATGTAAAAATAACTAAACAGAGTAGATAACTAAAAACAAAAGTATTATCCAACTCAAATTCCTCTTAAGAACTGGTTGTCATGTGTACAAGCCACTATCAAGTGCAGATAATCAAAATAAGTACAACTCTCAAAATGCCTTTGCTTTTTGAATAAAACAAAGTATAAAGAAACATGAACAAGAGAATCCACCAGGTGACAATAGCTATGTCACACCCCAAGTCTACACCTTGGACGTAGCTGACACTTGAAAATTATTGCTAGTCCCAAAAGAACTATTCCAGCTGCTACTTACTCAGTGAATACTTCCATATTTATGAATGGGATAGAATTAAACACAAAAAGTGCATACAGCTAACTCATCTTAATAAGAGTTGTGAAACTCATATTCGTAGCAATGTATAAGGCGCAACTCAAAGTTGTCCAATTGTAAGGCCCCACATGTTGAAAAGCATAAAGGTACTTAAGAAATGAATTCAAGTATTTTCTAAGTGTAAGTGAGGGTTCACGAGGGGGTATACGGGCCGTTAGATGAAGCACGAGCCATACTTAGGTGTCGTGGATTCAAGGGTGCAATTCTAGTAGCCCAAGTTGGGAGGGTTACCAATGCACGAAGGCTATTACGAGTCATAGGTCAATCCATGAGCCATAACTTGTGCTCATGGAATAAGGGATGGACTTGGTGGAAAAATGATTTTCTGAAGTTTGGAGTACGAATTAATAGAACAGCTTGTAGGTTCATTGACAGACCATAAGTGGTGTCGTGGTTTGAAGTTTTAGAGTGGGTTCCTGAGAGTCCAAAAAGCTACCAGGATGAGACCCCTTTCCACGACCCGTGGACTTAACCACAGCCTGTAATCGGGGTTTCATGGTTTGGTCCAACAGCTTTTAAGAAAGGGCAATTTCAACCTTTCCTAACATTCTAAGTCTGTGCTACATCCGTTAAGCCCCCAAATAAGACCTTTTCAGCCATATACAACCCTAAACTACTCCATTCTCCCTCATTCTAAAATACCCTTAGTCTTAAAGTCCTCCCAAACACTCTCAAGCTTCCTCAAGTTTCTCAAGACCTTCAAGAAAAGAGCCAAAGCTAGGGTTTCAGACTTTCTTCATTCTCCAACAAGAATTTCATCTCTAATCATGTCAAGGTATGTGGGTTTTAATTTGTGGAGACCTTCCCCCCACAAAGCTCAATCATTCCTCTTCCTCATCTATGATTAAGTCATGAGAATTTATGAAAATTTTATGAACTCTTTTATATGTTGATATTATGGAGAAAATCATATTATTCTACCTTTGTACACTATATGCATTGAAATGTCATGGGAAATTTATGGGACTTTAAGAGGGTTAAGAAACCCCTAACTAAACTTTACTTTGTTATGATGGGTTACTTTGAATGATTTGAAAAGGCCCTTGTTTACTCTCTTCATGTCCTAAAATCTTGACTTTACATGATTTGGAGCATATATGCATACCCATCATGTTTAACTAATGTTGTGCATCAAACTTTATATATTGATGAAAGCCTTATGGCAAGGTATGTGAACTATGAATGTTGTGACTTTTTCAAAAAATTATGATTTTTTCTAAGAGTTGTGACTTTTTCGAAAAGTTGTGGCTTTTCCAAAGGGTTGCGACTTTTGCGAAGGGTTGCAACTTTTGGGAAGGGTTGTGACTTTTTTAAAGAGATTACTATAATACCCCCAACTTAAAGATTAATTTAGTATATTTTTTATATTTTATATTATATTTATTTAATTATATTATATTATATTTGAAGTAGATAATTTTTCATATTGAAGGATTGTGACTTTTCGAAAGGTTGTGACTTTTTCAAGGAGTTGTGACTTTTTTGAAGAGTTATGAATTGTGACTTTTTCGAAAGGGTGTGACTTTTTCAAGGAGGTGTGACTTTTTCGCAGAATTGTGTTTATTTCAAATTCGAAGAGTTATGATTTTTTCGAAGGCTTGTAACTTTTTTGAAGGGTTGTAGCTTTTCGAAGGGTTGCGACTTTTCGAATGGTTGTGATAGGCTAAAATACTATTTAATTAGAAATGATGTCTTTTGGTTTTTTTTAACTTCTGTTGGATTATTTAATTGATTTTTAAAATATTAAATTATTTAATAAAAAAATAAAAATTATGTGAGAGTGTCATGTAGGCGGGCTTAACATTCTCGTTTATATATATGCTAGATAGTAAGGTTCGTGATATGGGCCCTATATAAGTGCACATATTTTTTTCAGTACACTACTTTTATATTACTTTATTATTTGTTTCAAATGTTCATACGATATAAATTTATCATTTACGAACAAACTTGGGAAAACCGAATTCCAAGAAATTCAATGCATAGAGGAAATAGAGAAGTGTGTTAGATTATAAATTAGCACATTCATGTTCGAGGAGTATATAAAATATTGACATTTTTTAAAAAAAGAAATCATCAATTCATATGTTTTTGCAAGTTTTATTTATTTTTATAGTTGTTGTCTTCTATTTGTAATATTTGCACCACAAGCTTTGCACATGATAATATATATATATACAAATCTTTGATTAACTCAAGTATAATTTATTTGTGGTTAGCTTTGTCGATAAATTGTGATTCATTTTATTATGTCTTCAATAAGCCGAAATAGTTCTATTTATTATGATGTTAATATTGAAAGTATTTATTAAAAAGTTAATTTCTAATTCCACAAAAATAAGAGAATCATGAAAGCAACCTTATTTTTATATAAAATACTAAAAATTACCTTAATATTGAATTCTAAATTAAATTAATTAAAAAATTGATATTGAACTCTAAAATATTATGGCGTAAAAGAAAACTTTGGATCTTATCCCCCACAAAATAACTAATATAATTGTTTTTCTTTTTCTGGTTGTTTTTCTCTTTATTTATTTTTAATTTTCTTTCTTTCTTTATATTTCTCAACATAGTCCTTTTCTATTGACATTTTCTTTTATTATTCTTCTTTACTTTTTTAACTCCTCATTTTTCTATATTTTGTAATTTAATATTCCTTAAATTTGAATATTAAATTTTTTTTCCTTCAAATTTTCTCTTTTAAATAGTTTTTCATATTTATGTCAAGAAAATATCCTACATAAAAATGAAAAACTAGTAAGTTTTAATATTTTGATGAATACATTATCAAATTATTCATTTCTTGATAGTCAAATATTATTTTCTCTTTCGTCACTAAATTTTATATTTTTTTAAATCAAATCAAAAAATATTGATACATCATTTTTAAGACTATTTTAATAATCAAGATATGAACTTTAGTACTGGTCATATTACGTAACTTAATACCAAAAATATATTTATGCAGTAATCCTTAAAAGCATATTTAGGAGCAATAACTCAAATTATTCAAATATGTTTTATTTCAAATTAGTTCAATTTTTTTTTAAAGAAACATGTCCTAACAAGTTTAGCATTTATTATTGTTTGTCAAAAGCTAACTAATACTTAAAAACTTTTCATTTTAGCACATTTACAAAAATATGTTACGGACCCATAACAAAAATATGAATATGTATGAATTCTTCTAGATTATTCTTTTGACCATTAATTATACATGATTATTATTTTTGCGCTTGAATAAAGTGAAATTAATAAAATCATTGATCGTCCTTCTCATGGCTCTTCTATATAATAGAAATATATATATATATATATATATATATATATATATATATATATATATAAATTTTATTTTAAAGAGATCTATGTATAGATATACTTCGAAAAATATGATAGAAATAGAAAAAATTGTTGTACTCACAACTATATAACTTAAACTCAATCATTTAACTACCAAGTATCAGAAATTACTACCAAGTACCAACTAAACACACTAGAGTTTATAACCTTTCAAAGGGTCGAAATATTCGATTATTCAAATTAAGTAGGCGTGTCATCATAGATTACGATTATTTTTATTTTATTTGAAATTTATGAAATTAGAGTTGAAAATGAGGATGAAAATGAATTTGACCATATTTTTTGCAAAAGAGAGAAAAGAACACCTTATTTGGAATTCATGATGATTGGGGCTAGAGAACAAATTTGAAAAACTTTTTTGAATTTGAAAATTTTATAACAAAACAATAATTTTTAAATAAAGTAAAAACTTATGAAAAAAAAAAGAGAGAGAAAGTGAACATTTAAGGAACAAATACACTTGATAACGTTGATATAATTATATTTGTTGGTATAAATCATATTCATCGATACACCTGAAACAATTGTAATACAAATTATATTTGTTAATGCACTTGACATATTTGTATTTAATAAATACAAATCAATTATATTTGTTATAGTACTTGATACAATTGATAGAACATGTATTCATCATTTCTTTCGCCTCTCTCCTCCCTCTTATAATCTTACTGATCACTCTGCTCCTTATAACATGTAACTATGAATCGTAATTAAATAACTATAGTTATAAATCTCTAGTTAATCTCAAACTATAGTCATTTTTTGAAAGACCCACAATACAAAATAAGTAGTGCTCATGGAGATCTTACGTTCCTAAGCCCTAGCATTATAATATTCCTTTTGTTTTAATTTGTTTGTCTGATTTTTATTTGCCATAGAGTTTAATCACGTGAAGAATACTTTTAAATTTTGTAGTCCTAAACCAAGGATATGTAGAACGTAACAAAGTACTCTTTAATCTTGTGATCTTAAATATGTCATGTAAAAAATTGAAATTAAAGAGTTTCCAAAAGGAGGAAGAGATATTCTTTTTTAAATAGATTAAAAAAGAAAATAGCACAGACAAATTAAAAACGAAGGGAGCTACTCAGTTGAGATTTGCTCAGTATTGATATATTACAATATTAAATAGATTTACAGTATTCAAAAATTTAGAGATAAGTGTCAAAAACACACCTAAACTATTCTTTTTTTTTTTAGTTTCATACCTAAACTATCACTTATTAGTTTGAGAAACACACCTCTAGTTTTTATTCCACTCTCATGAAGGTATGTGAACTACACTCTCTCTTTTATTTTAAAAAATATGCCACATCACACTCCACATGGATAAAATATTTCACTTTGAGAAAAAAAATTTATAGTATTAGTTAAAATTAAATATTAAAGTATTATTATATAAAAAATACCATAAAAAAAATATGAAATATTTTTCTTACCCCACCCACCACTTCCTCTCCCCTTACCTCCCTCGGAACCAACTAATGTTTAAAAAAATCCTTACTTTATCCCCCCACCCCCTCCAAACCCCTAAAACAATAATTTGAATATTATTTTATTTTTTATAAAAAAATAATTCTACGCTATTCACCTAATCCTCCACTTTTATTTTTTCTCATTTTGATTTTTTTTATTTACTGTAAAAAAATTTAAAATTATCTTTTTATTTCTATTATATTCAATACACAAGTAGTAAAAAATATTTTCTAAAAATATGTGGACATATCTATAAAAAAAATTAAAAAAGATAAAAATAAATTAGGAGCAGAGAGTTCGATGCGAGTGGAATAGAATTTTATTTATTTTAAAAAAATATCAATTTGTTTTAGGTAGGAGTGGAGTAGGGGTTAAAGTTTGAACTTTTTAAGAATATTTTATAAAAGAGATTAAAAAAATAAAAAGGCGGGAATTGTTGGGGGTACAGGAGGATGGATGGTGGAGTAGGTGAGAACAATATTTTAAATTTTATTTTATTTTTAAAAATAATTACTTAAAATAATAATTTTTTTTTGGAAGAATATTTGTACTTTAACATCAACCCACTAACCTATTAGCCTGCTACTATAATTCGCGACCTCCACGGTCATGTCCTCGGTGAGATCAAGTTTCACCATATCTTGTCTAATCACCTCCCCCCAATACTTCTTCGGTCTACCTCTACCCCTTCATGTAACTCCTAAATTCAGCCTCTCGCACCTCCTAACATGAGCATCGGTACTCCTTCTCTGCACATGTCCAAATCATCACAGTCTTGCTTCCCTCATCTTGTCAGCTACAGGGGACACCTCTATCTTCTCCCGAATGGTCTCATTCCTAATCTTATCACTCCTGGTGTGACCATACATCCATCTCAACATCCTCATCTCTGCAACTTGCATCTTCTGAACATGTGTATTTTTTATTGGCAAATACTCCATCCCATACAATAAAGATGGTCTAACCACCATTCTGTAAAACTTACCTTTGAGTTTAGGTGGTATCTTCTTATCACACAATACTCCATAGGCAAGCCTCCATTTTGTCCATGTTGTCCCAATACGATGTGGGACATCATTGTTGATATCGTCACTACTTTGGATAATGGACCCCAGATACTTACAGCTTTCCCTTTTGGGGATAGGGTGAGTGGCAAGCCTCACATCAATGTCTGTTTCATTCCTCGCAACACTGAATTTGCACTCCAAGTATTCTTTTTTGGTTTTGCTCAGTTTGAATCCTTTGGACTCCAAGGCGTGTCTCCAAACCTCCAACCTATCATTAACTTTAGTCCGAGTCTCATCAATCAGTACTATGTCATCTACAAACAACATACACCATAGAACCTCCTCCTGGATAGATCGTATCAACTCATCCATCACCAAAGCCAACAGAAAAGGGCTCAACACAGATCATTGATGAAGTCCAATCTCAATAAGAAAATATTCTGAGTCTCCTCCCACCGTTCTTACCCGAGTTTTGGCTACATCATACATGTCCTTTATCACCCTAATATATGTCATTGGGACACCTTTCACCTTTAAATGCCTCCATAGGACATCCCTCGGTACTTTGTCGTAGGCCTTCTCGAGATCAATGAACACCATATGAAGGTCCTTCTTTCTTTCCCTATATTTTTCCACTAATCTCCGAACAAGGTGAATTGCTTCAGTAGTTCACTGTCCTTGCATGAATCCAAACTGATTCTCCAAAATAGACACTACTTTTCTCACAAAATATGATATATTCAACCTCTCACACTCCATCTATGTACCTCCTCTTCATATGACCAAACTATCTCAATTTTGTTTTTCATTATCTTATCTGCTATAGAAGTCGCTCCAACCTTGGATTGTATAACTTTGTTCCTAATCTGATGTCTTATATGATTAATGTCCACACATTCATCTAAGCATCCTCATGTTTGCTACCTTCATCTTCTGAATGTGTGAGTTCTTAATTGACTAACACTCGATCATATACATCAAAGTAGGTGTAACCATATTTATAAAAGAATATGAACCAACTTGTTAGTCTCAAGTTGTTATTTAAACTCAGTAAATAAGGAAATACAAAAAGAAGGAAAAATGATCATGATCATCCTTCATTCTTCTTTTTGTGACCATTGATCAATGACAAACACAAGATTTTTCAAAAGCAAATTCAGATAGAGATTGAGAATGTACTTTGTAATTGTTTTTCTATAGTATGATCGATAGATCCGCCGGATCACACATAGTAGTAAAACTATATAAAGTGAAAGATGATTAGTAGAGAATCCTTTATCAAAAAATTATACAATGTATATATCATAAAAGTACTCTGAATACCTTGATGAAAATTTTGAATTAGCTATTATTTGCACTTGATAGAATCTCAAATATTACCCATTTAATCTTTTTATTTCCCTTTTCTGCAAAATAGTACCGTAGAAAGTTAAATCTTAATGATCAACCCATACTAAATGTAGGAACGAAACTTAGTCGCTTACAGGTACATCGAAAGAACATTGTTTTGAGGTCGCCTTCTAAAAAATAGATGCACAAAATGAGGCTATTGTTTGTTAACACCCGAAAAGCTTTTCTTTGTAAATTTTTTAGATAAGTATCAAAAAACACACCTAAACTATCCTTTTTTTTAATTTCATACCTAAACTATTGAGAGTGTGAGTTTCATACCTAAACTATCACTTATTAGTTTGAGAAACACACCTCAGTGGTGTGTGTAACACACTCTCTTTTAGTGGAAAAAACCTTGCCACATGGATTGCCTAAGAGTTTTCCGATGTTGTCTTTATCTGCATTATATATGTTAATTGTCTCGAATTTACTTGCTATCATGTGCTTTTCATTATTAATCACTCTTTCTGCTCACTTTCTCTTTCTCTTCCTTTTCTGTTTTCATATCTAGCTTGTTCTGCTTATGGGTTTTTGTGAAGAGAGTTCCAGGAAATTGTCTCTCTACCTCTATGAGGTAGTGGTAAAGTCTGCATACATTCTACCCTCTCCAGACCCTACTTTTGGAATTCCACTGGGTATGTCGTTGATAAAGATTGTAACCTTCTCACAAATTATTGATATATAAATACAATATAAATACCAATATTTGTCGCTATTTTCCTTTATTGATTGCTATTTTTCAGGAATGAAACTTAGTCGCTTACATATGTATTTAAAAATTTGAACCAAATCAACTTCAACTTTAACGAGTAAAGAATTTTCTAGTATAAATATAAAATTTAAATGAAAACTACTAAATTTGTTCAAACTCACATTACTATTTACTACTATACTTTGCTTTTTCTTGTTTAAAATTTCAAAGGGTTTCTTTGATTTCAATTTAAAGACACCTTTATGTAATGACCTATTAGATCATTTTTTATATTTCCAGTTAAATTTACTATTTTGTCTTTTCTGAAAGTTGCTTTGAGTCACTTTTAGATGAGTTGAAAAGTCTGATTTCGAAAACTTTGTGAAAAGTTAGAGTTTTGCTAAGGAAAACGTTTTTAAGGCGTATAGTTTGGAGTTTTAAGTTTTGAAATCATCTTGAGTTTCGAGTGTCAAAATGCAATTATGTCAATTTTATCAGCTCCGAAATGCAGAATATGGTATAGAAAAACTTACAGAACTGAAATTGGAGTTAGAATGAAATTTTGGACCCAAAGTTCCATTTTTAGTTGAATTTGGACCACAGTTTGACTTTTGTCAACATTCGGAGTTTGGAAGCTCTAATCAAAATTCCAACAGTTTCAGTGGTTCTGAATGGTGAAGCTAACGTTAAAAATGGTCTTGTTGTAATTTTTAGAGTATTTGAGTTTATTTTGGGTGCTAGAGTTTCTAACTAGAGCTTTATTGATTTCCGGGTCGAGGAGACTTGAATCGAATTTTGACGATTCTATTGAGTTTGGAACGTTATTTCTAATAGAGTTACATGTTTGGTTTGTGTTAATCGAGTTTTAAACGAACCCGGGGGTCCGTTTTGAGTTTTCTATCATAACTAATTTTGCTGAATTTGGTGCAACAGTTATTACACTCTGCATTTGCGGAATAGGGTTCTGCATTTGTGGAGGTCTACTGTTTGTGATCTTTGCGTTTGTGGAGGTATTTGAGTAGCTGGGCTTTGCGTTCATGGATGTCTATTTGCGTTCGTGGAGTACTTTTGTGGCCTGGACAGTTTTAATTTTTAGAAGTCAAGTTTCACCCTTTTTTCCACCATTATTAACATTTGGAGCTCAGGGTGGATGATTTTGAAGTGATTTTTCATGGAAAAACTATCGACTTACGTATTTCTAATCCATTTTTCTAATTCCCATTAATTAATTTACCGTTTTAACATGAAATTGGGTATTTTTAATTGGAGAATTTGGAGTTTTTTTGGATATTGAATTTTGATTGAAAATAGTGATTATGAGTTCATTTTTACTTCATTTTCAAAATGATTTTCACCATTGTATTCCTTATTACTTAGGAAACATTTTCATGTATTAATTTTTAGATTTCGAGAACCTTTTTTGGTATAAAATTGTTTATCATTTTTCTTTTTTACCTGAATTGCTCGATTTTAATGTCATTAGCTTTGTATTGAGATTGTGAATCCATATTTGATTAGATTGTTATATTTTGGGCGTGAATTCGAGAGAAAAAGCTCTGGTATTTGCTTGATTTGGCTTTTGATTGAGGCAAGTGAATTCCTAAACCTTGTAAATCTTACTTGAACACTATATTTCCTTTGCTTATGACTTAAATTGTAACACCTTGTAAAATTACCAAAATAGTCCTAGATGAGAGGCGCTCATATAATACGTCTTCCCAAACTCAGATGACAACTTCGAGGCTGAAAATACGATCAACAGGAAAAATTGTGTGAGAAAATGATCTTGGTTGATTTTTAGAGTAACCGGATCAAAAAATAATTTTTCGATGCGAAAATGCAATTCCAGAAAAGTTCGCGACATGTCCGCAACGCGGACTTATACTTGGATGTGATCTCAATATTTTCTACGGGATCAGAAAACTCGATTGAAAATTTTCCGACGAAAAGCCCTAAAAACTGATCAAGTCCACAATGCGGACTTGGTATATCGAGACGAATTTTTTTCAATTTTTTGTGAGGGGCATTCTAGACTTTTCCTAACCCCTCTTAAACTTAAAACACAATAAAAATAGATTGTTTGAGCATTAAAAAGGTTTTAACACCCATTCTTAAATCTTTCTAATCTTTTAACGAAGGTTAAGGCTATGGAGAAGAGAGGAAGAGCGAGGTTCAAGAGAATTAGGGACAAAATCTTACTAGATTGATTGTCAAACTCCATACCAGGTATGTCAGACTAAACTAAAACATGGAATTGTCCTTCCATGTGCCCCCTTGATTGAGATAGATTGATAGATGAATGTATTGAGTCCCCATGCATATTTCTTGAATATTTTCTCGTAAATTATATACATTTTATGTATTTTTATATGTTGATGATCATCATAAACTTGATTTTACTGATTAAATACTTTTCATGAGCTATTGCATAAACCATATATGTTATTTTATAAAAGATTGCATGAATGAAGTAAGGATTGAGTCTAGAGCCTTGATTGATAATAATGATTGTGATTGTGTGAAGTGAGCATGATGATAGGTTTATAGAACTTGATAGTCTTGTAAGTATTCATAAATGAACTCTAAAGATCGGTATGATTAATTTTCCTCTTAATGATTGGTATGAGCTCCTTTGAAAGATTGATTGAGAACTGAGCTGATTAGATGATTGATAGGCCGAAAGGCCCAATTGTGATAAAACTGATAGATTGATGAGAGTCCTTATGAGACTAATTGACATGATTGATTGAGATGGATTGTCTTATGAGCATTGAGTCATGGGTGGTGTATCGAGCACCGAAACGGGTAAGAATAAGTCTAACTCGAACTCATTAACTTTGTCACCAAGCGTATGTGAGGATTAAACCATTATATCAGATGTTCCCTCTTGATTGGAAGTCCCTGAAACAATAGCGGACTTGATAGACCAGATCCCTTGTGAATCCGATTTGTTCTTTACCTGGCAAGTACGGAATGACTGTGGTAACATCACTGAGATTGTTGTACAATCACTGGCTCATAAGTGATTATTGTTGGATAAGAGACACTCCCAAATAGTATCTATACGATAGTACTCTGATTGGACTGGATTTGATTCGGATTGGATTGGATGGTATTGATGGGTTATTGTCTACTCTTTATTCTTACTTTAGACATTTGACATTCTGATTGAGTATTTTTAGACTTTATATTATTTCATATTATTCTACTTATCTCTGTTTCAATAAGACATTTTATATATATTTTAAAATTCTTTTCTTCTATTTTTTTTTTGTTTTAGTTTATTTTTTTATTTTTGTTTTTAAATTTTTTTTATTTTCTAAAAATATATTTTTATGATTTATATTTTATTTCCTTCTTAATCTAAACTTTTACTTCTCCATTGTGATTTCATGAAATTTTTTATGCTATTTGTTTTTTTTTTTACTTAATCTAATTTATTTTTTCATTAGTATAATTTTGTTAATATTTCTAACTTTTAAACTAAACTAGAACTCGTTGTTGGATAAGGTTATAGTGTTACGTTTTTCCCTTTCTTCAATATTACTAACATATAATATTAACATTTTTTCATAGAAACTTTGTATTTTTAGTTTTCATAATTAATTTAATTAAAATATACTATTTATAAAATATAAATAAATTGTATTATAGTATTATTAAGAACATATTGACCAATTAATATATTTTCAAAAGACAACATTTATCTTAAATACTTGATTTAATATTATTTATACATACCCTTATTTTTTTAGATATAATTTTTTAATTTTTAGATAATTAATTTTTATTTTTAAATTTTAATATAACCTTGTAATTACACTTGTGTGATCAAACAATACACTTATAATTACACTGTAATTGCACTGTGGTGAATAAACATGTTAAAGCAATTACTAGGTTGTGTTATTACTAGACTAGTAATTAGTAATTACCACCCTAGTAGTTGCACTAATTTCAACTACGCTCTCCAAACAGACCCTAAAATTAATTGTTCCCATATTAAGTGAAACTGTTGAAGTATGACATACTACTCATTAAGAAATCATTAAATAATTAATCATCTATCATTTTCAATGTTTTGAAAATATAAGTGAAGAATATATTTAATTTTTAAGATAAAGGAAAAATGTCCATAAAAAAAAACTAATTAATAATGTGATTGTTTTTTTAAATCATTTTGGCCAAAATATTTTGGGGCAAAAGGATATTTAAGGATATATATATATATATACTAAAGACTTACTTTTCACTATTACTCTTTTAATTATTTTCAACTATTTATCTTAAAAAGCATAAAGGAGTTAATATCTCATTAAATAAAAGTAAAATATGAAAAAACAATCTCACTAATTCTCTTGAAATGAATCATTTACTTATTTTAAATTATAAAAAAGTTTAAAAAGTTCACTTAATATAAACTAAAAAAGATATAAAATAACAATAACCTTAAATTTTATCTCAAAAGTCTTATCTTTATTCACATGTCAAACAAGGAATAACTACCCAATTAGAGATATTATACCTATAAATTCAATGTATATTTTCAAATAATTACTTATAATCTCACTATTTATAACAAATTTGGATTATTATTTGAGATACATCATAATTACAAATGGAGAGCTAGCCAATTAATTATCTCCCGAATTTACCTTAATCAGCCCACTCTATGTGCTGTCATCAAATTTGACCTTCACAAACTAAGTCTCCCATCTAAATCATTTCCACAATCATGATATGTTTGAAAAATTCTCTCACGCCTTGGGAGGATACCCTTGGCGTGGACGGCACTCAGAGACTATTGCTAGTCCCCGAGCGAATCACTTGGTCCCATCATCACCTCATACTCAACAGCGGAAGAAACATCCTCAAGGAAAAGACTGTAATGTAATTAAAGTGATCAAGTCTTTATATAAAAAGTTAATTTTCAATAAAGAAGAGTTGGAAAAATAATACATAACATCCTCTACTCAATGTCTATGAAGCCTCTAACTCAAACATCTAGATGGTACCACGACAGACCATGGTTACCCAACTCAAGGAAAATAAAGTACTGACTCAAGCTAGATGATAATAATATGGAAATCCTCCGAAAACAAGGAGGTCTCACCGATCAGCTGAATGTGAATAGATCCTCAACAAAGCGTCTGTCGATGGTCTCTAATAGCTGCCTCTGCATCATAAAACGATGCAGTCCCAGAAGGAGACATCAGTACGTGAAATGTACTGGTATGTAAAATAGCTGAGTGAAACAGAAACAAGTGGAATAATATAGGAATAATATCAACTCAACATCATACTCCATCAGAATGTCAAATGTCTATCTAAAGAAAGAATAAAGAGTAGACAAATGACCCATCAACATATCATCAATACATCAGACTCACTTCAAGGAAACTCCACTCAACTCAACTCAACTCAATTCGAAGGAAACTCGACTCAACTCAACTCAAGGAAAACTCGACTCACCTCAACTCAAGGAAACTCGACTCAACTCAAGGGAACTCAACTCATACCATCACATCAACATCAACATCAGAGTACTATTAAGTAAGACCTCACTGGGAGTTTCTCTAACCGACAACCATCACCTATGAGCCAGTGATGATACAACGAAGCGATGTTGTTACCACATCCATCTAGTACCCTGCCCGGGGTAAAGGACATCAACCTCAGTGGATCCACAAGAAAAAAAAACCTCAGCCTCTTTTGGGACAAGAATAATGTAACGCCCGATAAAATTACCAAAATACCCCTAGAGGAGGGGTGTGCACAAAACGCGTCTTCCGATGTTCGGATTAAAAATTCAAGAGCGGATTCGTGATCAACATAGAAAAATTGAGTGGGAGTAGGGTCTCGGTCGATTTTTAGAGCGACCGAGTCAAAAGATAATTTTTCGTTCTAAAACGAACAACAGTGTGAGTCCACGACAGAGCCGCATCGCGGACCTATCCCAGAGACACACTTATGTTTTCCTGTGATTTTTCGACGGAATTGAGTTTTTCCAAAATGCATTGTCCGCGACAGGTCTGCGTCGCGGACTGTGTTATTTCAAGAAGGGAAATTTTCTTTAAAATATCGAGGGACATTCTAGTCCATTCCTAATACTTTCTAAACTTCCCATACGATGAATATAGGTCATTTTCTCAGAGAAAGGGTTCCAAAAACCCATCCAAAAACATTCTTCCTAGCAAAATCACTAAGCCAAGGCTTGAGGGGAGTTGAGATCGAGGAATTTAAGAGGAGATTGTTCAAGGTGTTGTTGTTAGCAATCATCCCAGGTATGTAAGGCTAACTTAAAGCATGGGTTTGTTCTCCGATGTGCCCTTTTGAATAAATTAAGTCAATTACGGAATATAATGACTTTGATGTGAAGATTGTTGAGTACTATACTAAGTTTTACTTAATTCATATATTTTACATGAATTGATGATCATCATAAACTTGATTTATTGCATAATTCATTTCATGAGTGTCTTTCACAAAATCCTATGATTATTTTATTAAAAAGTGTAATAATGAACTTAGGGGATGAGTCTAGAGCCTTGACGATGATGATGTTTGTGATGTTGTGACTGTGTTTCACATTTGATGAGAGACTTGATGATGATGTTGATGGGAATGACGTTTCATGATGTCCTAACACCTGAAATTAAATTCTAAAAGAGTATTTTGAGTCCATGATGTTGATGTTGGTGTAGATGAAACGAGTTGATGTTGATGTTGAGGTATTATGTCCCTACGGGACTGATGATGATGTACTATATCCCTATGGGACTGATGAGGTTGATGTTTCATGAGCATGTCGAGTCCTGGAAGGAGTATTGAGCGCCGAAATGGGTGAGAGTGTGTCTCACTTGAACCCATTAACTATGTGGCCTACGTAGGAAGAGAGGATTGAACCACAATGCGGATGACTCCTTTCTTGTCCCAATAGAGGACTGAGGTTTTTCTTGTGAATCCACTGAGGTTGATGTCCTTTACCCCAGACAAGGTACTGGATGGATGTGGCAACAACATCGCTTCGTTGTATCATCACTGGCTCATATGGTTGTCGGTTAGAGAAACTCCCAGTGAGGTCTTACTTTGATAGTACTCTAATGTTGATGCTGATGTGATGTTTTGAGTCGAGTTCCTTGAATTGAGTTGAGTCCAGGTTCCTTGAGTTGAGTCTGAGTTATTGATGATGTGGAGATGAGATGTTGATGAGTCAATTGTCTACTCTAATTTTGCCTTAGATAGACATTTGATATTATGATGGACTATGATATTGAGTTGATGTTATCCCTATATTGGTGTACTTGTACTGTGATATTCAACTATTTTACATACTAGTACATTCCACGTACTGACGCTACTCGGCGCTGCATCATTTCATGCTGCAGATACAGGAGTTAGAGGGCTTCAGCAGACGCATCATTGGGGTCAGAGATTCCAAGTTTAGTCATTGGTGAGCCTACTTGCTATCAGGAGGAGACCCTTTTTTGGTTGCCTTTATTATTTATTGAGTTGGGTAGCCATGGCTTGTCATGGTACCATCTTAGACAGTTGAATCAAGTTAAAGAATTCATAGACATGAGTCGAGGTTTGTTGTTGGGGTTTTCTCTTATGAGATTGAGTTAGAATTTACATTTGCTTATTTTGATGTTGAGACTGATGTTGGCCATTGGCCCTTCTTATTAAGGTAGCTCACTGCACTACTTCCACTATTCCGCTATACTGATGTTGAGTGACTGTCCTGAGAACGAGTGGTTCGCTTGGGGACTAGCAATAGTCTCTGGGTGCCGGCCATGCCTAGGGTACCCTCCCGGGGCGTGACAAACTTGGTATTAGAGCACAGAGTTCAAGAGTCCTAGGGAGTCTATGAAGCTGTGTCTAGTAGAGTCTTGTTTATGTGTGTGTTGTGCACCACACTTCATGAACAGGAGGCTATAGGACATTAGGAATGGTTACACTTCTTTGATGTTCTTAGTTCGTGCGATAGAGTTTGACTGTGTGAAACTCTCTTCTAATTCGTGCGCTATGCGTTTGTAGATCATGCCTTCAAAACGCACTGCTGCCCAAAGAGATGCCTCAGTCCCTAACACTGAGAATCCTTTACCAGAGGTCCCTACCCATAATGAGACAAGGAGACGGGGTCGACCTGCTAGAGCTACTGAGGCTCCACCGGCACCTCCTGCTCAGTCAGCCTCCAATTCGGAAGCAGACTTCAGGGGAGCCATTGCTATGCTCACTCAATTGGTGGCCTCTCAGAGTAATAGCTGCGGTCCCCAGGCCCCTAGCTCCAGCTCCCAAGAGCCTACAGCTGCAACCAGGCTCAGAGATTTCCTGAGGATGAATCCGTCAGTCTAACAGGGTCTAAGATTGAGGAGGACCCACGAAACTTTATTGATGAGATGCGCAAGATCCTGAGGGCTATGCATGTGAATAGGGTTGAGGGAGTCAAGCTGGTCTCGTATCAGCTTAAGGATGTTGCCAATGTTCGGCATGACCAGTGGGAAGATGGTAGATGTGAGGATGTTGAGCCTGCTGAGTGGGAGGAGTTTGAGAGTGCTTTCCTCGATCACTTCTTTCCCAAGAGTTGAGGGAGGCGAAGGTTGAGTAGTCCATGAATCTGAAGCAAGAGGTTTTGACTATCAAAGAGTACAGCCTCAAGTTCATCTAGCTGTCCCGATATGCTCTAGAGATGGTCCTTGATATGAGGGCGAGGATGAGGAAGTTCGTGTCTGGGTTGGGCCGGCATATAAATAGGGAGTGTAAGGCAGTATTGTTGATTCCAGGTTTGGATATCTCTAGACTTATAGTCTATGCCCAGCAGACTGATGAGGACAAGAAGAAGGACACGGAAGAGCAGTAGAGTAAGAAGGCCAAATTGGCAGCGCATGAGCCTAGCCAACAAAAGCAGAATAAGGGTGATAGAACTTTCTTTCAGAAGAAGTCTTCTATCTATGCACCCCCTATGGCGAGTGTGCCTATTCAGCAAAATAGGTATGATCAGGAATCCTATGGTCACCAAAATTTCAGAGCTCAGGGACCTCAGTCCCAAGCTAGCGTTGCCCAAGGCTCGAGAGAAAAGCCACTTTGTGGCAGATGTGTAAGGCTGCATCTTGGTGTATGTCGTGAGGGCATAAATACTTACTTTTTATGCGGACAGCCTGACCATTTTCAAGGTGAGTGCCCTTCGAGGAGATGGGGTGATAAAAGTAATAGGTCTCATTCTTCTATAGCACCCCCTGCGGGCAGTCATCAGAAGGCTACTACTACAAATGCAGGAGGCGGGACGAACCATGTGTATGCGATGGGTAATCGACAGGACCAAGAGATTGCACCAGATGTTGTTACGGGTATGCTCCGAATCTTTTCTTATAATTGTTATGCATTGCTTGACCCGGGTGCCACTTTGTCCTTTGTGATGCCCTATGTGGCCAATAAGTTTGAGATTCTTCTAGAGTGTTTGCTTGAGCCTTATACTGTTTCTACTCCTACTGGTGAGTCTATCCTGGCTAAGAGGGTCTATAGAAACTGTGTAGTATCCATCTATCATAGGGATACTGTGGCCAACCTGGTAGAGTTGGAGATGGTTGATTTTGATGTAATTCTTGGTATGAATTGGCTCCATGCCTTCCATGCATCCATAGATTGTAGGATTCGAGTTGTTAACTTTTGATTTCCGAATGAACCGGTCCTAGAGTGGAAGGGAAGTTATGTTGCACCCAAGGGTAGATTTATTTCCTACCTGAGGGCGAGAAAGTTAATCTCTAAGGGTTGTATTTATCACCTTGTACGAGTTAAATCTGATGATATTGAGTCCCCTACTCGTGAGTCGGTCTCGATTGTGAATGAGTTCCCTGAGGATTTACCTGGAGTCCCTCCTGATAGGGAGATTGACTTCGGTATTGATGTACTTCCTGACACGCAACCTATTTCAATTCCACCATATAGGATGACCACCGCTGAGTTGAAAGAGTCGAAGGAGCAGTTGAAGGATTTGTTAGAGAAGGGATTTATTAGACCAAGTGTTTCTCCTTTGGGTGCTCCCGTTCTATTTGTTTGAAAGAAGGATGGATCTTTCAAAATGTGCATAGACTATAGACAACTGAACAAGGTCACGATTAAGAATAAATATCCTCTTCCCAAGATAGATGACCTATTTGACCAACTTCAGGGTGCCTCATGCTTTTCAAAGATAGACCTCAGATCGGGTTACCACCAGTTGAATGTGAGAGAATGTGATGTTCCAAAGATAGCCTTCAGGACAAGATATGGCCACTTTGAGTTCTTAGTTATGTCCTTTGGGTTGACGAATGCACCAGCAGCTTTCATAGATTTGATAAATAGGGTGTTGAGGCCCACCTTAACATGTTTGTAATTGTGTTCATTAATGATATTTTGGTGTATTAGAGGAATGAAGAGGAGCATGCCAAACACCTTAGAGTTGTCCTTCATACTCTTAAGGACCATGAACTGTATGTGAAGTTCTCCAAGTGTGAGTTTTGGCTTAAGTCAGTGGCATTCCTAGGCCATGTTATTTCGGGTGATGGAATTCGGGTAGATGGCAAGAAGATTGAAGTGGTTACGAACTGGCCAAGATCGACCTCTCCAACTGATATAATAAGTTTCTTGGGGTTGGCAGACTACTACCGCAGATTTATTGAGGGATTTTCTTCCCTATCCACACCATTAACCAAACTGACTCTAGAAAAAGGTCAGGTTTCAGTGGTTTGAGGAATATGAGAAGAGTTTCCAAGAGTTGAAGATTAGATTGACCACCACACCTATCTTGACTTTGCCCGACAGAACGAAAGATTATAATATGATGCATCAAGAGTTGGGTTGGGATGTGTACTGATGCAGAGAGGGAAGGTGATAGCCGATGCTTCCAGGCAACTTAATGTTCATGAAAGGAACTATTCAACCCATGATCTTAAGTTAGCGGCAGTAGTGTTCGCACTTAAAATCTGGCGCCACTACTTGTATGGAGTGCATGTGGACGTGTTCACTGATCACAAGAGCTTATAGATTATGACATGTGGACGTGTTCACTGATCAACAACAATGTTAACCTGCGACAGAGGAGATGGTTGGAATTGCTCAAAGATTATGACATGAGCATCATGTACCACCCAGGTAAAGCTAACATTGTTGTTGATGCTCTTAGCAGGTTGTCTATGGGTAGCACATCCCATGTTGAGGAAGAGAAAAAAGAGCTAGTGAAGGAAATGCATAGGTTGGCTCCACTGGGAGTCCAACTTGAGGAGAACGACGATGGAGGAGTCAATGTTCA
Source organism: Solanum rostratum (assembly GCA_029948455.1). Taxonomy (NCBI): domain Eukaryota; kingdom Viridiplantae; phylum Streptophyta; class Magnoliopsida; order Solanales; family Solanaceae; genus Solanum; species Solanum rostratum. The sequence continues at coordinate 52,156,256 of CM057050.1, read as the reverse complement.
AAGTGGGTCATCATCGTCCCTAGTGACTGAGGTAAAAGAGAAGCAGGATCGAGATCCTATTATACTCCAATTGAAGGAGGTTGTCCATAAACAAAAAGTGATGGCCTTCTCCAAAGGGGGAGATGGGGTATTGAGATACCAGAGTAGGCTATGTGTCCCTGATGTTGAGGTGTTCGAGAGAGGATTATGGCTGAGGCCTACAACACTAGATACTTCATTCAACCTGGCTCCACCAAGATGTATCACGACTTGAGAAAAGTCTATTGGTGGAGTGGATGAAGAGGGACACCGCAGAGTTTGTTTCAAAGTGCCCAAATTGCCAGCAAGTGAAGGTTGAGCATCAAAGGCCAAGTGGCTCAAAACTTTGAGATTCTAGAATGGAAGTGGGAGATGGTTAATATGGATTTCATCACTGGCCTATCGAGATTCCGGAGGCAGCATGATTCCGTATGGGTGATTGTAGATAGGATGACTAAGTCAGCACACTTCTCGGCAGTCAAGACAACTAACACTGGGAAGGAGTATGCCAAGATGTATATCCAAGAGATTGTGAGGTTGCATGGAGTTCCCTTGTCCATCATCTCGGACAGAAGAGCCCAATTTACCTCTCACTTCTTGAAGTCTTTCCAGAAAGGATTGGGTACCAAAGTGAACTTGAGTACGGCCTTTCATCCACAGATGAATGGTCAGGCAGAGCGCACTATTCAGACTGTAGAAGATATGTTAAGAGCATACGTCCTTGACTTCAAAGGAAATTGGGATGATCACTTACCATTGATTGAATTTGCATATAATAATAGTTATCATGAAAGCATTCAAATGGCCCCCTATGAGGCCTTATATGGGAGGAGGTGTAGATCACCCATTGGGTGGTTTGAAGTTGGAGAAGCTGAGTTGATTGGGCCTGACCTCGTCCACCAGTCCATGGAGAAGGTGAAGATTATTAGAGAAAGATTGAAGACTGCCCAAAGCCATCAGAAATCTTACACAGATGTGAGGAGAAGAGACCTAGAGTTCGAGGTGAGCGATTGGTTATACCTGAAGGTATCACCCATGAAGGGCGTCATGAGGTTTGGGAATAAAGGGAAATTAAGTCCTCGTTATATTGGCCCTTATCAGATTTTGCGAAGAATTGGGAAGGTTGCTTATGAGCTAGAGTTACCTTCTGAGTTAGACGGAATCCATCCAGTGTTCCACATTTCGATGTTGAAGAAGTGTTTGGGAGATCCTGCCTTGGTAATCCCTGTTGAGAGCACGGGAGTCAGAGACAGTTTGTCCTATGAGGAAATTCCAGTTCAAATCCTTGATCGACAGGTTCACAGACTGAGAAACAAAGAGATAGCCTCCGTCAAAGTTCTGTGGAGGAACCAATTTGTTGAGGAAGCCACATGGGAAGCTGAGGAAGAGATGAGAACAAAATATCCGCACCTGTTCATGCCTGATGTTGATGAAAGTATCTGAGGTAATATTCTTACCTTGAATGTAAATTAATGTTCCTACCATGAGTTGATGTGTATATTCTTGTTGTCTGAGTAAATGTTATCGAGGTCGATGAAGAGTTGAGGAGTTGAGTTGTTGAGTGAGTATCGAGGTGAGTCTTGAGTCTATTCGTGCCATAATACCATTCCTACTCATCACTCGAGGATGAATGATCCCAAGGGGGTAGATGATGTAACGCCGGTAAAATTACCAAAATACCCCTAGAGGAGAGGTGTGCGCGAAATGCGTCTTTCGATGTTCGTATTAAAAATTTGAGAGCAGATTCGTGATCAATATAGAAATTTGAGTGGGAGAAGGGTCTCAATCATTTTTTAGAGCGACCGAGTCAAAAGATAATTTTTCGTTCTAAAACAAAAAACAGTGTGAGTCCGCGACAGAGCCGCATAGCGGACCTATCGCAGAGACACACTTATGTTTTCCTGTGATTTTTCGATAGAGTTGAGTTTTTTTCAAAATGCGTTTTCCGCATCACGAACTGTGTTATTTCAAGAAGGGAAATTTTCTTTAAAACTTCGAGGGACATTCTAGTCCATTCCTAATACTTTCTAAACTTCCCATAGGATGAATATGGGTCGTTTTCTCTGAGAAAGGGTTCCAAAAACCCATAAAAACATTCTTCCTAGCAAAATCACTAAGTTAGGCTTGAGGGTAGTTGAGATCGAGGAATTCAAGAGGAGATTGTTCAAGGTGTTGTTGTTAGCAATCATCCCAGGTATGTAAGGCTAACTTAAAGCATGGGTTTATTCTCCCATGTGCCCTTTTGAATAAATTGAGTCAATTATGGAATATAATGACTTTGATGCGAAGATTGTTGAGTATTATACTAAGTTTTACTTAATTCATATATTTTACATAAATTGATGATCATCATAATCTTGATTTATTGCATAATTCATTTTCATGAGCGCTTTTCACAAAACTCTATGATTATTTTATTAAAAAGTGTAATAATGAACTTAGGGGATGAGTCTAAAGCCTTGACGGTGATGATGTTTGTGATGTTGTGACTGTGTTTCACATTTGATGAGAGCCTTGATGATGATGTTGATGATAATGATGTTTCATGATGCCCTAACACCTGAAATTAAATTCTAAAAGAGTATTTTGAGTCCATGATGTTGATGTTGATATTGATGAGACGAGTTGATGTTGATGTTGAGGTATTATGTCCTTACGGGATTGATGACGATGTACTATATCCCTATGGGACTGATGAGGTTGATGTTTTATGAGCATGTCGAGTCCTGGAAGGAGTATTGAGCACCGAAATGGGTGAGAGTGAGTCCCACTCAAGCCCATTAACTACGTGGCCCACGTAGGAAGAGAGGATGAAACCACAATGCGATTGGCTCCTTTCTTGTCCCAATAGAGGATTGAGGTTTTTCTTGTGGAACCACTGAGGTTGATGTCCTTTACCCCAGGCAGGATACTAGACGAATGTGGCTAAAACATCACTTCGTTGTATCATCACTGGCTCATAGGTGATGGTTGTTAGTTAGAGAAACTCCCATTGAGGTCTTACTTCGATAGTACTCTGATGTTGATGCTGATGTGATGTTTTGAGAAGAGTTCCTTGAATTGAGTTGAGTCGAGGTTCCTTGAGTTAAGTCTAAGTTATTGATGATGTGGAGATGAGATGTTGATGAGTCAATTGTCTACTCTAATTTTGCCTTAGATAGATATTTGATATTATGATTGAGTATGATATTTTTCACGGCCCGGGGTCAGGGCCTAGATGTGACACGGCGAATGAGGATCCGAGAGTCCCCAAACAAGCCTCAAAGTATCGAATTTCTACATCATTAGTTCAAATAGTATCTAAGCACATATAACTAAATGATGGAAATCAAATCTCAAGAATCCATGCATTTATAGTTAAACAAAATGAGAAAGTTTTACAAGTGCCCAACATTTACCTCTAGTCAACGAGCGGGGGCCAGGACAAGTTCCAGGCTCACCCTCAATAAAAGAACATACATAGTAATCATAAGAAATAACTAGCAGGCCCTCGCAAGACGAGGCTCACCGCAAAAGAAGTCTTCAGGAAAGGACTATTTGTCCAGTGACTGGTATCCAAACTGCTCGGTCCCTACATGGTACAATCATGTAGGCATAGAGTATGCGTTAGTACGTTTGAATATACTAAGTATACGGGCATGCAACATGAAAGGAAGATGATGTTACCCTGCACAAAATGCCATATAGTAGTGTAGCCATAACCCACATATACTAGCACTCAAAGAATCACTCCTTACTTGAAATGTGTAAAGGGAGGGTTGTACCCATCCTCATCAATACACATGTAGCTCATGACATAACTATGCATAGGGAAGGTTGTACCTTTCCTCATCTATGCATTGTGTAAAGGGAGGGTTGTGCACGTCCTCATCAATACACACTTAGCTCATACATACATGTGCATAGGGAAGGTTGTACCTATCCTCATCTATGCATTGTGTAAAGGGAGGGTTGTGCCCGTCCTCATCAATACACTCTTAGCTCATACATATATGTACATAGGGAAGGTTGTACCTATCCTCATCTATGCATTGTGTAAAGGGAGGGTTGTGTCCATCCTCATCAATACACACTTAACTCACATAACCATAAGCATAGGGAAGGTTGTACCTATCCTCATCTATGCCTTGTGTAAAGGGAGGGTTGTGCCCGTCCTCATCAATACACACTTAGCTCATACATACATGTGCATAGAGAAGGTTGTACTTATCCTCATCTATGCATTGTGTAAAGGGAGGGTTGTGCCCGTCCTCATCAATACATAATTAACATTTACATACTCAAGATGTCACATCATATACATACCCGTATAATTCATATTCATGTAGAAGTCAAGTTCTTAGTACTATCAATTCATGTCATAGTGGTGTTTAACTTATATCATGCTTATGTTCACATATTCTCACTCAATTCTTGTTCATAACCATAATTTTCATCCAAAACATATGCATACACATGTTGGGTTCTAACCCACTTCATAATTTTCATACAAACCAACATCATGAACGCATATGCATGAGTGATGTGTGGATGACATGGGTAACATAGATTAAAACTAAAATTAGCAATTTAAGATGAAGTCTAGGAAATTCACAATAAAATTCATATGAAATTAGTGGTATAAATCACCCATGCATAATATCATCTTTAAAGGGACATGCATGTTCATAGTTTCATAATCCAAGTAGTTCATCATAATCAAACTTATCATAACTCAAAATTCGAAATATAATATAGCACATGCATGGTTCAAAGTTACCAAGAACAAGTAGTAAAAATTCACATTTTTAAGTAGACAATTTCATAAAGTAGTTTGAAAAGGAACTTTGAGTCTTCTTGGTTGAAAGAGACCAATAATCAAAACCCACATACCTAGTTTGAAGATGAACTTGAGGAGAAACTCAAAATTGAGGACCTTGACTTGACAAATCCTAGAGAGAGGTTGGAGAATCTTTCAAAGTGTAAACTTAGAGAGAGTAAGAGGAGTGAAGAGAATGGCTGAAACTTAGAGGAATTCAGCTGATATAGAGACTTAGGAGAGGTGGAAAAGACCAAATTCACGTTTAAAATAATCAAAATTACAGAAATGCCATTAATGAAACGGACCCAAGATTGGTCCATCTGGGCCACATGGTTCAGTAAATGGTTCGTGTAGCTACACACGGACAGTTTATAGGGCCGTGGTGATGGACTTAGAATTTTCAGCAACTGTTTCAAGCCAAGGGCTTCCAACGGAAGGTCGTACGGACCGTGTGATGCTTCACAGGCCGTACAAGGGTCCGTATGAAGGTACCAAGGCAAGAGACACACTTAGAAAACAATTTGGCAAACAAAATCATAGGCCACCCCAGCCCCACGGATCGTTTGCTGCCACATGGTCCGTGTAGCTGGCCGTATGGCTTTCCTACACGGATAGACTGAACGAAAATAGGCATAACTCCTTGGTCTGAGCTCGAAATTAGGTGAAACTAGGTGCGTTGGAAAGCTAATTAAAATAGATTTTATTTGATATATTGTAGGACACCTAGTTCATTTTGTGATAAGAGATATGGCCATTTAAAATGGACCCTTTTACCGAATCATATGAAAAACCTTTAGGTTTAGTGTCGGAGAAGTTTAGGAATGTAAAAAAGGTTTTAAAGGTCATAAAAATCCTTGGGGATGAATCAAAATATCAAAAACACCTTAATAAAATGGATATTAAAATTTCATGAAGGCCTTGACACGGTTGGCTTCATGGTCCATGAAGGCTCCCGTCTAGCCCAGACAGGTTTTACAAAAATGGGTATAACTCCTTGCTCCGAACTCGAAATGAGGTGAGACCAGATGCGTTGGAAAGATAATTAAAGAGCTTCGATTTGATAGGTCATGGTTCACCTAGTTCATTTTGAGATAAGAGATATTCTTATTTAAAGTTGACCCTTCTATCGGCACTTGAGAATAATTTAGCCAAGGGAATTCCTTTGAACTTGACTTGATGTTGGAGACCCATGATGATCTTAAAAAACATAGGTAAGCTTGAATTGAAGGCTTGAGAGTGAACTTAACTTGAGCATGAAGCTCCCGTACTTAGAAATATTTCACTTCGAAAGCCTTACGACACAAGGCCCACCACACAGTCCGTGAAGCCTCACACGAACCGTGATGGCTCCCATGAAGTGTCACCTTGGTCCAAATTTTTCTGAAACTAGATTTTCATGCTTCATTGAGGTCGTACAGAATTTTGGGTCCTTACAATGTTGAGTTGATGTTATCCCTATACTGTTGTACTTGTACTGTGATATTCAGCTATTTTACATACCAGTATATTCCACGTACTGACGCTACTCGGTGCTGCATCGTTTCATGATGCAGATACAGGAGTTAGAGGGCTTCAGCAGACGCATCGTTGAGGTCAGAGATTCCAAGTTCAGTCATTTGGTGAGCCTCCTTGCTATCTAGAGGAGACCTTCTTTTTTGGTTGCCTTCATTATTTATTGAGTTGGGTAGCCATGGCCTGTCATGGTACATCTTAGACTGTTGAATCAAGTTAGAGGCTTCATAGACATGAGTCGAGGTTTGATGTTGGGTTTTCCTTATGAGATTGAGTTAGTATTTACATTTGCTTATTTTGATGTTGAAACTGATGTTGTCCATTAGCCCTTCTTATTGACGTAGCTCACTACACTACTTCCACTATTCCGCTATACTGATGTTGGGGATTAGCAATAGTCTCTGGGTGCCTGCGACGCCTAGGGTACCCTCCCGGGGCATGACAAACGGAGCCATCTACATTGCAGTTCAATTCTCTCTTCCTACGCGGGCGTGGGACTCACTCTCACCCATTTTGATGCTCAATACTCCTCCCAGAACTCGACATCCTCATAAAACATCATCATCATCAGTCCCATAGGGACATAATACCTCATCATCAGTCCCAAATGGACATAGTACCTCAACATCAACATCAACTTGTCTCATCAACATCAACATTAATATCATGGACTCAAAACACTCTTTTTAGAATTTAGTTTCAAGATTTAAGACTCATGAACATCATTCTTATCAACATCATCATCAAGACTCTCATCAATTTGAAATACAATCACAACATCACAGACTTCATCATCGTCAAGGCTCTAGACTCATCCCTTTAAGTTCATTATGCATGTTTTTCAAATAATCATGTAGGGCTATGAAAAATCTCATGAAAAATGTTAACTTCAAGAAAACAAATAGTATGATGATCATCAACATCGAAAACATGTAATTTCAAATCAATTTTTCATTGAAAAACTCTCAAGAATTCATGCATGTAGGCTCTTCAATCATCAACTCATCTATGACCTCTATGGGGAACATGAGAGAACAATCCCATATTTTATTTTAGCCTTACATACCTGGAAAGTTGATATTACAATCAAAATTTGATGAATTCTCGCTTTCTTGGAGAAAATCCTCAATCTCGGTAGTCCTTTTAGAGTGGAAAAACTCTCTTTGATCCTTGAATTCTTGTCTTAGAATCTTTTAAGTTCTTGATGAAGAACCCTAATTCATGAAGAGAAGAATCAAGAAATCCTTTCTTGGGATTCTTGAATTCGCTTTCTTGAAATCCTAGGTTATGATTTAATATTCTATTAGGATTTAATGAATAGATAAAGAAATTTAGGTTGTGTAGCTTAAAGCTTATGATTAATAACTCACCTTGATGATAATCTTGAAAGTTAATCCTAGCTTGATGACTTTCTTGATGATTCTTGAGCGTTAATGTTTAGGAGTGAAGGAGAGGGTTTTTACTCATGAAACTGACATTTTATACGTTTTGGGACCTTAAATAGACCCCCAAAGGCTTTAGGATAAAAGTGACCTCAAAATAAAATAAAGGGGCTTCGCTTAACTTATCCAGAAAGGATTCGCTATATGTTCGCGACGCGGAGCTGTCGTGGCTCTTTAGACAGTTTTGCAGGTCTCCAGTAAAATGGTCATAACTTTCTACTCCAAACTCTGATTAAGGCAACATAAGATGCATTGGAAAGCTAATTCAAAAATCTTTAATTTGATATATTATGGGTCACCTAACTCATTATACTTTAGGAGATATGGTCATTTGAATATGACCCTTCTATCAACTCATACGAAAACTTTGTCGGTAGAAATATTTTGGACTTAAATTGATGTAAAAAAATCTTTTTATCATCTCCAATTCTATTCTTACTCTAAGAAATTAACTTTAACATCTATTCTCAATTAAGAATTATTAATTAAAATCATATATCATATGAAAGATATCTCAATTTTAGTTAAGAAAAAGTTGGGGTGTTACAAATTCTATTTGGCCATACTAAAGGGTAGGGTAATTTCAGGATCCGCCACTATCTTTCACGGAGAAGAAGAATCTGAAGCTTCGGGTAGTTTACGGAAGACTCTAAATCCATATAGATTGTTCTGGTAGTATGTAGTCTTCTCTAGAATTGTATAGAACTGTGTGGAATATTCTAGAGAAGGGACTATTGTGTAAATATAGGAGGACTTGACATGTAAATATTATTTGCACTTAGGCCCCTTTGTAGTAGTATAAATAGAGGGGTTCATTTGCATTTGGAAACCATCCAGAAATCAAATTGTAAAGAATTCTACCAAGTATACAAGTCTTTCCTTATTGTCTTCTTATTTAGCGTTCCCTTAGCGATCTTATTGAAATGCTTACTAGTATTTGCAAGATAGTGAAAGAGCCGTGAGCAAATTGGCTAGTGTCGCACGGGAGTCTTAGCGAGAGTTCTAAGTCCTTGATAATATGGTATCAGGGCGGGTTTCAATAAGGGGATCATGGCAAGCGGAAGAGACTTTGACGTCATCAATGCTACCAACGTCAAGACAGATGTTGGCAAGAAGTCACCAACGGGAAGAGAACTCTAAGAAGGACGAGATGCTGCTCGAACCAAAACCAAGTGACGCCATTACCACCCACTCACTCTCGGCCACAGATATGAGGGACGATGAGCGTGGCGAGGAGCACGTGAACGTCACTCCTAGCATGGAGTGGGTCACAAGGGTAGGGCTGCTCGTCAAGCGGTGGAATTCCTTGGCAAACGTTTGAACGAGTTCGATCGCAAGTTCAAGACCTTGGAGGAGTTCACCTTTGACGAAAATAACAACATTCATAAGGACTTGGACGGGCATAAGGCAGCTGAAGTTGAGGCGAAAGAGGCATTCACTTCCTTGGAGTACCGGGTCACCGCCTTGGAAGGCAGGTTCATGGACATGTTGGGGGCCATGAATGCTAGGGTAAAGGCGCTCGAGGAGATCATTGAGGAATGAAAGTATGATACCTCGGCCGTTGAAAGGGAGGCCAAGATTGAGGCTCCCAAGCCACATATCTTTAAAGGCGTCAGGGATGCACAGGAGGTGGAAAATTTCTTGTGGCACTTGGAGAACTATTTCAAGTGCAACAAAGTGAGGTGCAATGAAACAAAGATCAACACGAATGTAATATACTTGACAGAGATGGCCATGTTATGATGGAAGCGCAAGGAGGCCGAAATCGAGAAGGGTCTATGCAAGATAGGCACGTGGTAGCAATTCAAGACTGGGTTCAAGAAGGCCTTCTTCCCAAACAATGTTGTCTATGAGGCCAAGCGTAAGTTCAGGGAATTGAAGCAAACCGGTAGCATTTGTACATACATAAAAGAGTTCACAACCCTCACCCTTCAGATTCCCAACCTTACAGAGGAGGATATGATGTTCGATTTCATGGACGGCTTGCAGAACTAGGCAATGATAGAGTTGGAATGGAGATAAGTATCCACCATAGACGAAGCCATCACTCAAGTCGAGGCCCTGACAGACATCAAGCACGACAAAGGCAAGGCTAAGGAGTCGAAGGGCAGCCATGCCAAAGGCGGGGGAGATCGCGGCAAGGGCAAAGAGCAACACCCTGCCTAGAAGCCAAGATCGGGCTGACAGTAAAAGGCTCGGACATTAGGGATATGCTGAGAAGAAGGAGCAGACAGCCAAGGGAAGCGGTTGCTATATTGTGGAGTCCCACACGGTTATGCTAGGTGTCCCTAGATGAAAAACCTTGGATCCATCCTGTGGGAGCATAAGGAGAAGGAGTCACAGGACCAAGGGCAAAGTTCGGGCACCACCCAGGTGGGCATGATTGGGTTATGTGCCACCACCGCCAAGCCAGCCGGTAAGCAGGAGGTTTACCTAACGTAATGTGTGGAGATGACCTTGAACGGGAAACTAGTGCGTGCCATGCTAAACAGAAGAGCGGAGCCTAATATTATGATGAAGACAACGGCAACAAGGTTGGGGTTGAGCTACAGTCCGAGCAACACACGTCTTAAGACGGTTAATGCCCCACCGACTCCTGTATGTGGAGTAGCACACGGAGTGGACGTCACCCTTGGGAAGTGGCAAGGTAAGACTAACATTGCCGTTGCCCCCTTAGATATTTTCGATATCATACTTGGGCAAGAGTTCTTCAGACAATGCCACACTATAATTGACCCCTACCTCCAACGCATGCTTGTTATGGAGCGGGAAGGGTCTTGCATGGTGCCCTTGATCGAATTGCCAAAGGCAGAAGGCGTTGCCCATTTGTCAGCCATGCAGACAGTGAAGGGGTTGAAGAAGGGGGAACCGACATATCTAGCTACCATCATGGGTCCGGATGAGGAATATAGTGCTGAGGAAGCCTTGCCACCTTGCATCAAGGAAGTTCTAGAAGAGAACAAGGATGTGATGCCAGACCTGATGCCGAAACACTTGCCCCCTAGGCGGGAGGTCGATCATAAGATAGAGCTAGAACTAGGGACCAGACTGCCTGCCTACCCGTCTTACCGAATGGTGCCACCAGAGTTAGAGGAGCTGAGGAAGCAGCTGAAAGAGCTCCTCGAAGTTGGCCACATCCGACCATCCAAAGCACCGTATGGCGCACCAATTGTCATGACCTGGACCTAGGGTCTAGGAGTGACATGGCGAATGGGAACCCGAGAGTTCCCAAACAAGCCTCAAGGTATCCAAATTCACATCATCGGTTCGGAAGCATATTCAAATGATAAATATATAGGTCTAAGGGACGGGAAAGTAGGATTCAAGCTATGGGGATATCATAGGGGAAAGGGATTAACATGAATTCACATAACACGTAGCACATAAAGTCTAAGGGGTGGGTAAGCAAGACTCACTCTATGGGGGGGATTCGGGACTTGGAATGTTCCACATTTCTACATCAAACATACATACGTGTCATAATCCTCATAATTAATCCATGATATCCATATCCAGTAAATAGACGTAGTCATAAGCTTCAAATACCACACATAACATATAGATCCGACGAGAGTCTACAAGATGTCTAACAATGCCTCTAGACATAAGATGGGACAGGGGCTAAGACATGTCCCGGGCTCACCCTCAAGGTAAATAACACAAACAAGACTTCATAGGTAGAGGATAGGTGGCTTGTCCTTAGAAGATAGGACTCGCCACAACAAGCAAAACTTGAGATCCGAGTTAGATGTTGTGCGGTGGATAGATGTACTCTTTGGTCCCTACATGGTGAGATCACGTAGGCAAAAGTATGTGTTAGTATGTTTGAATGTACTAAGTATGCGGGCATGCAATGCATATGACTTATCAAACCTGCATTTCAATGTTGGATGACAAGGGCACATAATATAGAAGAAGCATATATCCAAAGAAGAATAGTATAACGATATGCCATTAAATTCATGATGCATGAAATGCAATAATGCTCATGTATAGTGGGGATGTGACCTCAACTGATAATAGTAAGACCAAGAGAGCTATAACTTGGAATCCCGATGAAATCCCCTCATCAGTAAAGAGGTGGTCTACTTGTCAAAGGTAAACTATACTTCACCTTATAGGAACAACACCCATTTCATATGAAGCAACCCTCCTTGCAGGAACTACACCCAATTCGGATAGGATTTTCACATAGCATATCATATCACTTTATACGTCACCTTATGGGAACAACACCTATTTCGTATGAAGCAATCTTCCTTACGGGAACTACACCCATTTCGGATAGGATTTTCATAACCTATGTTAGGCATATAGTTCAAGGAGAGAGAGGAATCCCTCAATCCAGCAGTGCTAAGTCGTTATCCCACAAGAATACATATACGTACATATATATATACATTCAAAGAGGCGATAGTAATTTCCAATTCTTTCAATGCACATTTAGGCTCGAAGACCAAAACATAATTCATAACCATAATACCCATGCATAGAATAACTCATTTATATATACGGAATGGTGCAAGAACCCAAAATGCTCAAAGAGCCATAATCATAAGACATGTATGTGATCACATTCTTGTCATAACCAATATCTAATCAAAATCATATCATAAAATATAACTGGGCTTAACCCACTTTATAATTTTCATAAAAACCAATGTTCATGAATACATATTCCATGGATGGTGTGGGAATAGCATGGGTAATTGAGATTCAATCTAAAGTCAATAATATAAAATGAAATTGAAGTAAATCCATAATTAAATCTACATTTAAATCATAATATAAATGCATATAAAGGGGACATGCACGTTCATAACTTCATAACTTCAATGTAAATCATTATAATAGGGATTAAAATAACTTAAAATTATAAATAAAGTGCAACCCATACATCAGTTGGATTTATCAAATAATAATTCTCAAAACCCATATTTAAAGTAAACAAAATTTCATGAAAATCAATTGAAAAGAGTTTGAGTCTTCTTGGTTGAAAGGGACCAAGAATCAATCCAACATACCTTGATTAAGAAGAGGAATTTGAGAAGAATTGAGCTTAAAATTGAATTCCAATTGAATCCTAGCTTGAGTCTTGAAAGAAAAACTTGGAGAGAATTTTGAGAGAGTTAAGATGTGAGGAGTGAATTAGAGTATCATGAATAGGGTTTAGGGCATTAAGGAGTCTTTAGATAGTATAAGAAGTCTTAAAAGACCATTAGGGTAAACCGGGTTTACAAAAATGCCATTAATGAAACGGATAGAAATATGGCCTGTCGTCACTTCACTGGAGGTTACACGGCCCGTGAAGCACTTCATTGGCCGTGAACAGTGCTCGTGAACCAACACTTAGCCAAATTTTGCCTGACGGAGGTCCGGAACCAAAACTTAACACTTTGAATATTTTAAAGCAAGGTTAGCCGCACGGATGAGCCACACGGCCCGTATGAAGGTTCACAAGTTGTGTAGGTTCCCGTATGCCTAGACTTGGAAAAATTTTCTCACGATAAGTTACGAGACAGTGATTTCAAACTTAGAAGAAAATTCATGCCGGAAGCCTTATGACCAGCCACACAGCTCGTGAGCCTTCACACAAACTTAGAAGAAAATTCACGCCGGAAGCCTTACGACCAGCCACACGGCTCGTGAGCCTTCACACAGCCCATAAAGGTAGCCGTGTGACTTCACTTGGCTTCAATTGTTGGCCTTTCAGGCTCAAGGCCATCACATGGCCTTCCACACGGTTCGTGAAGTACCACACGGTCCATGTGGGGTCCTGGTGTGACGTGCCTTAGCTCAAAATTCCCTGTCAAGTCCTCGTATTAAAAAATAAGGCCAAGTATCCCCTCACTAGAGACCACATGGGTCGTGTGACCTCACACAGACTGTGTGGGCCTCCCTTGAGGTGACACTTGGTCAAATTTTCGCACGGGGCGGCATTACAAGGTCCGATAAAGACGCTTAAAAAATTCTAGGTCTTTACACCAGTGCTATTCCAGAAAAGAAAGATGGATCGTTGTGCCTTTGCATAGACTACCGGGCGCTGAACAAGGTGACCGTGAAAACTAAGTATCCTATCCCGCTCATTGTAGACTTGTTCGACAGACTTGGACAAGCCAAATACTTCACCAAGGTGGATCTCTAGAAAGGATATTACCATGTACGAATTTCGGAAGGGGATGAACCAAAGATAACTTGTGTGACAAGGTACGGTTCCTACAAGTGGTTGGTGATGCCTTTTGATTTAACCAACGCACCCGCTACCTTCTACACACTAATGGACAAGATCTTTCATCCCTACTGGAATGACTTTGTGGTGGTCAACCTGGATGACATCGTCATCTATAGCAACACCTTGGAGGAGCATGTGTTGCACCTAAGGAAAGTATTCCAAGTCCTGCGGGAAAACAAGTTTTACATAAA